>CM062812.1:899867427-901067427 GCA_031772625.1 Pinus tabuliformis
ACCTGAGGAAACGAGAACTGAATCTAGTGAAACGGTAACCCAAGTTGATTCTCAACCAAAAGTTGTTCAACAAGAAATTACTTCTGAACCTGAATATGTTCAACCAGAAGTTGATCCTAAACCTATCACTATTCAATCAGAAGTTCCTTCTAAACCAGAAGTTGTTCAAGAAGCCCAACCTGAACTTGTTCTTTTACCAGAACACCTAGATCTGGAGGTTGAACAATCATATGTTGTTACCTTACCAGAAGAATATCTGACCGGTACATCCTCAAAAATCCGTAAATGTCGAGACTTCCTCTTTACCTCAGTAACAAATAGAGGAAATCTATTATGGACCTGATGGTTAAATTCTTCCACTTGGTTGGATTTCGATAGAATAGGAACCTGAGGTAGAAACACCTAGAACTCCATTTCATTTTGGAACTGTACTTTATCTTTATCCTTATAATCCTCATTTTACTACTCCTTTTGATCTTGATTAGTTTCAGACACCCATTGATTCGTTATGAAATTTATTTGGACATTTGACTATGGTAGAGTCACATCCCAGACCGTAACATCTATTATGGATATGGTAGAATCTTTTGTCACAACCTCTTTGATGTCTACTATGACACCTGAGTCACACATGTGTGGTGTTCTGTCCATCCCATCAGGTTAACAATCTTTCTCTAGAACCCACTCAGGTATTGCTTCTAGCCCTTGGTCTTCACCAATGTCCTCTACTGGAATTTTATCTAGTTCTTCACTAACGAATAACAAATAGCTAGACCCATCAAGTCAATATAAATATGGTTCATCTAGTTACCATCCTATGTATCCACTTTACACTGGACTACCCCCATACAGAGAACAATATTCACATTCTCCTTATCCTCCATTTTCTGCGAGGCAACCATATGTCAATATGTCATCATCTTTAGGTCAACCTAGAACGACTGTTTGTTAGTGGCAGACAATAATGCCCATTCAACCTAGGTTGTATATCCATCACAACCTATGCAATATGTCTCATTCATACATACAATGCTTGTTGTTATAGCATTACCACAGTCACAAGCTCATATTTTTGTATCTCAACCTCAGACCCCTAAGTTTCAGGTTTACAGATTCAATCTTCTGAGAGAGTTTTACAACAACGACTTGGGCATGGAGTCCAATAACCTTAGGCCAGTTTAACTTTTATTGGAATGACTCATAATTACACTGGTTTAGGGTATCCATAACTTGGTCAAGCTTACATTTGCAGGAAACAATTGCTAAATCAACAACCGTTGTATCAACAATAACAAAAGTTACTTCCACAGCCTTAGTAGCCCCAATATCAACAAAAACAATTCCAACAATACCAACCTCAACCTGGACTTTTTCAACAAGCCTATGCTGGGTTTGGTTAGCAACAAGTTTACCCAGGTCCTGGTCAAATATTCTATGCTAGGTTTGGACAATAGAAAATGTATCCTGGTGCTCAACAACAACCTTACACCAGATTTTCTCAACAAACTTACCCTTATGAAGGTTACCACCAGCAGATGCCTTATGTTGGTATGAAAAGGCCTATTGCTTAGGCAATCCCATCTTACCCTGGATATGCTTAAACTGACCTCAATAGACAATTCCCTTTCGTTGCAACATTTGAATTACCAGATCTAAACTAGCTCACCAATGACCCAATTCTATATGCACCTTGGTGGCCAGTGATTCCTCATAAATTACCTTCCAATATTCTGAAATTCAATGGAAACCCTGGAGAAGACTTGTCCAACCATGTCATGACTTTTCATTTATGGTGTTCATCGAACTCCTTGAATGATGATTTAGTTAGACTACTTCTTTTCCAGTCAACGCTTACTGGTCTAGTTGTGAACTGGTACATTGAGCTACCACGAGATTCTTTTGATAACTTTACTACCTTAGCTACTACTTTTTTAACCCACTTCCAATTACCCATACGATATGAAACTAGAATGGAACTATTAACGAACTTTATACAAACTATTGCTACTCATATCTCTAATCATATTCAGGTGCGCCATCATTGTCGTTGAATGGTCAAAACATATGTTTGTGATCAACTTTTAGCTTAGTGTTTTATAAAATCCTTGTTGCCATCTATCACTGAGGATGTCGCAAAAGGTGGAGTTGTCACTAAAGAGCAAGTAATTGCTCATGCCCAATATTTGAACTTGATTTATACACAGTCTGGCACACTCTAAGATATGATTCTTAATGACCCCTGCCGAGCTTTCATTGTTTCTCCACCACCATCGAGTAAGGACTCTAACACTGATGATGGTGTGATTGGTTCTTCGAGCACACAAATGGTAAGTAGACTGTCTCGTCAAACACTTTCCATTTCCAATCAAACTACAAATGCACCTGATAACACTCTTTCTTCTGAAATCAATGTTGTGTCCTTTAACAAAGGAAAGAATGAAAAGAAACTAGGAAACAAGAAGAAGGGGAAAACAAGAAGAAACAAAATAATTCCCCTCAAGATAAATCATTTGATTCCTCTCCTTCGGCTAGAAAGCCTCATTACACATGTTTGATCTATAATGATGAGCACTTTACGCAAGATTTTCCTCACTGCTCGGAAGTCTCAAAGCTTCTTAAGACTTTTGGTACATCCACGGTATTGACTAATCCTTTTCCAAACCGAAGACAAATATGGTTACTACAAACCATGCTTCCACTTCCCAAGTGCTTATTCTATCTGTCTCTAAGCTTGAAATTGAAGTTTTGGTGTCAACACGAAGTAAATATTATAGAAATCTGTTATAGACATTTTTGGGCACTGCAACCCCAATCAAACATGTCCATAAACCAATGGCTCATAATTCCCTAAAAGTGTTTCTTCACACCCTAAAATAACAAGGTCAACTAATTACATCATCTCCCAGAAGTTCTTCATAAAAAACTGCTCAGAACTGGCAAAGCTGGACCATACAGACTGCCTAGTGCAAAGGGTGTGATGCATCTCACCTGCCCAGTGAAAAGCGTGCGATGCATACTGAAAATCCCTTTTGTAGGGTGCGATGGGTGAGAGTGGACAAATGGCAGAGACAGTTTGCGAGGTGGATGATCATGGAATATTCCAGAAACTTCTCCTATGACACTTGCCTCTTTGGACTCACCCAGGGATGAGTAATAGATCATCAATCTCCAAGTGGAATCAAGAACTATCAGAGAGAGGAAACTAATCAAAATCCCAGAATCTCACTCACCCCCCTGCAATCATCTATATATGGATCCCTCATCCCAGAGATCTAGAGGCTCGAATTTTGTATCTTGTAAGGAAGTGTTGTTGGTTTCTTGGTGGAATATCATAGTGTTTGGTGATCTAAGCTTTTCATGAGGTGAAAGAAGGGCTTTCATGCTAGAGGATGACACTGGGCCAGAACAATTGGTTGTAATCCTCTTTTCTATTCTTGATATTAATAAAGCTATTCAAGTTTTCCTCCAAATTCTTGTATTTTTGATGATATATGCATTTGTGGTCAATAAATATCTGGTCCTATATTGTTTATGATTGTAGATCTCTGTTCTTCGATAGTATTATACTGCTTTGATTCCATAGGTGCTCTTTAAAGCTGGGTAGACAAAGGAGAAGCGTCAAGGATCTGTCATAAAGGAGAGAAACCGAGCAAGGAACCAAGTGCAAGACTGAGGTTAGTGTCCTTCATTCCCCTCTTATCTACTTCTCATAAAGGAAAACGAAAGTAGTTTTAGTTTGTTTGTTTCTAAGACAACTACTAGTCTTAGTGGGACTAGCAGCTCTAAGTGGACACTATATTTCTCGATAACAAAATCAACAGTCGTCGTCGAATAACCAGGTTGATCAACCTAAACCTTTGACTTTGACTTTGTCTGATTCTATTCCACCACCTATTGCACTAGAGTTAACAATAAAACTACCTAAGGGAGTTGTACATAAATCAACATTTAACCCTCGAGCTCGAGCTACACAAAACTATAACATAGTAGAATATTTGGCTCAATCACCTTCTGCTATGTTGACGCTCGAGGTGCTTCAAAATTGTCCCTCCCAAAGGAAGGCTTTTTGTCATAAATTGGTGGAATCGATCCAACTGATTCCAATATTGTAGTTTTCAACCATAAGGGTTGTACACCACAATTACCAGCGCAATTAACATTCCTGATTCAAGTAAATGCCTTGAATAAACTTATTCATCGAACTATTATTGATGAGTGGAATCTACTTCTATTACGTTTATGAATTGCTGGAAAACACTTGGCTCACCACCTTTGTCACGTTCACCAACAATGTTAAAATCTTTTGACAGTCGCACATATACGCGTTGTGGAATATTGAGTAATCTGCAAATTAAAGTAGGAGGTGAAACAATAATTGTTGAAGTTGAGGTTGTTGATGGCCGCGTTGACTACAACATTTAGCTAGGAAGACCATGGGTTTATGCTATGGCTATTGTGGTTTCAACATACTTTCATACGATCGCATTCCCTCATAAGGGCAGAATCACAGTTATCGACCAACTTACCTTCTTCACCTCTAGTTCACAGGCTACTGGAAGCATTTTGTTAGTACACAGACCCCCGCTATCTCTTCAAAACATTGGTGTAGGTCTCTTCAAGGATCCTTCCCTAATCGGTACTTTTTCACTACCGTCACCATAAAACTTGGCGGAAGTGGCAAAAGTTGAGACTTGCAACATGATATCTTCCACTTCATATGACTTAAGGAAGATTACCAACAGTTCTAAAGTTGATAGTAATAATGAAATCATGCCACTAAGCCCTATTGAGATTGCATAGCAATCAATATTTTTGGCTTATGCGGTGAACCCAAATCCATCTTCATCAATTTTATGGGTAGATCATTCATTAGAATATGGTACTTCCTCCTGTCCTTTTTCATGTATATTTTCTACTGATGAAGTAATCATCCAATCAATGATGACGGAAGAAGAACCATGGGAAGATTATCATTATCATTCCCATCTTCCAGATCACATAGAATATTTTCCAAATGAACTTAATCACCCTTCAGTTGTTGATTTCCTTTTGAAATCCGTTTTCATAGATACAGTAGATTCCGAGCGAAACCTATGAAATATCGAAGAAATAATTTCTATCAATATTTCAACCAAACCTAAAGTTGTAGAAAACATTCATTTTGGAAAATATTGTTCTCCATCAAAACTTGATATTTATTGTGCTCTCTTTCCTAAATTCCGAGATATATTTTCATGGTCATATGAGGAGATGCTAGGAATTGACGCTACTATAGTTGAACATGAAATCAAAAGGTATCCTGATGTCAAACTAGTGTGACAACGCCTCTGTCATGTTCATCCAAAGAAGGTTGTTGCCATTAAAGCAGAAGTTGAAAAACTTTTGCATGTTGGTTTCATAGACCCTATTCCTCTTACTCATTGGATTTCCAATATTGTTCCTGTCATGAAGAAACATGGGACAATATGAGTGTGCATTGATTATAGGGATGTTAATCCAGCTTCTCCAAAAGATAATTATCCCACTCCCTTTATCGACCAGATTATTCATGAATGTGTCATATGTGAAATATTCTTATTTATGGATGGTTTCTTGGGCTATAATCAGATCAATATCCACCCAAAGGACCAATAAAAAACTGCTTTTATTTATACATGGGGCACATTCACTTATAGGAAACTCCCTTTTGGTTTGAAGAATGAAGGGGAAACTTTTCAGAGGGAAATGAGCTATGCCTTCCATGACATCAAACATACTGTTCATCCATATCTTGATGATTTACTTGCTCATTCACGAAAGTTTATTGATCACCCACAGCATTTGAAAGCTATATTTTTATGGTGCTGACACTACAAAATACGACTAAATCCAAAAAAATGTGTGTTTTGTGTTTGTTGTGGTCATTTTCTTGGTTTCGTAGTGTCTAAGGAAGGAATTCGACTAGACCCACTTAAGGTTCAGTTGATTCTTGACTTGCCTCCACCTTCAAATCTATTACAGTTACAAAGACTCCAAGGGAAGGCTAACTTTCTGAGGAGGTTCATTCCAAATTATGTTGAAATGGTTAAAGGATTTACTCATATTTTGAAAAGTGGATACCCTTTCATTAGGATTAGGTTTCGCAAGCTTCCTTTTATGCTCTTAAAGATACCTTGATTAGAGCATCATTCATGTATTCCCTTAATTATCAAAATGACTACTTCCTATATCTCGCCACTACAGATACAACCATTGGAATGGTTTTAGTCCAAGAAGAAGATGGGATAGAACATCCAATATATTATTTGAGCCGCAATCTCAATGATATAGAAGTTAAGTACTCTTACGTTGAAAAGTTAGCTCTGGATGTTCTTCAAGAGGTACAAAGATTTCACCACTATATCCTGCTCCGAAAGACCACTGTCATTTCGGATTGCAACCCCATGACATATATTTTGTCACATCAATTGCTGGGGCGCAAATACTCAAAATGGATCAGCAGTTTGTAGGAATTTGATTTGGAATTCATCAAATCCAAATCAAACAAATCTCTAGTTTTCACCGAGCTTCTTTGCGACCTTCCCTTGAATACCATTGGTTCAACATCAGAACCATCAATTCTAGATGAGTCTTTGTTCTTGATTTCATCGTCTGACCTGTGGTATGGAGATATACTAATTTATGTCGAGAACCAAACATTCTGACCCAATACCTCTCGCTTGCAATAATGACGTATCTGATATAAAGCCAAATATTCTCTGATCATTAGCGACACTCTTTACCATCATGTTATCGATATGATTTTACGGAGGTGCCTCACCCATGAGGAAGTCGAGAAAGTTTTGAATTATTGCCATTCAGGTGCTTGTGGTGGAAACTTATTTGGTTATGCTACTACGTAGAGAATTCTCCGTGCTGGTTACTTCTGGCCAACCATATTGAAATATTTCATTATTTCTATCAGAAGTTGTCATGCATGCTAGATCTATGACCATAAAGCTAGATTACCACCTGCAACACTGCATCCTGTCATCGTTGTTGGACCATTCACCAAATGGGGCACTGAATTCATGACATGTAACCCCACCTCGGTCGGGGGGCATGGGTACGTTATAGTCGTCGTTGACTATTTCACAAAATGGGCTGAGGGGATGCCAGCATTAAACAACAGTGGCGAGACGGTTGCACTTTTCTTTTTCAACCACGTGGTTACCCAGTTTGGTGTACCACAGGCTATAGTTATAGATCACGGGTCACATTTTTGCAATCACATGACGACTAAGTTAACTGCCAAGTTAGGACTTTCACATGATGGTTCTGCTCCTTATTATCTACAAGCTAGTGGACAAGTTGAGCTCATCAACAAAGTCTTGAAGCGAATGCTTCAAAGAATGATACGGGTTCATAAACAAAATCGACATTTAATCATGTACTCTACTTTGTGGGCATATCAAACCTCGGTAAGGAATGCAACTAGATTCATGCCCTTTCAATTGGCGTATGGTCTGGAGGAAATCTTGCCGATACAATGTGAAATTTCATCTCTCAAACTCGTGATTGACTTGTTACCTGATACTTCTAATGAAGAAGCACGTTTCTTAGAACTCATAAATCTGGATGAAACCCGTCGTGAAGCCACATTCGATGACGAAGCACATAAGAAATGAATCAAGGCATAATACGACATAAATGTCAATCCTTGCATTCTCTTGGAAGGAGACCTGGTCTTTCTTTATGACTAGGAAGCTGATAAACTAGGAGTAGGGAAATTTGAACCACTATGGATTTTGTGGCAAAAGGTACCTATGAGTTGGTGGATTATGATGGAATTCCATTGTCACAGCCCCAAAACGGGGTGTACCTCAAACGTTACTATGCTTAATTGAGTGTAGTAAAATCATTGTATATATGCTTTAATTACATGTGTGTGTGTTAGTGTGTCTTTTAGAATTTTTTATGTGGTTAAGTAATCTTCTTTTCATTTGTTACAGATGTCAGAATCTTTGGAACCATTTGTTAGTTACACTGATGGTGCTAGTCGTAGTACGCAGAACCTACCTTTTGCACCATGGGCCATTTTCGTTCCAAGTGGTGAGTTATTGAGTTTTTAAGGGATTTGTTTCAGTTGTTCTACAAACAATATCACTGAGTACAACATGTTCATCAAACTTCTCTATTATGCCACTTCACTTGGCATTCACCGAGTCATTGTTAGGCTGGACTCACAACTCACCGTAGTGCAACTAACAAACATTTATACCATCTGAAACCCAACAATTCTTCATATGTTCCTTAGAGTTTGCATTTTGGAAAGACATTTTGAGTACATCCAATATCAACATATTTCCAGAAACTTTAACACATTAATTGATTGGTTAGCAAACTGTGTTAAATAGACATTTGTGACACATGTAAAAGTAAATTTTCAATTCACATCATTAGTTGAATAGGATTGCACATAACCTTATATAAAACTATGAAATTAAAAATAGATATATGTTTTAAAGTTTTTACAAAATTTGTGTCCAAGACATGTTTGGTCATCTGACCTAAAAACTCAAAATGCATGGAAAAATCATCCTAAGTAGACCTAGTGATGCTCATGATAACAGGTCACAGACTGAGCTATCATGCGCAAGAGCCACATCTAATGGCCAGGAACACCAATAGTATGGAGTTTTAGCCTCGTAGGTAACTCCACAATCCGAACATCTAAAATACCTTGGGTTAATCCCTCTACATGATCCTGCAACTCTACCAGAGTCTCGGTAAAATCCAAATTCTAGAGAACTTCCCTCCCAACATTCTCTGCGTTGTTCCACCTGCCTCCTGTTGGTGTCTCATAGGTCAAATAGTACCAACATCTGTATGCATGAGAATGATTTTATTTTAGTCTTGGAAACATCAAAAACACAAAAATATTTGGTCAAAAAACAATTTACCTATAGCACCCCATTGAGCACCCACTAGTAAACTCAACTCTAGATCTCCACGAAAATCCATCCCTACGTATGGATGTTCATCAATGACAATGTGTTGTCGATCAAGCCAACTAAAGAATGTAGTAGAAAATGTAATCGATGACTGACCAGCATGTATAGCCATCAATTCGACCCACCTTTGCATCCGTGGATTTCTAGGACCAGCTACACCCAGTCTTACATCTTGAGGTTGCATCAATGGAATTCTCTCTAAGGTAATAGAGATTAAGAGTGATCCATAGCTAAAATTCTTCATCTTACCACTCTTTACCTTTGTTAGCTACTCTTTCAGTGAAGAAAATATGACCTCACACGAGTTGAATAAAGTTGGCTCAAGACACTCAAGTGCATACTGCATGTATCATCTATTCGCTAGATGAAGTGTCACACTACCTGCCAAATTTACGAGAGTGAAAAGGATTGTTCTCAAAGGAAAATCGCCAATATATTTCATGATTATATTTCTGTCTTTTCTAGGTTGTGTACCTGGACGACAGAATTGTTGAACATAGTCCCTCATTGATTCCCCCCCATGGGAGGAACCTAAAAGAGAAATGGGGGAACCACGTCTTGACAACCCTGTAAGAAAGTAAACATCATCGATCATAATAAGGACCACTTTGTACCTTATGTGAAAACCCTAATCTATTGGATCCCATGCATCAACTAAGAACTTCAATAGTTCTAATTGTTGCCTCATCTAGGACAACCTAAAGTATTTGAGAAACCCACAGCCACAGTTTTTGAGGGCCTCAACAGTACCTAGATCATTTAGGGCAACCATGTCTTATTCTTCATTCTCTCTTTCTCGCTAAGTAATAGACATTCTAATCTAATGAAAGCCTGAAATAAAACCATAAGCTTGGTTAGGAACCATTTCATGCAAAAAATGGGAGAAATTTTAGGCCAAATAGGTGAAACAAGTCTGTGAAACTCACCCAGCATAACCCAGGAAAGGAGACAGTGCACTTCAGTGCATCTACCCTTCTATTTGGGTTCTCCCCAGTGCATGTTTTGACATGGAAGGTTGCGATGATCCCAAGGTGAAATATTCTAACCCAAGGAGCCCTAAAAACCCTAAAAACTTGCATGAAACTATAAAATAATGACACGAAAAGGAAGAGGAGGGGTAGATCTCCTACCTAGTTTGGACGGAATGAGAAATGATCCATAGAATCTCTCGCAATCAGCTATTGAAGATTGATGTAAAAAACAGGGTCAGATAATAAACTAAATGGTAAATATCAAATGGTGAAAATATCATGGTAAATTCTTGTTTTATGTTTATTTCATGATCATTTAATGAATAAAATTTAGTATTTACCTATTTTTACCAATGAAAGAGGTATGTTTAATCCGTTTAGTGTTTCTTTGAACATATTTATAGCTAACTTATAGAATTTGATGTGCACGATCGTGAATTGTACTTTGACCATAAAGCATACTCTTATCTCTTTTTTGAGCTTTTTAGACATCGAAAAAGGAACCCCCTTTTGAGTCCTCTTTAAGCTCTTTTCAGACTCTCGAAATATGAAAATATTGTCGAGCACTTGTCCTTTTCAACACATTAATAGATTGGAAACAACATCTACTCAGTATAAGTTTAACCCTTTTCTGATTAGAGATAGATTATTTATGAAAAAGGAATACTTTGATCAAACATGGTCAATAGGTTCTCTCTTGTATTGTTTTATTCTTTATTAGACTTGAGAGACAAACTTACGAAAAAGAGCTTGTGGAGTTTTCTTTTCGTCCCTTTTCAAACTCTCTAAAAATGAAAATGATCAAGTTATCATTGTCCTTAAGCTCGTTAAATCATCAAATAGCAACCAACTTTTCCATCATGACAAGACTGAGTTTCACCTTTGCTAGACTCGTTAAAACATCACATAGCGATGGATTCACCCAAAGGGTGGAATTATACAACAAGCATATGTTATCCTCCTCGATCTTGATAAAAATAAAGAGGTAATGGTCAGTAATGATTGGGGAAAATGGGAAAAAGGGTAAACCACGTTATAGTAGCAGGTCGCTCTTAAACATGACACTTTCACTTCATCACTGTGACTATTTGGGTTGGGTAATCTGCTTGATGGTTATCATACCATGGTCTATCATACCATCCATTACCTTTTTTTTGGGTCAATGTTTCCAATCCATTCAATGTCACCGACATGTTCAAGAGAAGTCATTCAGTTAAAATTCATCCTTTGCAATACTTGTAAACCTTCATTTTCATGACCGCCATTCTTGAACCTTGTGTCGTTAGTCACATTCTACCTACAAAAATCATTACACTTGTTTTGTTTCATTGATGTGGGATACATCAAGGCCCTCCTGTGATGAGTCACTTCTTGTTGACATTAGCACATTATCTAAGAAGTCAACTTAGAAACACCCTTCGAGTACCTTGAGGCTTGCATACATCAATGGCAGGTTTCTCGCTTCCTGCAATAGGTTGACATCACTGGCCTTTGACCGAAAGACTTTGTATGGTGTTTCACATTAAAACAGCTATTCGCACCATGCAAAATGTACTGCAGTACCTTTAGGATCATTATCATTATTGGTGATTTCTCTTGCATCTATTAATGGCTTACATCATTGGCTGGTAATCAGACGGCGTCTTCCCATGTTCGACTTCAGATCACATATTCGCATGGTTAGACTTGTACTTGAGCAAACAATTGAATGAAATAGAAGACCCTGGATCTAGTTTGATCCATCCCGGTTGTGATTTCGGGAAAGTACTAAATCATTTGTATGATGGAATTACATTGATGGTCATCCTATCATGGTCTATATTTGTAGACGACTATCTATGTACTTGTAATGAAAGTTTATATGTTGAGCATGGGTATGCCCTCCCTGAGCAATTCCTAAAAAAATCAAAGTATCATGATATTATGTATTGTAATTGAAGCAGGTCACCATCCACTTCAGAACCTCCTCATCACATTGTCAAGCATATCACCCGACATTAACATTTTCGACTTCATGCTTTAGGGGGAAACTGTTACAGATCCATTTGGGCACATCACTCCAAACAATCAGATCAGTACTTTTTGAGCTCATAAAACCCTAATTTAGTTTCTACATGCCCTCGAAAAGTCATCACTTTGGATGCCTCCTTCCTTGAGAGTTTCTTGGTTTGAATCCCTCCAGAAATGCCTCCTAGAGGGACCAGCGCACCCTTGGTCAAGGGTAAGTGCACTTCAGTGTAGGTAGGCCCATGTCAGGGTGCATTTTATAGCACTTACGCCCACTTGACATGTGTTAGGAGAGATTGAGTGAAATCCTCGTAGGGTTTTGGGAATATTCTTATCTTTTGGAGCATTCTAGAAGATTCCCACACTTATCATCTTATATGAGCTCGAAATTGGATAGGGAATGAGTTAAGTAACATCCTATCCTCTCATCCCTTCCTCCATGGAAACTAACTCTATGTTTGGAAGGCCATTCAATAAATTATGACCAAACCTCCTCCATTTTCCTATAAATTGAGCACTCATCTAAGTGATCAGGGGCTAGACTTTGAGAATTTGTAAGGATATACTATTGGTATGAGGTTTGAGATTGTAAGCAAGTATTGTTATGCTGCTAGATTTTGTTGCTTTTGATGTGATGTTGGTTGGACCCAAGCTGGAAGAGTGACAATGGATCGACTTCATGGTTGTAATTCTTCCTTCTACTTAATAAAGTTGTTTACACCTTTTCCCATATTTTGTCTTTATGTATCATGATTATATGTGTAAATGCTTTCGATTCCATTTGTTTAAAATAGATAGATCTCTTTCTTTAATTGGTTTTTGTCCTGTGTTTATGATTGCAGGTACTTGTGGAGTAGATTAAGTTCGATAAGGAGTGATGGGAGCTATGCAAAGGAGACAAAGGGAGAGTGAAGGATAACAACTAGGTCGCTTGCCTTATTTATCTTCTATAGAAAAAGGTTAAGCACTTTAAATCTATTGTTCTAGGTGTAGTGACCCACCTAGGAAATTGTGTTTATCCATAGATGCAAAATTCCACATAACAGTTGGGGACTGTAAATCTCTTGCATTTGTGTTTTGGGAAATCGTTGTGACTAAATATATGGTAAATACATTTGGGGTTTCAACACTTTTTTTTTTAAATCATAGAGCTGGTAATGCCTAAATTTAACAAGGTTAATTTTCCTAATTTTTTGCTTCCAATGTACAAAGATGAAAATCCTTCCTTTTCACAGAGGAGATATGAGGGTTCATGCTATCACGAAAACCCTCATTAAGTATTCTATAAATTTTCCCTTGTTTTTCGATCTGTGACTAAGATTTCTCCTTTGGTTTCAAGGTTTCTAGTTATTGATTGAACACATTTGGTTTAGCCTAAATACGTAGCGTATCAGCCAGAATTTATCATCCTCCATGGTTATTAGCATAATAATGTGATTATCCCTGCTGGTCATAGTAAGGTACTACCCTCTTGAGAAGCTAGAATTTAATGATTTTACTTTATTTCACCATTTTTATGTTGTATCTATCGTTTGTTGTGTAGTATGGAAAATCCAATTAACATTGAGGAACTAATATCCTCTTATAATTTTGTTTTCCTCAGGCAGGTTCTAATTCTCAAGGCTCACCCTCCTGTTCGGCAGAAAATCAGGTTTATAGCTGAATATTCTAGGCATCTTCTTCCCGTCTACTCCAATTATGTTCCCTCTCATTTTACTTTGTACTCTACCTTCCTTCCATGGAATTCTAGTAACTCTATTTATCTTCCAATTTTTATTTTTCTTTTCCCCTTGTTTCATTCTCATGTTCAGTGTGGAGGTGATAATGTTTTTTAGAAAACAATAGTGGGACAAGGCCTCTTTATCCCTTACCCTTTGGTAATCCCTTCTTTCATATATAATCATTTCAAATATGTTAACTGGGTTTTTATACATACTAGGACCTTTGGGATTCTACTCCTTGTCTCGAATTAAGATTTGGATCGACGATTTTTATGTAAAGGATTTCCATATTTTGTATACCCGTTCTTCAATAGTTCTAAAATTTAAATTGTTTTTTTTTTGTTTCCTTTCTTTCCATTAACATTTATAATGGTGTCGCCCTTTCTCAATTGAATGAAATGAAGTTCCTTTGACATTGGAATCTAACTTTGTCTTCTTATTAGGTTTTTCTCACAACTTCTTGAGGTGCTCAAGTGCTGACCCCCTTAGCTATATGTATGTTTGGCTATTTTATGAGATTTTACCCAACCAATTTTACAATATAATTATCGTTAAATGAGAGGCCTTCTAAACCTTGTTCTTATTGTCATTTCCTCCACGTATGTGTCACTCCAGTCGATATCATGATTGTGCACCCAAGTGATTCTCTCCCTTCTTGTAGTATATTGATTTTCTTCCATATGATGTGCGTTTCAAGTTGAAAATTATTTATTTGGACTTTCTTCATGCTTCTTGCATTTTAAAACTTACTACGACTCTATTTGTTTTTTCTGATAGTGAAGGAGCTTGTTTAAATTCTTTATTTTCTTACCTAAGTTAGGTGCTCCTTGTTTGGTCAATTTAGTGATGTCTAAATTGCAACTTTTAAATGTCAACCCGGGGCTCGTAAGCTGATGAAGTGAAGTGTACTATATGTACTTAGGCAACTGTTTTCTTAATCTTTTGTTGTTTTTAGCTTTTTAAGTTTGTTTTCAAATGTATCTTTCCTAATGTGATGTGATGGAAATGAAATAAAGCAAGTGAAATGTGGGTGATTGTGGTGAGCTCTAAATGATTTTTCAAAACTTAAAAAGTATTCTACAAGAAAGCTTGAACAACAACTGCAATAAAATCAAAGCTTAAAATCAAATAACAGACTAATGGCATCGGCCCAGTATCTCTACTACTGATGAAAATGAAAATGAAATCTATATTAACTCAATTAAAAGCAAGAACAACTACTTTACACTACTTTACACTATTTTAACTCTTCATTTAAATCTAATCAATGTGAAATTTAAGTGAGACAAATCACACTATTTTAACCTTTTCTTAATCATGTGAAAACAATTATGAACAGGTTAGTAATGTGAGTCTTAAAGCAAAATAAACAAAGCTGCACTAAGTGATATTTTGACTCCAATAAAGTTAGTTGATTATAGAAAAAGAACCATCAATAAATGAACAACTTGATAACTACTGAGAAGAAAGTAAAGTGCAAGTTAAAGAAATGATACTAATGAAAATCAAACTGCAGAAAAATAAAGGTCAGCAGCCTAGACAAGATGATCACACATGCCACTAGTTATGAAAAGAAAAGAAAGAAAACTGCCCCGGGCTTGCCTAAGAAACCTGCATAACACACTGATCAGTCATGAACAAAAGTGCAGAAATGTAAATCAGCAGAATTCAAAGTTTATGTACAACTAATATACATATTGAAAAGAAATAAAAACGCAGCAATTAAAAAAAATCTGTACAGCAATTATACATGAAACAAGAAAGAGAAATGCAAGAAATTAAAGATTACTATACAGGGCTTCAGCAAACAGGGGCCCTCTACCTACTTCAGCCGGTTCAAGGAGCAGTTATACGCTTAAGTGTAAAACAGTCTTCTCATGTATTGATAGCAAATGTAAAAGTACAGTGGGGAGTTCAAACAAAATGATTACAACAACGACTAACTATCCAGCGTTCAAAGACGCTTTATTTATAACAGAGGAAAGCAAACTAACTTAACGAAAACTAAGCTATTCAAGCAGCTGTGTAAAAACACGTAATCTTGCCGCGTCCTCAGATTTAGGCAACGGTCGTTGTGGGCATTCAATCTGCTGTTGGATTCATGTTTCCCACTGTCTTCGTGGCTGAGGAAGATGCCACCTGTTCTTCACGTGCTCCAAAACAGAACACGCAGAGCCGTGCCACCGCCAAAGACTTCTGTTGACCGTATTTGCCTCCTCGTTGACCACGGGTTTTTATGACCGGTTTGGGTGAGCTGGAAGGACACACACCATGTCCTTGGTTCCATGAACTTTCCCATGTGGCTCTTCTTCCCAGAGGACACCTGGAACATATCATTTAATAAAACAGCTGCGGAATCCGGGGTTGGCTGTGGAAACCGGGATCAGCTGCGGAAACCCTGTGTGAGCTGCGGAAACGCAGCACTTTGAACCAAAATTCTAAACCAACAACAGTCATTAGCATAATTAGCAAACCATGTAAAATGTCCTAAAATACAATGATTTGAGCAATTTGATGGAGGGAATGAGTGGCAAAAGAGGGAAATGAATAAGAAAAGGAGGCTGAGAGGATGTGTAAAGAAGTGCAGGTTTGAGGCTCAACATACCCCCACTGTGAAGGTGTTGCATGTCCTCAGGCAACCAAAACTTTGTCATTGTTTTTCAATCCATGTGCTCAGATGCTTCTGCCAAAACATCTAGCCTTCTTCTCTTTCTCCTTGCTGCCAAAATTGTCCTTGGTTTTCTGACTAAACACCTGAATTTCAAATTGATCAATGCCCTGCTCAGCTTCTTACATTTTCTCTTCAATTTTTGGTTCTTCTTCTGCCAGAGTCCTAAGTGAAGCATGGTATTGTCATGGACAATTTTGTCCACCTTGCTTTGTTCTTTCAATGCTTCGTTTTCTTGTTTAATATACCGGTTCAGGACTTCTAGCTCAAACACCTCTTGTTTTAAAGATTGGACCTATTCATCAAGAGGCAATATAGTGCTTGGACCTGCAACTGATTGCTCCAAGGTCTCCAAATAATTGTATACCTCCTGCTGGTCAGGGTCAATTTCAGGTGTTCTTCTTGGGCTATGTTCAAAATCAAATTCTGTTTGAGGTTCTGGCTGAAAGGGACTCTCTTCACGTGGAGGAGTGGACTCAACACGTGGAGGACTCGACTCAAGGTCAAGCTGAGTTGGAGCCTTTTCAGGTGTACCTTCTCCCAAATCAATGAAATGTGATTGTTTTTCTTTAGTCATACTCATTTTTTCTTTAAGTCTACTGCTTCTTCTCACTTGCGCACTAGTGCTCTTTTGCTGGGCACTCTGTTTTTCTTTCTGTTTCTTCTTTGAGAGGGCAGTAGCTTGAAGTTGTGCTAGTCTATCAGCCAAGGTTTGAGAGTCTTCTTCTACTGAAGGTTCAGGTGATGGATATGATTCTTGAACAATTGTTTTCCCTTTATCCTTTTTCTGTTTCTTGGTTTTATCTCCCTCTTCCTCTTCTTCTTGAGCAATTTCTTGAGTTTCTACTGTAGGAGGATCTTGGGCTGCAACATCTCTTTCTCTTCTCCTACTTCTTTTTGGGATTCTAGGGGAAATGCTAGAGGCTTCAGTCACCTCTTGGAAATGGTTTCTGATTAGAAACTTTTCCCATGTATCCTTGTTATTCTTCAATTGCTCTTCTATGAGAATTCTAATGAACCCGTGATGACACAAGTGGGGTTCAATATGGCCTACATGCTTTTGGATAGTGGAACTCATTTTCTTTAGGCTTGCTAACAGAAAGTAGGGTAAATTGAGGGCATGGCCTTCCATGAAATTCATCATAATCCTTGCATGGTACATATACATAGTGCCAAAGCGGCCCTCACATGTGATAAACTTTTGAACAAGTAATAACAATGCAGTCCATTCTTCCTTAATTACATGCACAGGAATCCCTTTAGTGAATATTGAAGTGTCCATACCTGGGTTCTTAAGCATGTCTTTCCATCCCTGATCTTCCAGCCCTCTGTTCTTAAACCATCTTTCTCCCTCCTGAGGTAGACTGGTTGCTGTTGCTATGGTGTTCTCTGTTATTGTGAATTTCAGGTCCCCTACTTCCACGGTGTGTCCATTGAAGGATCGAGCAAATGCTTTCGTTACCTCCTTATTATACCCTCTGAATTTTTGAATAAACTTCAACCACCTTGCTTTCTTTAATGCTTCCTTCATCTGTGGATACCCTTCTAAATACTTCGGACCCTCAGGTTCAGCTCTAAGCAGCTTCCCCATCTTCGGCTCTCAACTTCGACTGAAGCTTTGACTGTGTGTGGATGCTCAAGGAGGATTCTCACGGGAAAAAACAGGTGGATTACGACTGTAAGTGGAGTAGCCGTAATGTAATGCAAGGCATATTGCAGAACTGTAATCGGGGTTTGAAACAGAGCTGTAGAGTTTGCAGTGGAAATGAGAGTGGAAATGGTGTGAGTACGAGGGAGTAGAAGACAAACACAAGAAATGAGTTCAATGCATGCGGAAATGGAGTGATAAGTGGACAGAATAACGACCGAATCCTTTAGAGTCGGGTGGCTTACGCACGTTTCAGCGTTGGCTATGGAAGTTATGGTAGAGGAGAGCCATAGTACAGTAGGTCACTTCTTCTACGTACGACCAATAAATGAAAGAGCAGCCCCATTTCGAGTTTGAATTAATAGTGATTATGGAACCGTTAGAAAGGGATGAGGTGGATGGAGCATTATCGTGGAGGAGGAGTGGGATGATCTTGCCGAATCATTGCATTTAGTGGCTCTTTCCACGATTTAATAACTATGCATAAAATGACATTAAATTGTTGTTTGGAAAAGATTTTGATCATACCTTCATAAGTTTGCCATTTGTTGATTAAGGTTGCTGATCCATTATTGCTTTCTGATCTTGTAGATGCCTCATATCCTTGCTGCCCTTGGTGATGATGATACCTCTGACTGTGATTTTTGAAAACAGAGTAATCCTGGTTGTAGAGACAGAGTGTGCTAGCTGCAGAATCATTTCGAGCTGCGGAAACTGGTGCGAGCTGCGGAAACGGTTCCCAACTGCGGAAACTGAAACAACACCCCTTTAACTGCACAAATATAGTTAGAAAAATAACTAACTGAATGAAATAGTCCTAAGAAGGACTTTTATTGATGGAATGGAGTGAAGTGGAATGGAGATGAAGATGAGATGGAGGTGAGGATGGAAATGACAAGTGAGGTGGAGCGAAGATGGAAAGGAAAAGAGATTTTTTTTTTTGGAAAATATAGAGTGTCAGGTGTCCTTGATTTTCACTCCATATTTTCTGTATAAGACCGCCAATCTGAGATTGGTTTTCAGGCTTATACACATTTTTTTTTTTTTTTAACTGAAAGAAACAAAGATTAGGCTGATGGAGGAGAAGAATTCTTCTCCATCAGCCTCATTGCAGAATTTTCTTGAAACATTTTGACAAAGTCCTCTTTTGAGAGTGGCTTATGCTAAATTTTCAATCGGTGGCCATTCACAATGAGAGGAGTTTGAAACTCATCAATAGTCTTGATTCGAACTGCTCCATTGCTAAAGACTTCATCAATCTCATATGGTCCAAGCCAATGAGTCTGAAATTTTCCTTTGAAGTCTTTAAACTTGGAATCAAACAGTAACGCCCAATCTCCCTTTTGAAACTTTCTCTCTTTGATATATCTGTCATGCCATTTAGTTCTTTGGTGCTGAACTAGATCAGTCCTTAAAATTGCATCTTGTCTTATTTCATCTAGCTCATTCAACTGCTCCATTCTGTGCTTTTGGGCTTCTGATAGACTCATCCCCAACTGAACTGCCATCTTGAAGGTCTTGACTTGGAACTCAATGGGGAGCAAGACTTCTTTCCCATAAACAAGTTCATAGGGAGAATGTCCTGTTGTGTTCCTCCATGTAGTTCTATAGGCCCATAAGGCTTCAGGAAGCCTTTCTGCCCAATCTCTTCTGTGGAGATGAACAGTTTTGGTTATGATGCTCTCAAGAACTTTGTTTGTAGATTCCACTTGACCATTTGCTTGCGGATGGTATGGAGTAGATTTTCTGTGCTTGATTTTGTATTCTTCCATCAGCTTCTCCATCAAGTTAGATGTAAATTGACTTCCCTGATCTGTCACAATTTCTCTTGGGACACCAAAACGAGTAAAAATATCCTCAAAAAGAAATTGAACAACTGAATTTTCAGTGGCAGAAGGCAATGCCTTGGCTTCTACCCATTTAGTAACATAATCAGTGCAAACCAATATATACTTCTTTTGCTTAGATGGTGGATTAATAGGTCCAACGAAATCTAAAGCCCATTTTTCAAAGGGTTCGATGAGTACCTGTGGTTGTAATGGCATTTCATTTGAAAGAGTTGGTCTCCCAACTCTTTGGCAGCTGTCACACCTTCTAACATATTGTTTTGCATCTTTGAAGAGAGAAGGCCAATAATATCCTAAAGAAAGGATTTTATAGGCAGTCCTCTTGTCAGCAAAGTGTCCACCGCATGGTTCATCATGACATGCCTTAAGGATGTCAGGCATTTCATCTTCCCAAACACATCTTCTGATCACACAATCTAGCCCTGTTTTGAACAATTCATTAGAAATCCATGAATACTTTGAACTCTCCTGAATGATTTTCCTTTTCTCATTAGGAAATAAGTGTGGAGGTAGCTTCCCTGTAACCAAATAGTTAGCAATATCTGCATACCAAGGAGTTTTAGTAGTTACTGCAAACAGATATTCATCTGGAAACTTATCCTCTACGGGAGAATCTCCGTTAGTATTTTGGATTCTAGACAAGAAATCAGCTACTGTATTTTGTTTTCCTGGTCTATCTAACACAGTAATATTGAATTCTTGTAAAAGTAAAAGCCATCTTGTAACTCTGCCATTAGTAATAGGTTTGTTCATGAGATATCTAATTGCATAATGATCAGTATGGACAAAAGTTTCATAGCCTGTTATATAGTGTCTAAACTTGTTAATTGCATGAACAACGGCTAAGAACTCTTTTTCAGTCACAGTATAATTTAACTCAGTGGGAGTCAAATTTTTACTGGTGTAATAAATGGAATAAGGAACTAAATCCTTTTGACCCAATACAGCTCCTAAAACTGTATCTGAAGCATCTGTAGAAATATGGAAAGGAAGTTTCCAATTTGGCCCTCTCAAAATGGGTGCTTCAGAAATTCTTGTTTTTAAAGTTTCAAATGCAGATTGACAGTCAGGATCCCAATTGAATTCACAGTCTTTTGTAAGTAATTTGAAGAGCGGAGATGCTATCTTGGTGAAGTTTTCAATAAATCTCCTATAATATCCAGTAAACCCAAGAAAACTTCTAACATCTTTTTGACAATTTGGAATAGGTAACTTGGAGATGACTTCAACTTTTGATCTATCAACTTTAATTCCATCTCCTGAAATATGATGTCCTAAAACAATCCCCTCAGTAAACATCATAAAACATTTTTCATGACTTAATGAAAGATTTGTTTCTTTACATCTTATAAGGACTTTTTCCAAATTTTCTAATGCCTCTTCAAATGAATTACCATAAACTGTAAAATCATCCATATAGACCTCTACACAATCATGAATTAGATCAGAAAAGATTCCTAGTACTGCCCTTTGAAATGTTGCGGGTGCATTACATAATCCAAAAGGAAGTACTCGGTAAGCAAAAGTTCCCCAAGGACAGGTAAATGTGGTCTTGTCCTGGTCTTCAGGTGCTACTTGAATTTGATTGTAACCACTAAAACCATCCAAAAATGAGAAATACTTTTTGCCTGCTAAAGTATCTAATACTTGATCAATAAAGGGTAAAGGAAAGTGATCCTTCAAAGTTGCTTTGTTCAATTCCCTGTAATCAATGCAAACCCTCCATTTACCATTCTTTTTAGGTACTATAACCAAAGGGGAAACCCACCGGCTATCTGAAATGGGGTAAATGAAGTTTACATTAAGTAACTTTTGGAGCTCTTCTTTCACTATCTCCCTAAGGTTTGGATTCATCCTTCTTTGAGGTTGTCTGATTGGTCTACTGTTTTCCTCAATGTAGATGTGATGAATGCAAGTCTTAGGATCAATACCTTTCATATTAGTATACTCCCATGCAAATGCAGTAGAATGTTTTTGCAAGATTTTGGTTAGCTCTTCCTGTTGTGATTTTTCCAAGTTTTTGTTGATATTCAATGTTTTTCTTGGAAAAATCTCAATGGCAGAACTACCAAACTCTTCCATAGAGAAAAGAGACATTTGTCTAGATGATAGACACTCAATGTCAGAATCCAAATGAAATTGTGTGTGGTCATATTCTGAAGATGGTTCAAAATTTTCTAATGTGTTCAGAATTTGACTATCTTCACTAATCTCAGAAATGGTAAAGACAGGTTGTATAGTATCTTCATCATCAACCCACTCATTATCTCCTATTTCTGTAATTGCTTTTGCTGGAGGATACAGATTGAACTTCTTTGTCGAATTACCATCAGAAATATACATATCCCCAGACCTACAACTTATGAAAGCATCAGCTGTGGCTAGCCAAGGTCTTCCTAAAATAAGAGGATGTCCTCCTAGATTACTCTTGGGAGTCAAAATCATGAAATCCACTGGATATTCCCAAGAGTCTAGGGAGACTGGAATGTCTTCTAATACACCATCTGGTTTAATAATTGATCGATCTGCCAGTTGCAATAAAGTAGGTGTAAAAAGAAGATTAGGAAGTTTTAGCTGTTCCATAGTCTGTCTACTCATGATGTTGATAGCAGCCCCTAAATCAATCAAAGTATTTGGTATTTCTACCCCATTGATATGTGTTTTGACAATTGGACTACCGAGATCTACATATTTCTGCATAGTAATTTTTCCCATCATGATATCTGCAATTTTCCCTACCAGGTGGATCCTTCTGGTATCTCTTGGTTTCCTTCCTGGTCTTTTAAAGCTCAACTCCTTTATTGTTTTTGCTAGAATAGGAATCTCTTTAATGGCTTGTAACAAGGGAATCTTGATACAGACATTCTTCAATTCATCTAGAAAATTATAGTCAGGCAACCAAATTTGTTTTTCCACTCCTTTGTCAATTTGTAATCTTTCAGGAAAAGGAGGTGTGGATAAAGATGCAGGTTGCTCAACTATGGGAGTTGTGGGGGTTAATTCTTTTTCTTTTTCTTTTTGAGTGTTTGGGTTTTGAAGAGATGCTTCAGAACCCTTATTGGCTTCAAGAGACTCTTCCTCAAAAATGCTTTGCTTTTGAGTATTTATAGAAGGTTTATCTAGAATTCTACCTGATCTGAGTTGTACTTCATTGAGAGGAACAATCATATAGGTAGGAAATTGTTGACCTTCCATCATGTAAGCATTTTGAGGGTTTTTATTATTGGGGTTTGGCAATGGCTGAGAAGGAAGTTGATTTGACTTTTGTTGGAATGGAAGCAAGAGTTGAGAGTTTGGATTCTGTTGGGAAGGTTGTTGTTGTGGAAATGGCAATGATAGTTGTGGATTTTGATTTGGAAGTTGTGGAGCTTGTTGGTTTTGAAAAGATGGAGGATATTGGTAAAATTGAGCAAATCTCCCATAAGGATTTTGCATACCTTGTACCCATGATTGAAAAGGATTTTGAGGTTGGGACCAAGGTTGTTGCCAAGGATTCCAATTTGGTTGGGGTTGAAAATTCATAGAGTTGCTAAACCCTTGATTTTGTTGCCCCTGCCAAGGTCTCCTTGCGACAAAACAGAGAGATTCGAGTGTATTTGGATCTTCTTGAAAGACAGCTTTGAGCCCAGGAATTGAAGGACAATCCTTGGTCTCGTGATTTTCTGAACAAATTACACATGTTTCTACAACTTTTGCATCCAAGGGACATTCCCTTAGAGCATGTTTCTTCCTACACTTTGGGCAAAAGATGGCCAAAGCCTCAGCTTCTGCTTTCTGCTTATTGTGAATCTTAAGGGTGTCTAGTTGCTCACTAAGACTCCCTAAGATATTAGTTTTGAATTCATCAAGCATGTTGCCAATATCAGCCCTACTTACCGATCCAGTTGCAGATTTGTTTGTTAGGCCCTTTTTGAGTTTTAGATTTCCCCCTTGAGAGATGGACACATAGTTCTACTATATCATTGAGTGAAAGTTGAGATATATCTCCCTTCCCCATCATGTTCAAAATATCTATCCATTCATCTCTAATGGCTTTCAATAGAAGGGCTTTTAAGGTCTCCTCATCTAAGTTGTTCATTTTTGCTCTTTTCAAGTTGTATTGAAATCTTTCAAGCAGATCCTCCAAATTTTCATCTTCTTTTTGCATCATTTTGAATACCTCATCCTTGTGATTGGTGGGCATACAATAGTCCAGGTACCTATCCAAAAATGCCTGTTTCATATCATTCCAAGACCTAATGGATTGAGTGAGTAATCCCATGAACCATTTCAAGGGTGCTCCTTTCAATGTTGAAGGAAACAGTTTGAGTTTTTGAGAGTCATCCAGATGATCATAAGTTCGACACACTACCTCAAACTCAAATAGAAATGTTTCAGGGTCCTCATTCCTCATCCCATGGAAGTTTGGGAGGACAGATGGTGAGATGTTTTTCATGGTGGCTCGGGAGTCCTCATCGACTATAGGAAATCCGAATGAGTTATCTCCATCCCTATTTCCCCCAATGTTACCTCGACCTCCTCCATTGTTTCCTCCTCCTCCTCCTCCTCCTCTACCTGTACCTCTACCAAATCCAGGTGCTCCTTCCTCTGTCATGGTAGTCTCCCCGGAGACTTCAGAGTTTTCCGGTTCCTCTACTAAGGGTGAACGAGAAGGAATTTCTCCCTCTTCTTCAGATGATTCTACTTCTTCAATTACAATTTGTCCTCCTATGGAAGGAAGAAAAGGGTCCCTTTCTGATTCAGATTCGATGGATGGTGTGGGAGAGTCAACTATTGCCTCTTGAATTCCAGGAATCCTAGGGCTAGGAGTGTAAGTTGGAGATGATGGAGGTGTCTCTTGTCTATTCCTTGAAGTAGATGGACTTGTAAAAATCGAACTCTTGGCTCTAGCTAAAAACCTTCCCCTAGAATCTCTTGCTCTATGCATGTCATTTTTTATTTTCCTTCAAGTCGGGCTAATAATTCTCTTTCTGATCTTCCAGGTCACTCTAGGTGCAAGAAGAGAGCATACTCAAGAAACTATTAAACCAATAACTTTCTCTTTTCTGATCCTCCAGATCACTCTAGGTGCAAGAGGAGAGCATACTTTGAGAGGTTATTAATTTTCCTTCCTTGAAATTTTCTTGTTTTTTTTTTAAGAATTGGCTACCTAATTTCACTTCCCCGGCAACGGCGCCAAAATGTTTGGTCAATTTAGTGATGTCTAAATTGCAACTTTTAAATGTCAACCCGGGGCTCGTAAGCTGATGAAGTGAAGTGTACTATATGTACTTAGGCAACTGTTTTCTTAATCTTTTGTCGTTTTTAGCTTTTTAAGTTTGTTTTCAAATGTATCTTTCCTACTGTGATGTGATGGAAATGAAATAAAGCAAGTGAAATGTGGGTGATTGTGGTGAGCTCTAAATGATTTCTCAAAACTTAAAAAGTATTCTACAAGAAAGCTTGAACAACAACTGCAATAAAATCAAAGCTTAAAATCAAATAAAGGACTAATGGCATCGGCCCAGTATCTCTGCTGCTGATGAAAATGAAAATGAAATCTATATTAACTCAATTAAAAGCAAGAACAACTACTTTACACTAATTTACACTATTTTAACTCTTCATTTAAATCTAATCAATGTGAAATTTAAGTGAGACAAATCACACTATTTTAACCTTTTCTTAATCATGTGAAAACAATTATGAACAGGTCAGTAATGTGAGTCTTAAAGCAAAATAAACCAAGCTGCACTAAGTGATATTTTGGCTCCAATAAAGTTAGTTGATTATAGAAAAAGAACCATCAATAAATGAACAACTTGATAACTACTGAGCAGAAAGTAAAGTGCAAGTTAAAGAAATGATACTAATGAAAATCAAACTGCAGAAAAATAAAGGTCAGTAGCCTAGACAATATGATCACACATGCCACTAGTTATGAAAAGAAAAGAAAGAAAACTGCCCCGGGCTTGCCTAAGAAACCTGCATAACACACTGATCAGTCATGAACAAAAGTGCAGAAATGTAAATCAGCAGAATTCAAAGTTTATGTACAGCTAATATACATATTGAAAAGAAATAAAAATGCAGCAATTAAAAGACATCTGTACAGCTATTATACATGAAACAAGAAAGAGAAATGCAGGAAATTAAAGATTACTATACAGGGCTTCAGCAAACAGGGGCCCTCTGCCTACTTCAGCCAGTTCAAGGAGCAGTTATACGCTTAAGTGTAAAACAGTCTTCTCATGTATTGACAGCAAATGTAAAAGTACAGTGGGGAGTTCAAACAAAATGATTACAACAACAACTAACTATCCAGCATTCAAAGACGCTTTATTTATAACAGAGGAAAGCAAACTAACTTAACGAAAACTAAGCTATTCAAGCAGCTGTGTAAAAACACGTAATCTTGCTGCGTCCTCGGATTTAGGCAACGGTCGTTGTGGGCATTCAATCTGCTGTTGGATTCATGTTTCCCACTGTCTTCGTGGCTGAGGAAGATGCCACCTGTTCTTCACGTGCTCCAAAATAGAACACGCAGAGCCGTGCCACCGCCAATGACTTCTATTGACCGTATTTGCCTCCTCGTTGACCACGGGTTTTTATGAATGGTTTGGGTGAGCTGGAAGGACACACACCATGTCCTTGGTTCCACGAACTTGCCCATGTGGCTCTTCTTCCCAGAGGACACCTGGAACATATCATTTAATAAAACAGCTGCGGAATCCGGGGTTGGCTGCGAAAACCGGGATCAGCTGCGGAAACCCTGTGTGAGCTGCAGAAACGCAGCACTTTGAACCAAAATTCTAAACCAACAACAGTCATTAGCATAATTAGCAAACCATGTAAAAAGTCCTAAAATACAATGATCTGAGCAATTTGATGGAGGGAATGAGTGGCAAAAGAAGGAAATAAATAAGAAAAGGAGGCTGAGAGGATGTGTAAAGAAGTGCAGGTTTGAGGCTCAACACTCCTCACCATCCAAGATACTCAAATAATTGTATCTTTCTATTATTAAAATTAGAACACTTGAAATAACATTGTTTTATATAAAATTTACAGTATTTGATTGGAGATAATGCGTTACAAGGTATCTAAGTATTTCCAAGGTTAGGTACCTATATATTCTTCCACTATTACAATCTTTGATTATGGCATTCTATTATATTTATAAGGGGTCATGTCCTATTAAATCTTGTATCTAATGTGTTATTTATTATCATTATTTTTTTTCGTTTCATACGAGTAATTAACATTGAATGTTTTCTAGTAAGAATGTGCCTCCTGCGAACTATTCCACAAAACAAAATCTTAACCTTTATATTGAGGTGGGTATCGTTATTTCCAGAGACTAAGATATTTTAGTTTATAATGACTATAATGCTTGTTGTAGGATCTAATTTATCTTAATATATATTATTTTTCATGTTACTGTAATAGTCCAAAAATTTGGGGCCCCCTTAATTTCATAAGCTAGTAAAATCTCTAGGACTACTGACTTTTTTAAATTTAATACATTGCGATCGTTAACTAAATCAAGTTATTCAAATCAATACAAATGAACATATATTCTATTGTGTTTCTATAGCATGTGTTTTCTTGTGGCTGAAATATAGCTTTTCTATTCATATGGAATCGAGAATTCTCTCCTAGTAGGAGATAAGTTTAATCTACATTATAGTGTGTTCCTTTTGTGTAATAATGGCACCGCTCTTGCTTTGGTTTCCAGAATTCTTCCATTACAACAGGTCTATATAGAATTGTCACGTAAATTCCTGTTACTTTTTACATTGGATTATCGAATATCACTTTTGTCATCCAGCCATATCTCGTATCAAATTTCTTTAACAATAGTTATACATAAATTGTTGTGCACTAGGACTGGACCTCCCTAACCTCTCATCCTACAATTGCCCAAACCCTAGTGGGTTTCAATTTATTTTCAGCCTGCACATCTTTCACAGAAACATAACAGGTTTATATACACATATTATTTTTTTCTCAATATTTCCCTCTCAAGCATAACAAGGATGATGACCCTTATACAATATCCATCTCATACATGAATCTTAATTAACCACATATTAAAGACACAATATAAACAAATTCATTTCTACAAAATACATTAATACTCTCATATATTGCCTGCATGCTTGTTTCTTTGTTCTACTAGACATTTAATTTACCTCTTTATGTACACCTTAATCCACACATGCATTCAAAACTTAAATATGAAAATACATGCAAAACCTAAATATAAACAAATGTTCTAACCATCTACGTTGTTGGAACTACACATGGGAAACACACTATCCTACCGAACATGAACAAATACACTAGTTACCCCTAAGCCAAGAAATCATTGCCAAAGGAGTTGAAAACCTCATTGATTCCTCCATAATGTATTTTATACATGTTATTCCATAACATATTTCTTTTTAGCAGCATCCTTATTTTTCAGTCTGCCAACCCACTTGCCTAGGTTGTCTTTCTTTTCTTTTCTCTGAAAAAGGTGTTTTTCCTTTTTTCGTTAAAGTCATCTTTTCTCTACCACGTTGCTTTATTCCACCCATACTTAGTGTCTTTCACCATCTATGTGATTTAATAGATATTTCTCTCCATCATATCAAATTATATCTATTACACCTAAGGATTTTTAGGAGTCTTGTAAGGGAAGTTTATTTTGAGATTTTGCACCAATAATGGTTTCCAAATCTTGAAAATAATCTCTTAACTCTGTTGTTTATTTCCGAACTAATTTCCAATTTTTTTATTAATAGAAATATATTTGTTTACATCACATCAACTTTATGTCTCACACTCATTTCAAATCAACATGGCTTTCCAACAATCAAATCTAAAAATAGTCCATTATAATTATAACAAAATATTAACATAAAGAACAGAGGGATATTACATCTTCCCACCCCTTTTATTCAACATTGTCCTCAACATTCATTTTCAAATCCCTCCCCTTCTCAAATAGTATTAGATAGGCCTCTCACATCTTATCCTCTAGCTCCCAAGTAACCTCCTTAGGTGTAAAGTGCTTCTATTTCACTATAGCCTGAGTGATGGCTTGATTCTGGAGCAAGATCTCTTTCCGATCTAATATGCGAAGTGGCTCAGCCAAGATGTTTCCTTCTAGTTCCACTTGTATCAAATTCCAATCAATTATGTAAGAATTATCATGGACATATGTTTTTAACAAAGATACATGTAAAACATTGTACAGTTTAATATGGCTGCGCTAGGCTAGCCGATATGCTATTAGCCCAACTTTATTCACAATCTCACTAGGGCCACAAAATTGTGGTGCGAGTTTGGTATAGGTTCTGCTCCTTAAGGTACATTTTCTCATTTTCACTCTTAAGTATACATGATCTTCAACCTTCAATTCTTTGTGATTTCTTTTTTTATTAACATAAATTTTATGTCTATCCTATGTAGTCTTTATGTTTTGTCTTATTTTCTGCACCACCTGTTCCATTTCTTGTAAAGCATCTGGGCCAAATATCAACATGTCTTTCGTCTAACTCCATCTAAGAGGTGTATGATATCTTTTGTTATACAAGGCTTTGAAGGGATTCATTTCTATCGAAGTTTGATAATTATTAATATAGGAAAATTATGCTTAAATGTATAAAATCTTCCCATCCAGTAGGCCTTTCCATTACATAAATTCTTAGCATTTCCTCTAAATTATGATTAGTTCTCTCTCTCTCTCTTCCCATCACTTTGGGGGTGATATGCAGTGCGAAAATTTAGCAGTGTTCCCATGCCAGTAAACAAATCTTTCCAAAAATTGGAAGTGAATTTAGAATCTATTGGACACTATCATTTTTTGGTATTCCATGTAGTTGGAAAATCTCCTTCATAAAAATATTTGCAATCTTAGTTGTTTCATAGGTAGACTGTACATGTATAAAGTGTGCTTCTTTACTTAAGGTGTCCACCACCACCTTAATGGAGTCATGTTGTCATATTCTCTACGGGAGCCTTGTGATAAAATATAATGAAATCACTTCCCATTTACATTCAAGAATGGGAAGTTGATTTAATAGTCCAGTGGGGTGTTGATGTTACACCTTCACTTGCTGACATTCTAGGCATTTTACCAAGTATTACGTTACATCCTTTTTCATGCCCAACCAAAAAAAGATTTTCTTAATGTTGTTATCGTCTTCTCATATCTGAGATGTCCCACACATGGTTTCTTATGATATTCATCTAATATTATTCATTTTATATTACTCACATTTGGAACATACAATCTAATTTTTGTAGGTTAACATTTTTTCTAATTTTTCAGCATAACCTCGGATTTCTATTTGCTACAATTTCTGATGAATTTCCAAATAATTATGATCCTCCTGCAATGAACTTCTAATTTTCTCCATGCAATCAATACTAACATTTATAACAGATACTCCCATTAGATCATGTTCATGTCTTCTTATATCATATGCTGTTTTATTTTCTTTGTATTTTATGTGTTTAATATGAAATTTGAATTCACTAGGAAATACCATCACTAGCTTGTCTAGCATTAAGATCTAGTTGGTTGAAAAAATATTTCAAGTTCATATGATCTACTACCAAGGTGAATTCCTTCCCAAATAGGTAGTGTCTCCCCATATTTAGAGCATGTATTACAACAACTTGCTCTAAATCATATATTGCATAATTCTTTTCATGCGTTTTTAGTTTCCTAGACTCATAAGACACTACTGAATTTTCCTACATCAAAAATCCTCCTAAATCTTTCAAGAAAGCATCTATGGAAATCATAAATTCTTTACCAGGGTCTTAAATTTTCAAAATAGGGCCCACTATAAGAAAATGTTTTAATTTGTTAACTCTTTCTTGATATATTGCTATCCAATAAAACCTTGTCCCTTTATTTTGTAATGATGTGATAGGATAGGCTAGTTTAGAGAATCCTTCTATGAATCTTCAATAATATCCCATGATTCCCATAAATGAGTAGATATATAACACATCCTTAGGTATTTGCCAATTTAAAATATCCCTAACCTTTTCAGGATCAACAAATAATCCTTCCTTATAAATAACATGCCCCAAATACTGTATTTTGTCCTTGTAAAACTCAGATTTTGCTAAATTTAGCATACAAATGACGCTCTCTTAAAGTTTGTAGAACTAATTTTAGATGGTCCTTATGCTCTTCTTCACTTTTCAAATACACCAAAATATCATCTATAAATACTAGTACATATTTATCAAGATATTTACTAAGCACCCTATTCATTAAGCACATAAATGTTGTTGGTGCATTAGTAAGGTAAAATGCAAACACTACAAATTCGTAGTGACCATATCTAGTTCGAAAAGCTATTTTATGAATATCTTCATCCTTTATTCTCAATTGGTGATATCCCATCCTTAATTCAATTTTTTAGAATATGGTGGCCCCTCTCACTTGATTGAACAAATCATGAATATGGGTCAAGGGGTATCTGTTTTTAGTGGTGAATTTATCTAATTGTCAGTAATCTATGCACATTATGAATGTGCCATACTTTTTATTTACAAATAACAATGCAGCCCCCCACAGTGAGACGTTGGGTCTAATATAGCATTTATCTAGTAATTTTTGTAATTTCATTTTCAACTCTAGTAACTTAGGTAAACTCACTCTAGCAGGAGCTCTAGACACTGGAGTTGCACCTGGTACTAGACCAATGGAATATATATATATATATAGATATATATATATATATCCCTATGGGGAGGTAAACCCACAATTTCCTAGAAAAACAACATGAAATTTCCTAATGATTGGAAAACCCTCTAATTTTTGTTGTTATGTTTATTTTTTATTGGTTTTCTTAATAGTAGAAAATCGTACACATGTATGTACAATTCAAAAGACAGTCAAATTCATCCAACAAAATGCACAAGTGAATATTTTCCAGTTGAAGACATTATGAAGTTCAAAAATGCTAATTTCTCCTAAGGTCTTATTTGTAAAATTTCACTGTGTGGCTTACCCTTAGAAATAAATTACAAATGTGTGGATATTTCTTTGAAAATCATCACTTCGAAGAAAATTTCAACTCAACAAATTATGGACCACTTCCCACACTTGGAAGATGATTCCTTGGCATGTTCTATTCATGGACAACCAAATTTGAGTCGCCGTAAAGATCAAAGGAATCCTCTTGTCCTACTCGTAAGTTACATTCATTCATGAACCAAGAGAGGGAAGAGGGATTCAAAGAATTCCATATAAAAAGTCCATGGGAGAACCAAAGAGAAGACAATGTTACACTGGAAAAATTTCTATGGGAGTAGTCCTTCATTGCATTCTTTATGTAGAAGAAGTAAAGAATTAGTATATTGGTGAAATTTCTTCAAGCAATCCATCATTCTAGTGCAAGAAGAGTCCACCATTGGGAGAGTCTTCATACTTATTTGGTAAAGACAGGAAGCTTGCAAATAGATTGAGCAAGAGAACCTCCTTGCTAATGATTTTTTAGCATCACAACTCAAAGGTTTACCTTCAAGTATTTAGTATTCATCTTCTACCACTAGCAGTCAATAAAGGGAGCCATTTTCCATAATTTTGTTGACTTGCTATCTTCATTAAGCATTATTTATGTGTTTATCTCTTCATTTTATTTTCTCTTTGTGTATGCATTGTTTCCAACATCTGCAATTCTTTGTTTCTTCATGCTTGTCCACTAACAACAACCAAAATATATATATTTACTTGCAGGGAACAACCAACAGCTAAGAAGGTGTCTTTTGCTACCCCAATGATACAAAACAATGCTAGAGTATTGGTGACTCCACTAGTTTATTTTCTTTACTATAATGGTTGTGTTTCCAGGACCCTCTTTCTGCATTATCACCTCACTGGGAATTCAACTTCTCTCTGGAATTTTTGCAGGACCTTTTGGACCTATTGTTGGCTGAAAAATTTGACTTTTCATTGTTTTCTTATCGACCATGTGGCTTTCATTCAGAAAGATGCACAACCATGAATTTTGTTCCGACAGAGACGCACGCATGTATGTGCACAGTAAAATGTGCATAGTTTCCATAAACCATAAAAATCATCATAATTTCACTTTTCGTAGGTGATTGGAATCCTTTAGTAAATTTCCTTCCACTCTCCAATTTTTTTCCAGTCAGTTTATATTACTTAGTTTCTTTACTAAACAAAATTAGTAGGGTAATTAGATTATCTTTTCTTTCTCCTACATTTCTCACATAGCTTAATTAGTAAAGATGTAACTACTGCATGATCCACAAATCTTGTTGCAAACCAAAGAATTTCTTTTTCTTCATTTTTGGGACTAGGATTAAATGTTATTACAGAAAGTAAGTAATCTCTACTTCCCTTGTGTCTCCTAGACAAACCTAGGCTTGCATATGAAAACTTTCTTAAATCACTTAATCTTCCATCTTCCTTTATTTAAATTCACAAAGTGTAATAGGAAAAATAGAAAGTGGCCCATTATCTATGCATTATTTCTTTTTCATGCAAGGAAAATTCAAAATTTAGTGTAATTAGGAGGATATTGGAAAGGATCACCACATATCCACATCCTATCACACTTTGTATGTTCACTTGCCCACTTCCACACACTAAGATTTGTGTAAGAAGACATTTAGTTCCCGAATATTTTTGTACATACCTTGTTTTGTCTCACATATCACACCCTAAGAAAAGTGAGACTCTTAAAAGGAACCATAACTTGTACCCACAAAATTCCCCACAGGGGCCACAAAATAATTAATAGTTCAAGTTAGGACCATTAGGGGTAGGCATCCCATAAGCTACCATGGTCATGTTACATCTTTGAAACATAGAGTTTGACTTTTAGGGTTCTTAAAATCCTTCAATAATCCCACAAAAAATAATACCCACGCATAACAGAGGGGGTTTGGTTTAGGTCCAACGTGTGGGGTACTATTTGGGGCTACTTGACCCATCTAGTGCTCGTTAATGGTAACTTACTACTGAGAAGATAAATAATTGAATGCTCATATGGTACAAAGGTACTTTAGTAGTCAAAATGTAGGGCATCCATCCCTATAGGTGGAGGTGTGAGCAACACTATAACCTCATTTGTTACCTTGGATGATTCTTTGGCTACTAGAAAGCATCGTTGGTACTTTCGGGATGTTACCCTAGTACCAATAAGAATATATCCCCTCAAATCCTAGTTACTTCGAGAGTGGAAAGGAAAAATAAGCCCTTATAGGATCTTTTATCATATGCAAAAACAAACAAAAACCATTTTTTTGTTTGATTGGTCACATAGTCTAAGTTAAGCGTAATGTAATCATAATTATTTTATCTTTATTTTATGTATGTGATTTACATGATTTGATATTTATCTCCTTCCCTCAATCACAAAAGGTAACACACACTCTAGTAAACATCGTAGTGGACCCAACGATGCCTAAACGATCTAGACATTTTCAAAACCTACACCCATTACCAAGAGTTGTGTCAAGTCTCTCACCATTTAGGCATAGATGACACCACACAACCACCATTATAATATCTTCCATTATTGGTACAACTTCTATTGGGACTACTCCTCATTAAATCACTCCATTCAATACCCCTCATGGGGCCCCTCACACAACCCCTCAAGGGAGACCACACAACTCCCCTCCCGGGAATCCAAACGGTACTCACCAGGGTAACTATTCTGATTATGTAACCCCTTTAAATACAATTGTTCAAAACATTTTTCTATGAAAAACAACCAAGAAATTTGATTTGTAGCTTCTTTAAATCTCCTTGATTTAATCATGTTAACCAATGACCCAATCATGCATGACTAGAAGTGGACACCCATTTCCACCAAGCTCCCTTCATACATTCAAAAATTGAAGGGAAAGAAGGAGAAGACCCAAGAAATCATGTCATGAACTTTCACCTCTGGTGTTCATCCAATAGTACTACAGACAATACTATTCAATTGCGACTATTTGAATGCACCCTCATAGGGCCTTCAGCAAAATGGTACATAGACCAACCTTATGGGTCACATGGGGACTTTGGTTCCCTAGGCACAACATTCCTTACATTGTTCCAGCTCCCAATCCATTAATACTCATGCCTGAAACTCCTTACCCATTTCAAAAAAACACCTACTACACACATATTGGACCGCATAAATGAATTTTGGAAACCTTGTAACTTGTGCAAAGCACGTTTGCAAGAAAAACTCCTCCTTGACCTGTTTTTGAGATCCCTCACATCAGAAATCTCAAAAGATATAGTGAATTCATCCCCAAAAAATGAGACAAGGCCATTAGCAAAGCCCAATAATTAGAGTCGATATATAAATAATTTGGATATTTTTTTCATGTTCTTCTGGATTCCGACCACCTGCAAACTTTTAAAAAGAGACAATAGGCACATTCAATGTTGTCGATCGATTAATTGGGACCATAGCCAAAAACAAACCTGTAAACACCTTCCAATATCCTTGATACACTTAGAGTTGCTACCCATTTCGTACTACAACACCACGACCACACCACACATGATATTACCCTAGTCAACCTATACCTATGTAGAACCTTGGTATACAAGTCAACCAATACCAGCTCACACAAGGTGGCCAATACCCTCCCATGTAGGGTGGCCCATATCCTCTCCCATAGGAAAATCAATACCCCCTAGGAATGTGGAATAAATTCCCCATTCCTAAAACTCATATTGTAGTCAGCGACAAGGGAATGAATATTTCCCTCTTCCCACACCCCAACAAAACAACCCACTAGCATAGGCTAGTGTAGGGGTTAATCTAATGAAACCCACTCTCACTTAATAGAAAAAGTCATGTGAATAGTTGAACACAACTAACCCACAAAACACTACTAATAAAAAATCAAATAGCAAGCCAAAGGGAGAGTGTTTCCAGGGGGGCGAACAATTAGCAACAACCTCTACGAGGGGCAACCCCAACCAAAATCAAAACTAGTGATAAAACAAGAAAAACACGGAGAGGCAAAACAAGAACTCAATTTGCCAGACTAATCATCCTTGTGCCATTTGCAGGGAATATGGTAATTACACCCATGATTTCCCACATCTCCTTGAGTTAAAGAGGATGAAATATAGTTGGGGGAAATAAGGGTAAAACAAGAAAACTGTAGTAAAGCAACGTCCCTTCCCCCAACAAGGAGTGGTAAATTCCTAATAGGAACCCTCCCAACAATAGTATTGAAATCCTCTTAGAGGAAATTCCCAAAGTACCTCAAGTTGCAACATTTTCATGGTAGGAAAAGAAGTTCTAATGTAAACATGCAACTAGAAGTACAAGACTCTACCAGAAACCAACCCTTCCACCTCGACTACCGTAGAACCCACAAAACCTTTGACAATCCCTCGATAAGCCATGGAACCCATCCAAAAGACGGTTAAAGGTATTTTATGGATAGATGGACATAACTCAAAGGCTGCTCAAAGTTATGGCATATTTGATGAATTAGCTCAAACTCCTTCAACTATGTTAGCATTGGAATTTTTACAATCATGCCCAACCGAACATAAAGCCTTACTTTCCACGTTAGGAGAAATTAATCCTGCTAATTCTCATTTAATGGTCTTTGGATTGGATAAAGCCACCCCATGTCTTCCATCAACTGCCACTTTTCAAATTACAGTTTGAGTTCATAATATTGCCATCCATCATTGCATAGTCGACAACAGGTTGACCACATTTATTATGCCCAAAAAATATTGGAAAAAGCTTAGATCTCTAGAACTCAAACCATCTGACATCACTCTCAAAGCATATGACGATGCTCTTTTATTCCCATAAGCCTATACCAAGGCGTTCCATTACAGCTTGTGAATAAAACCATGCTCATAGACATCGACGTGTTGGACACATAATTGGATTATAAGATCCTTATTGGATGAATTTATATGTATGAAATGTTAGTAGTAGAATCTTAGGTGATGAGGGTAATGATGTTCCCCCATGACGAGAAAATTATTGCAATTGACCAACTCACATACTATGAAGGAATACATTAACTACCCTTGATGGTGTGCTACCCATTGTTGGATCTTCTGCTGAGTTGATCATAACTCACTCTGAATTTGGCCTCGAAACATTTAAAACATCAAAACTCATTGGGACATACCCAAGAGACCCACCTATGAGAGAGGATGTTCCTCCAGCCATAGGAGCCCCAATGTGCATGATGATTTCATCAAACACCCATCAAGATCATGAACTAGTTCCAGATACCAACATCAATGTAGTTGATGATCCTTAATTCTTACCATATTATATCACCCAAACAACCTTCTTATTCCCTACACCTATTTTTGTTTCGCACTAATCCATTGCAAATCTCAAGTTTCCCAACATGGCTTTGGAGATACCGGTTTGGTATTTGGCTTCTCAGACCATGTTGACAAACTCAGGTATGACATCAGCAAGAATCATTCTTGTAGCCCCTCCTTAGGATAACACCCTACAACAATAAATGTCTGTATGAACATGAGTTGGTGCCATAGAAAGGGATAAGAATAAAGGAAAGAAGGTGGAAGCTTCAAACGCTTCATCCTCTAGGGTACCTTCACTCTTTTCTTTGTTTGAAGTAGTTGGGCACACTACCAATATGTGCCCTGAGTTAGATGAGTTAAAAGATATTTTGCATGCCCCAAAAGTTCCATTGAACCCTCTTCCACCTAATAGAGAAAAGGCCAAACCTATGTGTAATAAGGCATTGGATGCATGTGCCATATGCACGAAATATATGCACTACACTCATCGTTTCCATGAAATCTCTTAATATTAAGATGCTTTAGGTGCACTCACCCAAGAAAATACCATGACCCCATCACTACTATCGATGCAAATGGTAGATGATGGATGTAAAACCGTTTTTTACATCACAAGGGAAGAAGTTTCGTGTTCATATCCCTCTTCTAGTCACCTAGCCTACCACCATACAGGAAGACAACTAGAACAGTCATACCCCAACATACTTGCATGTGCACTTTACGCAATGAACCAAGCCGATTGATAGACCAATGTCTTGAGTTACGAGCATTTAGGAGGTATTAACCTAACCTACACATCAACCTCAGCAACGACCCATACACATGAATTATAGTTTCCAAATTTTTGTAGGAAACTATCATACTCAATGTTACCCACACCTTCCCTGATTTTTCGAAACATTGGATTTCATGTGTCAATTCAACATTGAGAATTCAGATGTGGTCGAACCAGATACCCAATCCCTAGATAACACCATACCAGTGCGAGATGATGGATCTAGGTCCATATTGTGTGTATTCTAGGATAAAACACTGCCTGAGATAAAGTTAGGCACCCATGAATGTGTCAACCCCCACCACCATCGGTGTGGATCTAGAAGAAAGACAAAGCATCCTCAAACCACTTTTCCAAAATCACCCCACACGTGGTCCTTATATAATAGACCCAACCACTTCATAAATCAATGTGGATAATTAGGCAAGATTCAAACCATCTTTTGCTTTTTGGTCCATATTTCGCGACCCAACCAGGATAAACACTCACACCATCATTGTCACATCTTTTCTCAAGCACAGTATATGTGGAATTGTTGGTACCTTCCACATTTTTGAGTAGTGAGAGAAACATTAAGAAAACCTCACATTAGTGACACAACTCATGATGATACAAAGATCCATAGTTTGTCAACACCCAAAAATGCCCCACCTCATGTCACCAACTAAGCATCATCGTCTCATACTATGGATGATATTGACAAACGTGCCATTTGTTGTATTATCAATAGTTATGCGTTCAATATTTTTACTAGTAACTCTCATAGTTCTTAGACATGTCATATGTTACAAAGATTTAGACAACTCATGATTCATTGTCAACCTCCTATTGAAGAAGACACATTTTCCCCTTGCACACCAACCAGGTTGCAAGAACTTCCTCCCACTCGTTATCAACCCACCATTACAGAAATTCTACCACCACCTAATGCCGACGACATGTCACATCCAATACAATTCATTTCCTCGACTGTAGGAACCATGATTCATCTTAACTACACATCATATTTTGGTGTCGAGACTGCTAAACCCACCATAGTGGTGGTACCACCACCGATGGTGCAAACCCATCCCGTTTGCACAGCTAATGCTGACGACACGTAACATCCAATACAATTCATTTCCTCGACTGTAGGAACCATGACTCATCTTGACTACTCATCATTTTTTGGTGTAGAGACTGCTAAACCCACCATAGTTGTGGTACCACCATTGATGGTGTAGACCCATCCCATTTTCACATTTTCAACTTTGTTAGGTTCTATGACACCAACCACCGAATCATATTCTTGATCATTTACCAACACAACTAGGCCTGAATTCCATCCTCATGGGCTTAGGAAACCCAATATATCATTGGATAATATTTTCCACTCATATGAAGATATTCTAGAGGTGATGACGGAACCTGAATGTTCATGGAATGTCATGCACCATTATTCGTTCTTTCTACCTAAAAAAATATTTATACCTACTAACGCACATAGCCAAGATATTTGTGCCATAGAATCAAAATATTTACTACCCCCACGATAGCTATATTAGTTTAAGAATCCCATCCCAGGACTAGATGCCTTTGAGGAAGGGAACATGTTAAATATTTCACCTACCATTACCGTCAATATTACAAACAAACCTGACACAATTGAAGAGATCTCAGTGGGGGAAACTTTCTCTCAAGAAGAGGTGGCCTCATACACTTCCCTATTTCAAAAATACAGGGATATCTTTGCATAAGCTTACTCTAAGATTCTACATATCAGTCTATTGTGCTGTACAACAACCCCCCATTTCATAAAATTTTTACTTTCAAAACTATAATATGAAATGGGTCCCTTTTTAGATTAAATTGGTATCAACTTATCATTCCTCAAAAGGTCCGAAAAGAAATAAAACATTATAAACCTTTTGAGAAAGAACATAATTGGTCTTATAGTAAAAAATGAATAATCCTTTCTATTGCGATAAAGTGATCACAAGATCGCATATCGAAATAACAAAGGATCCATACCAAAAGACCCATTGGTTTTCCCCGATGCGACAATGCACAAATAACTATCGGATATCGGGAAGGAAAGTGATCATAACAACAGGCCCCTCTCTTTGCTCCGATGTGATATCGCTATCGGCGATCGAGGAATGTAGCATACATGCATCTAAAATCCCTCTTTTAAAAAAAATCCCGATGTGAATTGGCGATATCGCTATCGGCGATCGGGGATTCCAAAAGGACACCAATATAACAACTTAAGCATTCCCTCGATCGTCGATTGCGAGAAAGCTAAGCGCAACTTTCAAAAACGATTGATTAGGCCGGGATATATTATGGTTAATTAGTATTAAAGGCCTTTCTCTTCCCGATAGTGATTCACTTACGCCCAACCGCCAAAACATCAAAGCTGTTATCACAAAATCAAGCACTGAAGGGCTGCTGATCAGGTAGACTCTGTGTAACTCTTTCAGACCAATCTTTTGACTAAGGCTTAGCCTCCTTAGCCTGAGAGGGCTCTCTCAAAAGGTTATTGATTTTGATTATTGAGAAGATGGCTAACTCTTGTAAAGTGACATGAACAAGTATGCTGGCTGGACAAACATTAAACTAATTTCCATTGGGCCTATGGAGTCAATCATACTTCAGTAAACAATGACACTGCCTTTACATAGAAGTCAGGGCACTTGGCATTAAGATGTTCAGAACACAACTTATATAAAACCACAGTTTACAAAGACATACAGGAAGTCAGAGCATGATTAATGAATTCTGAGTGATTATGTATTTGTACAACTGTAAAAGAACACTAAAGAAAATATACCATCACACATTCTGAACAAGGAAATCCCTTATGAATCCTGAGAAGAAAAACAGTCACTTATATTACTGAACTCTGTTTTCTACATGAGCCAAAACAGTCCTCTGTTTTATAAAATATCCAACCCCCATTACATTCATCCTTCAGCTATATATAGAAACATAATTATAACTACTTGGAGCTTCCTCCTCCAGCATGAGGGGAGTTCGATGACTGTCACTACTGACACCTATCTGCTTTGCAACAAACTATTTAATACAATAACCACTAACTCAAGTTCTAAAAAGTTCTAATTTAATTATAACTCTAACTCTATCTTCTTCGTAGAAGATTCCTCCTTGCAGCTTTGACACATGGTTTCCTTTTCGTTTGGCTGAGATGGCATGAGATGAGCAGTTAATGCCCCATGTTTGTCTTCAATGACACATCCTTTCCGTTACCCTGAAACATAGGCCCCTGTTTGTCGGTCTTTGATGTGCTTCACAATATTCGAATCCAAAGAAGCATGCCTTTTATCTTTGATTATTCAAAATAGAACAGGCTGCCACGTCTTCGATGTGCTGGCCATTTTTTCATGTGTGAAGACAACACCTTTCAGAAAGATAAGCTGATTTATCAATCATAATTGGTTGGCTCAACTGAAACATGCAGCTACAGCAGTTTCGTAGCGCGCTACGAAACTGCTGTGTAATTTCATCATACACAGTCTCATCACTTCTCTGCATTCTTGCTATCTTCTCCCCATATTTCTCTTTCAGCTGATTGTTCACATTTTCCTCAACAAATGAATAACAACTTGCAAGTAATCCTGTTCAGCTGCCAGGCTTCAATGTCAATAGCTTTTCCTATAAAACTCAAACAGCATGCTCAGATTTCTCTGCAAGCCCTGCCAACCTGGAACCTTTCACTGCAAAGCACCTTTTCTTACAGCCACTTCAATAGATTCCAGACCGCGAAGAACACAACTTTGACAGATGTTCAATTAGATCAATAAATCATCCACCTCAAATGATTGTGAAGTATCCCCATGGACCATTCGAGTGTGCATAAAGCCCAATTTAATGAACAAATGGCCAATACAGTTAACAACAGCATGAAAAATGGAAACTCCAGATTGCTTGCCACAAAGGTAACCACCAAATATGTGGTGTTTACAACTCAACCATAAGTGATTCAAGTTCTTTAACCATTGCTTGCAAGAAGTAACCTGTTTTCTGGAGATACTTTGGCTGGAACATAGTTTACTAGTTTAGCATTTAGTCCCAGCTCTCTCAACCATATGAGCCTGCCAGTATCAAGAAGTTCTTTGCATTTCAAGCCTAGTACTGCCCTTTCAGCTCGCTTCAAGAATCTAATAATATTTCCAACATCATGAACATTAGCAGCATCTTCAGTGGTATTGCAAACATTTAAGTTGGTTCCGACTTTAACGCCATTAGAATGATCAGAGCAATGCTCCCCATCAAGTGCCCAGCTGGTCAGCCATGTTACAGCACAAAATTCTTCTCTTGTAAAGCCCAGGTTTATGAAAAAATGTTTATTCACATAAGATTTCCATTGGCAAAGATGGTGGCAACATGTTGCAATTGCAAGGCCTTTTATGTAAGGATGATTTCCTCCTCTGTTGGTATCTTCAGATACATATTTGTTATGGTTTTGTTCACTAAGACAGCATCGGAGGACCAAATCTGTCGCTGGTCCACAAAGATGTTTCCCCACTGCAGCATAGTAAAAGCCCTTCAAGGATTCCACAGCTTCCAATTTCAAATCTTCAATGTCTATTCTCAGGCGCTCCAAATTAATGGCCTCTGTCTGTCTCAAAGTTCGATCAGCCTTGAACTTATATGACCTGCGCTCCACTAGTACTATGTCCTTAATGCCATAACAGTCAGAAAGCATGTGAGTTAAATAACCTCGTCCAGCCCCAAACTCTACAACTTTTAGATGGGATTTCAACTGTTCTATCTCTTCCCCATGCCCACTACCATTAATATATTCATAATGCATGCTTGTCTTTGAAATGGAATCAGGACTCCAAATTATTCCCAGAGTTTCAAGATTTCCAAGTATGGATGCCTGTTATATGGCATGCTTCTCTTGAAAGGGCAACCTCCTATCTAGCTTTGCGTTGAACCATTTGTTGCAGGCATCAAGCAGCAAATATGAGTCCTGTATGTTGTTTTCACAAATAGCACTGTGAGCTGACTGAATTTTCTCAAGTAATGCATGGAACTCCTGTCCTGACATTGCAAGTATGGCCTTGCGCTTCATCTCTGAACACACATCATTATCTGATCGAATTCTTTCAGTTTCTCCTGATGGAAAACACTTTTCTTGAACTTCAGAGGGACTTCTAAATCTTGAGCTATCTTCTTCACCACTGCCAATCAACCTCAGCGGACTCTCCATAGCCATTCCGTTTCTCTCCACTCGGCTTCAATTCACATTTTCATTCCACTTTTAAATAATCTTCCTGAAATTGCCGACTTTAAATCGACCTTGAAACAAGAATGGGATAATAGCAAACAGATTACGAACGGCGGTCCAATCAAGAAGTTCAGATTAGTAATGCGCTTATCCTCTCACCATTGCCATGACATCTCACCATTGCGGCCTTTAGCTAAAAGTGCATTTTCAATTTGCTGATCCTGCTGTGCTTTTATAGCAGCTTTCACTTGATCCTTGTCTATATTTTTCCCTTGAAGACTACTAAAGCCGAGGCCAGCACCAATTGTCAATCTGTGTGGATCAACAAGAGAATTGTAGTGGTTTCCACGATGATAGCTAAGCCGGATAGGAGGAGAATCGGTACCATAACTACCATGAAATATGTTGATAGGCTCTGTACTGTATGAATAAATATGAATGGGACGATTATATATCTCCGACATTGCCTGGATTTCCAAATTATTACCATAGACCTTGTCTCTCCTTTTTCTCTTGCTGTGTTTTAGATCGAGTAGATGTTGTGATACTGACACATGTTGCTGAGAAGGTGACAGCTGGGTGAAAAAAACTATGGATTCGAAAAAATCCCCAATTTCGTAGCGCAGCCAGTGCAAAATATGAATTATGCGCTACGAAATCACCTAAAAGATGTTGCGCTGCGAAACTGCTAAAGGGATCTATGCGCTGCTGAAACACTTTGTCCTTAAGCTAGTCTGAGCAATTTAGGCAACAGAATTTTCAGTGATAACAGTGGCTCCACTTGGGATAGTGTGCCCTTGTGGTACACTAAGAACTCGCAGGTCCAGTGCCTTATAAAATTTATTGGACAAACATCTTCTTTAAGTTCCTTGGGTCTTCACCTCGGGCTTAAGCTTGATGATCACTGTAGGAGAAAGGAATCTACATCTACTAAAAAAAAATGCTCAGTCACCTTGAGCTTATTTGCACTTTCCTACCTACCTACCCTATCAGCTGCAATCTCCACTTGTAGCTCAAGGAACATGAAACTTCCAATGAAGCCAGTCATCGATCTGATCTAACACTTGAATCCTTTGGCTGTGCTTGAAACAAAAATAAACCAGATACTGAAGTAACCAAGGCAGCATGAGGTGTAACTGTTCTTCAAGATGAAACTATAATTGGAAATCTGAACAATAAATCTTCTCCATGTAATCAGCTATAGGGTCAAAAAACACACGGTTAGTTTGATGATTCTCATAACATTCTATTTCTTCAAACAACTTATCCTCAGCCACACCAAATTTATTTGATATGCTATCCAACTGCCTTTCTGAATGATGCTCACAAACAATGTAATTTTCCTTAGTATTATGATTATTATTTGAAGTAAGCTGCTGCAAGGAATTACAAAATTGAACAAGCTTTTCCTCTGCCTGAGGGTCGTAAAAGCTATCTTCCAGTACTTCTTCTTGCTGTTTGCAATCAATTTCATCTTCATTATGATCTGAAGCCTGACAAATCTACTGCATCTCTACATCAACATCAAAGGATGAAACATGGTTTTCACAAATAAACCCCTGCTGATCTTCATGGTGCGTTTCATGAGATGTTATACTTTCTTCTTGGTGCTGAAATGCATTGTTATGAAGAGCCTCTAAAATTTCTTCATCCATAAATTCATCATCCTCATAACAATCCTCCAAGTACTGAATAAGATTTAAAGAATGCCTACAGCAATCTTTAAGCAGCAATAAGGAAGGATAACCTTCTTTATACATTTCACAGAATTCATCATGAAAACTAGCAAGCGAATATATTGAACCATTTTCCAGACTTTTATACCAAGACCATGATTTTCCTTCTAAAGTGGTCATAAACATTTTCATGAGACAATCTTCAGGGAAATGAACCTTAAGACTGTGTACATGCATATGGAATTTAACCAAATGGAGAGCAGCATTATCCTTCTTTTCATCTTTGAATATTGGAAGATCATCTAACCAATCAACCTCTGGCATAGGATTTGGAAAACCAGGGATATGAGACCGATTCATAGGAGCATACCTGGGATTCATTCTTGCAGTGGAATTCATCTTGAAACTTCATCAAGCTACTAATCTTCTAGCAGTGGAGTCACCTTCCAATTTCTTATTCGATGTGTGGAGTCGCCAAGATAGTTTTGCAGCCTCAAATAGATGTCTGAGCTCCTACTACCTTCAGAAGTTCAGCTTCATGATTTCGGGAATGAGTAATCTTCAGACTCCCGGCAGACGCACCAAAATGTTATCACAAAATCAAGCACTGAAGGGTTGCTGATCAGGTAGACTCTGTGTAACTCTTTCAGACCAATCTTTTGACTAAGGCTTAGCCTCCTTAGCCTGAGAGGGCTCTCTCAAAAGGTTATTGATTTTGATTATTGAGAAGATGGCTAACTCTTGTAAAGTGACATGAACAAGTATTCTGGCTGGACAAACATTAAACTAATTTCCATTGGGCCTATGGAGTCAATCATACTTCAGTAAACAATGACACTGCCTTTACATAGAAGTCAGGGCACTTGGCATTAAGATGTTCAGAACACAAATTATATAAAACCACAGTTTACAAAGACATACAGGAAGTCAGAGCATGATTAATGAATTCTGAGTGATTATGTATTTGTACAACTGTAAAAGAACACTAAAGAAAATATACCATCACACATTCTGAACAAGGAAATCCCTTATGAATCCTGAGAAGAAAAACAGTCACTTATATTACTGAACTCTATTTTCTACATGAGCCAAAACGGTCCTCTGTTTTATAAAATATCCAACTCCCATTACCTTCATCCTTCAGCTATATATAGAAACATAATTATAACTACTTGGAGCTTCCTCCTCCAGCATGAGGGGAGTTCGATGACTGTCACTACTGACACCTATCTGCTTTGCAACAAACTATTTAATACAATAACGACTAACTCAAGTTCTAAAAAGTTCTAATGTAATTATAACTCTAACTCTATCTTCTTCGTAGAAGATTCCTCCTTGCAGCTTTGACACATGGTGTCCTTTTTGTTTGGCTGAGATGGCATGAGATGAGCAGTTAATGCCCCATGTTTGTCTTCAATGACACATCCTTTCCGTTACCCTGAAACATAGGCCCCTGTTTGTCAGTCTTTGATGTGCTTCACAATATTCGAATCCAAAGAAGCATGCCTTTTATCTTTGATTACTCAAAATAGAACAGGCTGCCACGTCTTCGATGTGCTGGCCATTTTTTCATGTGTGAAGACAACACCTTTCAGAAAGATTTGCTGATTTGTCAATCATAATTGATTGGCTCAACTGAAACATGCAGCTACAGCAGTTTCGTAGCGCGCTACGAAACTGCTGTGTAATTTCATCATACACAGTCTCATCACTTCTCTGCATTCTTGCTATCTTCTCCCCATATTTCTCTTTCAGCTGATTGTTCACATTTTCCTCAACAAATGAATAACAACTTGCAAGTAATCCTGTTCAGCTGCCAGGCTTCAATGTCAATAGCTTTTCCTATAAAACTCAAACAGCATGCTCAGATTTCTCTGCAAGCCCTGCCAACCTGCAACCTTTCACTGCAAAGCACCTTTACTTATAGCCACTTCAATAGATTCCAGACCGCGAAGAACACAACTTTGACAGATGTTCAATTAGATCAATAAATCATCCACCTCAAATGATTGTGAAGTATCCCCATGGACCATTCGAGTGTGCATAAAGCCCAATTTAATGAACAAATGGCCAATACAGTTAACAACAGCATGAAAAATGGAAACTCCAGATTGCTTGCCACAAAGGTAACCACCAAATATGTGGTGTTTACAACTCAACCATAAGTGATTCAAGTTCTTTAACCATTGCTTGCAAGAAGTAACCTGTTTTCTGGAGATACTTTGGCTGGAACATAGTTTACTAGTTTAGCATTTAGTCCCAGCTCTCTCAACCATATGAGCCTGCCAGTATCAAGAAGTTCTTTGCATTTCAAGCCTAGTACTGCCCTTTCAGCTGGCTTCAAGCATCTAATAATATTTCCAACATCATGAACATTAGCAGCATCTTCAGTGGTATTGCAAACATTTAAGTTGGTTCCGACTTTAACGCCATTAGAATGATCAGAGCAATGCTCCCCATCAAGTGCCCAGCTGGTCAGCCATGTTACAGCACAAAATTCTTCTCTTGTAAAGCCCAGGTTTATGAAAAAATGTTTATTCACATAAGATTTCCATTGGCAAAGATGGTGGCAACATGTTGCAATTGAAAGGCCTTTTATGTAAGGATGATTTCCTCCTCTGTTGGTATCTTCAGATACATATTTGTTATCGTTTTGTTCACTAAGACAGCATCGGAGGACCAAATCTGTCGCTGGTCCACAAAGATGTTTCCCCACTGCAGCACATTAAAAGCCCTTCAAGGATTCCACAGCTTCCAATTTCAAATCTTCAATGTCTATTCTCAGGCGCTCCAAATTAATGGCCTATGTCTGTCTCAAAGTTCGATCAGCCTTGAACTTATATGACCTGCGCTCCACTAGTACTATGTCCTTAATGCCATAACAGTCAGAAAGCATGTGAGTTAAATAACCTCGTCCAGCCCCAAACTCTACAACTTTTAGATGGGATTTCAACTGTTCTATCTCTTCCCCATGCCCACTACCATTAATATATTCATAATGCATGCTTGTCTTTGAAATGGAATCAGGACTCCAAATTATTCCCAGAGTTTCAAGATTTCCAAGTATGGATGCCTGTTATATGGCATGCTTCTCTTGAAAGGGCAACCTCCTATCTAGCTTTGCATTGAACCATTTGTTGCAGGCATCAGGCAGCAAATATGAGTCCTGTATGTTGTTTTCACAAATAGCACTGTGAGCTGACTGAATTTTCTCAAGTAATGCATGGAACTCCTGTCCTGACATTGCAAGTATGGCCTTGCGCTTCATCTCTGAACACACATCATTATCTGATCGAATTCTTTCAGTTTCTCCTGATGGAAAACACTTTTCTTGAACTTCAGAGGGACTTCTAAATCTTGAGCTATCTTCTTCATCACTGCCAATCAACCTCAGCGGACTCTCCATAGCCATTCCGTTTCTCTCCACTCGGCTTCAATTCACATTTTCATTCCACTTTTAAATAATCTTCCTGAAATTGCCGACTTTAAATCGACCTCGAAACAAGAATGGGATAATAGCAAACAGATTACGAACGGCGGTCCAATCAAGAAGTTCAGATCAGTAATGCGCTTATCCTCTCACCATTGCCATGACATCTCACCATTGCGGCCTTTAGCTAAAAGTGCATTTTCAATTTGCTGATCCTGTTGTGCTTTTATAGCAGCTTACACTTGATCCTTGTCTATATTTTTCCCTTGAAGACTACTAAAGCCGAGGCTAGCACCAACTGTCAATCTGTGTGGATCAACAAGAGAATTGTAGTGGTTTCCACGATGATAGCTAAGCCAGATAGGAGGAGAATTGGTACCATAACTACCATGAAATATGTTGATAGGGTCTGTACTGTATGAATAAATATGAATGGGACGATTATATATCTCCGACATTGCCTGGATTTCCAAATTATTACCATAGACCTTGTCTCTCCTTTTTCTCTTGCTGTGTTTTAGATCGAGTAGATGTTGTAATATTGACACATGTTGCTGAGAAGGTGACAGCTGGGTGAAAAAAACTATGGATTCGAAAAAATACCAATTTCGTAGCGCAGCCAGTGCAAAATATGAATTATGCGCTATGAAATCACCTACAAGATGTTGTGCTGCGAAACTGCTAAAGGGATCTATGCACTGCTGAAACACTTTGTCCTTAAGCTAGTCTGAGCAATTTAGGCAACAGAATTTTCAGTGATAACAAAAGCCACGCTTAAATGAATTATTCGGCCAATAAACGATATGATGAGCATTTAAATGATTGACAGGTTTAAATGGCCATTTAATGGAACAATAAGGCCAAAATATCTTCAGAGATTGTATCCTCGACCACCTTATGTTAATCATCCATTATTCATTGATTAATATACCTCATTCATATTTGGTTTGTGCCACCTATTCTCCGCATTACGTTCAGTTTATATCCTGTGCAGAGCTCCTCTGAAGCAACAAATTCAGGCCAAATGGGGAAGAAGTCTAAGAAATCTGGAACAGCTTTAGCTTTTGCAGTAACAGGAAAACACATTGCCGATCCAGGACCAAGTTAAAAGGGATTAATCTCGGACACCACATGTCTAGGTCTTGGTAAAATTACTTGGCTGAGCATCTATAATCTGATTGAGGCCGAAGAGCCTCAGGTAACATCAGTACAAGCCACAGCAGACCTGACCCGGAAGTCTGATGCAACTCTAAAGGATTTGTTCGACTCTTACCTACACCGGATAGCGGCCCGAGAGAAAATTCTTCCATATACCGATGTGGTATGATAAGCAATTGAGGAAATCCCAATTACAAACAGAACATTTTGCACCATCGACGGGAGAGTGTTCTGCTTGTTTCAACCCGATGATTTGAGACAAATGTACCATTTGCCCGCACCGGAGAAGAAGTACAACAAATCATTTCTGGAGAAATTCAGAGATGAAAATGACATTGAATCAGCACCAATACGAGATTGGAGACAAAACCCAGTGAAACACAAGCATGAGTCTTCGGGTAAGTACTCTGTCAATTCCTTGTGTTCTCCTTATTGTTATGCTGGAGTGATGATGTGTAGGATTTGGGGGTTGCATGATTCCTCAAACTTCACTATAAAGATGGTACCTTTAATGGAAGCAGCATGTAATAGTGAAATAATGGATTGGGGGAATATACTATCTGATAAGTTAGCAACAGCTGTTCTTGAATTTAGAAACAAATCCCACGTTACTGAAAGGTTCATTCCTCCATTTTACTTTAGTGCCTACATCCTAGATACTTTCTGTTTTAACTCAGAATTTCCTGTGCTGGGGTGGAGATGGACTCCCCAGGACCCCATGCCCATTCATATCTACCACCAGAAGTTGTGGAAAGCCCACTATAAACACCACCTATATCAAGTTTTCAATGGATTTATGTTACCCATTTACTATGCAATTTTTGACAAACCTCCTCCTAAGATTTCCTCACAAGCACAGATTGACTTAAGAGCTTTAGGAAACTGGTTCGGAGAAGAAAAATTCACATATGTAAGATTTTTCGGCAGTCATGCCAACCCTCATGTCCTCCCCTTGTATATACCCAAGAAACTATTGGCTCGAGAGATAGCATATCATCTTACATCCGAAGGAGTTACATAGACTCTAAGGAATAAAAAGAAGCAGGTCTGGCCTCCTTTTCCTCTAAGGTGTGGCGTTTACACTCTGCATGACTACAAACATGCAGAGAAAGAAGCAAAAAATATTAATACACTGAATCTCGCCACTCTTCCTAACAGGTGATTTGATCCAAACAAAGTCACCTATAATGCACTAGAACAGGCAAAATCCACTAAATTTGAACATAAAGAAGATGAGTTTGATGACCTATTCTCCTCGGCCGAGTCATTATTTCAGGTTCAAACGCTAGCTAGAATGAGACATCACGACGACGGGTTAGGTGAATTCAATAGAGTTAGAGAGCTAAGGTTGCAAACTCTGCCTCTAGATTTGTTAGCAACGGCCCCGATGACACAATCAAGCGAGCTTGAACAACGACTTACCAATGAACCTCCTGCTACATCAGAAATTGCTGGAGAAGTCCAAACATGAGAGCAGGAGGAACTCCAGAGGAAAGAACAGGAGGAAGCGCAGAGGAAAGAACAAGAGAGGATATGTGAAGAAGTGCAGAGGAAAGAGCAGGAGCAGAGCAGCACGGATGTGAATGTCGATGCCCAAATTGACCCAAAGTTGCTCCAGGAATGGCAACAATTCGATTCAATCATAAGCAATCTAGAAAGCTCAAAGGAAGCCGATACATCCAAAGCGATTGATACACAGGATACAACATCAAAAGAGGTTCCAAGTGGAACCAGCGGCCTACCCCCTACTACAGACATAGAAATAATTCCAAAATATCCTTTGGATCAGATCATTTAGCAAGTGGAGGATATACCTCCATTGGATGTCTTTTACAGCCCAAAGTATAGGGCCGTAGTAAAGCGACATCGGAAAAGAAGAAGGATTGATCAACCTTCACTGTTCCCTGAACAAACAGTGACAGCCAACGTGGTTTGGAAGGAGGAATTTGATCCTTCTTATGACCTAACAAAATTGTCCCAATATGCTGAAGCCCATTTGGCGACCACCATGGACAAGGCATCAGAAGTGAGTAATCTGTTAAAAGAAAAGGACCAGGCAATCACTTCGCTACAAGCACAGCTATCGGGGGCACAAAAGAAAGTAGAACAATTAGAACAACAATTGTCCACGCAACAATAGATAAATAATCAATTGAATAAGCAGTTGCATGAAGAGAAACAAAGGATTGATTCAAGTGCAATTCAAAAGCAGAAAGAGCTATCGGAAGCATTGGCAAAATTGAAAGCAATGAATGAACAGATGGTGAAGACGAAAGATGAGCAAATTGCTCAATTATCACGTCAAATAGAGAAGTTCAAGAATCTTCCACAGCCTGCCGAGTTTAGAGCAGAAGCACTACAGATTAATAAGGCATTGGTAACAAAAATAAAATTATTATGTCAGAAAATTGCTCAAGTGGAACCCCTGTGTGACATAATAGCATCAATAATCGATAAATCAGTCGATGCTAGAACAGACTTGGAGCAGACCGATGAGACCTTGACAAATTTTCTTGATTGGCAGGACACTGATGAGGGACAAGCGGCTAATTTGCCAAAAATCTTAGAATCTCATAAAGAAATCCTATTTATGGAATGGCAGTCCCAGTTAATGAAGGCAGAGAGAGCAATTTCTAGATGCAAATTAACCACAAGTAATTTGGTTGAATTAATTAATGATACTCTCTATTTATCTAATATGATCTCTAAATGTACACCAGGTAAATTACTATCAGCTAAAACATTGGAGCAGTCATGTTATCAAGAGCTGGAAAAGAATGGGAGATTGATCACAGGTGTTAACAGTTTAACTTGGGACAGCTATTGGTTGTTCCTAGTAAAACCATACAACCAGAGAGCCACCCTCAAGTGCCTAACAGATGCAATCGGGTGTATCATTCCCGATATACAAGATGCCACCTATGCTACTCAACTCAATTCTCATCTCAACCGCCCTCAACAAGTGGAACCAATGCTAGTGATAGGCCAACTCAGGTCGAAAGGCAAACAGCTAGAGTGATGAATCATGCTGTTGACTGCCAGATTGCTATAGGAAGGATATTCAACATCAAGTTGTACCAATTAAGTAGCATTTTAATTTTATAGTTAGTTAGTTTTAATCAAGTATTTATAGACCCTTTCAATGCATTGGAAAGGGTCGTAAATTTTTGTATATGACTTAAACCTGAAGTTACACTACTGTACTTCAGGTATATTTTTGTAAAGACTGGGCCAATTATTCCAATTTTGATAATGAAGCTTTTATGTGGATGTGCACTACTGCCTTTATTTAAAGGTATTTCTGAGTCGGAAGAAGGAATTCGAATTTCAATTGATGTTGGGAATGACTTGCAGCTCATATGGTACTACTATCTATGTCTGAATTCATTCTTTTTATGTGAATTGTTATTTGATCACTCTTGCTATTATTGAATATATGCATGTGTTTTTAACAGCATTCTTTATACTTTCCACTATTGGATGTTTACAACATGCTTTTCTTTTAATCATACATGTATCGGTAATATAAAAGGATAAGTGTAACAATGTTTTATTAATTAGTTTGTTCAACTATTTGAACAAAGCAATTATTATGTGAATGAATGTCTATGTTTATTGAGTAGAGTCATCTATATGCCTATCGATGAATAGAGATCATCAAGCGTTGCACTTAAAAGAATAAAAGCTTCTCGGGATAGAATAGTCATTTGTATTTTCGCTTTTAGATTAAGTCATCCATTCATTATCATCTATTAGAAAACCAATCACTCATCCATCCCCTTTTTATTCATTATTGGGAAACTGGTCCCATTATATCCAGTCGGAGCCACCATCCCAAACAGAAAAGGAGTTGTATTAAGGTCTGGACCGGGTGGTTATTCCCCGATGTTGATGCAACGTTTTTCGGAGCGTCAACATTTTTGGCGCTGGAAGGAGGGCCTCAACTATGAATGGTGAGAAAATCCAAATCTACAGACCATTCTGAGAGTAAATCTCCCTCCACATCACCTCGTACTTCCCAATTGCATGCTGGTTCTCCAGTATCCAAGCGAGAAGAAAAGGGATCAACTACCACTGCTCAAACCCACAATACTCTGGAATGATTAAGTCCTAAGTCCTCTGAAGTTCAGTTACTCATCCATAAACTTCAAGGCTTCTCGATATCACCACAGAAATCTGAGGTATCTCAAAGCAGTGAGACTTCGCAATTCAATCTACCTCATCCTCTCACTAGACTTCAGAGTGGAAAGCTCGATATTGAACCTACTGAGCTGCCCTTACCTAAAAGGAAAAGGGCAAAGAAGAACACTGAAGGATCTGACAATGAAGCATTTTCATCCACATCCTCCATCTCATCTTCCCCAGTGCGAAGTCAACCATCCACTCCCTCATTAATTATTGTTGTTCATCAGGGATTAGGAACTTCGACATCCCAACTGGCTCAATCCTCAATATCCATTCCCTCCCAAACATCTGGAATTTCATCAGCAATCTCATCCACTACTGGTGTTTCAATAGATAATCCATGGAATAGACCTGGTGCGGTCAATATGCCTGCAACATTACATGCTTTGCCTGATGCTCCTGAAAAATGGCTACCCAAGTTTAACCCAGATGATGGAATACAAGCTGAGGAACATATTAGTAACTTCATGTTATCAGTTAATTTGAAACGAGTAACCGAGGAAGATGTTGTCATTAGAATTTTCCCTTATACTTTGCAAGGATCAGCGGGATCTTGGTATTTTTCCCTATCCTCTGGATCCATTACTAGTTCGAACACTTACCAAGAACAGTTTCTTACTAAGTGGTGATGATAGATCTTTAGCTACATTAATTAATGATCTCTCCAATCTTAGGATAGAGCATAGGGAACCAATTAAAGAATTCAATGCGCGATTCAATAAACTATTGAATAAGATCCCAACGGCCTCCAAACCAGAAGTGAATGGTATATAACTGCCCTATCTGCCAATATAGCTATCTTCGTAGACAGGGCCGGAAAACCAACTTTAGCTGAAAACATGAAAGAAGCACTTGCTGTGGAGAAATGTATTAATGCTCTAGAAAAGAAAGCTGCTCTTGAAGATAGAAAATCCAAAAACGTTTCTTTTAAAGATGATTCAAAGAAGAAAAACCCTAAAGATCCATATGATATGAAGGGTCTACAAAAGGCCCTCAAGACTTTGTCAAATGAAATGGTTGAAATAAAAAAAAAGTAGCAAAAACCTCAACAAAAAGGCCCTTTAGAAATTTCAAGAAAACCGAATCAAAACCACCAAATGTTATATCTAATGCAGATTCAGATCCTTAAGAAGAAGAAGAAGATGAAACAATTTCACCAACTGACGAATAAGAGGAAGTTGTTGAATGCCATGGAACGTGGGACTTCATATTACCTAACTCCGATACAGAAAATGAACAAGAAGCTTTTCTTGTGACTACTAGGAGTAAAGCTGCCCCTGAACCTGTCCAGGCAAGTTCAAAGAAAAGTAGTGCAGGTGCTACTACTACAAAGGAAAAGGTATCCACAAAAAAGTCACCTGCAATAGTACCACAAAACCAACCTTCATCCTCAAATATACCATCAACATCTAAAACGTTGGTAGTATCGGATTCAATGGATTACAATATTGTTGATGATATGAAGAAGACTAAGGCAAATATTACCATGTTTGAACTTAGCAAACTAAAACATCAGTAGAAATTGCTTCTCAAGGAATTGAATGTCATTCCTTCTTCACCTCTTCCTAGTGCTAAAGCTGCAAATGATTTAGGTCAACCACCTTCGGGTAGGGTTGAAGCTACTGATACGATTCTGATTGGAGATAGATCAAATTTCCATACTCCTCCTTTCCTCTTAACCTACGAGATTTATAAACGAAATCTATACAATTGTTTGATTGACTCAGGGGCATCCTCTAATATAATGCCAGCTTCGGTTTTTTCCGAACTGAACATTGAGCCCCAAAAGTCCGCAATTCACATTGTGTAGTTAGATAGAACCAAAGTCCATGTTTTAGGGGAAATTAACTCTGTAACTATCAGGTTGTTGACTGATCCACGAGTATTTCAAAGAATTGAAATCTTAATCGCTGATATTTATAAGTTTTATGGTTTAATCTTGAGTAGGGATTGGTCTAAGAAGCTCCATGGGTATATTTCTACCGATTGGTCCCATATGTGGCTACCCCACAAGGGAAAGCCAAATCAAATAAAAATCAATCGGGAGAAACACATGACCCATATTGTTACAGAATTTGAACAGGAAAATCAACCAATAGTATTTAATAACAATATCTTGGGGAATTATTCATCTGAATCATTCTTTGGCAACTTCACTACCCAACCATCTCCTTTCTCAGCGAAAAATTTCACATCTTAGATCGAAAATTATTCACAAACACATAGATCAAGATGTTTTAACGATACTGAGGAAACTGTAAATAAATTTTTTAATAATTCTTTATTTTGGTCACTATATTTTGATGGGTATAAGTCTAGTGAAGGCTCAGGAGCAGGTTGCATTTTGGTTAGCCCCCAAGGAGAAAAAGCGATGTTGTCTTGTAGGTTGGAATTTGAATGCACGAATAATAAAACTGAGTATGAAGCCTTAGTTCAAGGACTATACAAAGCGATTGGCCTCAAGGTTCAATATTTGAAAGTGTTTGGTGATTCAGAAATTGTTATTAAACAGGTAAGAAATACAATTCATTGTCTTTCTAGCCATCTCAAACATTATCAGTCGCTGGTACAAGAACTCACCTCTCAATTTTTAGCATTGAATATTTCTTCCATCCCTAGGTCTCAGAATTTAGCAGCTGACTTGCTAGCCATTGTTGCTTCCAAACTCCTACCTTCCGAAGATTATAGCCTAGATAGATTTTCAGTAGAGTTACTTTTTAGACCATAGATTCCTGACAATGTCACTAATTGGTGAGTGTTCAATCACGACGAAGACATCTTACATTTTTTGACTTCCGACAAGTCCTACAATGATTAGATCATTGACGAAAGTGAGCATGATCTTCAGATGAAAGAAAAGCACGAGGAAAACTCAATACCAAAGCTTGTGGTTAAGCTTGAGGATCTTTACGATATTAAAGACAGGTTTAAAACAGTAACCAATACAAAGCTCCAAAGTTCCACCTTAAGATTTGAATTGATAAACCTTGGTACTGAGAAAAACCCTCAAAACATTAATTTGGGATTAGGACTTTCTGTGGAAGAAAATATAGCATTCATTAGATTATTAAGGAAAAATAAACATGTCTTCGCTTGGAAATATGATGATTTAAAAACATACGATGCATCTATCATCCATCATACCATTCCAATGCTTTCCGAACAAAAACCAATTCAACAAAAGTTGAGGAAAATTCATCCGAACTTAGAGAGTCAAATAAAATCAGAACTCAATAAACTCTTGAAAGCTAAGATTATTTTTCCCGTTCAGCACTCAAACTGGTGCCTGTTAGAAAAAAAAATGACGACATCAGGATTTGTATAGATTTCAGAAATCTGAATAAGGCAAGCCAAAAAGATAATTTCCCATTACCTACTATGGAGCAGATACTCCATTCAGTAGTAGGTTCTGAGTTAATGTCCTTCTTAGATGGCTTTTCAGGATATAACCAAATTTTGGTCCATTCTGATGACAGACTCAAAACTACCTTCAGAACAAAATGGGGAACTTATGCTTATCAGAAAATGCCTTTTGGACTTATTAATGCAGGAGCCACATTCCAAAGAGTGATGGATATAGCTCAAAGGATTGATCAACAAAACAGTAGTTGTCTATTTAGATGATATTACTGTATTTTCCAAGAAGAGATCCAATCGTTTGCATGATTTAAATCAAATCTTTGAACGCTGCAGAAGGTATGGTATTTCACTCAATCCCAAAAAATCCTTTTTTACTCTTAATCAAGGAAAGCTCTTGGGCTTTATCGTTTCCAAAGATGTTATTTATATTGATCCGGATAGGATTAAAGAAATCTCTGAAATTCCTTTTCCTCATAATAAAAAATCCATGTAATCATTTTTAGGTCAAATTAATTTTGTCAAGAGATTTGTTCCCGATTTTTCCCACATCATTTTACCATTACAAACTATGATTAAGAAAAATTCAGTGTTTAGATGGGGATCTGCAGAAAAGGAAGCATTTGATTCAATCAAACAATCAATAATAAATGCCCCCACTTTGAAAACTACTAATTTTTCTAATCATTTCACATTGTATACTATCGCATCCTATTCATCTTATGCAGTAGTACTCACTCAAATTAATGATCACAACTTGGAAGCATCGATTTCATTTTATAGTTCAAACCTGCAGGGTGCTAAACTAAATTATTCCAAAGTTGAAAAACAAGCCTTTGCTGTGTATAAAGTTGTCAAACATTACAGACCCTTCCTTTTAAAAGCCCATACAAAAGTTATAGTTCCTTTTCCTACAGTAAGGAAATTACTAATCCAAAGGGAATTAGGTGAAAAAAGGGAAAACTGGGTCACAGCACTTCAGGAATATGACTTGGAAATCAAGCCAGCAAAGATTGTTAGAGGCCAATGTTTTTGCAGGTTATTAGTAGGAGCATCCAACATTCAAGAACCAGGTGATACAGAACATATTGAAGAAATCAACTAGATAAGTATTAATGATTCTGAATCACAATATGCAGACTTGATCTTTTTCTTGAAAAATGGATATGCACCTCCTAACCTGTCTTATAAAAACAAATGGGCCATTAGATTAAAAGCAAAAAACTTCACAATCATTGATGATGTACTTTTTAGGAAAAATTATGATTCAATTTTAATAAGATTCCTAGAAAAACCTAAAGCAAAAAAGGTTTTGCAGGAACTACATGATGGACCAGCAGGAGTACATTTTGGAGCTCACACAACAGCCCACAAAATCATTCATGCCAGATACTATTGGCCCACCTTGTTCAGAGATGCTCATGAATATGTAAGGAAATGCCGAAGTTGTCAAACTTCCAGTGGAAGACAAAGAAAGCCAACTTTGCCTTTGCAACCAGTCAACATTGAACAACCGTTTGAGCAATGGGTATTGGACACCATTGGAGAAATCACTCCAAATTCATCCAAACAGCATAAGTATATCCTTACTGCCACTGATTACTTTACTAAGTGGGTTGAAGTAATTCCTTTAAAGACAACAAATTATGAGGAAATTATGGAATTCATAGATCAATTCATCGTTGCCAGGTTTGGTGTCCCAAATGCTCTTGTTTTCGATAATGCATCTTATTTCTCTGGAGATGCTATGTTTGAGTTAGCTATTAAAAGAGGGTTTAAACTGAAATATTCTGCAAATTACTATCCCCAGGGTAATGGTTTAGCAGAATCTACCAATAAAAATCTAGTTAAAATTATTAAGCTAACTATTGAACAGAATCATAAAAACTGGCACAAATCTTTAATGTTCGCACTATGGGTTGATAGAATAACACAAAAGGCTTCCATAGGTACTTCTCCATTCAATCTTGTATATGGGAAAGAAGCTGTGCTACCAACCAATCTTGTGCTTCCTTCTCTAGCCCTAGTTCAGTTTATTGAAGAAAGCCCCTCTTCTTCTATTCAACTTAGACATGATCAAATCTTAAAATTAGAGAAAGAAAGAGAAAAGGCCAAAATTACTCATGCAAAACATCAACAAATTATCAAGTCATCTTTTGTTTCAACTTCATCCAGTTCAAAGCAGTTGCAAGTTGGTGATCTAGTTCTGAAATGGGACAAAGCCCATGAGGATAAAGGAAAACACACCGAGTTCCAGAAAATGTGGCTTGGACCATTTCAGATCTGCGAGAAGATAGGCCATTCGAAATTCATATTACAATATTTATCAGGTAAGAGATATTATCTTCCTGTTAATGGCCTCATCTTAAAGAAATTCTTCAATTGAGGAGGTAACCCCTTCTCCCTTTTTAGGTCAGTAGAATTTGTAATTTGTAGGACCATTAGGAAATAATGCTGTAAGGTATCTTCCATTGGCCTTTGCTGCATTGAAAAGTTGTTCAAAGAAGTAGTTTTGATATTTACTTTTAAATAGAAGCCTTAAACAAAAGGGACAATTTCTAGGAAATTAGGTATATTCACATTCTGAAAACACATTTCATTTTTGTGAAATCTTCTCAAGCTTTAGAAGTCTTGTAAATCATTTTATGGTTTTCAAATTGGCCACAAAAAAGGTTATCAATATCAAAACAGAGACTAATTTAATCTTAGCATCTTCAACTCTTACCCTGTCATCCATTCTCTCTTAAGGAGAAAATTGTCCATCCCATTCATCAAAGTTTATGACTACTCAGAGTGTAATTCTAAAATATTTGATATAAAAGATAAGGGGTCTTATAACAAGACTGCTTACCATGATCATTGGGAAATAGTTTGACCGACATTACCAACACTGTATACCAAAACAGGGTAATGGCTTATAATCATAAGACAAGGGGTCTCATCACGAGCCAGCTTGTTCGGTTAGATTACTACTAGTGAATGGCATTGTCAAACAACTGGCCACGAAACCAGGATAATGGCTTTTTATCTTACAAAATAATAGAAAAGCAAAAAGAGATACAAAATATTAAAGCATTTTTTGAATTCATTCTTTTAATCATACTCTGAAATGGATGGGATAATGGACAGTCAAATGGTTAAAAGGTATCCCTATCGAAACTATGAACGTTTGCTGGCAGCAGAGGCTCTACCTATGACAAAGGAGTCAATTAAAAAGGTTGAGTTGGAAAGGTTTTCTGTTTTATCATTATCAGCCAATAGAGGCCAATTTAAAACTTAGAATGTATCTAATTTAAATGAGAGAAGAAATTAGCAAAAATAGCTCTTATTTTATTCAGAATGTATGTATACCTAGTTATATTAGAATTTTCCTCTTTGATAAGATTCCTATTCAAAGAAAGTCTAAGTATTTCAATATTTCTCAGAGGTAACTATTTCTCCCAACAAATCGCCAATTGTTGTGCTATACAACAACCCCCTTTTTGATAAAATTTTTACTTTCAAAACTATAATATGAAATGGGTCCCTTTTTAGATTAAATTGGTATCAACTTATCATTCCTCAAAAGGTCCGAAAAGAAATAAAACATTATAAAATTTTGGGAAAGCACATAATCGGTCTTATAGTAAAAAATGAATAATCCTTTATTATTGCGATAAAGCAATCGCAAGATCGCATATTCCAATAACAAAGGATGCATAACAAAAGACCCATTGGTTTTCCCCGATGCGACAACGCACAAATAACTATCGGATATCGGGAAGGCAAGCAATCATAACAACAGGCCCCTCTCTTTTCTCCGATGCGATATCACTATCGGCGATTGGGAAATGTAGCATGCATGCATCTAAAAGCCCTCTTTTAAAAAAAATCCCGATGTGAATTGGCGATATCGTTATCGACGATCGGGGATTCCGAAAGGAGACCAATATAACAACTTAAGCATTCCCCCGATTATTGATTGCGATAAAGTTAGGTGCAACTTTCAAAAAGGATTGATAAGGACGGGATATATTATGGTTAATTAGTATTAAAGGCCTTTCACTTCCCAATAGTGATTCACTTACACCCAACCGCCAAAACATCAAAGCCATGCTTAAATGAATTATTCAGCCAATAAACGATATGATGAGCATTTAAATAATTGACAGGTTTAAATGACCATTTAATGGAACAATAACGCCAAAATCTCTTCGGGGATTGTATCCGCGACCACCTTATGTTAATCCTCCACTATTCATTGATTAATATACCTCATTCATATTTGGTTTGCATCACCTATTCTCCACATTATGTTCAGTTTATCTCCTGTGCAGAGCTCCTCCGAAGCAGAAAATTCAGGCCAAATGGGGAAGAAGTCTAAGAAATCTGGAACAGCTTCAGCTTCCGTAGTAATAGGACATCACATTGCCGATCCAGGACCAAGTAAAAAGGGATTAATCTCGGACACCACATGTCTAGGTCTTGGTAAAACTACTTGGCTGAGCATCTATAATCTAATTGAGGCCGAAGAGCCTCAAGTAACATTAGTACAAACCACAGCAGACCCGACCTGGAAGTCCGATGCAACTCTAAAGGATTTGGCCGAATCTTACCTACACCGGATAGCGGCCCGAGATCAAATTCTTCCATATACCGATGTGGTAAGATGGGTAATTGAGGAAATCCCAATTACAAATAGAACATTTTCCACCATCGACGAGAGAGTGTTCGGCTCGTTTCAACGCGATGATTTGAGACAAAGGTACCATTTGCCCGCACCGGAGAAGAAGTACAACAAAGCATTTCTAGATAAATTCAGAGATGAAAATGACATTGAATCAGCACCAATACGAGTTTGGAGACAAAACCCAGTGAAACACAAGCATGAGTCTTTGGGTAAGTACTCTGTCGATTCCTTGTGTTCTCCTTATTATTATGCCGGAGTGATGATGTGTAGGATTTGGGGGTTGCATGATTCCTCAAACTTCACTATAGAGATGGTACCTTTAATGGAAGCAGCATGCAATAGCGAAATAATGGATTGGGGGAATATACTAACTGATAAGTTAGCAACAACTATTCTTGAATTCAGAAACAAATCCCACATTACTGAAAGGTTCATTCCTCCATTTTACTTTAGTGCCTACATCTTAGATACTCTCTGTTTTAACTCGGAATTTCCTGTGCTGGGCTGGAGATGGACTCCCCAAGACCCCATGCCCATTCATATCTACCACCAGAAGTTGTGGAAAGCCCACTATAAACACAACCTATATCAAGTTTGCAATGGATTTATGTTACCCATTTACTATGCATTTTTTGAGAAAACTACTCCTAAGATTTCCTCACAAGCACAGATTGACTTAACAGCTTTAGGAAACTGGTTCGAAGAAGAAAAATTCACATATGTAAGAGTTTTCGACAGTCATGCCAGGCCTCATGTCCTCCCCTTGTATATACCCAACAAACTATTGACTCGAGAGATAGCATATCAGCTTACATCCGAAGGAGTTACACAGACTCTAAGGAATAAAAAGAAGCATGTTTGGCCTCCTTTTCCTCTAAGGTGTGGCATTTACACTCTGCATGACTATAAACATGCAAAGAAAGAAGCAGAACAGATTAATACACTGAATCTCGCCACACTTCCTAACAGGCGATTTGATCCAAAAAAGGTCGCCTATAATGCACTGGAATAGGAAAAACTCACTAAATTTGAACATAAAGAAGATGAGTTTGATGACCTATTCTCCTCGGCTGAGTCATTATTTCAGGTTCAAATGCTAGCTAGAATGAGATATCACGACGATGGGTTAGTTGAATTCAACAGACTTAGAGAGCAGAGGTTGCAAACTCTGCCTCTAGATTTGTTAGCAACGGCCCTGATGACACAGTCAAGCGAGCCTGAATAGCGACTTACCAATGAACATCTTGCTACATCAAGAATTGCTGGAGAAGTACAAACAAGAGAGCAGGAGGAGCTCCAGAGGAAAGAACAGGAGGAAGCACAGAGGAAAGAACAATAAAGGATATGTGAAGAAGCGCAGAGGAAAGAGCAGAAGCATAGCAGCACAGACGTGAATGTCGATGCCCAGATTGACCCATAGTTTCTCTAGGAATGGCAACAATTTGATTCAATCATAAGCAATCTAGAAGGCTCAAAGGAAGCTGATACATCCAAAGCAGCTGATACACAGGATACAGCATCAAAAGAGGTTCCAAGTGGAACCAGCGGCCTACCCCCTACTACAGACATACAAATAATTCCCAAAGATCCTTCGGATCAGATCATTTTACAACTGGAGGATATACCTCCATTGGATGTCTTTTACAGCCCAAACCACAGGGCCGTAGTAAAGCGACAGTGGAAAAGGAGAAGGATTGATCAACATTCCTTGTTCCCTGAACAAACAGTGACAGCCAACGTGGTTTGGAAGGAGGAATTTGATCCTTCTAATGACCTAACAAAATTGTCCCAATATGCTGGAGCCTATTCGGCGGCCACCATGGACAAGGCAACGGAAGTGAGTAATCTGTTAAAATAAAAGGACCAGGCAATCACTTCACTACAAGAATAGCTATCGAAGGCACAACAGAAAGCAGAACAATTAGAACATCAATTGTCCATGCAGCAACAGATAAATAATCAATTGAATAAGCAGTTACATGAAGAGAAACAAAGGATCGATTCAAGTGCAACTCAAAGGTAGAAAGAGCTGTTGGAAGCATTGGCAAAATTGAAAGCAATGAATGAACAGATGGTGAAGACGAAAGATGAGCAAATTGCCCAATTATCAGGTCAAATAGAGAAGTTCAAGAATCTTCCACAGCCTGCTGAGTTCAGAGCAGAAGCACTACAGATTAATAAGGCATTGGTAACACAAATAAGATTATTATGTCAGAAAATTGCTCAAGTGGAACCCATGTGTGACATAACAACATCAATAATCGATAATTCAGTCAATGCTAGAACAGACTTGGAGCAGGCCGATGAGACCTTGACAAATTTTCTTGACTGGCAGGACACTGATGCGGGACAGGCAACTAATTTGCCAAAAATCTTAGAATCTCATAAAGAAATCCTATTTATGGAATGGCAGTCCCAGTTAATGAAGGCAGAGATAGAAATTTCTAGATGCAAATTAACCACAAGTAATTTGGTTGAATTAATTAATGATACTCTCTATTTATCTAATATGATCTCTCAATATACACCAGGTAAATTAATATCGGCTAAAACATTGGAGCAGTCATGTTATCAAGAGCTGGAAAATAATGGGAGATTGATCGTAGGTATTAACAGTTTAACTTGGGACACCTATTGGTAGTTCCTAGTAAAACCATACAGCCAGACAGCCGCCCTCAAGTGCCTAACAGATGCAATCGGGTGTGTCATTCCCGATATACAAGATGCCACCTATGCTGCTCAACTCTATTCTTGTCTTAGCCGCCCTCGACAAGTGGAACCAATGGTAGTGATATGCCAACTCAGGTCGAAAGGCAAACAGCCAGAGTGATGAATCATGTTGTCGACTGCCAGATTGCTATGGGAAAGATATTCAAGATCAAGTTGTACCAATTAAGTAGCATTTTAATTTTATAGTTAGTTAGTTTTAATCAAGTATTTATAGACCCTTTCAATGCATTGGAAAGGGTCGTAAGTTTTTGTATATGACTTAAACCTGAAGTTTCACTACTGTACTTCAGGTATATTTTTATAAAGACTGGGCCAATTATTCCAATTTTGATAACGAAGCATTTATGTGGAAGTGCACTACTACCTTTATTTAAAAGTATTTCTGAGTCGGAAGAAGGAATTCAAATTTTTATTGATGTTGGGAATGATTTGCAGCTCATATGGTACTACTATCTATGTCTGAATTCATTCTTTTTATGTGAATTTTTATTTGGTCACTCTTGCTATTATTGAATATATGCATGTGTTTTTAACAACATTCTTTATACTTTTCACTATTGGATGTTTACATCATGCTTTTCTTTTAATCATACATGTATTTGCAATATAAAAGGATAAGTGTAACAATGTTTTATTAATTAGTTTGTTCAACTATTTGAACAAAGCAATTATTATGTGAATGAATGTCTATGTTTATTGAGTAGAGTCATCTATATGCCTATCGATGAACAGAGATCATCAAGCGTTGCACTTAAAAGAATAAAAGCTTCCCGAGATAGAATAGTCATTTGTATTTTCGCTTTTAGATTAAGTCATCCATTCATTATCATTTATTAGAAAACCAATCACTCATCCATCCCCTTTTTATTCATTATTGGGAAACTGGTCCCATTATATCCAGTCGGAGCCACCATCCCAAACGGAAAAGGAGTTGTATTAAGGCCCGGACCAGGTGGTTATCCCCCGATGTTGATGCAACAATTTTTGGGGCATCAACACAGTCCCATCATTGTGGAGCACCATATTAGCACCTGGTCTGACACCCACCATGTTAGGCAGAATAAACATCAACTACATCCCTCTAAAGTAGAAGAAAATGAGTAGGAAATCATTAAACTCCACAAAGTTGGTTTCATCTATCCTATCACTTACACTTCTTAGGTTTCTAGCCCTATATCCGTCATGAAAAAATAGGGCACCATTCAAGTTTGTAGTGACTTTTAAGATCTGAACTAAGCAAGTCCCAAGGACAATTACCCTATGTCATTCATCGACCAAATTATTGATGCTAATGTAAGTCATGAAGCCGTATCCTTCATTGAGGTGTTCTCTATGTATAAGAAGATTCCTATTCGCCACATAAATCAATATAAAATAGCCTTCACAACACCATGGGGCACATTTGTATACCAGGTAATGCCCTTTGGCCTTAAAAATAGTGGTGCCACCTTCCAACAGGCCATGAATTATATATTCCATGATCTAGCTCATCACATTCTCGCCTATTTAGATGACCTTACTATAAGATCCAAAAAAGCGTGATGACCATTTGGAGTACCTTCGCCTAGTGCTTCAAAGATGTTGATAATATAACTTATGCTTGAACCCTCTCAAGTGTGCCTTCTACATTAAATCAGGAAAACTATTAGGAATCATTGTTTCCAAGTAAGGTATTAGAGTAAGATCTATCAAAATCTAGGCCATCAAGGAAATATCACCTCAAAAAACATTACAACAACTCCAAAGCTTGCAAGGTAAGCCTTACTCCTTACGTCGCTTTGTTCCCGACTACACTACCTGTGCACAAGGTTTCTTACACTTGCTTAGTTAGGATATCCCTTTTCATTTCTATTAGGAGATGGTTGCGACAGTATAAAATATCTCCTCTAACAGATCTCATCTCGTAAGATAAAAAATACAAATGAGCTAGCATATGGCCCACTTTTATATCACCCTCTTTGTCACCTCGTCGAGCCTAGTATAGGAGCTCAGGACCTTCATTTTCAAAACTGTAAGAGACATAAGAATAAAGACTGCATCATCTTCATCATGTTACCCTTCATTTCAGTTCAACTCCAAACTCATTTTTGGGCCCGCCGCATGCTCAAAGTGTGATTTTAGATGTACCTTCTCTTTTTTTTCGATTCATATTGTTCTACCAATTTCAACTTATATATGCTTTCATCAATATGTTTTCATTTTGGGTATTAATCGTTGAGGTTGCAGGTACATCAACGACATCCTACACGAATCAACACCCTGGTGGTCATCGACATGGAAGGTGTCATTTTTCACTCAACATGATAGGATTCCTACAAAGCTTTACGTATCCTGACATCATTTCTATAAAATTTACCATAGGTCCATCATCTTGACCATGTTTAGCACCATCTCCCTTTGCACGTCATGAAAATTCATGAGAGTCAATATAACTTCCCCTCCCATGGATCACCTCATGTTATATACCCCCAGATTCTATTGGAATCCATGACCATCTACTCTAGTCTAGGAGCCATGTCACTTGCATGCCTTGAATATTAGCCTCATATTTCTCTTCTTCATGTATTGCTAACCAACCCTACTCCCAGGCAACCTCATTCATTTGTGATGGATCAAGATGAATGCACCACTGCATTCTACATCGGGCCTATCATCCCTCCATGCAACATAGATCATTTGTGTCACTTGATCGACCTCATCAACCCAGCACCAACACCAACCAATGGGGTCCCCACCCTTCGCAAAAAACCACTTTACCTCCATCATCATGAAGGTCACCATTTTTAAGGGACATTCATCTCCGTGTATGTACATCCCAAACCACCTTTACATTCTTTTGGCAAGTGTACAAAGGTTTTTTAGGAAAATGGTTCCCACCCATATTTTTATCTCGTGTACCCAACAACAGTCTCTAGTTTCCGTTGGTCGGAGATCACACATCATCCACATACATTCACCCTCTTCACTAATGAGAACATACTCACATCTACCCTAGATGTCCTACCGTCACCTAGGTTTCTCCTCTCAGAAGAATTGTTTTAACTGTCGCCACTCTCATTATAGCTTGAACCTTAGCCAACTTGTACATATCGATTCATATCATCATCTTTTATTATCATGCCTTATTGACCAACCTTATTACAATATGTTCCACTGCACATATTGATTTCACAAATAAACATCTGAGATGATGCATGCTTCTTTCCTGTCGACTTCAACACCCATATTCCGGGATCGAGGCAGTACCTTGGGTGATTCACCCCCTTAAGGGAAATCCTTAGGTGGCATAGTGGGAATCACTGTTTCCCACTGATGTCATCAGTCCCCTTGACATTCGACACCAACATAAGATTTCATGTTAGGGTGGTATCATACATCGTGAGCACTGCAGTTCCCTCATTTAGTCGAAGACCCATGCATTACTTAGAACCTCACTTAGTAGTTATTACTTTATGATGCATGGGAGGTAACCGCATTGAAATACCCATTCATCCAAAAGCACTTCGTTCAAGTAGTGCTTCACTGATGTGTGGAGGCACCTAGTTCAGTTTATTTTTCAAGGAAGTGCCCCTGTGGCTATTAGAAGTTATCATCATTAGCCATCAGCACATCAACCACCATATGGTTGACTTGAAAAGACTATTTCAAGTTTGATTGTAATAAAAGCTCACTAGTCATCATAATGAGCATGGGACATGCCAACCTCATATAAGCACTTTTTTCAGAGCATGGTTATCTTTTATCATCAATTAAGGTTTTTACCTACTCATATTTGCAACAAGTTATTCTCTCTATTAAGAAGTTGATCAGATTCTCAGTCAGAAAGAAAACATGATGTATTTTGGTTATACGTTTTCTCCTAACTTCATACATTTGGGGGAAATTGTTAATAGTAGAAAATCATACACATGTTTTTATAATAAAAGGGATGCCTAGTGTCATCCACAAGTGAAGATTCTCCAGCTGAAGACATTATGAATTTCAAAAAAAATAAAACTCTCCTAAGGTGTTATGTGTAAAATTTAACTACGCGGCTTATCCTCGGGAATAAATTACAATTGTGCATTTTTTTCTTTTAAAGTCATGTGTTCAAAGTAAAGTTTGACTCAGAAAAGTGGGGACCACTTCCCACACTTAGAAGATGATTACCTAACATGTTCCAGTCAAGAATAGTTCAATTTGAGTTGACCTGAAGATATGTAGCCCTCGAAGGAATCCTCTTGTCTTACTCGTAAGTCACTTTCATTCATGAACAAAGAGAGGGAAGAGGGATTCAAAAAATTCTAAATAAACATAACATTGGAGAACCAAAGAGAAGACAATGTTATGCTGGAAAAATTGCAATTAGAGAAATCCTTCATTTCATTGTTGAAGCAGAAGAACTAGATCATTACTATGTTGCCTAAATTGCTTCACGGAAATCCATCATTCTAGTGCAAGAAGAGTCCACCATTGGGCGGGAACTCATACTTCTTTGATAGAGGGGAAGAACTTGCAAAGAGATTAAGGAAAGGAAACTCCTTGCTGAGGATTTTTTTCTCACCATAGCTCAAATAATTCTCTTCAATTGTTTCGTATTCATCTATTGTATTCATCTCCAATCACCAACAGTCAATAAAGGAATCCATTTGCCATAATTTTGTTGACCTTTTTCTTCATTAAGAATTATTTATGTGTTTATCTCTTTCTTTTAGTTTATGTTTGTGTATTTTTTTCACGATTTGTAATTCTTTTTTTCTTCATGCTTGTCCACTAACAAAAACAAATCTATTTGTATTCCCTTGTAGGTAGAAACCAACTTCTAAGGACGTGTCTTTTGGTACCCCATTGCTACAAAAACATTACTATAGGTTTCAACGTGCACCATGAACACCTGACACCCTCTTCTTGCACTCTTTTTCACTTGGAAAGTTGAAAGGTATATAATTGATATAGTTTAAATATGCCTTTGATTAACTGAGTTTGTCCTCCTTGACTTACACAACTTACTACTTTATCTAAATAATTTATGAAAGCTCGATGTTTTTCCACCCTTTCAATGCCTATTAATATGTCATCAGACCCTAGAGGGAGTATATTCAAATTTACTGCTGTGTAACAACCAATTAAATTGATGGGAAACTGTCTTGCTTCACTAGTTACCCTCTTCTTTGTGTCAGTTTCTAACTATACCAGCCATGTAGTCTTAAATTTTTTAATTTTTAGTTTACATTTTTCCACAATCGCAAGACTAATATATCTTAAACTAGCCCCTGGATCAATTAGGACATACACATATTGGTTTAAAATGGTACCTTCAATCTCGATCATTGTAGATTAGTGCTCTACTTCTTTTTCCTTCAGCACTGCATTTATCCTTGGGATGTTTCTAGCAATATCATTCACATTTGTTGTATCATGGACATCTTGAATATTTTGAATAGATCTAGGTTTATGCAGACAATCTCTCAACAAATGGGGTTCCTTGCACTCCTAGTGCTTTAGTTGTTCCCTCTCTTTGACTCCACTTGTATTTTTATTGTACAAATCCATGGGTCTGGACGAAGTTTAATATTGTTTTGACTCGGTGAATTCCCTTTGTTGAATTTCTTCCTTTGGTGGCCCTTTACAATTTTTTTAAGATAAGAAAGTTTTTATCTTTTTAACCCCATTACAGAATTGTTTATGTCCTTACCTATCCAAGGTTTTGAGCCTTCACCCTTATTCTTAAACTACTGATAACAAAAGCTTTCTTTTCTTACTACTTCATTCTTTGCTTTAGGATTATCAAACTCAACCCTCTCCTTATAACAAACTAGTAGGAACTTCAAGAATCATTGTCCCTTGGCTTTCTCTTCTTTAATGTAAGGAACATACCACAACAATTTTTTGAATATAGTCACAAATTTATCCATGGCTAATTGTCTAACTCTTAGTTCATGAAACGTCTTTAATCTATCATCATAATACCATTACTTCAAGTATTTAGACATGAATTGGTACTAGCACTCCTCCATTGACACTATATTTTCCTCTATCGTATGCACACTTTGACCTTTTCCCACTTGAGGGAATGCCTACCTTGCAGCTGGTAAATGGCCAATTTGGCGTTCAAATAGATCTTATACTCATAAACTTGGAAATAGTTGATCATGTTGTGCAATCAAGCTTTTGCATACTCCTCCTTTTGCCCATCAAAGGTAGGGGGTTTTATTTTTCTAAACTCTCCTTAAAGCTCCACTTTCTTCTTTCCTTTATATTTTTTTAGATAAGTTTTGTCCAAATCATCTCCACTTCCAGACCTTCCTGACTCTATCTTAATATTTTTCATTTTCAATGCTTTTTGTTTTATTATCTTATGACTAAACATTTCAACTAGATCCCTTATCATAGTTTCTTATTCTTCACTAGCCTTCAATAGGTGTTCATTTCTATTTCTTAGGTGAGCCAATTTTTGTTGTAAACCTATGATAATATCCATAAACTGATTTGTTGGTAAGTTCTTTGCATCCCCCAACTCTACATATATTTCCTCCCCTCCCACTATACCTGGAATAAGCTCATCCTCCATTCTATGGTAACTTGCTTCACTTGAGTACCTTATAGTCAACACATATAGGTATTATCACCTGCATACTTAAATCAAAATTTTCTATTCTACGCCTATCTACTTATCAATGTGGTGGTTCCTTTCCAAGCCTAGTCTTGAAATTGGTGCTCTGATACCATCTGTCACATACCCCTTTGTGGAATTTTTTTTTTTTTTTGTTTTTCTTCCATATATCAACTTATGAGACTGTTTAGGTAAATATAAATAATGTTCTCTTATAACTTATATCACACATTTTCCTTTATCCATCAGTCACATGTTAACCCCACCAGATATAGTAGGATTACTTAATTCATATCATAATACTCATACAGGTATCTAGCTCTATGCATTGTTATAGTCTTGTTTCATGATATTACTAAAAAATGTTCATCCAACTAATTTCCTTTCCCAATATTGTATATGTGCCCTAAGCCTTAGGTCAAGCTTCCTTTTTACACCCTTTATTTTTCATATATAAGGGTTTGTATCCCCTCTCTATACCTAATGTTGGTATGTTTATTGGTATGACTAACCATCCTTCAAACAATCACAATAGCGACTAGGTTTTGGAAATCACTGCATCAAACTAGACCTTGCCATGCAACTATGACCCATTTGATATTCACACACCTACCATATGTTATCCAACCAAAAACTTCATATCTCAAGGTGTAAATCAATAGTGTCTATCAATTTGGATCAAACCCTAACGCTTGGGTTTGATCAACATAATTTTCTTTTGACGGGTTTGTGTTATTTCGAGTGTGTGGCTCTTAGAGTGTTGCACAAGAGGGAGTAGAGATGTCATCACATAGTTGCGATCCAAATCTACTAGGGATTATAAGTCTCTTGCATTTTAATTTTGGGCAATCGTTGTGGCTAGAGGTATGGTAAATATAGTGGGGTTTTCGAGACTTTGTTTTTTTCCCTTCTATTATCTTAGATCTGCTAATGGTCAAATTTAACAAGGTGCATTTTTGTAATGTGCTACTTGCAACATATAGAGAGGAAAATCTTTATTTTTCATAGAGGAAATATTAAGGTTAATGTTGTCGCCAAAACCCTTATAAGATATTCTACAAATTTTCCCTTGTATTGTGGTTTGTGACTCTGATTTCCAACATGGTTTAAAGGTTTCCATTTATTGACTTAACACATTTTTTTTACCATGAATATTCATTTTTGAAGCCTCACTTTACTATCCTCCATGGTTATTGGAAGAATAATGTGATTATTCCTGCTGGGCATAGTAAGGTACTACCCTCTTGAGAAGCTAGGATTGACCCATTTTGTTTGATTTAAACCTTTTTATGCTAAAGATGTTGTTTGTTGTATAGTATGGAAACTCCAATTAACATTGAGAAACTAATTTTCTATTATCATTTTGTTTTCCTTAGGCTGGTTCCAATTCTCAAGTCTCACCCTCCCGTTCGACATTGAATTGGATTTATCACAGGATATTACAGCCATTGTCTCCACAACTACTCCAGTTACATTCCCTCTCCCTTTTCTTTGTACTCCACCTTCCTTCCTATGATATTTCGTGGTTTCTTGGTAACTCTATTTATATTCCTAGCTTGTTTTTAAGCTTTTCCCCTTGTTTATTGCCAAGGATGAGCATGGAGGTGTTAATGTTTCTCAGAAAAGAATGGCGAGACTAGGCCTCTTCAACCCTTACCCTCAGGTAATCTCTTCTTCACTATCTACCCATTTTGAATATGTTCATTGGGTTTTTATACATACTATGGTTTGTGGGATTTAGTCCTTATCTCGAATTAATATTTGGGTCGATGATTTTCCTGTAAAGGGGTTCCATATTTTGTATTCATGTTCTTCAATAGTTATAAAATTTAGTTAGGATTTGTTTTTTCTTTGTTTCATTTCTTTCCATTGACATTCATAATAGAGTCCTCCTTTCTCAATTGAATGTAGTAAAGTTACTTTGACATGGGAATCTAACTTTGTCTTCTTATTATCTTTTTACATAGCTTTTGGAGGTGATCGAATACCTACCCTATCAGGTATACATATGTTTGGTTATTTTATGAGATTTTACCCAACCACTTTTACAATAGAAATTTTATTATATGAGAGGCCTTCTAACCCTTGTTCTTATGCTCATTTCCTCCAAGTATTCTTCTCTCCAGTCATTCTCATGATTTCACACCTAGGTGATTGTCTGCCTACTTGTATTATATTGATTTTCTTCTATCTAGCATGTGGTTCTCATCAACAACTGTTTATTTGGACTTTCGTCATGCCTCATGCCTTCTACAACCTACTTCGACTCTCCTTTTTTCTAATAGTCAAGGAGATTGTTTAAATTTTTCATTTTCTTACCTGGATTATGCACTCCTCACCCCTCCACGATACTCAAATAATTGTATCTTGCTATTGCTAAAATTATAACACTTGCAGTAAAATTCTTTTATATACAAATTATAGTATTTGATTTGACATAATGTGTTACAATGGATCTATGTATTTTCTAGGTTCGATACTTGTCTATTCTTCTAGTATTACAATCCTTCATTATGAAATTCTATAGTATTTAGAAAGGGCAACAACCTATTGACTCTTGTATCCAATGGGTTAGTTGTTATGATTATTATTTTTTTACTTCGTAGAGCAATGAACAATGAATTTTTTCTAGTAAGAATGTGTCTTTTGCGAACTATTTCACACAACAAAAACTGAACCTTTATTTTGTAATGACTATGGTTGTTGCTAGAGACTAAGACATTTTAGTTTATAATGACTAGAATGATTTTCGTACGATATAATTTATCCTAATCTATATTAGTTTTCATGTTACTATAATAGCCCAAAAATTTGGGACACCCTTCGTGTCATATGCTAGTAAAATATATAGAACAATTGATGGTTTTAAAGTTAATACATTTTTCTCAAGATATAAATCAAGATCTTCAAATTAATAAAGTTGAAAATATATTCTCTTTTGTGTGTATGCCATGCTTTCTCATGGGGCTGAAATATAAATTTTGTATTCATATGGAATCGGGAATTCTTTCCCACTAGGAGATAATTTCTATCTACAATACGTAGTGGTTTTGTTTTGTAATACTAGCACCACTCCTGCTTTGTTTTAAAAGATTTCTCACTTATACCGAGTCTGTATATACTTGTCACATCAATTCCTATAAATTTCTACATTTTCTTACTGAATATCACTTTTGCCATTCGACCATATCCTGTATCAAGTTTCTTTAAAGGTACCTGTAAATAACAAGGTGTGCATTGGGACCAAACTTCCCTAACCTCTCATCCTATGATTTCCCCAACTATAGTAAGTTTTGATTTTTTATCGTCCTGCACAACTTTTAGGGAAATGATATAAATGTATATAGACACATTATTTTTTTACAGTTTTTCCTCTCAACCATAATAGGTATGGTCACCCTTATAGAATATCAATCTCATACATGAATCTTAATTAACCACTTAGTATAGATGCAAAAATAAACAAAATCATTTCTACCAAATACATAAATAGTCTCCTGTATTGCATTCATGCTTCTTTCCATGTGCTACTCGAAACATAATTTACCTATTTGTATACACCTTAATCCACACAAGAATTCATAACTTAAATATTAACACACATGCATAAATTTATTATAAGAAAATGTTCTAATAGTATTTTCCACTAGAACTACACTTGCAAACATTATCCTCCAAACCATGAACTGATCCACCAGTTCCCCCTATGTTGAGATACGCTTGCCAAAGGAATCAACAACCTCATTGATTTCTCCATAATGTATTTTAGACATTTTCTTCCCTGGCACATATTTTTAGCAGCGTCCTACTTTTTGGTTCTTCCAACCCACTTGTCTAGGATTTCTTTGTTTTCTTTTCTCTGAGAAAGGTGTTTTTCCTTTTTGCTTTAAAACCCAATTTTCTCTCCTGCGACACTGTATTTCAACCATACTTTACATATTTCTCCAGCTAAGTGATTTAATATATATTTCTCTCCCGTCATATTAAATCGTACCTATGATCTCCTAGGGATTTCTAGGAGTTCTGCAACGGAAGATTATTTTTACCTTTTCCACCAATAGTGGTTTCCAAATGTTCGCAATAATCTCTTAACTCTAATGTTTCTTTCCCAAGTAAATTCCAACTTTTTATTATTAATAGGAATCTATTTATTACATCACATCACCTTTATTGTTCACACCCTTTTCGAACAAACATGGCTTTAGAGCCATCAAATCTAAAAATAGTCCAGTATAATTATAGTAAGTGTTATAGCTCCAAATCTCAGTCCCGATGTTGTGATGTTGCTCTTATGGCCTAGGGCAACCCCTTTGTCCAGACCTAGTCCAAATACTTAAAAAACATTGTTTTACTCCCTATATGCGACATTGCCCTGAGCTAAACGTGTGTGTACACAGGTTTGTGTATACCCAACCCGCGTATATGTTTTAAAACACTTACGAAATTTAAATCTCCTTAATTTCGGGCAGAGATCACGGGTTTTACCTATTGATTACCTATTAGTGCCCATGGCCCAACTGTTCCCAACGAATTCCCAACTAAAAAACTACTTTGGGAGAAGTATAAAAAGGCTTCAATGGGAAGGCCTAAAGGAGGAGAGAAGAGAGAGAAAAATCACTCTGCTGAGATTATCCCTGATCAGGTCTGAAGATCCTTGTGCTTCCAACACTTCCCCCATTATAGGAAACCCTTGTTTCCTTGAGTTATGATGTCTTTCCATTAGTTGAGATATCCTTGAGTGAGTTATGGAAGGAGCTTGTTGAAGGCTTGAGATTGGACGAATCCGGAGGACGGTTCCGCTTGGAGCCTACGAAAGGAAGACTTAGGTGAAATCATTCCTTTCTGTATTTTAGTTATCTATAATAAAAGAAACACTTGTCTTGTTCCTGATATGAATCTTCTTCATGCTTATGATATTAATGTTATGATTTACATATGAATCGTTGTTTCAATTGTATAACTGACCTTCAATATGCTATGTAGTTGATTTCCTTATGATGCTTGGTCCATATACTGCTATGCTTTCTTGAATTGATTGTTTTGCAGGTTGAAGGATTGAAAGGAACTCCAAGAGGGTTTGGACCCTCGTTGTATCTACCCAAACAAAGGACCCCCAAGTGCACCTCTTTTCACGTAGCTTGTTTATATTAGCATCATGGATGTATGGAATGCTTGCTTTTGTTTGTAGATAACCCTTGCTCTACTAGGGTATTGACCCAAGACCCTAGGGGACTTTGTACCTAAATAGAATTGGTGACTCCGCTGGGGACAACAGTATTGTTGTTCCTAGTTTGGGTTCATTCAAGCCAATCAAGGCTTAGCTATTTATTTACTTGCTGTGACTGAGTAGTCTGTTCCTATAGGATCTTGAACTGTAAGTTTGATCAGTTTCTTCATATCATTTTTTGTTTCTTCTTGTGATCTGTTATATACACTATTTTTCCAGTTTACAGAAGTGTATGTATGCAAATTTCCTCAAGTAAACCCACGTATACATAGGTTTCCTTGGGCTGAAGAGCATATACACGCAGCTGTGCATTGACACAGTTGCATATACCCTAAAATTTTCAAGATTTGTCAAATATTTTTGTTTCTGAAGATCTGTTTGCTAGTCTAAGTTTTTCCTAAACAGTTACTTTTTTGTGTCAGTCTTTATTTTTACAGCAAGTTCATGATTTCAAACTCTCTCCGATTGTGGAAAGTGTTGGTCTTGTTTTGTTTTGTTGCAAGTGTCATCATTTTTGTTTAAGCACACAAGATTTCTTTCTGGGAATCTTGGTTGTTCTAGTCTTCCAGGGCAGAAAGATTGGTCTCAATCTTTGTGGCAAATCTTGTTTTGGTGATCTTTTTGTTTGCGTGTCAAAACTACATTTTTGTGGCCATTTACTTTTCTTGCTTTTTGAAAGTTGTTGTGTGATGATTTTGAGAATTGTCTTTCTTGATCTTGCAATCATTGTCACCAAGATCTTTTTACTGCTTTTTGATTTTTAAGAGCATCCTGAAACACACTTTTTGTTGAGTTTTCACCCGTTTTGTGTTGTTAACTTGCAAAGTGTTTTGTTGCCTATTCTTCGATCATAAAGTTTCAGTCTTATTTAGAGCACTTTTGAAAAGTCATTTTTGTTTTTGCTTTTAAAGAAAACTTCTTGAAAACTTGGTTTTTTCTTTCTTTGACCTTGTTTTGATTTAGTTTCTTTTTTGCGAGTGAAAGTGCATTTTTGTTTGTCTTGAAATTTGCTTTTAGTGTTTGGACGAAAATGAGCATTAGCAACTTATATTCTATCTAAACATCTTAAGTGGCTAATTAGAATTGATAAACAAGTTACTTTCATTCTTTGATTTAGAGTAGTCTTAAGTTTTGCATCAGCATGTACTCATTGCATTAGGATAAATTTGTGAAACTTTTAGGGCATCCATAGTTTTGTTAATTTTTGTGAGTGAATCTTGAGTAAAAGAAAAGAAAAGAAAAATTTATTGCTTTCTTAGAAGTTCCTCAGAACCTAATAGAATTTTCTTTCATCAAAGAACAAAATGAGTGCATTTGCATATAGTTTGGTTTTTATTAATTTCTTTTGCATCAAAACACCACAAGTTTCATTTCCGCTTATCCCTTGTCTTAAGAACAACCCATTTAAAAACAAGTGCCAATTAGAATAGACTAGAAATTTTTTATAATTGTCAATTTAGACACACCAACAAGTCTTAGGATATTTTAGGGCCTTGGATTAGGTGCGTGGAGAGAAGAATCTCCAAGGCTATTTAAACTGTCAAACATAGGAGTCTGAATAGTGAGTACAAATCCAATAGCGTTAGGAAGACCTGGAAAGCTCTGGATCTAGGAGTTAAGCATGAGGGTTTTTGAAGATAAGGAAGAGAGATACCCCTCTCCTACTTGTCAAATCTTACCTCAAGACTGTTCCTCCTGGCTTCTAATAGGAGTTTGTAACCTTAGTTGCTTCTCCTAGGGATCTACATAGGTGGCTACCTAGGGGAATCCCGTGGCACTTGAGGTCGACGTTGTATCGCTCTCTACGATACTACTAGAGGGCACCCTTACAAAGCTTTGGGGCTTGCATCGACGTAGGCTGTTGTTAGGAGGTCAGCGTAACTTCCTCTCTTACCTTCGCTGGTAGGACTGGGCCATCATTATCCCAGACTATCTTCAAAGGGCCCCTTCACTTTATTTTTTTTTGGTGTCTAGTCCTCATCACCCGGAGAGGAAATACTTGAAAGTTGCTTGACTGGATAACATCTTTTAGGGACTTTTTGTGTGTGCTCTATGCTCTTAGTTGACCTAGCTTTCATTTTTCTTGAGTCTTTAATTAGATCTTAATAAAAAATTCAATGTGGCTGACTGATCGCCTAGACGGTCTCGATGACTTCGTGTTCTTTCACCACCAATTTTAGCGCCTTGCGCTAGAAGGTGTAGAGTTAATACCACTGGTCGGTTTCATCCCGTGGCAGTTGATGCATCGAGGATTGATCCTCCCCTCGGGGAAATTAGTGTTTAGGAAAGGCCTGGTACTTCTGTAGAACTAGAGAGGAACACTCCAGTTCTTTCTCGAGTTCTCTTTCAATCGGAAGATAACATAGAGGTAGAAGAAATCCCAGAGTCGTTAGCAGCTCTGAATTATCCTCTACCTTCTAACAATCCAGACGCACTTACCTTCGATGACCACCACTGGAAGCATGGCTTCTACCACAAGTGCTACAACCATGCAGACTCCAACATCAGTACAAGGGGGAGGAACTATTTCCATCCCCTCTGCACCTTTATTTGGGTCTTTTTCTAGCACATCTTTAGCTGGGTCTACCTCCATTCCTTCTACGAGTGGAAATTCCAAGCCACTGCATTTAGTTCTGGATTATTCTTGTTTGGCACCCATTCATAGGGTATTCTGTTAGTTCCATTTAGTGCCTCCACATCCATGATGGGTGGGGTAGCTTCATTTTAGGGTTTTACTTTTGGAAGTGGAGATATACCACATTCCAACCCAACAATAGGATCTATGCCCTTTGCTGCTATAGGACAAGGCAACAATCCCTTTCAAAGGTTGACTAACGTTGTGGTTAGTGGCATAGGAACTAGGAATCCATTTTTCATCCAACAAGGGAATAGGCCATACTCCATAGTTAGCTCATTTTGAAGTATTTCTCCCTTAGCTTTTGCTTGGAATCCTTATCAGGGGTTATTGACTCCTTATAATCCTTTAGGAGGGAGCTTCGCTGGTTATGGAGGTTTTTCAGCCAAAGTTGGTCAAACTCCGAGTTTTTCTGGATCACAAGGTTCGCCTTTTGGTTCACCTGGTTTTATTGGTTACTTCGGGCAGCCTAGTGCCTTCCAAAATCCAAGCCAATCTTTTGAGAACTTTGGGAGCATTGCCTAGTCTGGGTGGAATCCCCAAGGTCTTCCTAGGCTTCCTTTCCTAGCAACATTGAATTTGCCAGATCTCATGAAATTAACAAATGATCCAATAAAATATAATTCGGCTTGGCCTCCGGTCCCAACCAAACTCCCTTCAGACATTCCGAAGTTTGAGGGGAAGGGTGGCGAAGACTCGGGTGACCCTGTAACCACATTCCATTTGTGGTGATCATCAAACTCCCTTATCGATGACTCGGTTAGGTTGAGACTTTTTCAACGCACCTTCATTGGTAATGTGGCCAAGTGGTATATAGAGTTGTCAGGGGGTAGCTTTACATTTTTCGCCGACTTGGCTAATATTTTCATAAATCATTTCTAGCTGCCCATCTATTATGATGCCAGAACTGAACTTCTGGCCAATTTTCATCAGGACATGGTGACTCACATTTTTAATCATATTTAGGAATGGAGACGGAGAAAGAGGCTCATTAAAGCTGAAATTCCTCCAGAATACCATCTAAAATGGTTTTTGAAATATTTACAACCTGAAATATCTAAGGATGTCTCTTTGTCTGGAGTCTATTCTGAGGAGAAAGCTATTTTTAGGGCCCAACAGTTAGAATTTATTTACTCTCAATCTGGGATTCTACAAAAAATCTTGCCTAATGCTCTTGGGACTAAGGTTGATATAGCCAAGTCGAAGCCAGGACCCCATGCCGATGGTATCATTAGATCCGTAGACACAAATGTGGTGAACCTGTTGAGCCAATTGCAGCAGTTGTCTTTAGAAACTGCTCCCAACAATCAGCTCACATCGTCTAACCCTTCGTCTTCTTAACCTCTTCGGCTAATGTCGTCCAATCTTCCAACCCCAAAGGAAATCAAAATTCCAATGGGAAAAAGAAAGGACGAGGTAAGAAAAATAGTCAAGATGGGAAGGCTGACGCAAATAAACCCGGAAATAATGTTAGTGGTGGTGGAAATGAGTCTAGAAGGAAAGTCAAGTTTCCATGCAAGCTATGCAGTGGAGACCATTTAACTCATCTTTGCCCAAATATTCAAGACGCTCAGTGCTTGTTAGGGTAGCAAGGGAATTCTAGCTCTCAAGATGTGTTAACCAACCCTTTTCCCCAAGGGCAACAAATGCTTGCTAGCGCGAGTTCAAATCCTGGTACCTCTGCAAGAGGCAACCATGAAGGGGAGATATCATCAAATCTTTTCATGATGGGTTCTATCATCCATGTGTCCACTCGGTCGCGTGATTACGATGAAACTGAAACATCCAAGGACAAAACTACTCCTGAAAATATCGACCTTCATATTGAGTGACCCCCTGTCTATACTATACCACGGATACCGAAAGGTTCTGCTAAACACGTGACTATCAATCCTAATGCTAGGGCTGTCCAGAATTACTCCATTGTTGAGGATCTGGCTCAGAGTCCATGCACTATGTCCACTTTAGAGGTTCTCGAGTCATGTCTAGCTCAATGAAATGCTTTGCTTGCGGCGATAGGGGCAGTTGATCCAAATAACTCTTTAGTGCTCACTTTCGACATGCTTAATGTCAAAAAGTGACTCTCTCATCACATGGATTTTCAAATAAAGTCTACATACCAGAAAATTAACATTTTTCGTACCATTATTGATGAAGGAGCTTCCACATGCGTCATGTCGATGTCATGCTGGAAGGCCATTGGATTGCCTTCAGTTGTTCCTTCACCTACCCTCCTGATTGCATTTGATGGGCATTCTCATAAGCTGCATGGGATTATCCCGGCCTTTCCCATATGTGTTGGGGGGAAGGTCGTCAATAGCAAAGTAGAATTCATTGACGCTAACCTAGATTACAATCTCTTCTTAGGAAGGAACTGGGTATATGAAATGGATGTCGTTGTTTTGACTCTATTTCGTGTCATTTTCTTTCCTCATGAGGGGAAAACTGTCAAGGTTGATCAATTGGATTATTCTCTAGTTGATCCTCGAGCAACTTCAGATTGTATTGTTCCTTTAGTGGATAACCCTCACCCGCCTACTGAGAATCTAGGAGTTGGGATGTATTATTCATTGATGGGTACATTTGATTTTCCCTCTCATGTTGCTAGAATCAATGTTGTTTCATCCAAGGAGTCTTCACAAGAAGAGTTCTTTCGAACGCATTATTTTACAGACCCTTGGACCTTGCCTTCACCTATGACCACATTACCTGAAGGACAAGTTGGTGGGATGGCATTTCATATGTCTACAGCAGAGCTTAGATATCAATCTATCATCAACTCAATAGGCAACCATTCTACTCCTTTCTCTAAGGAGGAGTTAGATGGTGATGTGGCTATGGCCTGGACCCTTGATTCTACCTTCGCTATGGATTGCTTAGACACGATTTTACCATCTAAAGAAGTAATCCTAGAAGTAATGATGGGTGTATATCGACCTTGGGAAGACTTACACCATCATTCATATTTTCTTCCTCCATTGCAAGAAGTAGAATCTAGGTTCTCCAATCTGATTACTAGTGATGTTTGTATGATAACAAATCCTTTGGCTCTAGCACACTTTCGTTCCAAATGTAATATGTTAGTGATTTAAAAAATGATATCTATAAACATCTCTAGGAACCCTAATGTGATCGAGAATCTCTTCATCGGAGCCAAATGTTTCCCTGAAGAAATTCAAATTTACACCGACCTTTTTAAGGAATTTCGAGATGTATTCGCTTGGTCTTGTGAAGAAATGCCTGGCATTGATCCATCCATAGTTCAACATGAGATCAAGACGTATGAAAATGCCAAGCTGATTCATCAGAAGCCTCGAACGGTTAATCCTAGGAAAGCAACAGCCATTAAAGCTGAAGTAGAGAAGCTGCTCAAGGCAGCTTTGATATACCTTGTTCCTCTTGCGGATTGGGTTTCTAATCCAGTCGCTATGGATAAAAAGAAAGGAACAATCAGAGTATGCATCGAATTTAGAGACCTAAACAAAGCTTGCCCCAAAGATAATTACCCCACGCCATTTATTGATCAAATTATTGATGAGTGTGCAGGTAATGAGATTTTCTCCTTCATGGACGGTTTTTCCAGTTATAATCAGATCTCTATACGTTCAAAAGATCAACATAAGACAACTTTTATATGTCCCTGGGATACCTTTGCATACAGCAAGATGCCTTTTGGTCTTAAAAATGCTGGAGCTACTTTCCAGCAGACCATGTCGTATGCTTTCCACGACATTAAACATATCATCATAGCATACTTGGGCGATCTAGTTGCTCGTTCTCGAAAGAGAACTGACCATCCTAGTCACCTTCGATTGGTTTTTGAGCAATGCCGATTTTACAAGATCCGATTCAATCCCAATAAGTGAATTTTCGTGGTTACATCTACTCAGTTATTAGGGTTCATTGTGTCAAATGAAGGGATTCAAGTTGATCCCTTCAAGGTAAAGGCAATAATTCGGTTGCCTCCCCCATCATCAGTTTGACAACTTCAAAGTCTTCAAGGGAAGGCTAATTTCTTAAGAATGTTAATAGCGAATTATGCCAAGATCACTAAAGGGTTTATGCGTTTTCTATGTAAAGGAGTTCCATATGTGTGGGACGACTTTGCACAGTAGTTGTTCGATGCCTTGAAAAAGGCATTAGTCTCTGCCCCACTTTTGAGTCCACCGAATTACGGTAGGGATTTCCTTTTATATCTCGCTGCGGCAGAATCAACCATAGGTATGGTTCTCATTTAGGAAGATGATGCTCTCATGGAGCATGTGATTTATTATTTGAGTCGAGGCTTGATAGGTCCTGAACTTCACTATTCTCCTGTTGAGAAGTTGGCCTTGGCAATTGTCCATGTTGTCCAGTGGCTTCGCCATTATATATTGCTATGCAAAATTTTTGTCTTAGCAGCGATCAATCCACTCCAATTTTTCCTCAGAAGGCGAGTGATTGGGGGCAAATATAATCGCTGGATAGTCATTTTACAAGAATTCGATCTCGAGTTCTTGTCCGCCAAGTCTAAGAATTCTATGGCTTTTGTGGAGTTAATTTCCGAGCTGCCTTGTGGAGAGGATACTGTTTATGAGGAAATTTTTCCCGACAAAAAATTATTTCTCATCTCTTCACTGGACCCTTGGTATGGAGATATCATTGTCTATCTCCAGACTTCGAAGTTTCCCTCTACTTTCTCTAAGGATGAATGCTGAAAATTACGTCACCTGGCTAAGAACTATGTCATCATTGGTGATACATTATATCATCGAGGGGTTGATTCAATCCTTCGGCGTTGTTTAACCCTAGAGGAAGTAGAGTCAGTGCTCAGTGATTGCCACAGTGGAGCTTGTGGTGGTCATCTTTCAGGGCTTGCTATAGCCCAATGTATCTTGTGTGCCGACTATTTTTGGCCTTCGCTCTTCAAAGATTGTGTTGAAGCGGTCAAACGCTGTCACCTCTGTCAATTTTATACTCGGAAGATGTGCTTACATCCAGCTCCTCCTTTTCCCATTGTCACTGTTGGTCCTTTTACTAAGTGGGGTATTGATTTTACAACTTGTAATCTGCCTTTAACAGCGAATCACAAGTACATTATCGTGGTCGTAGACTACTTCACGAAGTGGGCTGAGGCCATGCCCACTTATAAAATGATAGGGAAACAGTGGCATTGTTCCTTTTTAAGCAGATTATCTCAAGATTCGATATCCCGAGAGAGATTGTCACTGACCATGGCAGTCATTTCCAGAACCAACTAATGTCTGAATTAACTCTCAAATTGGGTTTCCGGCAAGATCACTCATCTCCATATTATCCTTAGGCCAATGAACAAGTCGAGGCAGTGAAAAAAACCCTTAAGACGATCCTGCAAAGGACGATTGACAAAAATCAGTCCAATTGGCATCTTATGTTGTATCTGGCTCTTTGGGCATACCGAACCTCCGTAAAGACTACTATAGGTTTTACACCCTTTCAATTACTTTATGGGATGAAATCTATATTTCCTGTTGAATGTGAAATTCCATCTCTTAAGTTAGCTATTGAGCTCCTTCCAGAGACCTCTAGTCTCGAAGAGCACCTCCACCATTTGGAACATCTCGTTAAGCTGTGTCGAGATGCCGCCAAAATCAATGAGGCTCATAAGAAAAGGGTTAAAACTCAATATGATAAAGCTATCCATCCTCGAGTTTTTTCTGAAGGCGACCTTGTGCTGGTCTATGACAAAGATAAGGATGCCTTGGGGGTAGGCAAGTTCAAACCTATGTGGTATGGTCCCTTTATAATTAAATGAGTTTCAGAAAAAGGGGCATATGAGTTAATCAATTTTGAATGAAACAAGTTGGTAGAGCCCCAAAACAGGCTCTACCTCAAGAAGTACTTTTCTTAAGTAGTAGCTAGGCAATGGCTTCTTTGTACATTTTGTATGTTTGTACATATCTCATCAGGAGTCTTTTGATATCGATAGTTTTTGGTCCACTGTGGCAGGTTTTGATGGATGACTTGGTCTATTTTGGATTCACCAATGGTGCTAGTCAGCACATTCAGAACCTTGTTTCCGTAGCTTGGGTAATCTACTATCCAACTGGTTAGTTGATGGTGTCAAGGGGAGTATGCATTGGTCCCGCTTCAAATAATATGGCTGAGTCTATTACCATTATTAATTTACTATCCAAAGAAATTTCTTATGAAATAGATTAGTTGGTAATCTATCTTGATTCACAATTGATAGTGTCACAACTGAATAACATTTATCGAGTAAGGTATCCATGTTTATATCGCTAGTATTTAAGGGTGAGGTTGTTGAAAAGATCATTTACTTACATTAATTATTTGCACATTCCAAGATCTCATAATTGGTTAGCTGATTCTATCGCTAATCAAGCCTTAGACTGGCATATCATTCATTCATCACAATAAAATCAAGCATCAAAAAGTCAAAACTGTATACATATATCATAAAATGTGTCGAGTGTACATAGCGTGTCCAAAATAATATACAGAAATTCGGACTCAAATGCCCATAATCATGACCAGTACATCTAATGCCCTGGCTCAAGATGAGCAACTATGTATGCAACTACTGCTTTGGCCACACACCTAAAAGTGCAAACCCAGTCTCGTGGCATGCCAACCACAGGATGTTGCATGTCTATAGGGAGATCCTCTATAGCCTCCATCGGTACTCGGTGAGTTAGTCTCACCAACCGCTAAACCGTGTGTAGAAGTCGCTCTGTGTCCGTGGCTGCCTCTTCGGCACCTCGACCATGAAGTCCATTCCGTGGCAACTCATCTAGTCGTACTGGCCCAATATCTGGAACATGATCATCATATTAGTCATTTGAATCCTATCAAAAATATTTTTCAAAATTCATTATTATATTGAAAAATCATAAAAAATCATAAAATCAAAAAAAATTGTTACCTATATCGCCCCATGCTATGGTTGGTGGTAAAACTAGATCGGGATCTCCTCGGAAGTCCAACCCATCATAGGGGTAGTCATATACGGCAATGATACGCTGCTCCCACCAGGAGAAGAAGTCATCGTCGAAAGAAGTCCATGGGATGTCCCCACCTCCTAGTCATTTCATCAAGTCAGCCCACCTACCCATTTGTGGATTTCGTGGGGTGTTGATCAAAACTGGTACTCTAGGACGGAGTGTCGGGACCATCTCAAAGAAGAAAGAGCACAAAATAGTTCCATACCTGAAATTTTTGGTCTGCCCCTTCTTGATAGAAGTAAGCTAGCCCTTTAGGTTGTTAAGAAGAGGAGTACACCAATCAAAGACGGTGGTGAAACAGTCTACCACCAAGCTCACAGCTAGCCATGAAGCCTGGTGTATGGAAGCAGATCCATTCACTATGGCTATGGTGAACAGGATGATCCTCAATGACAAACTCTCCACATGCTTGATTGGAATTTGAATTCCAACCTTTTCTAGATGACCCGGGCAATATATATGTAAGTAGTCCTCAATAGAGAGCTTGCCTCATGATCTGCCCATAGAATGTACTACCTCTCCCCTCCAGGAAAGGCCCGTGATGAAATAAATATCCTCAACCTCTTTCTTGAGTGCCATTTGATCAATCATAAACGAGTCATCCTCGATGCTCCAGTAGTGAATGAGCATTTCGAGCAGGTGAGTGTTTGCTTTCATGTTTGGCATTTTAAAGAACTTTAGAAAACCACATCCTCTTAAGGCATCTAGGGCATTAGGATCATCCATAACCTCATCATCCAGTAAGGCATGCTGTCTTTCTCTCCAAGTGACTGGCACCCTAAATAAAAAACAAATTTAGACCATTAGATTTTTGTTTTGAAGTTTTCGTGGCGTATACGCGGGTCCTTTTCATACACAGTCGCGTGTAGGGCCTACGTATACACGAGTTTCATATATCCAACCCGCGTATACATCACGACAAATTTTTTGACAAGAATTCAACGATGAAACTTGAACTAAAAATTGTAAAACCAATCACAATTGAATGCAAGATAAGTTTAAGGGTTACCTAGTGATTTTGGGAAGATTTGAATGATCGAATTTGGCGAATGGAAATTCTTGCTCCTTTTGCTTCACTCCTTTGCTCTCAAATCAAACGGTGATAATGGTGAGTCAAAAAACTATTTTATAAGCTTTGAAAATGCAAATTTTTTTCAAAACTTGATTTTGTTTTGTCTCATGTAACTTTTAACTTGGGAGCTTGGAATGTCTAGAATGGTTTGATTTTCAAGACATTTTGGATGCTTTTTCAACATGGCAGGTATCATTTTCTCGCTGTCATATAGGTTAGGGAAGCCATTTTTTCCGTTGCATTATGCATACTAGCCTCCATTTGTTGATACACTTTCCATAGGGTCAATCCCATCGTGTTATGGTTCGTAAACCATCTTCACTCACCGATTTTTAAATCATGACACGATGGTAGAGCCATCCTTTTCATGGGCATCATAGTTAGCACCTCACTGACAATTGTTGCCCATGATGCTTCGATCTGAGTAGTTTCAGGAGTCCTCCGTAGTACCACCATGACTTATGCAATGAAGACTCATTCCTCTTTGCTTCATCACTTCACTCTGGCCTTATACCCTAGAGGCTCCTTTGTGTTGAGTTGTACTACTGCATTGCATTTTGACCATTTGCACCTTTTGGCCTTGAGCCAGTTTCACTTGGACTCATGTTTAAGCCAAATTTTGACCATGACGACTGCAAAATCAAACTTGCATTCCCTTGACTTCTGCAACTTGACACACCTTGACCCGTGGAAGGAACACACCTTTGAGTGTCTTTGACCAGTTTTCACCTCCCTCCATTGAGCATAGGATTTTTCCAATCCCAGGAACTAGATCGTCTATTTCACCAACACTCGTTCTTTCCATTATACTATAGCATTCTTCTATTCTTTTTCCAGCTTAAAGAAAAATACAAAAAAATTATATATTCCAAAATAGAGCGGTAACGGGACAATATTTCCACTTATTGTTGGTAGCTATAGCCAGTCATGTCGCCCTTGAACAAAGCACTCAAAACAAAGTCTCCTCCGTTTGGGCAGGATTTAGTTTGACTTAGGTATGCCTTAACCTTGTTATTGAGTCAGTTCTCCCCCAATTGGTTATCTCTTCCAATCATATGGAGGGTTTTTTTGTGCCTCCTGCATGACGAACTTATACAGAGTCATCATATACTGCCACATAGTCACATTGAGTCGTGCTTTTCTTCAAGGGAAGTTAGCCCGAGTCGACCTCTCTGCAGTGTCCCTTGACTCATTTTTCAGTCGGCCATCCTTGGTTGTCAGTGTCTTGTCTATCATCACATCAGTTATATTGGTCCTTTACTCATGCCGGTTTGAGAAGGTGTCCATTGACTTCTTGCTGGTGGTTCTTGTCCTTATCGACGACGACATCTTGCTCTAAGGACAGACCTAGAGCCGCACCTTGGCCATATTTTCATTATTGATAGGTCACCTTATGCTCAACATCGATCAGTATCATGGGTCTTTGACTGAGTGGTTTCCCTTGTGTTCGACATCAGCTTACATTATCACACATTGGGATTTGTGCAGTACCTTGGTTTCCATTTGATCCTATTGGTGGATACCTCGCCTCTGTGTCAGCTTTCATTATTGGTATGTTTAGAGGGTTTCTGTCGTGTGCTAGCCACATCTTGTGTATGCCAAAAACATGCCTCGGTCGGGTTACTACATCTTTTTTTGTCTGATTCCTTCTACACTATTGGCCTATGGGTTACACTCGCGCTAGATTGGTGAAGGATGCCTTAATGCCTTCCTTCTAGTGGATCTTTCCCTATCGACTACGACTCATTGCTCTGGGGCAAAGATCTAGAGTCCATTTGGAAGTAGCTTGGGGTTTGCAGTCATTAGTGGCAGAACCTTCACTATCGACCATGGGAAACCATCATTTTCTCTTGATTGATAGATTCTTATAGGTGTTCGACTCTAGCTCATCTATTCACACTTGTTAGAATGTACTGGGTATCTTGACACTCATTATCATTATCGGTGAGTAGTCTCACTTTTGTTAACAGTATACATCAATGAGTGGTAATCAAACGATTTCTCACATGGTCGACTTCGGATCATTTATTCCCATAGTGTAGAAATGTACCATGGCAGTTGGTGAAGACCTCAGGTTGCATCAACATTCATTGGTTCACTTAACAGTTGCTCCTGTTGCTGCTAGTTGATACCACTCCACCTTATATGTTGTAGTCATTCATGGCGACATTCTATATGCTGGCACCTAAGTTTGTAGTGTAGTACCATCTTACTCCATCATGTTCACTTGGTACTTTTGGGATTATTCTTTGATATCAGTGATCCGCTTCATCCTTCATCATCACTGACATTCTTATATGTGATATTCAGACATGTACTTGTTTGATTGTGATTAGATGATTCATTATGTATTTTCCAGTCTTTTATACTTGTATACTTAGCAGATCCGCTTGTACTTGATATGCAGACATGCTTTACTTTCTCTGAGCATGGGTATGCCCACCTCAGACAATGTTTCTTTCTGATCTCCTTTTTTGGCTTGGCAAGCTGAACTCTGGTGAAGTCCTTCTCAGTTTTTGATAGGTTTCCTTTCCATGCACTTGCACAATACATTTCAGCCATCATATATTAGGGGGCATCTGTTATAGCTCCAAATCTCACTCTTGATTTTTGTGATGTTGCACTCATGGCATAGGGAAATCCCTCCTTCCAAACCTGGTCCAAATACTTAAAAAACAGTGTTTTACTCCCTATACGTGACATTTCCCTAAGCTAAACATGTGTGTACGTGGGTCTGTGTATACCCAACCCATGTATATGTCTTAAAACACTTAAAAAAATTAAATCTCCTTAATTTCGGGTGGAGATCATGGGTTTTACCTGTTGATTACCTATTAGTGCATGTGGCCCAACTATTCCCAACGAATTCCCAACTAAAAAACTACTTTGGGAGAAGTATGAAAGGGCTTCAATGGTAAGGCCCAAAGGAGGAGAGAAGAGAGAGAAAAATCACTCTGCTGAGATTATCCTTGATCAGGTTTGAAGATACTTGTGCTTCTAGCACTTCCCCCATTACAGGAAACCCTTGTTTCCTTCAGTTATGATGCCTTTCCATTAGTTGAGATATCCTTGAGTGAGTTATGGATGGAGCTTGTTGAAGGCTTGAGATTGGACGAATCCGGAGGATGGTTTCGCTTGGAGCCTAAGAAAGGAACACTGAGGAGAAATAATTCCTTTCTTCATTTTAGTTATCTATAATAAAAGAAACACTTTTCTTATCCCTGATATGAATCTTCTTCATGCTTATGATATTAATGTTATGATTTACATATGAATGGTTGTTTAAATTGTATAACTGACTTTCAATACGCTATGAAGTTGATTTCTTTATGATGCTTGGTCCATATACTACTATGATTTCTTGAATTGACTATTTTGCAGGTTGAAGGATTGAAAGGAACTCCAAGAGGGTTTGGACCTTCGCTGGATCTACCCAAACGAAGGACCCCCAGGTGCACCTCCTTTCACGTAGTTTGTTTATATTAGCATCATGGTTGTATGGAATGCTTGTTTTTGTTTGTAGATAACCCCCGCTCTGCTAGGGTATTAACCCAAGACCCTAGGGGACTTTGTCCCTAAACAGTAAGACATCAATATAATGAATAGAGACCTATTACAGTAGGGTTGAATGGCTATATTTATATGTATTCCATGTCGAAATATTCACACCATTCATTATCATTACATCATTTCACAAGGGGTATAATAACCACTATTTGACACTATGCACAGTGTAGAGTAACGATGGGGTATTGTAGTATGCGTTAGTTAGGAAAGGTGTGTCACATCCATAAGACAATCTTGCTAAACTAGGGAAACCTAGTTTCGAAAATCATAACATCTCGAGTTAGACTTGGCTAATTTCATGGATGTTATTGAAAGGGTGGATGATAAGTGGGTCTTTTATGAGAGGCAAGGTTCCTTGTCTTATTATTCTTCATCTACACATGTAGGAAATTAATTGTCACTAAGAGGTTGAGCTGGTGGGTATAATACAAACTATTTTCCACTTTTCCCACTAGTGATGCTCATGTTCCCAACCTTACAACTAATGTATGTATTTGCAGTGGCTAACTAGGGTCTTTCTATGATGAGTAGATAGTTACTAAAATTGGTCTTGGGTTAAATGACAAGGAATTTAGTGGGATACTCCCATGAATCAATAAAGACCATCGCATCTTCTATGATACATTAAGGTGCTACTTTGGAATTGTTAGCAAGATGTGGAAATATTAAGCTTTTTATTAGAAAACCTTAGAGTTTGAGTTTTAAAATGGTTTCCTTGGTCATGATATTGATTGTAGCTACCAATTTAATGAGATTCTCTAAAACTACAATTCCATTGATGTGCACATCTACTATTAGGCTTCTAGGATCTAGGTACTATGGGATAAATACTATAAGATATCATCTACTAAGTCTAGCCCCTAGTAAGGTAGAAATATGGCAGTTACTAAGCTACCTTGACTACCAAGTTTTTAGTTATGGAGATGGTGTCTAATTTTTTTATCTCTTTTAAACACTTCAAACCTTAAAATGGACAACACTGAAAGGGGGGGTGAATCAATATTCCTTAGCAATTAGCACTTTTAAATCTTCTCAGAGCATTACTTAATATTCAATTATTATAAATGTTTATGCATTAATAACAGTGAAAAAAGGAACATAATATGCACAATAATTTTAGGCGGAAAACCCTCTCTGGGTCAAAACCCCGTAACGCTTTTTTAATACATCATTTAATCTTAAGCCCCAACTGAAATGAAAGAAACAACTTCCTAGAATTCTAGATAAGAATTCTTCTCCAGCTCCCACTAGAAGGACACCCAGATGCCCTAGTTTCTTCAAAAATCAATTCAATGGATGCCCCAACACCCTAGCGAGCCACAACTTTCCCCAACACCACCCTACCATCCTGAAGTGTTCATAAGCACCAATCTGTAGGCGACTTCATAGACATGCCTAACACCTCCCTGCACCCTATAATCAGTCAAATAAGACAAGACTGTGCATTCCCAAAACAGTGACAACAATCCACGATACAATAAGATGTATAATAATTTTTGTGTACTTGACCAAATACCCAATCACTCTATGGCCTTAAACCCAACCATGATATCATCCCAACAGTGACTCGTATACCTCCCAGCACTGCCTCTTCGACTCTCGGTAGAATGACTCTTTCAAAAATGACTCTTTTACAATCTTTAATGATCCGAATTTAAACAGGAATGCAACAAATTATAGATATGACCATAAATACAGAGATGCAACAGAAATAATACTTCATTTCATTGATGTAAAACACTGAAATATGCTTACAAATAGAAATTGAAATAAACTAGCTCAGGCGATGGTAGCTTATCTTTTAGAAGAGATGTGGTGGCTACATGCCTTTGAACTATCTTACAATGAGGCTCGAAGGCCTATTTATTGTTGAGAAACAATGGAAAACCCCAAACATCCAAAAACTTAACCCGAGGAGATGCAGCGCCAAACTATGGACCCCGTTTTGGGTAAATCGATACATCAAATTCCCAGGGTCGTAATTTTGGCATACGATCTTTGTTTGACACGCACAAAACCTCATTAGAAAAATCTATCTGAGGCCTATAGCTTTTGAGTGAGCAACATGGGTCCACGGACCCATGTTGCTCCCATTTTTCCCAAAAAATGTCGTTTAGGACCTGAAAACAGCTCCAAAACTTTAGGACCCAAAAACTACCAAAAATAGTAAATTGTGCTACAAATAAGGAAACTAAAAAGCTAAAAGAAAAAATGGTGGAGGTCCAAGTGGAATATGCAGGTGGCCACTAATATCCACCTAAATCATTCCTCCCCCCTTAGGAAGCAATGGTCCTCATTGCGTTGATTTCCTCCACGCGATGAGGAAACGTTTGTTGAACTTGGTCCCTAGTGAGCCACTTACCCTCGTGAAGGAGTTGGCCTACTTTGACAACTCGATATAGTTGGGTCGTTTTTTGTCGGGTGTTATTTCTCTATGTGTCCATGATCCGATTAGTTGTGCCATGTTCCATGAAATATGTATATAACTCTATAGGTGTGAGTTGTTCTGAAATTTTTGATGTGTTTAGCAATGGTGGGAAGTATGGTCGAAGGTGGTCGACATTGAACATTGGGTGCAGGCCAAGTAATTGGGGAATGTTGAGCTCAAATGCATTATCTTCCACAGCCTTGCTAATGGTGTAAGGACCATATCAAAGTGGTATGAGTTTCCAATAGGCTCTCGTAAGGCATTCCTTTTCCAAATGTAACTAAACTTTGTCACCCATGTAAGACTTTTGTGGCACCTAATGGTTATCATGTCGCTGCTTGTACTTGGCATTTGATTTCTCCATAATATCGTGTACCTTCTGGCAGATATGTTGGATGTGCTCAATGAAATTGTTTGCCTTATCAGTTTCAGACTATACATGAGCCGAATCTGCCTGAGTAGATGTAAATGGCATGGCCACATCAATTGGACATAGTGGCTGGAATCCCAAGCTCACCTAAGAGTGGTTGTGGCCAGTCGAGTTGTGGAGAGCCCAGTTATAGCTGTGTTAGACATAGGGGAGGAGGATCTCATCCCATGTGCATGGATGATTTGAACTATACATGTGCAGAATGTGTACAATCATCCTGTTGATGACCTCTATTTGGTCATCAGTTTTGGGATGGAAAGTTGTGGAATTAGTGAGCCTGGTGTCCAGCATTGACTAGAGACTGGACCAAAATGCATTGAGGAACCTGCTATCCTGATCTGAGATGATAGATTGTGGGATCCCAAAGTGTACCCACACTCATTCAAATAAGAGTTTAGCAGTGGCTTCTACTGTGTTATTCTTCTTGTAGGCCGCCATAATGGCCATCTTTGGCAATCTGTCGATGACCACAAAAACACAGTCGTTTAATTTCTTAGTAGAAGGAAGGCCCAACATGTAATCCATGGAGATGGATTCCCAAGGTCAACTAGGGGTAGGAAGTGAAGTATAAATGCCTTGCTTCTTAATGGTTGGTTTGACAATGGTGCAGGCAGTGCAAGATCTAATGTACTTCCCAGCATCATGTTGAAGATTCGGCCAACAAAAATACTTCTATAGTATTACCACCATTTTCTCAACCCCGAAATGCCGAGCAGCCTGACTATAGTGCGCTTCCCAAATCAACTTGGCATGCTCGCTTTAAGGAATAGAAAGGCGACCTAGGTGGCATAACATGGCATCCTGGAGGTGAAAATATGGAACATGTCGACCCTCCAAGAGCATCTGGTATGTGTGGCCGAATTCTGGGTCACTTTTGTAGAGAAGTGGCCAATCAGAAGTCTCATTCCCACAAGACTTGAGCACAGTGGTTAACACCATGATCTGTGGTCAACTGAGGCAATCTACAACATTATTGGTGTTTCCCTTCTTATGCTTGATATTCAAAAGGAACTACTGCAGGTATGTGGACCACTTCTGATTGCGATCGTTCTACAACTTCCCTTGCATCTGTATGAACTGCAAGGGCCAGTGGTCTTTGTGGATGACCGTTTCCTTCCCCAAATTGTAATGCTTCCATTGTCAATAGCCCTTCACAATGGAATACATCTCTTTGACATAAGTGGGATACTTCCAAACCGTGTCTGGAAGTGTCTCACTATGATATGCAACTAGATGCCCGTGTTGAGTATGGACTACTCCAATAGCATAGTCAGAGGCATCTATCTCGACCTCAAATGGTTGTTGCAAGTCTAATAATGCGAGCACTAGTGTCAATCAGAGACGATGTTTCAACTCCGTGAATTCCTTCTATTGAGATTTAGGCCAAAATAATTTTTCTTTCACTCCTCCCTTGGTAACTTGACTCAAGGGCCAAGTGATATGAGAGAATCCCAACACAAATCTGCAGTAGAAATTGGCAAGACCCAGAAAGCTGTAGATCTTTGTTAAAGTGGTTGGAGTTGGCCAATATCGAATGACTTGGATCATGGATGGATCCACATGCACTCCCCATTCATCAATATTGTATCCGAGATACTGAACTTGGGTCATGCCAAAAGTGCATTTCTCCAAATTGGCACATAGCTTGTGTTGTCGCAGTGTTTGGAGAACCTGTCGGATGTGATGGAGGTGCTCTTCCCAACTCTATCTGAATATCTAGATGTCATCCAAGTATACCATTACAAATGAGTTGGTGAATGGCTACAAGATGTCATCCATCAACCTCATGAAAGTTGCAGGAGCATTCGTCAACCCGAAAGGCATAAGCAACCATTCAAAAAGGCCCTGCTTGGCTTTAAAGGTAGTCTTCCACACATCGAAGGGTTTGATTGGTACTTGGTGATATCTTGACTTAAATTCGATCTTGCTGAAATATTTTCCCCCTTTAGTTGGTCCAGAAGGTCATTAATTCATGGGATCGGGTACCTATTCTAGACAGTGATCTTGTTAAGTGCCCGATAGTCAATCTAAAGTCTCCAAGTCCCATCCTTATTTTGTACCAACATGATCAGGATCCCATAGGGTGATGAACTTGGTCAGATGTGACCTTTCTGCAACAATTCCTGAATCTGCCTCTTGATTTTGTTGTTCTCGAGAACAAAGTGCCAATAGATTGGTCCATTGGGTAGTGGCGCACGTGGGGTCATATTGATGGAGTGCTTGACATGGCAGTGTAGAGGCACCCCTGTAGGGGAGGTGAAGATGTCCTCGTACTCCTCCATGACCTTCTTCATCTGTTATTGTCATGCAGAGGGGCCCTTTCTAGAGGTCGTGGCCATTTTCTTCTTCTTTCCTTGATGATGCATCATCAAGAAAACAAATTTCCCGGTTTTTGGAATGAGCTTACTCCATTGTTTTGCATTAACCAAAGAGATGGTGGTATGCGATGCTACCTCCCGGATCCTGTACAACTTTTTTCCCAAAGTACCAATAACAACATGAGGCCTTGACTCATACATAGCATGTGGCTTCCATAAGTATGGTTGGCCTATTAATACATCACAAACATCAAGGGGAGAAACTTCACACAATAGCTCATCTTTGAAGGCTTGATGCTGTATGGAAGGCGACATTGCTCGCTCATGCGAAGATCCCATCCTTGTTGAAGCCAGCAATGCTATACAGTTGTGGATGTGCTGTGATCAGCAAACCCAGCTGCTTCATGACCTCTGTCAAAATGAGGTTCTTTTGGCTCCTACTGCTGACAATGAACTATAGCGGGGAACCCTTTACCCACATCTAGGATTGAAAGAGACACTCCTCATCCTCTAGATCTTTGGGTTCCTCCTTTTAGATCTTCATGGTGGAAATAGTGTCGTTGGGCTGCACATCAATAATATGCTTCCCTTTTTCATTCCCTTTATTGGATTCTAACAGAGAGTCAGAACATGCATCTAATTCCAAAAACTTGAGCTCGACGACCAGTGAATAATTGGCCTGACACTCACTTGTGTTGTCAATGGAGATCTTATGGAACTCACACCACTTTCTTGTGTCCTTCATCTGCTTCCTTGTGTTATTCTTTGCTTATCGATTTGGCGGGTTCTCCTGGGCCACCCCACCTTGGCTTTGTACTTTGTTTAGCGATTTGTGGGCACCTTCCCCTTGCTTTGGATTCACAAATCCAAAGTCTCGCTTCTTCTATTTAAACTTATGCTTGATATTGACAGTGTATCGGTACGTCGTGTCAAGCGAGGTGATGTCCAGGAACTGTATCTCATCCTGGATGTACCTGTGTAGGCAGATGTGGTATTTGAGTACCAAATGTAGCTTAGAATCCTTGATACCCAACTTTGTCTAAAGGGTATGAGAAATATTGGTAAACTCTGGCACGTCTTGGTCCCTTCCCTGCCACAGCGTGGTCCACTTTATGTATTTATCCTCATAGATTCTGGGACGGTAGTAATGCTCCTTGATGGAATTCTAGAATCAATTCCAAGTGGGTGCAACTGAAAATAGTGAGGCCGTAGTTTCATCCTTCTACTCGCAGTAGGTTTCCCACCAGTCCTTGATGTGGGGGGTGGCTTTGAGAAGAGAGAAAGTAATCTTTTCCGGCCGGAAAACTCATGAACAAAAAAATACCCTTCTAGCAGGTTTAACCATTTATCTAAAACATCTGCATCTATCTGACCCTCAAATATAGGAATGTCAAATTTATCTTGTACCTTAAAGGGTGTGACACTTCCAGAGTAGCTGCTAGAAGTAGATGTGTCACCCCTGGCTAGCCGCTGAAGGATCTGGGAAAAGTTGGCCATCATTGCATTCCTTTGTCGCTCGAGGGCCTTTTCGAGAAATATTTTGATAGGATCCTCTGCCCCTTCATCTCCCTTTTCATTGGTGATTGGAGGCTGTCAGGATTTGCAAGTCTGGTCTTGCAAAGGTTTGACTAGTTCAAGTACTAACTCCTTATATCCCGACCTAGTTTGGCAGATGCAGAGAAAAACAGAGAAATAAAAGACTACTCTAATACCAATGATCCAGATTTAAATAGGAATGCAAAAAATTACAGATATGACCATAAATACAGAGATGCAGCAGAAATAATACTTCATTTCATTGATGTAAAATATTGAAATATGCTTACAAACATAAATTGAAATAAACTAGCTTAGGCGATGGTATATTATCTCTGAGAATAGATGTGGTGTCTACATGCCTCTGAACTGTCTTACAATGAGGCTCGAAGGCCTATTTATTGTTGAGAAACAATGTAAAACCATAAACATCCAAAAACCTAACCCTAGTAGATGAAGCGGCATACTATGGGCCCCGTTTTGGGTAAATTGATACATCAACTTCTCGGGGTCGTAACTTTGGCACACCATCTTCGTTCGACGCACACAATACCTCGTTAGAAAGATCTATCCAAGGCCTACAACTTTTGAGTGAGAAACATCAAGGAATGATGTTGCTCTCAGGTTTCCCAAAAAGTGTGTTTATGGCTTGAAAACTGCCCCAGATGTTTAGGACCCAAAAAATTGCCAAAAATAGTAAATTTTGCTACAAATAAGGAAACTAAAAAATAGAAGGAAACAATGGGGGAGGTCCAAGTGGAATATGAGGGTGGCCACCAATATCCACCTGGATCATTCAAAATGATGACTCTTTTACAACTTTACAATGATGACTCTTTTATAAGTGACTCTTTTACAACTTTACAATGATGACTCTTGGCCTTAACAATACTTCACGATATCTAGATGGATGCCATGTCTTCAAAGATATCCTGCTGCAAAGCTTCCTTTGATTTGATACTTTTGCTCTGGAATTCTTGCTTGATGTTGTACTTGAATCTTCTTCTACCTGCATGCAAAATTTGCCTGGAAAAACCAATCCCAAAATAAAAAAAAATTCCATTCAACTTACCTCTGCCGCCAAAACACATGTAAGTGGATAATAATGAATAAATACATATTAAAATTACAATATATACTTGAAGTGTTCTTGTCACTTTTGTTGTTGACTTGTTGAAGGGGTAGACAAAGACTCCCACACTTGACATAGGTCTCGACTCTATGCAAGACTATACCCAAAATTGACCTAAAGATATATACAATAAAAACTTTTGACAGGCCCTAGACTTGTGATGGACCAAGTTCTAAATACAAAAACAGAGACCATTATATCAAATATGACAAGACAAGTAACATATAGTCGCAACATCATATAGATTTAGTAGACTTGGTGTAGCATCAAGAATATGTAGCATCAAATGTGTAGTATCAAGAATAGGACATCCGAAAAACTAACCGTGACATATAGAGACATAGAGATATAATCGAGACCCTGTATATACTTATGTTATCCCACAAAAAAATATGTCAGAGATGATACTTAAAATTAAAATGTAAAAACTAATGATACATAACGTGTTGTAGCAGACATACCCTTGACTGTTAATGTGTGGTCCTTACTGCAGTGATCCTTGAATGAATGCTTTTTCTTGCCTTCTAGGAGCTTTCTAATGAATCTCTTGTATCTATGTAACTTCTTATCTCCATGGTCTACAATTGCATCCTATGGTATCCCTCTGAGTCTTCTATCCAACCCCATAGGTTTGATAAAAATTGAATTCCTCAAGAAAGAGTTATGCTCAATATCCCATGATGACCTGATTATAGAGCAGTGTAGTAGAATGAACTTGTACAAAGTTCCAGGCATCATTGTTGTGACCTTAGACCCTAAAATTGATACCCAACAAACTAATGTTCGTCCTCTTTCTGCCACTATTTACAAAATTTGAATACAATGCTTAGAGAGAAAGTTATGAAAATGTTCCCAACGTTACCATGTTTGACATGGAATTCGGGAGCCTGCAAAAACCCTAACTTCCTAATATTATATCTCCAAAAATATAGCAAACCAAGATTTGAATTTCTGTCATAAGGTTCATCAATATTTCGTCTCAAATGGTTTTTAATTTCAGCTTCTGAAGCTTCTCAGAAAAACTTTATAGCGAAAATTCCACGAGGACCTATTTGAAGCCACAAAATCCCTATTAGAGGAGGATGTGAGGGTCACTATTTATATGAATGCCTTGAGTTGAGAGGGTGCTCAACAAGTGAAATTTGGAGGGATCTTAGGAGCAAGAAAAAAATTGTTAATTATTTACTATTCAATGACCACAACCAATTATGAGTGCCATGCCACAACCCCATATTGTTTTAGCCCACTAACCAGGGTTACTAACTTCAAACACGAATATCCCTTAAACCGTGAAGAAATATGTGGCATGCCATATATCAACAGAAACATCTCGATGATCAAAATCCATATAGAATATCCTAGATTCAAAATAGAGTAATTTGTCAAGTTAAAATTCCCATGCAAGTTTCGGTATCCCTTGGTGCTACTTGTGTTGACATCAATGACAACCACTGATCAACATTCTCCCCCTTCGGAATTTATGGCAAAACAAGTACTCCCCCTTAGATCATGACACCTATTCCTACTACATTCTCAACCCCTTTGTCATCAATGGCAAAGGGTAACTCCCCCCGTCAAATTGTCATCCTCCGGATGTGTACACACCTCCACTCCCCCTTTCTACTTAGTTAGATAAGAGAAAGATTCTAATGAGAACTTGGGAGAATCTCAAACATTTGGTGAAGATACTCAAATGCTTCACGAGGTAATGGTTTGGTAAATATGTCAGAAATTTGTTGCTTTGTGTCAACATATTCAAGCTTGATATTATTTTCAACAACCTTCTCTCTAACGAATGATATTTCATTGAAATTTTCTTTGTTTTGAAATGCATCACTGAATTTTGGAGATACTGCTAGCACTAGTGTTATCGTAGAATATGGGAATATGCTTATCAAACTTAACTTGAATATATTGCAAGTTTTTCTTCATCTAGAGAACTTGAGTATAACAAGCTACTACCATGATGCATTCTGCTTCTGTTGTGGATAATGAGATTGAAGACTGCTTTTTACTTAACCATGAGACAAGGAATCCACCTAGGTAGAACACTACTCCACTTGTACTCTTATGATCATCAAAACTTACTACCCAATCTGCATCTGTATAAGCTTGGATGACTAGATCATTTCCTTTGGGATACCAGAGACCATATTCCAATGTGCCCTTAAGATATCGAAGAATTATTTTGACGACAATGATATGAGATTCTTTTGGCATTGCTTGGAATCGTGCTACTTGTCACACTACCTACATCACATCTAGCTGGGAAGCTATCACATATAGGAGACTACCAATCATGTATCTATACAACCTTTAGCAAACATCATTTGATCAGTCTTCTAAGCTTAACTTGCAACTTGTTAGCCTGGGGGTAAGGACTGGCTTGCAATCTTCCATCTGAAATTCCTTGAGAATTTCCTTGATGTAATTGATTTAATATATGAATATTCCTTTACCCTGCTGAGATATCTTGATAATCGTTAGATTTTCTCAATCAAATTTCACATAAAGATTGCTTGTCATTGCTTCCTTTCTTGAATCAGTAATACTTCAACTATTCTTCTCCCCCTAAGCATGCAATGAAACTGCCATCTTGTTCAAACTACTTGTTTGTCAATCATATACTTGTGTCATATATTGTTGCATAGACTCCTCAACTTCAAATTTCTAGGAGTTGATAACTTGAATTGTTTAGAATAGTGTGTCATTTAATGAATCATCTTGACTCGAGTCATTAACCGTAGCAACTGTAGATTACTCACAATCCATTATGAATCGTGAAAGCACAGTTGTTGGGACCTTATTACGTTCTTTATTTTCATGCTCATCTTCTACTTGTTTATCGTGTACCCATTTTCCTTTCCAAACCTTCTTATTCTCGTCATCAAGCTCTTCATTCATGGTTGATTCCATCTTGTACCTGTAGATACTGTTGGGTCCCTATAATACTAGTGATTACCCCATTACTATTGTATTTATACCCCTTATTTATATTGTTGTGCCCCTATTACCCACATATTGTTATTTCTGTGCCCCATAGAATCCCTCTATTGTTATTTTTGTGGCTTTATATTATTATTGTTAGGTCGGCTGGATTATATTGTGACTCCTTAGACTCCTATATATAGAAAGGAGGTTTTGTCATTTGTATCATCCAAGAATTGTTCATTTATGTAATGTAAAGGAGGTTGCCCCCTCGAAGAGGCTGAATTCTAAGGCGTGGATCTCTCTTTTCTATCTTTTTGTGAGCTGGTTTCATAACATTTGGTATCAGAGCTTTGGATTCTAGGGTTTCGCTGCTCCAAACAGGTCATCGTGGAATTTTCGCTATAACTTTTTTCTGTGACGTTTCAGAAGTCTCAAAAAAAACCCATTTGAGAAGAATTGGCTCTGAACCTTGGGTCCGAATTTCAGAGCTTTTCGCGTGATATTTTCGGAGATATGATCTGAGGAAGTTGGTCTTTTTGCAGACTCCTGAATTACATTCAAAACAGGTGACCTGGGGAAAATCGTCATAACTTTCTCTCTGAGGATCGGATTGAAATTTCGTAAAAGGTACAGAAAGAGGACGGACTGTAGTTTCTTGTGTGTGTGTTTCAGATTCAAAGGTTGAAACAGTGACTCGTGGCACGTCGTACAAGTTCGCTCTACTGAACCAGTCTAAAAGCAAGTCACTGTGGGAGATTTCACATAACTCTTCCTTGGAGAATCCAATTTGGCTCAGACTTGTGGCATTGGAAAGAGGACGTAGAAGGCTACTACAGGTAGAAATTTCAGAACTGGATGATCCGAAATTACAGAGATACATCAGATTCAATATCAGGCTTCTATAAAGTGAAAAAAGGTGTGTAGTTTTTTTTTTTAATTTTTGTGTAAGCTTGGTTTAACGGAATTCAAAGGGCATAGTAAAGCATTATTATCGGTAACTGATGCCCCGAGGAAAGAAAATGCAAACACCTAGTAAGGAACCTGAAAGCTCTAGCATGACTCATGAAGAAGAGGAAGAAATGCTACATGATATATCAAAATTACAAGAACAAGTGCAACAAATGTCACGCTCACAAAAGCTAACAGAAGCTAAGATAAGTGGCGTGGAATCTAAGATAAAGGGCATGGAAGCTAAGATGGATGATTCGAAGATAGATTTGAAGAGAGACATGGCAGATTTGAAGACAGATTTGAAGACGAACATGGCAGATTTGAAGACAGATTTGACAAATTTTCTACAAGAAATACTTACTAATGGTGAAAAGGTAGTAAAGGAAACTCATGATGCGAACAAAAGAAATGTTAATCATGATTCCATAGACTCTAATGTTGGATCGAAGACCCACCATATTCCAAAAATCGATATGAGGAAGTTTGATGGCAAGGATCCCGCCACATGGATATTACAGATGGAGCAGTTCTTCGATCTCAATAATGTGCAAAACACACAAAAGGTACGTATGGCAACTGTATATTTGGAACCAAATCAGTTTGTATGGTATCAATGGCTTTGCTCTCGTAAAAATTTATCACTTGGGCAATTTTTACGGAAGAATTGATAGCACATTATGAGGATACAAAAAGCAACACTTTTTTTAGCCAATTGATAAGTCTCAAACAAAAGGGTTCAATAATGGAGCACATTGAGGAGTTCCAAAAATTGAACATAAGGGTAAAAGATATTCCAGAGGAGCATAGGATTGATGTGTTCATAGGGTCTTTAAAGGATAATATCCAACATGATGTTCGCCTTTGGGAACCTGATTCATTAGAGAAGGCATTCAGGTTAGCAAGAAAAATGGAAAGCAAAATTATGGCAACTAGGAAGCATACCATTCACAACTATAAAGACGGAAGTGTTGTTGCCCATAGTCTTCCACAACCTACAAGGTTGACACCACAACAATTGGAAGAAAAAAGAGCAAAAGGGCTTTGTTACAATTGTGATAGCAAATACACAAAAGGTCATAAGTGTGCTGAGAAGAAATTATTCTACATAGATTGTGAAGAGGAAGAAGAAAAGGAGCAAGAAAGGTCAAAAGAAGAGGATATACTCCAGGAACAAAGCCTAGATGAAGAACAAATAAATCCGACCATATCTTGTAATGCATTGGCGGGAATTACCACTCCTCAAACCATCAAGATAGAAGGACAAATCAAGAAGAAAAAGGTAATAGTGTTGATTGATTCAGGAAGCACCCACAATTTTATTCATTGTAGGGTAGCAAAAGAATTGAATTGCTTCCTATATCCAGCACCAGAGTGTCAAGTGATGATTGCAAATGGAGGAACAATAAATTGCTCTGGAAAGTGCCATAATATCAAGCTATCCATGGGAGAATATGTATTGACTAGCCCAATGCTTTCCATTCCAATGGGAGGTGCTGATGTTGTACTAGGAGTCCAATGGCTACAATCCTTGGGTACAATAGCTTTTAATTTTCAAGAACTTTTCATGAAATTTTCTGTGGAAGGAAAGGAAGTTGAATTAAGGGGTATTGCAGGGAAACCAGGAAAGATAATCAGCTCTAATGGCATGACAAAGCTTCTAAAAAAGGAGCAAAGAGGTGTAATTGCACAATTATGTTCGCTAGATGTTTCCACATTGGAATCATCTATTTCTCCAGATCTCCAAAAAGTCCTGGACAATCATTCCAAGGTATTTGAGACTCCCAAAGGTCTCCCACCTATGCGTGATCATGATCATGCTATTCATCTGATTCCAGGAAGTGTTCCTCCAAACATCAGGCCGTACAGATATCCCTATGTCCAAAAAAGTGAAATTGAACGTATGGTTGCAGAAATGCTAGAGGCTGGTATAATTCAACCGAGTCAAAGTTCTTTCTCAGCTCCAGTAGTATTGGTGCACAAGAAGGATGGATCATGGCGCATGTGTCCAGATTATAGGGAGCTCAACAAGCTCACTATTAAAGATAAGTTCCCCATTCCTGTCATTGATGAATTACTGGATGAATTGCATGGATCAATTTACTTCACCAAGTTGGATCTTCGTTCGGGATATCATCAAATCAGAATGAAGATTGAAGACATTCCAAAAACGGCATTTAGAACTCATGAGGGTCATTATGAATTTTTGGTCATGCCTTTTGGCCTTACCAATGCACCTTCAACATTTCAAGGTTTGATGAATTCAATTTTCAAACCATTCCTTAGAAAATTTGTGTTAGTATTTTTTGATGATATACTAATCTACAGCAAGTCTTGGAAGGATCATGTTGAACATGTTGACAGGGTGCTACAACTATTGGAGGAGAAACAATTATATGCAAAAAGATCCAAATGTTTCTTTGGAGTCCAGGAGGTGGAATATTTGGGTCATATTGTATCTCATGAAGGAGTTAAGGTAGACCCTAGCAAAATTAAAGCCATTAAGGAATGGAAAATCCCCACATCCATAAAGCATCTGCGAGGATTTCTTGGGTTGACAGGGTATTATCGCAAGTTTGTTAAGAATTATGGGAGAATAGCAGCACCTCTAACAACATTATTGAAGAAAGATTCATTTTCATGGACTCCGGAAGCAACAAAGGCCTTTGAACATCTTAAAGAGGCAATGTGCCAAGCACCGGTCTTAGCTACACCGGACTTCACAAAAACCTTTATTGTGGAATGTGATGCTTCAGGAAATGGAATTGGTGCTGTTCTAATGCAAGATGAAAGACCCATTGCTTTTGAAAGTCGTCCAATCAAGGGAAAGTTTTTAAGCAAAGCTATTTATGAGAAGGAAATGTTGGCAATACTCCATGCACTTAAGAAATGGCGACCCTACCTAATGGGAAGACACTTCAAGGTAAAAACGGATCATGATAGCCTTAAATACTTTTTAGAACAAAGATTATCCTCTGAAGAGCAACAAAAGTGGGTCACAAAGATGTTGGGTTATGACTTTGAAATCATCTACAAAAAAGGGAAGCAAAATGTGGTGGCAGATGCACTCTCAAGAAAGGATGAGGATGTGGAAGCATTGTTGTGTGCCATTTCTATTATCCAACCAGATTGGATAAACGAAGCAAGGGAGGAATGGAAGAATGACGAAGAAGTGTGGGCACTTATTCGAAAGCTACAACAAGATTCCAGTACTTCTGATACATTTAGCTGGCAAAATGATTCGTTATGGTACAAAGATCGCTTATACCTCTGTAAGAATTCCCAGCTAAAACAAAAGATTCTTATGGAATTGCACACTTCTCCCTTAGGAGGGCACTCAGGATTTTTAAAAACTTACCACAGGGTTAAGAAGGAATTTTTTTGGGATGGCCTTAAATCAGATATTCAAAAGTTTGTGGCGGAATGTTTGGTTTGCCAACAAAATAAAGTTGAAACAATTAAGACACCAGGTCTATTACAACCTTTATCCATTCCAAGCCAACGTTGGGAGGAGGTTTCAATGGATTTTATCACAGGTTTACCCAAGTCTGAGGGAAAGAGTGTCATCATGGTGGTAGTTGACAGACTTACCAAGTATGCACACTTTTGTGCATTATCACATCCATTTAAAGCCAGTACAGTTTCTACTGCATTTATGGAAACAGTTCAAAAGCTACATGGAAACCCAAAGATTATTGTAAGTGACAGAGATCCCATTTTCACTGGAAATTTTTGGACAGAATTATTTTCTTGTCTTGGTACTCAGTTAGCTCATAGCTCATCTTATCATCCTCAATCTGATGGGCAAACTGAGATAGTAAACAAATGTTTGGAAGGATATCTTCGTTGCTTTGTATCTGATAAACAGACACAATGGGTCAAATGGTTGCCTCTGGCTGAATGGTGGTATAACACTTCCTTCCATACAGCAACAAAAATGACCCCATTTATGGCACTTTATGGGTATCAACCACCATCCATCACATCATATTTAAGAGAAAATTCTAAGGTTCAGGCAGTGGAACATCACATCGAACATCAACAACAAGTCCTCCAACTCTTAAAGGATAACCTCGTGTTGGCACAAAATAGAATGAAACAACAGGCAGATCAACATCGCAGTGAAAGAAGTTTTGATGTAGGTGATTGGGTATTCCTACGGCTACAACCATATAAGCAAATGTCCCTAAAGCAAGCTAAGAAGGATAATAAATTATCACCAAAGTATTATGGTCCGTACAAGGTGTTGCAAAAGATTGGTACTATGGCATACAAATTGGAGCTTCCTGCAGCTTCTCGATTGCACCCAGTTTTCCATGTTTCATGTTTAAAGAAGGTTATAGGTGACAAGCTCCCAGTTCAAACAATATTGCCAGAACTTGACGAGGAAGGAAAAATTATATTGGAACCGGAAGCAGTCACAGAAACAAGAACTCGACAGCTACGAAATCGATCAATTTCAGAGTATCTTATCAAGTGGAAGAACTTATCCGCTGAAGATTCCACATGGGAGGATGAGAATTTTATGCAGAAGTATCCAGAACTACTCAAGCGTTGAGGACAACACTTTTTTGAAGGAGAGGGGCATGTTGGGTCCCTATAATACTAGTGATTACCCCATTACTATTGTAGTTATACCCCTTATTTATATTGTTGTGCCCCTATTACCCCCATATTGTTATTTCTGTGCCCCATAGAATCCCTCTATTGTTATTTTTGTGGCTTTATATTATTATTGTTAGGTCGGCTGGATTATATTGTGACTCCTTAGACTCCTATATATAGAAAGGAGGTTTTGTCATTTGTATCATCGAAGAATTGTTCATTTATGTAATGTAAAGGAGGTTGCCCCCTCGAAGAGGCTGAATTCTAAGGCGTGGATCTTTCTTTTCTATCTTTTTGTGAGCTGGTCTCATAACAGATACGAGCTGTGTGTCCATAGTTATGACATTTATAACATTTGATGTTATTCATAAAAGATTTCGTTTGGTGTCTATCTCATGATCCTGCAAATTTTCTTCTAGGGTTTTGCCTGTAATAGTTGTACCTATCTGGAACTTCACGATTGCTAGCCATATGTCCAAAATTGTTACATTTGTAACATTCGACATCATCTCTCAAATGATCAAATTTTTTGATATTATGTTGAGTTCTAGAATATCCATTTCTGAAGGATCTCCTACAATTATACTCATTCTAGATGTACATGCGACATTCTATAGCTCTATGTCCAAACCTTCCACATGAATAACAATAACCATAAAATATATGTTTGTATCTGGGAGGAAATCTTCTTCAATGAATTATCTTCCAAGGTTCTTCCGGCGAGTCTAGTTCTCTTGATCTAGCTGAGAGATCTATCTGTTTGTTAAATTTTTCATATACATCTTCTTTAATCGTTATAGAAGGACTCAACTTCTTTCCAAAATTTTCTTTCTAACCAAGAACAGTCTTGTCATTGTATGATCATTGGTTGCTGATGAATTTTTCCAAAGTCAACATTATAGGCGTAGTTTTGAAAAGTTTTTCCACTTTTTACTTCCTTTAATAGACCAACTATTTCAGCTTCCAATGCTTCTCTCTCCTTGTTGCTTTCCTTTACTTCTTTCTTGAGTGATTATTGTTGGAAATAATACTAAGAAGGGGGGTGAATCAGTATTATCAGAAAAACTTTTTCATTTTATGCTCAGAAACATGTACGCTACTTCAGTTAAGTAAAACAGCGTGTACACGCTACTGTGTCTAAAGAAACCAGCGTATATCAAGAAAACTTATGATTCAGTAGTATATCTTCAGTAAATGCATCAGGACATTATTAACCATGATAGTGAAACAGGTGTAGTATAACAGAACAGATCATCACATAAAAATCACACACATGAACACCATGATATAAGGTGGAAACCCAATGTGGGTGAAAACCACCTGCTGCAAGTTGTCTCTATCTTTCTTTAAAATGAAACTTCAGTTTACAATATTTTTTACAGGTGCAGCCTTATACCAGTACGCAGGCTACAACCTGAAGAAGGCTACAACCTTCTCTCGTTCTCCAAACTTCCTTGGAAGGGAGCTCCAACCCCCTCTGCTCTTGTACTAGCTAAGATACTAGTACGTAGGTACTGGCCTACAATCTTCTTTCTTTCAGGTACCACCTTTCATACATTTTCAGACTGGATATTCCTGAAGCACGACATTCATTCAACTTTCATAACAGATCATTGAAGCACAAAACAACCAATACTAGCATCATCAATCTTTGAATCACTGAACCACTGAAACCCTGTCAACACTAGTCACAAGAACACAGAGCAGACTACAGAACTCTGCAATAGCAGTCAGATCCAACTGCAACCCAAAAATCAAACTTCAAAAGATATACGCTACTTCAATGAGAGAAACCCGCGTATACACGCGCTTTTACCGAAGACAACCAGCGTACAGATCTAAAAATAAATTCTCTTAACTTGCAGCTGTACCAGACATCAGTTAGACCCAGAACATAACATTGCGTCAGTATGCAGATCTAGAAATACGCATAATCAACCATATCATCATAGTGCAAACCATTAGATCCCGATCTATCCTTAGATCTAGTCTTCCATCCACCGATGTGATCTTTCCTTAGCTTAGATCAAGCAACCCAGAACCTGCATATCAGATTTCTTTCTTTTTCAGATATTCAAGCCTTTTCAAAAGATATCCTTGCCTAATGATCTTCTTCTCCTTATATAGCCTTAGGCCTTGCTCAATACCAAGGGCCAAACCATAGAAATCCAATACCATCAACTTAAAAACTAGGGATCAACACGTCTGTCGAGATACTTTGGTCCAAAGACATAGGCTCAAGTACCGAGGACTAACTACCACGGATCAAAGGGAAGCTTCCCGACATATACACCCTTTTCAGTTCATGCATCTGCGTGTATACGCGACTTCGTATGTAGCTCACCTGCGTATACGCGACTTAGAATGTAGATCACCAGCGTGTATACGCAACTTGGACATAATTAACCTGCGTATATGCGATTTCTCTTCATACTTGTAGTCTGGACTGAGATCTGTCATCAAAGAGAGTTGCCATCAAGGACAACACCTGTATCGTAGCGCCACACCTGTGCCAAAATGCCAACAATCTCCCCCTTTGGACCTGATGGCAACCCCAAGATTCTTAGAATCATTCTCCCCCTTTGTCATCAAGGGAAAAGGGCTGAGCTCCCCCTGAGTACATGTTGATATCTCTGCTTGGCTGTGCTAAAACATGCTCCCCCTGACTGAAGGCAAGATCTGCAAAAGATGTGCTTCAAAAAGAACCAAGACTTATACATCATAAGGGACCTTCCTATCACCAAAAGACTCAATACATACATCCATACTCCCTACCAAGAGGGGACACATCGGAAACAACCAATTTTATTACATCATTCATCCCAGGCATAGTGGGGAAACCAACATAGGTCATTACATGACCTTGACACCATAAGAGAGAGATCACAAAAAGATAAATGACATAGAGACAACAAATCTAGACCAAGACTTATGAAAGTCACCAGCAGCATCTGATAAACATCTTTTAGATCAGCAACCAAGATTTCTTTCTGAGCTCCTTCTCCTGAAACCAACATCAGTCAAACATAAAAAATGCCAACAATGCTTTATGAGACTTTAAGCTGCTCCCCCTGAACCTGTGTCTGCTGCACCCCTTGAAACTGTGCCTGAAGAATTCTGGCATACCCATCTCAGACCTTCTCCAACCAGAATCTGCCCTTGCTGTTCAGAACCCCATATACGCGACTTCTCCTGCATAAATCAGCGTATATACGCCAAAATCCCTGACGAAACACGCGTTCATCATATACGCGATTTTCCCGGCATAAAACAGCGTATATACGCGGATAACCTTTAATAAACACGCGTACACCAACTTTTCTGTAGAACAGACAAGCTTCAACAGCAGGATGAAGCATCAATTACTCCCAGCTTTTGTCTGAGATATTCAAAATTTTCCCTGGGCAGTGGTTTTGTGAGAATATCAGCAACTTGTTCCTTAGAAGGGACATACTCCAACTTGACCTTTTGCTTGAGCACTTGTTCTCGAAGAAAATGGTACTTGATTGGTATGTGCTTGGTCTTTGAGTGCATGACTGGATTCTTTGAGATGCTGATTGCACTTGTATTATCACATAAGATAGAGATTGGTAGAGTGCAAGTGATTTGAAAATCCTGCAAGGTCTGCATCATCCAAAGAAGTTGTGTGCAACAAGATGCCGCAGCCACATATTCTGCTTCAGCTGTAGATAAGGCAATCGAACTCTATTTCTTGCTGAACCAAGATACTAATCTGGAACCCATGAAGAAAGCACCACCACTTGTGCTTTTCCTATCATCCACACTTCCAGCCCAATCTGCATCTGTGTAAGCATGAAGAGTGAGATCTGTATTTCTAGGATACCACAAGCCATAGTTTTGTGTCCCTTGAAGATATTTGAAAATTCTCTTCACTGCCTGAAGATGAGTCTCCTTTGGATTTGCCTGAAATCTTCCAACTATTCCGACTGCATGCATGATGTCTGGTCGGGTACCTGTCAAATAAAGCAAACTCCCAATCATGGATCTATAAGTTGGTTGATGAACTGCTGCTGATTCATCATTTGCACTAAGGCTGCATCCTGTAACCATGGGTGTACATACTGGCTTTGAATCTTCCATGCCATACTTCTTCAAGATCTGCTTGAGGTACTTGGTTTGAGACAAGAAGATACCGCCTTCATTTTGTTGGATTTGCAACCCAAGAAAGTATGTCAATTCTCCAAGTAGAGACATTTCGAATTCTTTCTGCATAACCAAGGCGAAGTTTTGACTCATAATCTCTTCATTGCTGCCAAAGATAATATCATCTACATAAACAACAAGTATTAGCAATTTGTTATTTTCAACTTTTATATAGAGATTGCTATCTGCTGATCCTTTTGAAAAGCCTTGTTGGTGAAGATATTTGTCCAACCAATAATACCAAGCCCTTGGAGCTTGTTTGAGACCATAGAGAGCCTTTTTCAATCTGCATACAAGGTTTGGATCATTCCCAAGAATGAAACCATCTGGCTGCTCAATATATACTTCTTCTTCTAAGTCTCCATTCAGAAAGGCTGATTTCACGTCCATTTGAAATACCTTGAAGTTTTGAAAGCTTGAGAGAGCAAGGAACATTCGGATGGCCTCAAGTCTTGCCACAGGAGCAAAGGTCTCTTCAAAATCTATTCCTTCTTGCTGCGCATACCCTTTACAAACAAGTCTGGCCTTGTTTCTAATTACTTCTCCATTTTCATTCAATTTATTCTTGAAGACCCATTTTGTTCCTATGACATTCTTATCCTTTGGTCTAGGAACTAATTCCCAAGTGTTGTTCTTTTCGATCTGCTCAAGTCCTTCATCCATTGCTTTGACCCAACATTCATCTTTGCATGCCTCTTTCACATTTTGTGGTTCAGTGGAGGAGAGTAATGCCAAATAGCTTGAAGCTTCTGCAAGTGTCCTTCTTGTTTGTACTCCTGCTTCTTTCTGCCCCACAATCTGAGATTCTGGATGATTCTTTTGAACATATCTGGATGGAGTCTTCTCTTCTATTCTTGTCTGCTCCTCTGGTTCTTCTTGAGGTTCTTCTTCTTCTTGAGGTTCTTCTTCTTCATCATTCCGCCTTTGAGGGTAGCCTTCATCTTCTTCAATGTCTTCATGATGAACTTGCCTAGGAATATATCCCTTTTCATCAACCACTACATCAATGCTGTCAACAATTCTGCCAAGTCTTTTATTGTAGCACTTGTATGCTTTGCTATGTGGAGAATAACCAAGAAGAATGCCCTCATCTGCTCTTGGTTCAAGTTTGCCAAGTTGCTCATCAGTATTCTTAATATAACATTTGCTCCCAAAGATTTTGAAGTGCTTCACCGAAGGAGTCTCACCACTCCAGAGCTCATGAGGTGTTTGAGTGTTGTTTACTCGGAAATTTGTTTTGTTAAGAATAATAACCGCAGCATGTGTAGCTTCACCCCAGAAGGTTGCGGGAGTACCTGATTCATCAAGCATAACACGAGCCATTTGTTGGATTGTTCTGTTCATTCTTTCCACAACCCCATTTTGCTGAGGAGTTCTAGCTGTAGAGAATTCTCTTCTTATCCCATGTTCTTCACAGAAATTGAAAAATTCATTTGAGGTAAACTCCCCACCTCTGTCAGATCTGAGGCACTTAATTTTATGTCCTGATTCATTTTCAACCAAGGCTTTGAAGGATTTGAATTTTTCGAATGCTTCATCTTTGTGCTTCATGAGCCCTAACCAAACAAATCTGGAGAAATCATCAATGAATAATATCAGATATTCTTCTCCTCGAGGTGTCCTCTTCCTAAATGGACCACATACATCTGTATGGACTAGCTCGAGAGGCATGCTAGCTGATCCTTCCTTCTCTGGAAATTTAGTTCTGGTTTGCTTTCCAAACTGACAAGATTTGCATATGGTATTGTCTGGAATTTTGATATCTGGAAGACCACGAACTGCCTGATATTTGCATGCTTTCCTTATTTGTGAAAAGCTTAGATGCCCCAACCTCCGATGCCATAGCCAATGTTCATCATCCTTGCTTAAGTAGCATTGTTGTCTTTCCTCAAAGATATATAGATTATTTGGAGTCCTTCTTCCTTTGATCACTGTTTTACCTTTATCAAGATCGCGAACACAACATCCATTTGATCTAAATATTACCTCGGTTCCTTGATCGCACATCTGACTGACACTCAGAAGATTATGCTTCAATCCATCAACATATAAAACATTTCCTACTTTGACCTTCTCTTTCAACGGAGCAACACCTTTTCCTTTTATGGCTGTAGAGATATCGTTCCCAAAAGAAACTTTCTTCCCCTTTTCTAATGCGGTATATGACTCAAGCTTTTCTTTGTCCCCTGTCATATGCTTCGAACATCCGCTGTCAATGTACCATAGACTTTCTTGACCTTCTGCATAAAAGGCTATCCCACATCTTTCTGGTTGTGATTCTTTTATTCTCCATGTTCTAACATTTGAGGTTTGTTCCTTTTGAGTTGTCTTCCGGAACCTGCTCCAGCATTCAGAGTCTTCATGACCAAAGTTATTACAAATAGAGCATTCAACTTCATTTTCAAGAACCAAAAAATTGTTATAAGTCCTTTTCATGGTTCCAGTCATTCTCCCTTGCTTTTGAGCTTCTCTAGTCATGATTGTTTTGTAGGCAACACATTGAGCTGCTTTGTGACCGAAGTTATGGCAAGAAAAGCATTGGCCATTAAAGAAACTTCTGCGATAATCAGATCTATCATCCAACCGATTGTAGCTTCTATTCATTCTTGGAGCAAATTGGGAAGATTTTACCTGTGGCTGATTGTAGCTTATGTTTGTCCTTAAGGCAGTTTGTCCCCGAATTTCTTGATGGTCTTTATTTGTTCTTGAGGTAAACTGTCCCTGATTCACCTGATGACTTTTATTTGGCCTTTGCTCGCTTCTCCTTGCTGCATCAAGATAACTTTTAGAGGTAGAGGCTTGAGATGTTTCTCCATTATATCCAAGACCTGTCTTGATCAGAGGTGATCGCTGCACATTGATAATCTCATCCAAGGTTTCAGATCCTTTAACAAACTTAAGATTAATTGCTTTGGTTTTCTCAATCTCCTTTCTAAGACAAACAATCTCACATTCCAATTTTTCAAGATGTTTTTCCTTTTCAGCTAGTTGACATTGTAGAGAATCAATAATAGCACTCTTCTCTTCTAAACAAACTTTGAGATCTTTCATTTCTTCATAAAAGCCTTCTACATCTATAGCATCCATGTAGTCATCATCTTCAAAAGCCATTAAAAGTTTATATCTATTACCTTGTTCATCTTCATCACTATTTGAAAGTCCATCACTATCTTCATGAGTGTAATAGCTTTTCTTCTTTTCATATTGTTTCTTGTTCCATTTAACAGGTTCCTTTCCATTGTCATTCTTATCTTTGTGAGGACATTTGGTAGCATAATGACCTACTCTTCCACAAGCAAAGCATTTAAAAGGTAACTTACCTCTGAACCTTCCAGAACCCCTTTGAAGATTTCTGACAAAATTTGATTCCTCTTCTTCATCTTCTGGCAGGTGACTTGCTTCATAATAATCTTCTTTGCCTGAAGCCTTGAAGGCAGCTTCTCTTCTGTCTGATGGACCTCCCTTTCTCATTTCATAAGCGGTTAGAATTCCGTGAAGCTGAGACATAGTAAGAATTTGCACATTTTCCTTTTCTTCTATGGCAGACACTTTAGATTCAAACTTGGGGGACAAAGATCTTAGAACCTTTTCAACCACAATAGCCTCTTTTATTTCTTCACCCAAGTTTTGCATACAATTGACAATCTCATCTACCCTAAGGAAGTAGTTAGCCACACTTTCATCATTATACATTCTGAGAGTCTCATACTTAATCCTGAGAGTTTGAAGTTTAGCACGCTTTACCTGATCATCTCCTTCATAGCTCGTGACCATTTTATCCCATATTTCTTTTGCAGATTTATAGTGCATTACCTTCATGAATTCTGATTGAGAGATGCATCCCAATAGCGTATTGACTGCTTTCGCATTTGTTTCATATTTCTTTTTCTCGGCTGCATCTGTAGGAGTAGCTAAAGGAAAAGTGTAGCTTGTCTCTACGATGTTCCAAACTTCTGTACCAAGAGATTGAAGATAGACAGTAACTCTTACCTTCCAATAATTGAAGTTTGTCCCATCAAAAACCGGTGGCCTGATTGATGCTTCTTTCTCGTAGTTGCTCATGATGAACGATCTACCTTCAAGCGGTCAAGCTTCTCTGAAGGACCTGCTCTGATACCAATTGTTGGAAATAATACTGAGAGGGGGGGTGAATCAGTATTATCAGAAAAACTTTTTCATTTTATGCTCAGAAACATGTACGCTACTTCAGTTAAGTAAAACAACGTGTACACGCTACTGTGTCTAAAGAAACCAGCGTATATCAAGAAAACTTATGATTTAGTAGTATATCTTCAGTAAATGCATCAGGACATTATTAACCATGATAGTGAAACAGGTGCAGTATAACAGAACAGATCATCACATAAAAATCACACACATGAACACCATGATATAAGGTGGAAACCCAATGTGGGTGAAAACCACCTGCTGCAAGTTGTCTCTATCTTTCTTTAAAATGAAACTTCAGTTTACAATATTTTGTACTGGTGCAACCTTATACCAGTACGCAGGCTACAACCCACAGAAGGCTACAACCTTCTCTCGTTCTCCAAAATTCCTTGGAAGGGAGCTCCAACCCCCTCTGCTCTTATACTAGCTAAGATACTAGTACGTAGGTGCTGGCCTACAATCTTCTTTCTTTCAGGTACCACCTTTCATACATTTTCAGACTGGATATTCCTGAAGCACGACATTCATTCAACTTTCATAACAGATCATTGAAGCACAAAACAACCAATACTAGCATCATCAATCTTTGAATCACTGAACCACTGAAACCCTGTCAACACTAGTCACAAGAACACAGAGCAGACTACAAAACTCTGCAATAGCAGTCAGATCCAACTGCAGCCCAAAAATCAAACTTCAAAAGATATACGCTACTTCAATGAGAGAAACCAGCGTATACACGCGCTTTTACCGAAGACAACCAGTGTACAGATCTAAAAATAAATTCTCTTAACTTGCAGTTGTACCAGACATCAGTTAGACCCAGAACATAACATTGCGTCAGTATGCAGATCTAGAAATACGCATAATCAACCATATCATCATAGTGCAAACCATTAGATCCCGATCTATCCTTAGATCTAGTCTTCCATCCACCGATGTGATCTTTCCTTAGCTTAGATCAAGCAACCCAGAACCTGCATATCAGATTTCTTTCTTTTTCAGATATTCAAGCCTTTTCAAAAGATATCCTTGCCTAATGATCTTCTTCTCCTTATATAACCTTAGGCCTTGCTCAATACCAAGGGCCAAACCATAGAAATCCAATACCATCAACTTAAAAACTAGGGATCAACACATCTGTCGAGATACTTTGGTCCAAAGACATAGGCTCAAGTACCGAGGACTAACTACCACGGACCAAAGGGAAGCTTCCCGACATATACGCCCTTTTCAGTTCATGCATCTGCGTGTATACGCGACTTCGTATGTAGCTCACCTGCGTATACGCGACTTAGAATGTAGATCACCAGCGTGTATACGCAACTTGGACATAATTAACCTGTGTATATGCGATTTCTCTTCATACTTGTAGTCTGGACTGAGATCTGTCATTAAAGAGAGTTGCCATCAAGGACAACACCTGTATCGTAGCGCCACACCTGTGCCAAAATGCCAACAATTATTCAATTCATTTGTATTATTCATTATTGATTTTAAGATTGAGGACTTGTTCCCTTTCTATCCTCAATTAGTCTTCAAGACTGTTAACATGCTTCTTTTTGGCCTTGAGGTCTTTGATAACCTTGATTACTTCGTTTTCAAATTCGACTTCAGCCATTTCTTCTTCTTTGTCTCCTTCTTCATGAGGTACCTCTTGTTTATTGTGCTTGGATATAAATAACACTCTTCCATTGAATTCTTCTTCATTATCACTATTTTCTTTGGATGAGGAACTATCTTATTTGGAGAAGAAACTTTTCTTAAACCATTTCTTCTTGCCTTTCTTGTTGAACTTCTTAGGAATTTTCTTCGCTTTCATAACACCCTCTTTTTTGTGAGGACATTTAGATGCAAAATGCCAAACCTCACCACAATAAAAACATATTAGTGGAATTTTGCCTTTGAATTTTCCCATACCTATTCTCATTTTTTGTGTGAAGTAGGCAAATTCTTTATCTATGAATTCTTCTTCATCTTCTTCCTTCAACTCATCCTTAGAATTGCAAGTTTTTGCTTCAGAGTCTTCTTGTCCTTACTATTCTTCTCGGATGCAGAAAATGTTGTTTCTAAGTGAGATGTGACATCCTCTTCTTCAATCCTCATTTAATTTTCCATAAGAATTCCATGCAATTCATCCATGCTGAGATTGGTCGGATTCATTCTATCTTCCAAGACAATTACCTTAGGTTTAAATCTTGCTGGAAAAGCTCTGAGGATATTTTAGACAACAATTTTCACTTCAACAGGTTCTCCCAAACCTTCCATTGTATTTTTTGTTTCATCAACATGCTGAAAGTATACAAAAATATCTTCATCTTGACTCATTTTGAGTCGCTCAAAATTTTCCCTGAAAATTTGAATTTTTCTTCTTTCACCTTTTGAGTCACCTGTATATATATTTTCAAGCTTGCCCCATACTTCCTTAGAGGTTTTTCAAATCAATACCTTAAGATAAACAAATTTGATAAGCCCACTGATAATAAGATCTTTAGCCTTTGCATCATATACCATATTTCTCTTACCTGGCAAATCATGGGTCTGTGTGAAGCCTTTTTCAATGATTTCCCATACTTCATATCCTTGCACCAACAAATGAACCTGCATTCTTCCACTCCAAAGTATTTCCATTGAAAAAAGGAACTCTATTCTTAGTATATTGTATGATGTCCTTCCAGTTGTTAGACTATTATTGAAGGAACCAATCTCTGATTCCAATTGTTGGAAATATTGAGGGGGGGGCGAATCAGTATTCCTTAGCAATTAGAACTTTTAATTTTTTTCAGAGAATTAGTTAATCTTTAATTATTATTAATGTTTATGCAATAATAACAATAAATAAAATAACACAGTAGGCACAAGAATTTCACATGGAAAACCCCTTCCGGTTGAAAACCACTGATCGCGTTTCTAATAAATTCTTTAAACTTCAGCCCCAACTGAAATGAAAGCAACAACTTCCTAGAGTTCTCGAAAATCATTCTTCTCCAGCTCCCACTGGAAGGATGACCCAATTGTTGATCATCGGTTGTCATTGATGACAACACAAGTACTACCCCTACGATCATGACAACTCTTCCTACTGCCTTCTCTCCCCCTTCGTCATCAATGGAAAATGGTAACTCCCTTGTCCTAGCACCACCCTACCACCTTGAAGTGTTCATAGGCCCAAACCTATAGGCAACTTCATACACTTGCCTAGCACCTCACTGCCACACTATAATGACTCAAATAATACAAGACTGTGGATTTCCAAACGAGGGACAACAATCCATGATACCATAAGATGTACAATGATTTTTGTGTATTTGAGAAAACACCTAATCACTCTATGACCTGAACCCAACCATGATATCATCGCAAAGTTGACTCATATACCTCCCAACACCGCCTCTTCAACTCTAGGTAGAATGAATCTTTCGCAAATGAATCTATTACAATCTTTACATTAATTACTCTTTTACAACTTTACAATGATGACTCTTTTACAAATAACTCTTTTACAATGATGACTCTTTTATAAGTTACTCTTTTACAACTTCACAATGGTGACTCTTAGCCTTAACAACACTTCACGATATCTGGATGGTTGCCATGTCTTCAAGGATGTCCTCCTGTAAAGCTTCATTTGATTTGATACTTCTGCTCTTGAATAATTACTTGATGTTGTACTTGAATCGTCTTCTGCCTGCATGCAAAATTTTCCTGGAAAAACCAATCCCAAAATAAAACAAAATTCCCTTCAACTTACCTTTCCCTCCAAAACACATGTAAGTGCATAATAATTAATAAATACAAATTAAAATTACAATGCATACTTGAAGTTTTCTTGTCACTTTTTTTGTTGACTTGCTGCAGCAGTAGACAAAGACTCCCACTCGTGATATAGGGCTAGACTCTATGCAAGACTATATCCAAAATTTACCTATGGATATATACAATAAAAATTGATGACATGCCATAGACTTGGGATGGACCAAGTTCTAAATACAACAGCATAGACCATTCTACCAACTATGACAAGACAAGTAACATGCAGTTGCAACATCATATGTAGCATCAAATGTGTACTATCAAGAATAGGACATATGAAAAAGTAACCGTGACATATAAAGAAATAGAGATATAACCGAGACCCTGTCTATACTTAGGCTACTCAAACTAAAATGTAGACACTAATCATACATAGCTTGTTGTATGAGACTTACCCTTGACTATTGATGTGTGGTCCTTACTGCAGTGATCCTTGAATGCATTCTTTTTCTTGCCTTCTAGGATCTCAATATTGAATCTATTATATCTATATAATTTTGGATCTCCAGGTTCTAAAATTACATCTTGTGTTATCCCTTTTACCCCTCTTTCCAAGTACACAGGCCTGATCAAAATTGAATTCTTTGCAAAAGAGTTATAACCAACATCCCACGATCGCTGGATTATAGACTCGTCCAATAGAGAGAACTTGTATGAAGTGCCACGTGTCACTATTGCAACATTCGTCCTTGAAAATGATATCCAACATACTATAGTTTGTCTTATTGTTGTCACTCTTTATGAAATATGAATCCAATGCTCAGAGGGCAAGTTATGATGATTTTTCCAATGTCACCTATTTGACATGGGATTCAGGAGCTTACAAAAACCCTAACTTCCTCAGATCATATCTTCGAAAATATAGTGCACAAAGATCTAAAATTCGATCAGAAGGTTCATCAGGATATTTGTTCAAATGGGATTTTAGTTTTCAATTATGAAGATTCACAGAAAAAAAAAGTTATAGTGAAAATTCCATGATGGCATGTTTGAAGCCACAAAATCACTACTAGAGGAGGATATGAGGGTCACTACTTATATGCATGTCTTGACTTGAGAGGGTCCTAAATAAGTGAATTTTGGAGGGATTTTAGGAGCAAAAAAGAGCAATATTAATTATTGAATATTCAATGAACATAGCCAATTATGAGTGCCATGCCACAACCCCATAGGGTTTTAGCCCACTAACTGGGGTTACTAACTTCAAACACGAATATATCTCAAAGCGTGAAGAATTACGTCGTGTGCCATATATCAATAGAAACATCCCAATGAGTAGAATGTATCTAGAATATCTTTGAATCAGAATAGAGTAGTTCGTCAAGTCAAAATTCCCATTCAAGATCGACGTAGCCCTTGGTGCTACTTGGGATGACATCAATGACAACCATTGATCAACACTATGGTATGAATTTTAACTCGATAAAACCTCCAGATAAAGGGTAGGGGCATTTAAGGTTTTTCCAATAGCCATGTACTATGTCACCAAGGCTTGCCACATGGCTTCCATGTGTTCCCCATACAAAGCCAACATGGCCCTCCAAATCATAACAATACTAATTGTTGACCTGTTCATGGGGTTCTCAGTACAAGCATGTATTATAGTATAGACATCCCCCAAAAGGGATATAGCCATGCATGCTCCCATATAGACATATATATTACAATCCTCCTCTTAAAATATAAAATTTGGAGCACACAACCCCATTTGATTCCACCTTGTCTCTGAAATATAGTTTCAAGGATTTCATTTGGAGTCCCTCTTTGAAACCACAAGGGAAGAATCCTCTAAGATTAGATGGAGGTTCCACTTTATTTTTACTACATCAACCTATGGGGAGTGCACAATTATTCACATGGGTCATAAATGCATAATCCCACAACATCATGTTGTCTCGAGAGTTAAATTTTAGAAGTTCCTGTTTGAGCCCCCTGCCAAACTCTGTGTTGCCCTCAAGTGAAATCACTAGGGTTTTGTGGAGAATGCATGTATACTCATAATATATTTCCCTTTGGGTTCATACATATCACTATATCAAAACATATTGGAGGGCCAACTCTTGCCATGTAATCTTGGGGATAGAATCCTAGTGGGATTGTACCAAGAATTGTAGCAAATCAGTAGGGTGATATGGGATTGCGTACATGTAATATTTTACTCATTGGATATCATAGGTACTGCGTATACCACTTGAATTTGTTCTACACTGCAATGGTCTCATCAAATACCCATATTCTTAAGAGTAAACTATCATAAGATATGCACCCAACACTACAAGGAAATTCCTCCGAAAGGAATGATGGGGTGATGTGCTTTGGTCCCACAAAACCACTAGTCATTTTCAATTTTCCACGCAATAAGAGATATTTGAGGTATTTTCTCCAATGTAAGGAGTTATCAAAGAACAAACCCATAAGCCACATCATCCTAGGACAATAACCCTAAACGTTTAGAGTAGAAACCCCCTTTGAAGCCTTAGAGGTGATCCAATGGTGCAAATTCCTGGATGAGATAAATGCCTCTGACATCACTTTTCCCTCACCTTTGAACATGCACCCAGACACATGGGAATATATGGTTCAAAGCCTATTTCCTCTATGAACTACAATTTCAACTCTTGTGCATTTGACAACCTCAAAGTCTTTATAACCTCGATTGGCCATGCTTCAATTGTAGCCCATATATTTATATATACATATAGTTTGTATATATACACTCATTCATATGAACCCAAGGTTATCCCAGTTGAGCTTTCACACTAACCTACTGCAATTTGGGCTCTATCTTGTGTAGATATATATATATATATATATATATATATATATATATATATATATATATATAGTTCTATTTCTCCTAAGATTTCAATTCATAAATTAAGGCCTAATAGAGAAAATTCATGCATCTATGCTAAGCTTATAAATGCATTCAGTAGAGATTTGATTTTTCTTGGGTCACCCAGACCCATTTCCTTCTTAGAGAGAACAAACAAGGAAGCACCCTTTCATGGGAATATTTATCAAGGGATTTATCCTCTCACTTGCACACATGAAAAAGGTTATCGCTCATTTATATTCAATGCATTCATCAACACAACAAACACATAGCCTTTTGATAGATAATACAATGAAAATTTTGAAGTATTTAAATTACAGTTGCATGAGAGAAGTTGATAAACATAACCACAAAATATTCAAGAATTGCAGCCAATAAAATTCATGCAACAACATCATGATTTCATGCAACATTTGTTATTGTTACACATATTATTAGAGAATTTTTTTAAATAAAAGAAAAGGTGAGACATCAAATTTCCACCCCACAATAGACTTAATGTAGCCAAAGTTACTTAGAACAATCACCCTCGAGCCAAATCCTTGATCTAAGTGAAATTTATTTTTAGCATACTTGGAAGGAAGCCATCTTCGATACATAAATGATAGCAAATACATAAGATATTTGGTGTTTTATCAACTACTCAGGAGCAACATATTTAACAACATTGTGTAGTTTATAAGTCGTGCACCCAATGTGGTTTCTTAGTTAGAACATGGAAAACACTCTTTCTCATTTTCTCTTCATCCTCCTACACTTTTGGTCACATTTTCCCACTTTCACAAAATCATGTTCCCTCATCTCATAGCTCTTTCCAGCTTTCCTCATGACATTCACCAAGAAGAGGTACAATTCCTACATTGTTGTGCATTTGAATTTTTATCATTTTGTTTAGGGTGTCTCTCCATGTTCTTGTTGGAATCTTCCTCTTATTTTTCTTATTAATTTCACAATAAAATTAGTTAAAGGTGACAACTAACACCACCTATATTTATATTTACTATTCCCTCTTATATCATGGATATGTACTCCCACTCTTCTATAGATTACATGAAATATTCCCTTTTTATAATATCAAGTACCATTACATTATAAAAATCAAGCGGGTACATAGCAAGGGTGTCACAAATTGCGTGCCTTAAAGGGAACATCACCCTAAGAATTCTTATTAGCACAAAAAAAAACAAAACTAAGATGTACATATATCTCATATGTCTCCTTATTCATAAAAAAATTATGGGTATTATGCCCTTATTTGCTCACTCATCTCCTAGGTGTCTTCATAAGGCTAAAATTGCTTCCATTACTCCTTGAAAGCCTCTATTGTTTTATTACGGATTCTTATTTTCATTTTCTCTAGGATGAATAGTGGTTCTAGTGGGAACTCTCCCTTTGGTTCCACATATATCATAGACTAGTCAACAACATGATTAACATCATGAACATATTTCTTAAGAAATCAAATGTGAAAAGCATTGGGAGCTTTCATTGTGGGTGGAAGGCCAACTTGGCACATGAGCATACTTTATATGAGCTTTGCTTTGGATTAACAGATATAAAAACATTATCTCCTACTGGAAACTATTTTTGAGTTCTTTATTGTGATGCATAATTTCTCTCCCTTTCCTAGGTTTCCTTTAGCTTTTTCCAGATCTTTACTATTTGCTTCTCCTATTATTTTAAAAAATTTAGCCCTCTAATTTCTATATTTACTAGATCATCTAGACTAATAGGGGTACTACATTTTCTACCATAGAATTCCTCAAAAGGACTCATTCCCAATGACTCTTGTTAACCATTTTTTTATGCAAATTCTACTAATGGAATATATCATTCCCACTTTCTTGGTCGATACATCTCTACATGCTCAACATGTCTTGTCGTATTCTATTTGGTTTCTCGATTTAACCATTAGTATAATGATGGTAAGAAACGATGATGGCCAACTGCATTCCAAAACCAAAATACAAGGGTTTCCAAAAGTTTTAAGTGAACTTATCATTGTTGTTTAATATTATCTTTTTAGGTATTCCATGAAACCCAAATATCTCTTTCATCAAAATATGGGCTATATCAATTGTCTAATGAGTAGTTTTAACAACTATAATGTGAGATTCCTTGCTGAAATTATCCACTACCTCCATGATAGAATAGTCATACCTATATGTCCTGGGAAATATTGTAATGAAGTCCGTGGATATGATCTCCCATTTCCATTATGAAATTTCAATTGGTTGTAGTAGTTTAGCTAGATGCTTCTACTCTGTGTTCACGTCTTGACATTCTAAACACTTTAAAAAGGTATTCAACAATATCTTTTCTTATTCTTGGAAACAAATATATCCTATTCTTTGATTTCATCATATTTTGTTATCTAGGGTGGCATGATTGAGGTATTTAATGGAATGAATCCAAGATAAACTTCCTTAAATTCTTGACAACGAGCACATATTTTCTATTCTTTAATATTTGTATTCCATCATCATTAAGCTGGTATCTTTGGTTATGGATCCATGTATTTCTTCCTTGCAAAACCTCTTAAAAAATCGGTAATGTTCATTATTTATCAACCCTTATTTAATCCTATCCTTAATGTCAAATGAGAAAACACTTATGGTTACTAGGTGAACCAATTTCAAACTACTACAAAGTGCACCTGCCACACAATTATCCTTTTCCTTTGATGTGCTTAATGTTAAAATAAAACTCACTAATAAAATCTAGCCACCTGGCTTGACTGAAATTCGACTTGGGTTGGTTAAAAAAGTATTTCAAACCACTATGATTCATCATCAACACAAACCTCCTTCCCAGTATCACATGCCCATCCTGCATCACAACTTTTCCAAGCCCCTCCTTGCAAGCACTAGTGCAAACTACATTTTTTTTTCTGCATTAGTTGTTCCCAAAATATGTGGACAAGAGATTAATTTTTTCAGTCGTTCAAAAATACTTGTGCATTCAAGTATCCACTAGAATTTAATTCCTTTTCTTTGTAACACAATGATGTGATGCCCAATTTTTGAGAAATTTTGGATGAATCTTTGATAGTAACCATCCAACGCATTAAATGATCTGAACTCTATCACATTTGAGACGTCAGCAATTCCATTATCTCTTTGATATTCTTTGGGTCCAGAACAACTCCTTCTTTTGATACCACATGTCCCAAGTAGTGAACTTGTGTTTTAAGCAACTCACATTTTCTAAGCTTGGCATACGATTTGTGCTCTTTAAGTAGTTATAAACATGCTCTCAAGTGATCTTTGTGTTGCTTTTCATTTTTCAAGTACTCCAAAATATCATCCATGAAAACCAGTGCATTTTTTTTATATATGGCCTAAGCACATTATTCATGAGGGAAATAAAGGTTGTTGGAGTGTTTCAAAGCTTGAACGACACTGATATGAATTCAGAGCATGCATACATCATCCTAAACACAATCTTATAAATGTCCTCTCCTATGATTCTAAACTGTCGGTATCTAGTCCTTAAGTCAATATTGGAAAACACAACATCCCCTCCCAATTGGTTGAATATATTGTAAATTGAGGGAAATGGGTACCTATTCTTCATAGTGGCCTGTTTTAGCTTTCAGTAATCTACGTATATACATAACATTCCATTTTTATTATTAAAAAAGAGTATTGGGGCTCATGACACTCAAACACAAGGTCGTAAGTATGCTTTCTACATTAATACTTTCAATTCTAACTTTAGCTCCATGATTTCAATGAGTTTAGGGGTTTTCATAAAATGGGGGGATTTTTCTCCTAGTGTTGTTCTTGGTATTAACTTTATGGTGAGATCAATATCTATGCTAGGAAGTATTCATGGAAACCCATCCAAAAATACATTATTGTATGGTCTTAGCACTATGAAGTTCGCTAAACTATTTTTACTGATCCCTCAACCCTTTGTTACCTAGATATCATAAAAGGCATTCCTTTTTCTACTATAACACTTGGATTGCATTTATGATATCATCCTATGTGTGACTAGCCTATTAATTACCAATAGTGTTATTAGATTTCCTTCATTGTTGAGACATCTTAGTACTTTTATATAGCAATCGATGTTGGTTATATGTGTTTTCAACCAATACATGTTAATGAAAGAATAATGTGATCCAAATGGTTGAGATTTTAGCTTGAATGTAGAGGTCATGCCACCATTTTCTGTAGGGAATGATTCAAACATTTATAATATCCATCTTCTTGTCCCAATCGGCAGCTAAACAAGCCATGCTTATTCATGTATTTTCTTCAGCAATTCAATTTTTAAATAGTGAATCCATACAGGTGAGGATTGTTTTAGATAGAGGAGGAATGACCTGTTGTAGAGTTTTCTGAACCCAACATTTTGATATTTGATCCTAGGTTAATTAAAATTGAGAATCGTAAGTTTTTTAAAATACCTTCCATGTGAAAAACCATCACTTTCTAATATTCTTTCCTATTGTCCAATACAAAATAAATCTCAGGTATGATTTGGGCCACATTATTCACAATTGTTTCCTCTTGTGTGTTATACAAATTAGCACTAGTCTTCTAGTATTTGGGGCAATATCTCCTCAAATGGTTCTCTCCATACTCCCATCATTGTAAGGTTACTTTCATAAACCCTTTTATCTTTTTATTTCCTAATTTTGGAGAATATTTCTACTAACTATGGAATGTGCTGGTGTCTGTTTTTGGTGGATCTGTTAAAAATTCCATGCTCTCCCCCTTGATTATATCTCGAGGTCCCTTTCCTTCTTTCCTTTCTCTTCTTTTTCTTATTATTCTAGCCCTTAGTATTATACTTGGACTTCTCATATCGATTTTTGTTATTTTAATCACATGCTCTAGAGTCTTGGGTTCATAAAACTCAATTTTGTTCAAGTATGCATGTGGTAACCCACTTCCATACCCTTAGATTTTTGTATTTTCATCCTTGATATAGGGTGCATGCCTTAGTAGTTCCAAGAATTTGTCAGTATATTCCTAAGATGTTAGTTATCCCATTTAATTCTCATAAAAATCCTTGGCCCTATTGTCATAATATTTTTCAGACAAGCTCTTCACTTGTTCTGTAATAATATTCTTAGTGTCTACCTTGCATCTCCTTATTTTAGCTTAGACTTGTAAGATTTTCCATTATTTTAGGAGCTTCCTCCTCTTTCATATTTTAAACTAAACCTTCTTTGACAATTTGTTGGGTCCTGTTCATACCATCTTCTTCAAATTTGCTGCTCATTCTTTCCCTTCTTTATTATATTTTGATTTTTTCCATTCTACTTTCACACACAATGATATTATACAACCATAAAGAACATACAATTAACATAGGTACATCTTCCCTTCCTCTATATTGATCTTTAAATATCATATCTTGGTTAGAATGTAGTCATAGTTAATCAAAAATCTTATATAACCGTGAATACAATATTCTGCAATAAACATAAAGAAAAAAATAACATATCAAGCATATCAAGCACATCAGTCATTCATCTAATGTGTGTGTGAACCTCTTCAGGCTTATTTCATGAACCAATGCTTCGATTCAACTTTGTAAAATACCTCAAACTAACTCTAGCCCCTACTATGGTAGAAAGAGAACAATTACTATGATTAGTTAACCATGAAGGTACAAGGTACGGATATATGGTATAAACTTTTGATCTTTCTCAAACTCCTCAAAGCTTAGAATGGAAAACACCATTGTGTTAGTCTCATTGAGACATTTCCAATAGTATAAATTTCATTTTGGCTCGACTTCGACTTCGAGATCAAAATATAGGGGCCTTCAAACCTTGGTCAATACCCATGTTCCATGTCATCAATGCTTTCTATGTGTATCCCATGTGGTCCCCACAAGGAGCTCACAAGGAGTCCACATGGCCCTCCAAGCCATAACATTATCAATTGTTGATTCATGCATGGGGTGCGACGTACATGCATGTAATATAGTATATACATGCCTCCAAAGGTTTATAGCCAAGTGCACACTCATATATACATAAACATCACAATCCAACTCTTAAAATATATACCTTGAAGCACATTGGCCCTTATGTTTCCACCTCATATTAGAAATATAGTCTCAGGGATTCCCTTTCTAGTCCCTCCTTAAAACCACCTAGGAATAATCATCTGTGATTACATGGAGGTTCCACCTAACTAATACCACATCAAACTATTGGGAGTTCTCAACCATTTACATGGGCAAAAAATGAACGGGCCTACAACATGATGTCATCTTGGGATTTAAATATTAAAATTTTCCTTTTAATCCCATTCAAAAACTCTGAGACAACTTCAAGGGAAAAGTCGAAGGTTACATGGAGCATCCATGTATACTCACAGTATTGTGCCCCATGACTTAATCCACATAAATATGCCTAAAATTATTAGAGGTCCCACACCTACCACATAATCACAAGGATAAAATATATACGGTATTATACAAAGTGTTACAAGAAATTGTTGGGGTGATGTGGGAATGCATACATATAATATTTTCTCCTCTGGTTTCCATAGGTATTGTGTGTGCCCCTTAACTTCGACCTCTACTGTAATGGTCCCAGAGTATCCACATTGTTCTGGTAGTAAAATATCGAATAATATGCACCAAGAACTACAAGGAAATGGTCGAGAAGGAAATCACTAGGTTGACATGGCTTGGTCCAACTAGAGTAATAACCCTTTTCCATTTTCCATACAACAAGAGATACTTTAGGTCTTTGCTCCAATGCAAGGGATCACGAACGCATTTCCCCATCAGTCATGTCATCGCGAGACTATAATCCCAAAAGTTCCAAGCAGAGAACCCCTTTGAAAAAAATTGGTGCCATACGTCTAGGGTCATCCAACAACATAAATTCCTTGATGAGATCAATGAACTTGACATTATTTTACTCTCTCCTTCATCATGCACAGAGCTAATGGACGTATAAGGTTTAAGACCTATTTTCTCGAAAAACTAGGGTTTCAAATCCTGTGCATTTTACAACATCAAAGCCTTTATAGCTATGTTATAATATAGCCTTTTCCTAGGGCCTCTAAAACCATGTTTAGGCTGAAAATCCATGTCATATTCAAGGGCTTGTATCGGTGTGTAGGTGTATAAATTTATATATTCCTTATTCTATCATTTATGATCTCTTACATGGTCTCATCCAATCATAACTCTATTGCAACCCATATATTTATGTATACATGTAGCTTGTATATATACACTCATTTATATGAACCCAGGGTCATCCCACATATTCTTTCACACTACCCTTTCCTAGATTGACATATAGCTTGCCTATATTTATATACCCTTTCCTTTGGGCGCAATTATTTATGCACGGTGAAATCCCTCTTAATCTTAATATGGTCTCCGTTCAACCAATCACTTGCATAAAAGAAATAAGGAATCCCTCATTGATAATCAACTCATTTATCAACAAAGAAAACACAAAGGTTTTCCATAAACAATACGATGAATTTTTTTAGGAATTTAACTTAGAGTTGCATGACAGAAGTTCATAAAAAAAGACCACAAAATATTCAAGATTCCAAGTCAATAAAATTCATGTACCAACATCATTCTTCGATCTAACATTTCTCAATGTTACACATATTCTAAGAGAATTTTTTTGATTCCACAACTCTAAGCTCTATGTATTTCATTTACAATTCAAAAAAATGGCAGACTAAAGGTGGGACTTCAATTTTCCACACAACGATATAATACTTGTAGGAAACTTTATTTATAGTAGTGATCCCTGATGTAGGTATATGATATGAGGGGAATTTCTTTTCAGCTGACTTGGTAGGAAGCCAAATTTATCACACAAAGGATATGAAATACATATGATATTTGTTGGTTTATTAGCTAGTCAAGTATAATAGTTTTCACAAGATTGGGTGGATTTTCAGTCGTGTCAAGCACTTTGAGAGTGTTTTATCTTCGTATAGAAACCACCCTAGCTCGTTTATTAGATATCTCTCAAAAAGCACATATTTACATGTAGTTTATCATACTTAGCTAGAACCCTTAGTGGTGTCTCAATAAGAGATTGGTAAGAACTCATTCCAATTTCCTCTTGATTCTCTTTCACTTCTAGTCACAATTTTCCTATTTCAAGGAATCTAATTCCATCAGCTCATTTATCTTTCCAACTTTCCTTGTGAGATTCAGTAATAATAGGTCTAAATCCAACAATGTTAGGAATTTTCCTTTTTACAAATTTCATCGGGGTGTCTCTCCATGTTTTTCTTGGAGTATTCCTCTTCTTCTTATTATTATTTTCAGTACAAATTAATTAAAGGTGCCATCTAACCCTGCTTGGGTTTACTTTTTCGCTTCCCTCTCAGACCATGGATTTCTAGTCCCATTCCTTCGTACATTACATGAAATATTCACTCTTATAATGTCAAGTATCATTACATTGTAAAGATATGGGTGTAAACAAAATGTGATTGTCACAAACCCTATGTCATTAAAGAGAATACAATCCTTAATGTTCTTATTAGTATAGAAAACAAGAAAATTGAGATTTAGACCCGACTCATACATATCCTTATAAATCAATCAAAAGATGGGTACTATGCCCTTATTTTCTCATCCATCGCCCAAGTCGATTTATCAATTTCAAAGTCCTTCTATTGCACCTTGACCTGCTTTATATTTTTATTCTAGACTGTGATTTTCCTCTGATCTACGACGCATAGTAGTTATAGCTGGAAATATCGCTCTGGCTCCATCTTGGGTTAATTTACTATGCAAATTAACACAAGTATTTAATTATCAATCTGGGTTTGTAGAACTTAGAAGCATTTCCAAAGTCTATGGATTCCAATGGTAGTCAATGTTAGAAGATGAATTATGGAAACTGAAGGAAATACATATTACAAATATAATTAGAAATAAAATCTAACTAAACAATGTCTGATTCAATATGTAATAAGCAGTAGAAGTGGCTCCTAACTTAGGAGAACCAGATTGACCTTCTCCACAATACTACTTCATGAACATAAATTAAAATCACTAATGATCAACAGCTCATGATGCATAAAATAATAAAGGAAGAGGCTTCTAAATAAGGAGATCCATTTTGTCCTTCTTTATAAGTTTATTCATCATTAACACCATTATATGAAAATTGGAAATTCAGAAAATAACTTAAGGAAGATGAATTCTACTTACTACTCTTGATCAGATAGAAGGAGAGCTTAACTTAAGCACTAATTTGACCCTTCATATGCAAATTATAATTTAAACTAAGATTCATCAGCAATCATCACACATCTAAATACATTTGAAACAAGAACTAATTTATGAAAACTATGAAAATTTAACCAAAAAGCGCACTTAGCTTTGTGTGGGGGCCCTCCACCCTTTCCTTGCACACTTGAAGAAATATCAACTACAACAACTTTAGTAAATGAACCAAGCATGAACAAAAAATTGAAATGAAATATATTCTTCAATTAACTTTCAATCTTCAAAGAGTCTCTAAATCAGATTACATAAATTCTACATGCTTACGCCTTCAATAGTCTTGGCTTAAATAAAGAAATAATAAACCAACTTGACAAAGAAGTCTCTAACAACCTTATCTATCATAATCCCATCTATCCTGATTGAATCCAGTCATTCAGTTACACAAAATTTGGAAAAATCCCAAAAATCACTAATTTTGACCTATTTCCTAGGGATTTTCTATACAATAGGTCATCTTTGACTAGAGTTGACCGGGCATGTTTAAGCTCATTTTGATCGAACCAATAGGAATTAATTCAATCGTAGTTCCCGATATTTCTTGAAATGTGCTCAGCTCATGCCCAACTATCCTGCAAGTATGAATTGAATGGAGCCATTATGGGAATTTCTGACCCTGTGCAAAAATGCACTTAAAACCCAATTTTTCCAAAAATATCTAAAAATTGAAAAACATAGTTTATTTGCTTGAATATGCATAAATTGGTCAAAATAGGGTGTATATGGATGGTAAATGGATGGATAACATGGAAATTAGGTGTATTTTAATAAGCAAAATTTGATAAAAAAACGAGGGTCAACATCTCCCCCTTGCTTACTCTCAAGCATGTCCTCATGCTTGCCTCTTTCTCCTTGACCTTTTGCTTCTGTATGATGACTGCCCTACTGATGTATCTATGACTATGGCTCCTAATGTTGAAGCTTCCTGATGAGATGCCTGTAAAAGGATGTTAAGGCCCTGATGTTTTTCTTTTCCTCCTTGTAGATGACATTCTTTACTTTTTCTCCTTTATTTTCTCTGTTTTTCTAAAAAGAACTTCCACCCTTTCTCGTTAAAGTGCTCCTCTTTGTAGTATTCTTCACCTATTAGTGGAAAACTTGTGGCTTGGGCTATGTATTCGAGAGTGATGGGAACAAAAATGTCTCTTATGTATGATGAGATTTCACCACCAACAGACAAATACAAAAACTTTACACTATTCTTCCTCTAATGATAAAACACCAATAAATCATTCTCGATGAGCAACTTTAGAAAAGACAACAAATACAACTTGAATTTTGTAGTACATTTTGACACAGCATTCATGTCCCTTCCAGATTAGCAATATCAACAACTTTACTTAAAGGAGCCAATATCCATTTGCCCTCACATCTTCACTAAAATAAGCCAATCTTGCAATGTCGCACAACCACAAAGAAAACACCAATCGAACAAATCAAATCTTCTTTCACTTATCTAGGGGGTTTTCTTCTTGAATAATTCCATTACAAAATAACTTGTGTCAATCCTTTTTATGACTAGGCATTCACTTTCAATTTAACAACTATTTTTCCCACACAATCTACAAAATAAGGGTTGAAAGAACCATAAAAATATCCCAAATATCAATGAGTTTGAGAAAAAAAAAATTTTAGAGCCTAATGAGGGTCATTCTAAAGAAAACCCATGTTTTAATTTTTTAAATTTCATTTTAGTTTGCTAAAAAAAAACAACAAAAAGTAGTGGCTTCTTAGCAATTTCGTTTTTTTTTTAAGAAGATATGGTGCCTTATTCCTTACCTATTACCTCCACTAGAAATTGGCTCGATTCCTTCTATCTTTTGACAGAAAAAGTGTTTTTTTCTTCTTGAGAAATCAAAATCTTGGAGGAAATTGATTTTTTTTCTTTACCATACACAGTCCATCTCCATCAATGAAATCGATTCCTCTTTGCCACGACAGTCTATCTTCAGCACTGAAATTGATTTATGGAAACACACATATATCTCTTAGTTTTAACATTGAATTTACTCACCAACATCTCACACTTTGTTCATAATTTTTTTTAGAACTCCTTTCTCCTGCTATCAATGCTGTCACTTGAAGTTTCAAAGTCAAATTTAGGTTGCTAACTAGTTTTAAAACTCAGAGTTATTATCTATGTTGACAACTGTTTTTTTTGAACTTAATTGACTTTTACCAGAAAAGACCAATATTTCTCCAAGAACCATCAAGGCCCCTTGGCCTCCAAAACTAATGCAGAGTTGTCCTTGAGCCATCGATTGAGAGCAAACTGGGAATGAAATAACAGATCCATGCAACACTGATGGAGTGTTGTTGAAATAGCTGAAACTGGCATCATATTTTGGCCTCTTTCTTTTTAATTTTGTCGAAGCTCGTTGTTTTATTGGGAACTTATTTCAACTCGTTACTAAACAGAACGAGAAGCATATAAAATTGGGAAGCTCAGTGTCTCCATCCCAAAAGGCTTGCGTTGTTGGTTGTTATTCTCAGGTATCTTGTCTTCTTCAGAGGATAATTGAAAACAATAATAATTATCCGGAACTGTAACACTGAAATTCTTAAATGTAAACATGAAAGAACTCTTTGTTCTTCCTCTGTTCTGGCGTAATATGAACGATTTATCCTATAAAAAAAATTCACTATGTAAAATCATTTTACAATATTCCTGAATTCATGCTCTGTTTTTTTTTAAAATCCTTCACTCTGCATCGTATTTGTCATAAAAACGTGCTCATGGTGCATGGAAATCATGTTACTATATATAAAAATATACTTTTTGTTTCATGCATGGAGATATTTCGAATTTAATGAAGAATCGAATCCCTGAGTGATATTGTGATGAATTGAGTTAATCGTGTGTTGACATAACAAATATGCAATTAAGACTCTTGTTGAATCATTGCCAAGGATTCAGTCTTCTGACAGGTGGTAGAATTGTTTGAATGGACGTGTAGTTTAGACTTGGAGGTGGAAACGCTTTCCACTAATGACAAAGACCTGGTTTGTGACACCTCTTTAAAACGATTTTGAGTTCATTTAACCTCTAAATTCATTCAATAGCTCAGCAAAATCGGGAATTTATCCTTACTTGATTCTACTGCACAATCTGTGGGATTCAACACAACATTAAATCTTATGTTTAATTTCCTTATTTCTCCACAAATTCCTCCTTTTATTTCTATGCTGCCTTGCTTAGCTCTGGCTTTCTCTTCTCAACATTTCTCTCTGCATTTTTTTATATGGCTCTAGCTTCTTTTCACATGGTGTACAGGCTTGTCAAATCACCGTATCATATCATCCATGGCTACCTTCATTAGTTCATATGCATGCCTTCATTATTTCATATGCCCACATTTCCATTTGTTTTGATTTCGTTCCTTTGCACATATCGTAGGCATATATCATTTTTTTCATAATCATGCAATTTTTTTTATATTGCTCTCCTTATGGCATACAATATGGTTTGTCATTTTCTTAATTTAATTTTAAAATGACCATAGGATAGGTCATTTTTAAAATTAAATTATTTTCCTTGTGATACTAACCTTTAACCTTTGTGTGGTTTTTGAAGGTCAAACAAATTCCTTAGGGGAAGAATATTGACTCCTTTATTTCTAATCAAAATGTTTATAGAAAAATGTAGGGATATATGGATTAATTTAGGTTAATGTAGGTTAAGTAGAATGTATGGTAAGGTAATGGTAGGGTTATGATGATGTATGATGGTGTAATGGATATGATTATGATGAAGTTTATAGGATGTCAATGTAGAATGACAAAATGCATATCCAAACTAAATTAGTTTTGAACAATTTCTAGAAAAAAAATTAGAAAAATTTAAATTTCAAGAGAAAAGTTTTTATTTACTCACTGTACTTGTACTCCCGTAAATGATGGTTCTTCCAAGATAGATTCTGATGAAATGTAGAGACTTATTCTTTCTTTCATGCTTTCACATCTGATATTCATTCAAGATCTTCAAATGTTGATGTTGTTCAAGTCCCTTCTGTAATTTGTAAATGATGTTTCAGGTCCCCTCTAACATGTACTTCAGGCTTGAAAATTGATGTTGTTCAGGGCCCTTCTGCAATTTGTAAATGATGTTTCAGGTCCCCTCTGATATGTACCTCTGGCTTGCAAGTTGATGTTGTTCAAGTCTCTTCCGCAATTTGCAAATGGTGTTTCACGTCCCTTCAATACATCTGCTCAAACTATTTTCATAGTTTTATTACGAATCTCCCCCCTTGCTTATTTTGTGACTTATCCCTAAGTCTTGCCATTCTGGAGGATGATTCCTACAAACTCAAATTGAGGAAATAGTAAAACAAAATAGATAATTCATATTGGCCAAACAAGTTGGTTTGCCGATATGAATTCGAGTCTGTATTGTGCCAGTTTCCTAGATTTTCACAACCAAACTCCTTTATTATTTTTTAATTACTTTTTATTATTCATAGGAAGAGGCGTATAATGAATTCAGGAAGTATGGGAAGATTATGAATGTAGGATAGGTTGATGAATAACATCATGAACAATATGGCTTATGAAAGGCCTCTTTAGCAATGGATGTGACTTTTCATGGTACAAAACTTGACTTCTTCTTCTAATTATTAGCTTCATGCCTTTTTCCTTGATCTCGATTCATGTTGTAGGGTTTGTTGGTGTTGTTGGTCAGCAACTAAGAGCAAACTTCACAAATTTGAGTTTCATTGGATGAAATCAATATCAGGTGAATTCCCACTTCATTTTCCCTTCAATACTTTCATTTTATATTTGTAGATATGAATTTTTAAAGATTGATTTTGAAAATCCTTCATGTATGAAATTGACCTCTCAAATCTTCCGGGGACCTACAAAAACAAAGCGCCTGCATGCAATACAATATTAGATGATGGAGTAATAGAGGAGTATAGTCTCTCTTCTTCCAATAAATATTATAAGCAATGCTTAAAAATATGTCCAAAGATGATATACACATAAATTGCAATTATTTACCCCTTTGAGGAATAGTGGGCATCTAGACCTCCTAGTGGTATTTCGTGCACAAAATATTTGTTTTATGTCCAACGAGATTCATTACAAAGCCAATTTGTATTGGATTCTTATGGCTACTTTCAGTATAAATATGTTTTCAAAATAATTTGAAATGATATGCTAAAAAGGATGAATAATATCATGTTTGATAGAGCTGCTTGTGAATTGTTAACTAGACCAATAGCCACTATTTAGAGTGTAGCATTTTGGTTAAAGATCGGATTGATGTGATTCCACTTGGAAATTTAAGTAGATTAATTTTTTACTTTCCAAAAGAAATAGGTTTTAAAAATTCTTAGGATTGATATCACAAAATTGTTGATGAACAGACCTAGGAGGTAGAGTTTTACCTCACTCATTTCAATACATGCAGTCATTAAATGTGGCATATCTTTTCATTTGACCTCAAAATGGGATAATTCAAATTGTGTACTGATCTATACTTGAATATCTATCTCCCATATAAACAGGTTTTGAAAATAGGATGATTTTGTATGTTAAATATGCTAATGAACAGTCAAGGCCTAGAATTATCACTATGCAGATTTTTCAACAAACAGTTAGTATTTTAAGAATAAACTTTTCATATGATACCCAAATGAGGTGATTCAAATTGATTTGGAAAATATATTCCAAGGGATATCCTCCCTATGAATTGTAGGTAAAAATGTTTCCATTAGACACCTCAAATCAAGGCTGTACTAACTCTGTCATCAACATTTCACTCTAGACCTAGTTTTGATTTTGATCACATTTTTATTTGTGTTATAAATTGAAAATTTCAAAATAGATTCAGAAACTAGAGTTCAAGAGATATATTAAAAGCATGATTTCAAAATGATCCTATATGGTTACCCAAAATACGATTGTTCTTGCTGCATTTTGCCATGTAATCCTTTCAAATGAGTATTGAACAATGATGTGAAATTTTATTCATGAGAATTAAACCAAAAGTCTTACTGTGAAATAATTCTACCTATTTATTCATTTATGTTATTCTATCCTACTCTATTGTAGAAAAATAAGTCATTCCCTCAAGTATAAGAGACTTTCCAATGCATCCATTTTCGTAACAAGATCATGAGTAAACTCACATCTAAATTTGAAAAGTATACATTAATGAATGTTTGGACATGAAAAATTATTTGATCATAGAGATTTGATGATAAAGAATGCTGAAAAATGGAGTGATGTTGTGGCCTAATGACTAGTTGAAACCAAGTTTTGAAATGATCTTCATTTGCTTCAGTCTCTTTAATTGTCATAGCACAAAGCTCTTTGTGGGGTACTTGTTCAAATTCTTGAATGCACAAGGGATCTTGTGATATACATTCTAGAAATTCATCAATTTATGGCTCTATTGTTTGATCTTCATTGCATGTGATTCATGACTCATTCACCTCCTCACAAATACAGCTAGAAGAAAGTTCTAGATTCTCTTCTTGTGGATCCTCTTGATGTATACTCTGTTGCTCTTCTATCCTTTGAAATGAAGATTCATCCCTAGTGACTATTCTGAATTGTGGACAAGGGTTTAAGAAGATCCTTGTGGTGGCATACCCTCCTTCTCTAAATGACTTCTTTAAAATATTTTTTTTTAGATCTTGTCTTGCAAATTAATTTTGTAGTTATTTTTTTCTTTTCTTTTTTTTGTTGGGGGTTTTGTTAAGGGAATCTACTTTTAATTTCTATGTCTAAACATAAAAAACCATAATGAAAAGCGTTTTTGTTTTTTTTTATGCGTTTTCTAAACAACCTTCCTAATCGACTATATTGAAGTATGCTTCCCCGACAATGGTGCCAAAATGTTAGGTCAATTTACTATGCAAATTAACAAAAGTATTTAATTATCAATCCGGGTTTATACAACTTAGAAGCATGTCCAAAGTTTATAGATTCCAATGGTAGTCAATGTTAGAAAATGAATTATGGAAATTGAAGGAAATACATATTACAAATATAATTAGAAATAAAATCTAACTAAACAATGTCTAATTCAATATGTCATAAGCAGTAGAAGTGGCTCCTAACTTAGGAGAACCAGATTGACCTTCTCCACAATACTACTTCATGAAAATAAATTAAAATCACTAATGGTCAACAACTTATGATACATAAAAGAATAAAGGAAGAGGATCCTAACTAAGAAGATCCATTTTTTCCTTTTTTATAAGTTTATTCATCATTAACACCATTGTATAAAAACTGGAAATTCAGAAAATAACTTAAGGAAGATAAATTCTAGTTACTACTCTTGATCAAATAGAAGGAGAGCTTAACTTAAGCACTTATTTGACCCTTCATATGCATATTATAATTTAAACTAAGATTCATCAGTAATCATCACACATCTAAATACATTTGAAACAAGAACTAATTTATGAAAACTATGAAAATTTAACCAAGAAGTGCACTTAGATTGGTGTGGGGCCCCTCCACCCTTGCCTTGCACACTTGAACAAATCTTAACTACAGAAACTTTAGTAAATCAACCAAGCATGAACAACAAATTGAAATGAAATAAATTATTCAATTAACTTTCAATCTTCAAAGAGTCTCCAAATCAGATTACATAAATTCTACACGCTTAAGCCTTTAATAGTCTTGGCTTCAATAGAGAAATAATAAACAAACTTGACTAAAAAGTCTATAACAACCTTATCTATCCTAATCCCATATATCCTAGTCGAATCCACCCATTCAGTTACACAAAATTTGGAAAAATTCCAAAACTCACTAATTTTGACCTATTTCTTGGGGTTTTCTCGACAGCAGGTCATGTTTGACCAGAGCTGATCGGGCCATTTTAAGCTTAGTTTGACCGAACCAACAGGAAATCATTCAATATTAGTTCCCAAGCTTTCTATAAATGTGCTCATCCAGTGCCTAGGTGTCATGCAAGTATGAATTCAATGGAGCCATTATGGGAATTTCTGATCGTGTCCAAAAATGCACTTAAAACCCAATTTTTGCAAAAAATATCCAAAAATTTAAAAACATAGTTTATTTTCCTAAATATGTATAAATTGGTCAAAATAGGGTGTATATGGATGGTAAATGGATGGATAACATGGAAATGACGTGTTTTAATAAGCAAAATTTGATAAAAATCGGCGGCAAAAATTCCACCAATAGCATAAACAAGTAATGACATGATTAAAACCATGAATATATTTCATAAGCAATGAAATATGAGAAATATTGTGAGCTTTCAATGTGCATGGTAAGGCCAATCTATAGGCTAATGGCTCCACTCTCTTGAAGATTTGAAGTGCTCTACAATATCTAAGTGCCAATTTGGCACATAACCCCACTTTTAGTGATCTCTTGTTTGGATAAACATGGAGATAAACATGCTCTCCCACTTGAAACTCTTTGTCAATTCTCTACCAAGGAAAATTTTAAGGATGGAAAATTTTCATGAACTTTGAAAATATTGGCGAATCTCACTAATCTCTAATATGGAAACTATAAAATGTTTATTGATATATTTGTAAAATTATTGAAATTTATAATTATTTTATTTATAGTATCTATATAATGTTGGTTATTTTTAAGATAAAATAATTTTATATTCTTGGCGAATCTTTTTTGTGGAAAAATCATGGAAAATTACCAAACTCGGCAAACATTAGCCCCTAAAATTTTCCATGTTCTCTACTAGTCTGCATAAATTATGTTCATATCATGTACGAACTATAATTTATTCTTGGTATTTATCAATTATTGCTCCAATTCTCTTAGAAAATTTGGCCCAATTATTAATATATTTACCATATTATCCCACCCAATAGGAGTATTTCATTTTTTGCCATATAGTTCCCCAAAGGGTCTCACTCACAATGACTCTTGATAACCATTATTGTATGCAAATCCTACTAATGGAAGATAGTCTTCCCACTTTCTTAGTTGATGTATCACATACATCATCAACATGTCTTCCAATATTGTATTCACTCTCTCAATTTAACCATGTATCTGAGGATGCAAACGAATTTTCAAGGTAAATTGGGTTGAAAAACCAGCAAACAAGGATTTCTAAACTTTTGAAGTGAACTTGGCATCCATATTTGATATTATCCCTTTAGGTATACCATGCAAGCTAAATATCTCTTTCATGAATATATGGGCTATATACATTTCATTATATGTACTTTTAATAGCTATAAAGTGAGCTTCCTTGATCAAATTATCTATTAACACCATGATAGCATCATGTTTTTTAGATGTCATGGGTGATCTTGTAATGAAGTCCATGGATATAAGCTCTTGTTTCCATTATGGGATTCGAATTGGTTGTAGTAGTCTCACTGGACACCTACATTGTACCTTCACTTGTTGACGTTCCAAACACTTTTCAAGGTATTCAATAGTAAACTTCCTCTTTTCTAGCCCAAGATATGTCCTATTCATGGTTGTCGTCATCTTTTGATATACGTGGTGACTTGAGGAAGGTATTTTATGGAATTCATCCATGATCAATTTCCTCAAATTATCAACTTTGGGCACATATATTCTATTTTCAAATATTAATAATCCATCATCATTAAGCTAGTAGATTTGGCTTAATGATCCATCTAGTTTTTCCAGCCAACACTTCTTCACAATTTGGCTATGTTCATTATTTATCATCCATTCTTAATCCTATCTTTTACTTCAAATAACAAAGTACTTATGGTTGCTAGGTGAACCTCTTGTGACTACATCTTCCACCTTCTTTTCCTTTTCTTTTATGTGTTTAATTTCAAAATCAAACTCACTGATAAAATCCAGTTGAGTGGCTTGTCTAACATTAAGCTTGGCTTGGTCAAAAAGGTATTTCAAGCAACCATGATTGGTCATCAAGACAAACCTCCTTCCAAGTAGGTAATGCCTTAACATTTTTAATGCATGCCCAATGGCTTTCAACTCCAAGTCATGAGTTATGTAGTTCCTTTCACGTTCATTCAACATTCTACATTCATAAAAAATCGCATTCCCTTCCTTCTTCAGAACTCTTCCAAACCACTCCTTATAAGGATCAATGAAAAATACAAAGTCTTTCTTTGGATTATCGATTCTTAAAATATGTGCACATGCGAGTAAATTTTTTAGCTGTTCAAAACTAGTTGTTGTGCATTTATGTGTCCACTAAAATTTCACTCCTTCTCTATGTATTACATTGATGGGGTGCTTTATTTTTTAGAAGTTTCAAATGAATTTTTGATAGTAAGCATCCAACCCTATAAATGATATGACCTCCATCACATCTTTCGGCATGGGCCATTCCATTATCTCCTTGATGTTCTCTTGATCCATATCCACTCCTCATTTTGATATCACATGCACAAGTATGGAACTTGAGTTTGAAATAGCTGACATTTCGTAAACTTGGCATACAATTTGTGCTCTCTAAGTAGTGGTAGAACTACACTAAGGTGATCTTCATCTTGCTTTGAATTTTTTACGTACACCAAAATATCATCCACAAACACCAATAAATTGTTTTCTAGATATGGATTGAGAAAATTGTTTGTAAGGCATATAAAGGTTGTTAGAGCATTTGTAAGCGTCAATGGAACCACGATGAATCCATAGTGAACATATATAATCCTATATGTAGTCTAATGAATGTTATCTCTAGTGATTCTAACTTGCTAGTATCTAGTCCTTAAATTAATCTTGGGAAACATAGAAGCCCCTCTGAATTGGTAAAATAAATCAGTGTAATAGGTACTTATTTTTTCATAGTGGCCTTGTTTAGCTATCAGTGATTTATGCATAGAGATACGGTTGCATCCTTCCTTTTAGCAAAGAGTTTTGGGGATCCCCACGGTGAAATGTTGCACCATATGTATCCTTTCTCCATCAGTTCCTTCAATTCTGGGGTTAACTCCATGAGTTCTCGGGTTCTCATATGGCAGGGTACTTTTTCTACTGACTTTGTTCCAAGAATAAACTAAGTGGTGAAATAGATATATTTGCTAGGAAATAATCCTTGCAACTCATCGAGAAATACATCTATGTACTACATTAGCACTAGGTAATTCACTAAGAGTTATGTGATAGTCTCTCTCACCGCTATTATCTGGATGGCATAAAGGGCACACCCTTTTCTGGTATAGTCGTTACCCTACATTACTAATATCATCTTGAGTTTGAATAACCTCTTAATTCACTATAGCATTTTTTACTTTCTTTCATCACTGAGATATTCCAATACTTTTCTATACCAATCAAGCTTAGCTGTATTGGTTTTCAACCAATCCATGCCAATTAGAACATTGTATGATCACAATGGAAGAAAGTTGAGCATGATTATAGTGGTGATGCCACCAATTTCTATAGGGCATGACTTAACCATTTCTGATATCCATCTCTTTCTCCCAAGGGAAAGCTAAAAATCCATGATTCTTCATGTATTTTATTTGGAAATTCACATTTTTCTACTATCTTAAGGCTAATATAGATGAAATTTTATCCTATGTCAATTGAAATTGAGTCTTGTAAGTTTTTTTATCATACCTTCCATGTAAACTACTACTACTTGTTGATCTTCCTTCCTATTGTCAAATGTAGCATAAATCCTAGGTATGATTTGGGCCACATTCTTTGTGGTTGTTGCCTCTGGTGTGTTCAACAGCTTATCACTAGTATTCTATGGTTTGGGGTAATTTTTGCTCACATGCTTCTCTCAATACTCCCAACATTGTAAGGCTCCTTTCCTATCCCTTTTGTTTTTTCATTTCATGATTTCTAAGGTTCATTTCATTTGAGTCTGGAGTTTCAGTGATGCTCATTTTATGTGGATCTATTAAAAATCAATGCTTTCCCTCTTATATCCAAAGATCCCCTACCCTCTTCCTTTCCCTTTATTTTATTTCTAATCACCTTCTCAAGAGCCTTGGTTTCATCAAACTTTGTTTTGTCCTAGTATTCATGCATTAACCCACTAACATACCTATGTATTTTCTTCTTTTCATTCGTGGTGTGCGGTACATACTATAGCAGTTCTAGGTTTTGTTGGTATACTACTAAGGTGTCAGCGCTGTTATAGACATTTTTGTGCCTTACAGCATGAAGCATGAAATGTCCATAATCTAAGGGATCCAAAGTCCCTAAACATGTTGTTCCTACCCCTAGAGGAACAAGGTTAGCAAACCACAGCACTAAATATCAGTTCTCCACCTGAAAACACTCAAAAACAAGCAAATTTTGGATCATGTCAACTGCTCCACTGAGCATCTGCGTTGAATGTCAAGTGCTCCACTCTGTACCTGCGCTGAATGTCAACTGCAAAGAAGGCCACCTGCACTGAGCGTACTTGGACAAGTGGCACAGTCATTCCTCAAGGTGTCAGCGCCCAGGAAGCTTCCAAAATGACACTTGGATCAAGGAATTCGACTGGTGATGAGTAAGAGGGTCTAGATCTCCAAGTGTAAGCAAGAACCTCCAAGTGGACTCAAAAACTGAAGAATAACTAAAGTGAGAGAGGACACTAGTCAGCTCTCAAGCTGACTCATCCTTTCTCCAAAAATCCTATATATAGATCTCTCTCATGAGGTCTAGGGAGGCTGGAATCTTGTGAATGTAAGGAAGTGTTGTTGGTTTGAGTTTAGAGCTATTGGGTGATTTGCTTTGAAGGAGGTGAAGAGGAGATTTCTTTCTGCTGGGAAGGTGATGCTGGATTGGGCCTCTTATGGTTGTATCACTTCCTGAACTTTACTTCTTCCATTAATAAAGCATTTGAGGTTCTTCTATATGCATGTGTCTCAATGATGTATTGTCATACTTGTGTATTTGATTTATTCTAATCCTTGAATCAATTATGAATGTATGCTTCTTGTAGTTTCCCTCTCTTGCCATTTTGCAGGATCTTGGTGTAGCTGGGCCAGTGAAAGAGCAAGGAGCTGGGAGCAAGCAGCAAGGAGAGAAGATTGGATCAACCATTAGCGAAAGACATCGGTTAGTGGATCTCTTTCTCCCCTATTTTACTTTCATAAAGAAGAAATCTTAGATAGCTTTGCTTCGATTGTTGCTAAGGTACTATCACCCTTAGAGTGGGATAGGGTCATTCCGTATAGGATACTTTTCCCAACAACAAATTGGCGACTCCACTGGGGAACGTATCTTGTTGGTTGTTTGTGTTTTTGCTATTCATTTCATAAACACAGGGAGTACCGAATCGAACTGCATTTGGATCTTTCAAATGCAAAGTAGAGGGCAGCTACTCTAGCTCAGTTTCTGGGCATGTTTATGATTTGAAGAGCTGATCCAGAAGGACTCTGAATAGCTCTTAGTGATAGCTTTTCATCCTCCTAATTACCCTTTAGTGTGTACTTGATTGATAGCTTTTGATTTGGCCAAAAACTGTGAATTTTTGAGCAATCTGTGACCTGGAAACCAAGAGAAACGAGAGTTTCTCTCTTCATTGCAGGCACTGTGAAGGTAGTCTGCATTTCATCGCAGGTCCCGAAGGGACTACCTGCGCTGAATGTCAAACTAACAGTGTACTACCTGCGCTGAACCAGTTTTGCCTTGTGCAACTGGGGTTCCCTACTGTTTATTGCCCTGTTTTCATCCTTGTTTTGCGGCCTGTTATCAGTCAATGTACCTATCTGAAACCACCTTTCCTTGCCACTATTCCGCCTCGGTTGTATAAAGAGACTGTATTTGTTCTTTGTATTTCTTATATCATTTGCAGTTTCCCATAACGAAAAGTGAACTAGTCTTGCTGTGGCCTCTTAGATCTAGACCTGTGATAAGTGTCGTATTGATCTTAAGAGTTAGTTTGTTTGCTGTTCATAGCTGATTGAGCTTTTGCTTTCGTCATATGGTTTGAATTTATGTATTTCTAGTGTTGAAACAAGTAAATCTTAAGGTGTCTTTTGATTTTGGACAAAGCTTGTTTGCTTTCACTTGAAATTGAATTCAAAATTATACAACAACTTTCTTTTTGTAATACATCAACATTAAGAAAGAGAAAAGAAATACCTGCATTGTGCAATTTGCATTTTTGATTAGTTTGCATGTTGGATTTAGGAAAAGTGCATTAGTGTGTGCTCTATGATCTATGTGAAAAGATGATGTCTTTCTTTTCCCTCAGTAGTTAAGATTTTCAAAGTTGAAAGATTGAAAAGCTTGCTTATCATCTTAGACTGCATTTAGGAAGTTGTATTATACATCTCGTGGTGATCCATAAAGGCAAACTGCTAAACAAGATCAACTTAAAATGAATTGAATTTACATAACAACGCTTTGAAACATAACGCAAACACATAGAGGTCTAAGCTAGAGACGTGTTCCGGCGTTGTTAAACGTGATATCTTAGCGTTGAGTGGTTGGGTGATTCCTCCACGGTGAAGCGATAAGTATCAATACGGACTTGTGCTCCCATGTACCGTCGCGTATATATTGGGATACCCCTATAGGAACAAAGCCTTTATCCATAGGAAGCCGTGTCGGCCGCCCTACTGATCGCAATGCAGTGAACACAACATTCACGAAGATCGACCACCCGTACCGTAAAACGTATTCTGTGGTTTTGCGAAAAGTTTGGCACACCCTCTGCCTAGATCTCCAGAGCAGTTTCTTTTGGCCTTTTTCAAACTCTATAACTGAAAAAGTCCATCCGAACATTTGTCACTTCGGGCTCGTTAAAACATCGAAGGAGACTAGAGTCATCTTTAGCTTTTTCTCGACTCTTAAAAAGTGAAAAAGCAAGTTGTGTCTAAGGCGTCATTATAAAATTTATTTTAAACGGAACATAATCACCTCCTATTCCTGCGTTGATCTGTAGGTTGAGAACATGGAACGCCCCAACCAAGGAATTCCCCATGATGGAAATCCTAGTCCTTTCTCCTCTTGGGGAGAAGTTGGTGCGCCCCACATGGCCACGTTGTCGCTTCCAGGATTGACAATTGGCCTGCCAATTTGGCTATTCTCAACCAATGTAGTTCAGAACACCATGGTTCCTGAACAGTCGAGTCAATAGTTAGATCAGTCTAGAGCTGCCCACCAACCTTCTACTTCCTATAACTCTTCCTCCAATCCCTCGTCTTCGCAAGGTAGAGCCGGCAAAAGCCAAGCTCCCATGGAGAAGAAGGAGAAGAAGAAGAGAGAGAAGAAGAAGAAGGAGCCTAAGGCGACTGGGGGCAAGCAAAAGACATCTGACAAAAATCCACACATAGCACAGACCGGGCCTAAATCGCCATGTGTCATATGTAGAGGAGACCACTTCCATCGAGATTGTCCCTGTATTCCCTGGATACTAAGGGACTGGTCCCCTCGTTTGCACAATTCGGGAGCATCAACCTCTGATAGCCATGTTGAATGCTTACTGTCAACCAGCGAAAGGGAAGGTTCAAGACAAAGAGGGGGAGTAAGATCCCCCTGCAGACTGTGTGAGGGCGATCACGCCATCCACCGTTGTCCCTTCTTAGACGAAGCGAAGAGAGTTTTGGAAGATCGTCCGGTTTCACCGTTGAGACTTCCTCCTGGATACAAAAAACTCGTGCCAAGTCCTTCGTTGGTTGAGAACACAGCTGGCCCGCTCAAGTGGTCAGATGAAGCGTTAGTCACTGAAAATGAACCTACTGAATCCAGACCGGACGAAAGTCCAAAGGTCGAAACGACAGTTGACCCGGTTCTCCCTTCAGAAGTTTCATCTTCAAATGACACCGTCACTGAAGACTCATCTTCAAATGACACCCTCACTGAAGAGAATAAGGATGACACCATCCAGATTCTTTTCATCAACACAGACTCTGATGAGCATCAGGGCAATGCGCCCATTCCTTTATCGCAGGAAGGAACATCGTCAGGGTCATATCCGGCCGTATATTCGGTCCCACCACCAAGCAACCTGGTTGTATCCTTTGATTGGAATCAACTAGGCAGACCCCGGTTGCCAGCCAGTATACCATTCAGAATCATAGTCCAAATATACAGAATGGTAATGGCTAGCACTATCATTGATGAAGGGGCATCTGTGAGTATCCTTTCCTCTATTGCTTGGAAAGCACTGGGTTCCCCGGCGCTTTTGTCTGAGATAAGAAATCTCTCGGGTTTCGATAAAGGAACCAGTCGACCATTAGGGATCCTCCCCAATGTGCCTGTTACATTGAAAAGGAAGACCGTTCAAATGAACGTGATGGTCGTTCAAGGACCCTTGGATTATAACCTACTCCTTGGACGAGACTATATATATTGCATGGGAGAAATAGTCTCCTCACTCTTTAGAGTAATGTGTTTTCCACACGAAGGAAGAATGGTCAAGCTCGTAGACCAACTTTCATTTCCAGGATCACGCATCGCAAATAGTCATATACCAACCCTGAATGGTCTATTCAATCAAGAAATGTCTCCACCCCCAGTCCTTCTTCCCGATGAGTGCGAGTGATTCGGAAAGATGGGACTGGAACCCAGGGGGCATGCATCCTGGTCTGCTTAGGGCAGAGAAAACTTTGGGTATAAGATAGAATTTCCGCGAGAGAATATGACTAGTCCGTACCCCGTCCGTGGATGGAAGAGGGGTTGTTCTGGAATAGGATTCTCTTGTCAAAGTTATGTGAGAGGGCGGGGGTCGTCACTCACCTCTGTCTACTTCGGTAGACATTGCCGAGGAAGTGTTTTGTTTGAAAGATTAACGAGACAATCTTTGGGTAACCTGAAAGAGGTAAGCCTCTCCCGGTGAAACGAAAGTTTCGATGGAATTGAAGTAGAGGTAACCTTGAAACTCTGTCTTATACCTGGGGGCATGCAACCTTTTGGAGTGCAAGCAAGGGGCGACTATTTATTTTTTTAAATTTTTAGGTCCTCCCTTTAAACCTGTAGGTCTAACCCTTTAAACTCGTAGGATTAGCCGTTTCCGAACTTGCATAAAGAAAGGATGAGAGGGAGCATAGCTTTGGTAAGGCGCAAGCTCTATAAAAAATGGGATCTTTCAGGAGACATTCTTATCTTATGACTGGTATATCAAGCAGTTTTAGCATAAAGTTCATGCTCGTTAAAAAATAAATGCAAGATCTGAGCAGTTTTAACGTGGTCTTCATGCTCGTTAAAAAATAAATAAAAGCAGTGAGCAATGTTTCCCCCAGAGTTTAAGCTCATTTTTAAATAAAAAATCAACCTATTTCTGGTAAATAACCTCTGTGATCGTAAATTTATCAGCCATAAAAGCCTTGGTCGTGTTTGCACCTGCCACCTCCACCGTCATTTGGCCGATCGTTCACCTCCATATGATTGTTTACCCATTTTGAGGAACAGCTGCGAAGAGTGATTTCACTTAGCCATCCTTGTGACACTGCCGTGATTGGAAAATTCCAACCTGTACCTGGAATCTGCTGCTATCCCTGTTTATCACTCGTTCCTCAAAAGACGAATCTTCTTTAAGCTCTTTTCAACTGACTCGTAAAATATGAAAAGTTTGCCAAGTTTTTGCCTTCCAGCCCGTTAAAAGGACCGGAAGAGCTATCCCTCCTCTAGATTTTAATCTTTTTGGACCTAAAGGATTATTGCACAAAAAGGTCGAGCGCTTGTTTTATTCGGCTCGTTAAAGTTATCGAAAACTCATCCCTTCTGTATTGTTTTACACTTTTTCGGACTTAAGGGATTAGATGACGAAAAAGGAATTTTGGAGTTAACTTTCTGTACCTTTTCAGACTCTCTAAAAATGAAAAGGACCGAGTTTTCCTTGTCGTTAGACTCGTTAAAGTGATTAAATAGCGACAAACTTGTCTTTAGACGAGAACGAGTTTCCCTATCGCTAGGCTCGTTAAAACATAGCGATGGGCTTGCCCGAAGGGCAGGTTATAGAACAAGCATATGTTATCCTCCTCAAGCTTGACAAAAATAAAGAGGTACTCGTCAGAAATGACTGGGGAAAAATTGGGAGAATCTCAAAGCTTTAATGGTAGCAAGTCACTCTTGAACATGACACTTTTCCTCCGTACCACATCGGGTTGGGTTGTTTCATTCACCGGTCTCATCACCATGGTCTCGCCAAACCATCCATTTGGGGTAATGCTACTGATCCATCGCATCAGTGTCGTTATATGTTCAAGAGATGTCGTTCAGAAAGAGTCAACCGTGTCCCATCCACTGCCATACATTATCCTTCATCCATTCATGACTGCCACCCTGAATCATATGTCACAGATTGTTTTCACCTCCACTAAAATCATTAGCTCCGTTCCGTGTAACTGATGTGGGACTCATTAAGGCCCTCCTTTGACGGATCGCTTCTTGTCGACTTCAGCTCATTATCCAAGAAGTTGATCAAGGAACAACCCCCTCAGTACTTTGAAGCTTGCATGCCTCAATGGCAAGTTTCTCACTTCCGGCGACAGGTATACATCAATGACCTTCGACCGAAAGATTTTACGTGGTGTTCGACGCCAAGTCCTTTATTCACACCACGTGAATTGTACTGCAGTACCTTGAGGGTCATTATCATTATCGGTGATTCCTCTCGCGCTTGTTAACGGTTTACATCATTGACCGGTAATCAAGCGATGTCTTTCCATGTTCGACTTCAGCGCAATTCTCACATGGATCGACTTGTACTTAGAGTGAAGATCGAACGAGTTTTAAGACCCCGGATCTAGTTTCATCCATCCGGGCTGCGATATATATTCGGGAAATATAAAGACATTTGACATGTACATCATTGCAGCAGATGATCATCCTACTCAAAGGATGATAATTGCAGCAGAGAATTATCAGTCTACCATCAGACGATCGTCTGTTCTATGTACCAAAATGAATTTATAAAGCTGAGCATGGGAATGCCTGCCTTAGCTAGATCATGAAAGCAGAATGAAAAATAATGTATTGTATTGTATTTTATTACAGGTCACCTCTCAGCGATTGAATGAACTTCGGATCCTCCGGATAAAGCACTTCACCCGATAAACGACCTCATACTTTAGGGGGCAACTGTTATAGACATTTTTGTGCCTTACAGCATGAAGCATGAAATGTACATAATCTAAGGGATCCAAAGTCCCTAAACATGTTGTTCCTACCCCTAGAGGAACAAGGTCAGCAAACCACAGCACTAAATATCAGTTCTCCACCTGAAAACACTCAAAAACAAGCAAATTCTGGATCATGTCAACTGCTCCACTGAGCATCTGCACTGAATGTCAAGTGCTCCACTCTGTACCTACGCTGAATGTCAACTGCAAAGAAGGCCACCTGCGCTGAGCGTACTTGGACAAGTGGCACAGTCATTCCTCAAGGTGTCAGCGCCCAGGAAGCTTCCAAAATGACACTTGGATCAAGGAATTCGACTGGTGATGAGTAAGAGGGTCTAGATCTCCAAGTGGAAGCAAGAACCTCCAAGTGGACTCAAGAACTGAAGAATAACTGAAGTGAGAGAGGACACTAGTCAGCTCTCAAGCTGACTCATCCTTTCTCCAAAAATCCTATATATAGATCTCTCTCATGAGGTTTAGGGAGGCTGGAATCTTGTGAATGTAAGGAAGTGTTGTTGGTTTGAGTTTAGAGCTATTGGGTGATTTGCTTTGAAGGAGGTGAAGAGGAGATTTCTTTCTGCTGGGAAGGTGATGCTAGATTGGGCCTCTTATGGTTGTATCACTTCCTGAACTTTACTTCTTCCATTAATAAAGCATTTGAGGTTCTTCTATATGCATGTGTCTCAATGATGTATTGTCATACTTGTGTATTTGATTTATTCTAATCCTTGAATCAATTATGAATGTATGCTTCTTGTAGTTTCCCTCTCTTGCCATTTTGCAGGATCTTGGTGTAGCTGGGCCAGTGAAAGAGCAAGGAGCTGGGAGCAAGCAGCAAGGAGAGAAGATTGGATTAACCATTAGCGAAAGACATCGGTTAGTGGATCTCTTTCTCCCCTATTTTACTTTCATAAAGAAGAAATCTTAGATAGCTTTGCTTCGATTGTTGCTAAGGTACTATCACTCTTAGAGTGAGATAGGGTCATTCCGTATTGGATACTTTTCCCAACAACAAGCGCCCCCATTTTATGCTCATGAAATTCCTTTGCCCTCTTTCCATGACATTCTTTCGGACAAGTACTTCACTTTGATGTAGTTTTCAAACTTTCATCATCTCAACACTCTTTCCCTAATACATTTTATATTAGTGAAATCCTCCCACCATATATTATACTTTCCTTTTTGATATGAAATGGGGTACTAAAGGCTTCTTGTCAGCTTACAAGAACCTCTCCCACTTCAAAGCTTATATATTCACCTCAGATATATGCTTATGATTGATAATTTGCGGATTTAATAACTTGAAATAGGTGTATGATTTTGTTTTCCTTTAACTGTTAAGCTCTTATGTTCATTTGCTTAAATTGATATGAAATGAATATAACAGTAAATAACGTAGCAAATAAGCAAAGACATAAGACAAAAATATAATTAGGAGTTCACCCAAACCTCTTGGGCTACGTCTCCATGAGCTCTAGTAAACTCAGCTAGGCTCTCTGGGATTATGGTAATATTTCTTTTATGAGTTCCACACTTAACTCCATTGGTTTACAATTGAACCTATGGGTTTAGAATACCATTTTTATCCTTGGTTGTTTGGCTCTCTGGCTCTAGCTCTGGCTCTGGCTCTGGTTCTGACTTTGGCTTCGGCTCTGGCTCTCTATTTTTGCTTGACCTCTAAGTGATCCTCTACTTCTAAGTCACCCCGACTTCGCAGACTACCCTCTTGGCACATACCGAGCTTTATCTTTGGATTCCTCAGTGTTCAAACATTTATGGGCTTCTCCAGGTTGCCTCTACGTATTACTCTGCCTATGCCTCCCAGCTCTCTCACTCTCTGTGTTATCTGTGTTGTTATAACACATTAGGGACCTTCCAAAAACATGGAAGAACGATTGTTTTCCCAAAGAATTTGTTCCTCTCTATGCCATCATTCCTTTGCAGCTCTGGGCCTTCTTCTAATCCCTGTGGCTCTACGTCTAGCCCCTCTAGCTATGTGGCTCCATGGCTCTCCATCTGGCCATATGGCTCTGTGGCTCTATGTCTCTACGTGTTCTATAACCCATTCCTATTACAAACGCCTGCTTACAACTTGGCAAGGAGAATGGGAGTCGTTACAAAGAAAATACAGAGGCGACCTTTCTTCGGGCAAATTCCTAAAAACGGAACAAAATTCCAATACACAAAGATATACGGGAAAACACGAAAAAACCCAAACGAAATCCTTGAGATGGAATTCAAAGGAATATCAACCCGCATCTATAACCTTTTTCGGTCTGTGCTCTTATCCTAAATCGCCAATCGCATGGTGTACTTCCAGAAACCCAAATACACAGGAATACATAGGAATCCACATAAATCGGATTTCAAATGATATACAGTCGTATTTATAATCCCATGGGGTCCGCACTTCATCGTAAGTCGCATGTCGCAATGGCGTGCTGCTCCCTTGTATTATTGTGATCTGACTTACTGATCGCCAATCGCCGATCGCATCTGTGTATCACTATCAGCTCCATCACATGTGCATTGGCCCTTTGTATTGTCGAAATCCTAATTTCCGATCGCGCTACCGGCACATTGCATATCGGCATATCGCATGGCATAAGGTCTCTCCTTCGATCACTGATCACTGACGCTGATCGCCAATGGCAATCGCATATATAAACGACCCGGGGTCTGTTCCTTATGCAATGGAACGTTTTGATGTGATATTGTGATGCGATAATTGCAATCACATATTGTTGCATCATTTAGCCTACGTAAGTTTGCTCCTTTTCTTTTCCTTTGATGTGATTTCCTCTAAGGAACCCTTAGGTCCATTTTCATAAGAAATTGCCTCCTTTTCAAAGGACAATGGGCAAATTTCTTTTTACAATAACTTCTATATCCAAAGTCCATTTTCGTCCATTCAAATTGTGTTACATTCAAAATCAAAAGATCTACGCAAAGAGACTATTTTCAAGAGCGTCCTTTGACCTTCATCTTCCTCTATGAGGAAGATTTCGACATAGGGTCTATACTAGATCCATTTTGGATCACGCCTTCCCACTAACAAGCTTTTGGACTCCAAAAGACTGATATACTAATATGAACAGTAACTAAGAGTACCTCACCCTCTTATTTCAGCCTCCATACACTTGCCTTGCATAGTGCCTCTGAACCAAAGCCTTTGAACACTCCCTTCCTGGATGTGCCTATCCTCCTAGGAAGAACTGTCTTCCTCCTTGACTTCTTGTAGAACTCCTGCTAAGAAGGTCACAGAAGGTAGTTTGAACTTCTTTGCCTTGATCATTGATCCAAGGTGTCTCAAACCAATGTGAAGTTACATATGCTTCACAAAATTTTCATTTGTACTTGTTTGACATATTGTCAACAACAACTGTTAACAACAACAGTATTACAGACAAAAACTGGATGGCCTAAACTCCTGCTTCAACAAAAGAAACATATTTCACATCTTGTGAATTACCTCCATGTCTTTACATCTACATACAAATGACTGACTAGATAACAAGCCAACAGGACATGTCTCTAAAACAATTGACCCTTCAAGTCAAGCATGTAGAAAAAGAATTCTAAAGTTCTTTTTCAAAGATGAAACACTTCATCATTATCTCCATCTTGGATATGAAATCAACTTCTTCCAAGGCAATATTGCATTACATGCATGTTTAAAAACAAAGCAATCAACCCTTCAAGTTAATTACACATACATGTTCAAATACAAGGACAATCATCAACATCCATGTGTTCATGCATATCATGCTTATGCATGCATTTCATCCTTTAGCTTTCACTTAAGCACACTGTACTTTTGAAGCTGAAATGAATATAATGTTGTAGCAATAAAGTGAGTCTCCTACTCAACTTTTTCCATTCACCTTCTTGGTAAAATCCTACAACTTGCATCTCATTAACAAAGAAATGCAAATAGATGCAACTTGATATAATGCATCTTCAAAAACACATGCAATCTTAATTGGATAAGAACTCTAACCATTTCTTACCAATCCATTTGAAAAGTCCTTCCTTTGTCTGCACATCAGCATCAACATGTGAATCATCCTGAAACACATCAATTATGGAATCTTTCTTTCCATTCCTACCGTTTTCACTTTCCATATTATTCAAGTTTCGTGGAAGCATTGTTGGATTCAAAGTCCAACATTCTGCAACAATATGTCCTTGCTTATGACAGTAAGTGCAACACATGTGCATCCTCTTGACAGCATGATTTTCCTTATCCAATGGACCTTTGGCTTTTTCTTTCTTTCCCTTCAAAAGTTTCCAGTATGTGGCCATTCTCTTCCAACATCTAGAAACATTATGGTTAACCAAACCACAAAAGGAACATGCAATTCTTTTCCCATGCCTATATGGAAATTTATCATGCTTTACATAATCAAAATGAATATGACTAGAACTAGATTTATACCTTTCTCTTTCACATTTATTGCCTTCATGAGGAGGTGAATTGAATGAAGAAGTAGCTCCCTTTGAAACACCATCAACCTCTTCAATGGTTTCAAAGTTTCCACAACTCTTTGGTTCAAGTGTATGCTGATATACACCTTCTTTCTACAAAGTATGCTTCACACTATTGGATTCCCTAAGAATACAATCTTCACACTCTTGAGGTAGAAGACCTGAAATGAAACACCTTCTTGGAACTATTTCAATTGTCTTCATGGCAACTTTGGAACTTTCTCCATAAGACTGTCCATAGATAAGACCCAAATACTTAGTCGTTTCCTCAACTATTATTGGCTCAACAATACCATGTGCATGTTTGCCCAAGATTTTTCCTTCATAGCCCATCTAGGACATTAACTTGGAACCTATGCCTCTGGTATGTTTTTCAAAAGAACCAACATAAACATTCTTAGAGGAAATTGAAGAAAAAACGGAATTGTTTACCTCTCCTTCAAGTTGATACATGACTAAGGCTTCCTTTGCAACAAAGAGTTGTGTCTCCAACTTATGCATCCTTTCTAGGTTCATATTTGCAATATGAAGTTGTCTCTTCATTTCCTGCAATTTTTCAAAAAGCAACTGATTCTCTTCCTTCATGGAATTCAATTGCTCTCGAAGTATGATGCTCTTCCTTCCATCCTCATACATTTCTCTCACCATATCCATCATGGTGAACAAGTCTTGCTTCATGTCTTCATCAAAGAATGTTGTGAAGAAAGCAGAATTTGAGGACTCACTTGTAGAAGTAGTCATTATCAAATGAGCAAAATAGCTTCAAACAAGATTAACTAAGAGCTTATTCAAGCAACCTTTTGCAACAAACCTCTTATGATTCAAGGATTGCTTTGGGGTCTTTTGGGATAAGAAGAATGCTTTCAGCCCTTCTTCCTTCTTGTCCTCTCCTAGACTTAGCTATCGATAGCTTTCCCTGAACCTTTGCAAACTCAAACAACAGCCAATTTACAAAAAATCAAACAACAAAATCCTTGCTACTGTTTGAACACCTTTCAAGTCAAACAACCATATATATTGCCCTATCAATCAAGCATTCTGATCTAATACCACTTGCATCATGATGCAACCTGCTTTATGACCACCATCTCTTGTATAACCAGTACTAATATAACCTTCTTTGAAGGTGGAGTTAATCAACCTGAGCTCTGCTACCACCTGATCTGAAATGGGGCACTAAAGGCTTCTTGTCAGCTTACAAGAACCTATCTGTTACAGGGAAAAGTGTCTATATAGAACTGCTTATCCCACTAAGGTGTGGTAGCTACCTTAGAAACAAACAAAGTAAAGCTACTTTCATTTTTCCTTTATGAAAGATAGATGAGAGAAGAATAGAGGAGACCAACCATCATCTTGAGCTTGGCTCCTAGGTCGATTCCTCTCTCTTATGATAGTCCTTTGCTACATGCTTCCTTGTACGCCCAGCTTCACAGAGTACCTGTACAATTAGAGTAGCATAACACTATACAAGAACACAGATCTATAATCATAAACAATCTAGGATTAGATGTAAATTGACCATACAAATGCATAAAACATAAATGACACAAGAGTATGGAAGAAAACTTGAATAGATTTTGTTGATAATCAAGAAAGAGCCAAGGGAGTTACAACCAGTTGTTCTGACCCAGCATCATCCTCTCAGCAAGTAAGCCCTTCTTCACCTCATATAAAGCTTAGATCACCCAACACTATGATGTTGTCTCAAGAAACCAACAACAATTCCTTACAAGATGCAAAATTCCAGCCTCTGGATCTCTGGGATGAGGGATCCATGTATAGATATCTGTAAGGGAGATGAGTCAGCTTATGATTTGATTAGTGTCTTCCCTTTGATAGTTCTTTCTTCCACTTGGAGATTGATGATCTCTTACTCATCCTTGGTCGAATTCAGAGAGGCAAGTGTCACAAGAGAAGTTTCTTGAAGATTCCATGCCTCTCCACCTCGCGGATTGACACTGCCATTTATCACTTCTCGCCCATCGCACCCCATAGAAGGGATTTTTGAAATGTAATGCACCCACAGAGTGTACATAGGTGAGATGCAACGCACTTTGCCTATGGAGCAGGTGAAATGATCCTGTTTTGACCAGTTCTGAGAAGTTTTTCATGGCGAACTTCTGGGAGAAGATGTAATCAGTTGACCTTGTTCCTTTAGGGGTTTGAACAACACTTTTAGGGACTTATGAGCCCTTGGTTTATGGACATTTTATGCTTGGGGTTGCATTGCCAAAAAATGTCTATAACAGTTGCCCCCTAAAGCATGAGGTCGTTAATCTTTTTTGATGTTGGGTGAAATGCTTTATTATGAGGATTCGAAGTTCTTTCAAGCTGGGAGGAGACCTGTAATAAGATACAATACAATACATCATCTTCATCATTTTTTCATGATCTAGCTGAGGCAGGCATTCCCATGCTCAGCTTTATAAATTCATTTTCATGTACATATGACAGACAATCTTCTGAGTGTAGACTGATGATTCTGATAGAGCCATCATCCCTTTGATTGGATGTTTATCTATGCAGCAACGATGTACATTTGATGTCTTTATTTCCCTGAATATATATCGCAGCCTAGATGGATGAAACTAGATCCGGGGCCTTCAATCTCGTTCGATCTTCACTCAAAGTACAAGTCTATCCATGTGAGAGATGTTCTGGAGTCGAACATGGAAAGACATCGCCCGATTACCAGCCAATGATGTAAGCTGTTAACAGGTGCGAGAGGAATCACCGATAATGATAATGACCCTCAAGGTACTGCAGTACAATTCACGTGGTGTGAATAAAGGACTTGGTGTCGAACACCACACAAAATCGTTCGGTCGAAGGTCATTGATGTAAACCTGTCGCCAGAAGTGAGAAACTTTCCATTGAGGCATGCAAGCTCGAAAGTACTGAACGAGGTGTTCCTAGATCGATTTCTTGGATAATGAGCTGATGTCGACAAGAAGCGATCTGTCATAGGAGGGCCTTAATGAATCCCACACCAATGACATAGAACAGAGCAAATGATTTTCATGGAGGTGAAAACGATCTAGTGATATAGGTTCAGGGTGGTGGTCATGAAAGAATGGAGCGTAAATGTATTGTAGCGGGTGAGACACAGGTGAATTCTCTGAATGAATTCTCTTGAACATATCGGCGACACTGACGTGATGGATTGGTAGCATTAACCCCAAATTTGGATGGTGTGATGGGACCATGGTGATGTGACCGGTGAATGAAACAACCCAACCTGACTTGGATGCGGAGTGAAAGTGTCATGTTCAAGAGTGACTTGCTACCAACAAAATTTCTTCAAGTTTTCTTCCAAAATTTTCCCCAGTCATTGCTGACCAGTACCTCTTTAGTTTTGTCAAGCTTGAGGAGGATAACATATGCTTGTTCTATAATTTTCCCTTCGGTCAAACTCATCGCTATGTTTTAACGAGCCTAGCGATAGTGAAACTCGTTCTTGTCTGCTATGGACAAGTTTGTCGCTATTAGGTTTTAACGAGTTTAACGACAAAGATAACTCGGCCAGCTTGTGATTTGATTAGTGTCTTCCCTCTGATATTTCTTGCTTCCACTTGGAGATTGATGATCTCTTACTCATCCTTGGTCGAATTCAGAGAGGCAAGTGTCACAGGAGAAGTCTCTGGAAGATTCCATGCCTCTCCACCTCACGGATTGACACTGCCATTTGTCACTTCTCGCCCATCGCACCCCATAGAAGGGCTTTTTGAAATGAAACGCACCCACATAGTGTACTTAGGTGAGATGCAATGCAATTTGCCTATGGAGTAGGTGAAATGATCCTGTTTTGACCAGTTCTGAGCAGTTTTTCATGGGCAACTTCTGGGAGAAGCTGTAATCAGTTGAACTTGTTCCTTTAGGGGTTAGAACAACACTTTTAGGGACTTAGGAGCCCTTCGTTTATGGACATTTTATGCTTCGGGTTGCAGTGCCCAAAAATGTCTATAACACTCTCCCACATCAAAGCTTACATATTTACCCCAGATCTATGCTTATGATTGACAATTTTGCGAAATTAATAACTTGAAATAGGCGTATGCTTTTGTTTTCCTTTAACTGTTAAGTGCTTATGTTCATTTGATTAAACTGATATGAAATGCATATAATAGTAAATAAAGCAACAAATAAGCAAACACATAAGACAACAATATAATTAGGAGTTCACTCAAACCTCTTGGGCTACATCTCCATGATCTCTAGTCAACTCATCTAGGCTCTCTAGGATTATGATAATCTTTCACTTACAAGTTCCACACTCAAATCCATTGTTTTACAACTGAACCTATGGGTTTATAATACCATTTTTATCCCTGGCCATTTGGCTCTCTGGCTCTCGACTTTGGCTCTTGCCCTGGCTCTGGCTCTCGGCTCTAGCTCTGGCTCTGGCTCTGGCTATCGCTCTGGCTCTAGCTCTGGCTCTCTGATTTCACTCGACCTCCAAGCGATCATCTGCTTCTGAGTCACCCCGACTCTGCAGACTGCCCTGCTGGTATATACTGAGATTTCCCTTTGTATTCCTCAATGTTTAAACATCTCTGGGCTTCTCTGGGTTGCCTTTGTGCATTACTCTGCCTGCGCCTCCCAACTCTCCCACTCTCTGTGTTATCTATGTTGTTATAACACATTAGCGACCTTCCAAAACCATGGAAGACCGATCGTTTTCCCAAAGAATCCATTCCCCTCCGTGCCATCATTCCTCTGCGGCTCTGCAGCCTCTTATGCTCCCTGTCGCTCTGCGTTTGGCTCCTCTTGCTCTGTGGCTCTGCGTCTGGCCATCTGGCTCTGTGGCTCTATGTATCTGTACCTAGCACTTTGGCTCTGCAAGTTCTATAACGCATTCCTATTACAAATTCCTGCTTACAGCGTGGCAAGGAGAGTGGGAGCCGTTACAAAGAAAATACATAGGTGGCCTTTCTTCGAGAAAATTCCTGAAAATGGAACAAAATTCCAATACACAGAGATATATGCAAAAACATGGAAAAACCTGACCGAAATCCTTAAGATGAACTTCAAAGGAATTTCAACCTGCATCTATAACATTTTCGGGTCCATGCTCTTATCGCACATCACCAATCGCATTGCATATGGCCAAAAACCCAAATACACGGGAATACACAAAAATCCACATAAACCTGATTTCAAATGATATATAGTAGTATTTATAATCCCATTGGGTCGGTGCTCTATCACAAGTAGCATGTTGCAATGGAGTGCTTCTCCATTGTATTATCGCGATCCGATTTACCGATCGCTAATTGCCGATCGCATCAACGTATCACCACTGGCTCCATCGCATGTACATTGGCCCTTTTTATTGTCATGATCCCAATCACCGATCACCAATCATGCTATCAGCACATCACATATCGGCATATCTCATGGCATAAGGTCTCTCCTCGAATCGCGGATCATCAACACTGATCGTCGATCGCAATCGCAAATACAAATGCCTCGGGCCTGTTCCTTGTGCAATGGAACATTGTGATGCGATAATCGCAATCGCATATCGCTGTGTCCTTCAGCGTACGTAAGTCTGCTCCTTTTCTTTTCCTTTGACGCGATTTCCTCTAAGGAACCCTTAAGTCCATTTTTATAAGAAATTGCCTTCTCTTCAAGGGACAATGGGAAAATTTCTTTTTACAATAACTTCTCCATCCGAATTCTGCTTTCGCCCATTCAAATTGCGTTAGATTCAGAATCAAAATATCTACGCAATGAGATTATTTTCAAGAGCATCCTTTGACTTTCATTTTCCTTTGTGAGGAAGACTTTGACTTAGAGTCTATGCTAGATGCATTTTGGATCACTTTTAGACTAAAAAGAATCACCCTTTCCATCATGTTATCTATATAGTCATGCAACATGAAGTAATTGTTTATTCCCAAACCTAGGCCTTTGCATCCTCTGTTTTCTTTAACTCTCCATCAAAGGTTGGAGGCTTTTCTTTCTTAAATGATTCTTATATGGGAGTCTTACTATTATTCATTTGAAAATGATATTTAGTAGATGAAATGTTTGGTGATATGATAGGGTTGTTAACTTATTTTTCCAGAGTGCTGAGAAGTTTTATTTCTGCTTTCACATGTCTTCTCTTTCTTAATATACTTCCCTCTACTTTCTTATCATCCAATTTGTGCCTTTTTATTTCTGACGATGGCCTATCCTTAGGTTTTTTCTTGTTATGATGGCTAGGACCAATATCCTACAATATTTGTCTTTGTAATTCTAATAGAATCTGCAATAATGTGACATTTACTTCTGCTTTTCCTCGAACAATATTCTCATTTTCAATCTTGTAACTTCGTATCACAACTCTTAGAATTCCAAGATTGTATATTACTTCAGGAGTGTCACCATCTTTAATATTGATAACTCAATATTCTTTGAGATCTTGCAGTGCCCTGTTCAGAACATGTTGTTCAAATTTACTACTCATTGTTTCCCTTATTTATTGTATTTTTATGCTTTTCTTTCTACTTTTACACTCACAATGGTATTATCCAACCATAAATACATTCAATTAGCATATGTAGTTATCCCCTTGGTCTACATTTATCTTTAACTATCAAATTTCAGTTAGCATGTAGTCGTATTCAATTAGAAATTTGATACAACCATGCATTACAATATTATGCAATCAGAATAAAGGAATAACTAACATATCAAGAACATCAAGCACACTAATCATTCATCTAGTGTGTTCATGTGATACGCTTCAGCCTTATGCTTGAACCAGTTCTCTAACAACACTTTGTAACATACCCCTACTATATCTATCCCTTACTAAGGTAGGAAGAGTGTAGTTACCAAGTTAACTTGACCCCCAAGGTTTAGTTTATGGAGATGCTTTCTAACATTTTGATCCTTCTAAATAACCTTAAAGCTTAAAATGGACAAAACCACTTTGTTCACCTTATTGAGACATTTCCAACGATACAAATTTAATTATTATCTGATCTCCAGATCAAAAAATAAGGGTCTTCAAAGTTTGGACAATAGTGACATGCCATGTCATGAACGTTGGCTATGTGCTTCCTATATGGTTCCCACACGGAGCCAGCATGGGCCTCGAAGGCATAAAGTTATTACCTACAAACTTGTTCATGGGGTGCCACAATTAGGCATGCATTATAGTATAGACAGGCCCCCAAATGGTTATAGCCTTGTGTGTACACATATATACATATACATTACAATCCTTCCCTTAAATATATACCTCAAATCACACATGCCCCTCTATGGCCACCTCATCTCAAAAATATTGTCTCTGGGATCTACTTTGGAGTACCTATTTGAAACCACTGGGGAAGAATCCTCTGAGATAATGTGGAGGTTCCACCTGAATACTATAACATCAACCTATCAAAAGCACTCAAATATTTTCATGGGTCATAAATGAATGGGCACACAACACGACAATGTCTTAGAATTTAAATATTGTAAGTTTCCATTTGAGCCCTTAACCAAAATCTGATATTCCTTCGAGTGAAATTGTCAGGGTCATGTGGAGCATCAACATATACTCATAATATTTTTCCCAATGGCTTCATGCACATCACTATGGACAAACCTATTGGAGGGACCACTCCTACCACATAATCCTAGGGATAAAATTTTGACAATATTCTTTTTCCCGTAGAAAAAGTCATAATTTTCATTAATTTTGAAAATTACATTTTGTATATGCCGAAGCATTGCAAGGACAAGGCTATGTGGCCTGTCAATAATTTGGTTGACACAACCATCAAATAACGAAAAACAGAAGAATGTGATCCATGCCGGGAGCACTGAGATGCCAGAATGGGGGAAATCAAAGTTTCCGCCCCTTTTCTTCTCTACCTTGCACCACTCGCCTCGGGGCGGATGCATGGGAACAAGTTGAAATGGATTTTCCTCTCTAGGTCGGGGGTTTTCCTTGTCAGAGTCCAAGGTGTCTGATATATGCTGCCTTTTGGTTCCGCTGGTTTCTTGAGTGTCTAAAGCCTTTTCCGGTTGTGATTCCATAGGCTGTGGAGATTGTTTCTAGGGTTCTGCTTGGCTGTTCTCATTTGGGTTGGGCTCGTCCTCCTCATCAGCTCCCTCTTCATCATAGTCTGGGGGAAATGTCCACCCCTTCTTTTTTTGTTTACCTGATTTTTTCCTTTTTTGGCTGTCTTTTTGTAATCTGGGCAAGCGTTTTGTAGATGCCCAGTTTGCTTGCATATTCTGCACCAGAATGCTGTATTTTCATAATCTATCATTTGCATCTAGCTGCGATCTTTATGCTTCAACAGTATGCAGTCCAATAACCCTTTGCTAAGGTTGACTTCCACACAAATGCGTGCGTAAGTGAAGATTCTATCCTCCACCCGTTGAGTATCCATTTTAATATATCTGCCTATGGAATTGTCAATGCATGTGAGAGTCTTTTGGTCCCAGATATGTGTAGGGAGATTATGTAGACGCACCCATACTAGCATCTTGGAGATGATAAAGGAGTTGGCATCAAACTTCGGGAACCAAGGAGTGATAAAGAGTCCTGAAGATCCCCAAAACCATGGTCCCTTTTGGATCACTAGGGCCCTGACCTCTTCTGAAGGGAATTTGACAATAAAAAAGCCCTTGGAGCAAAGTAAAATGTCACAATTAAGAGAACATTTTGTAAAAATCCAATGGAATAGGTCCATGGGTTTTGGCCAGAAACCATTGAAAGGACAGATGATGGCTTGCTTCTCATAAATATTACGTACCTCCTCTACTTCGGATGTATCTATTGTTTGTTCAGGTGTATAGTTCAGTTGCTCCACTATATATGGGCTGGGATCTGTTTCGGCCTGCTGTGGAGCTGCAGGTAAAGGTTTTCCCCCTTGTAGAATATGCTTGAAGGACATTCCTTCGCTTCTGTGTTGTTGATGTGATTCTGGGCTTTGTTTTGCTTTGGATCCACTGCCTCCTTCTATTTGTTTACGTGGGACATTGTCTGTTGCGCCTCCGCATAGCCTCATATTGAGAATAATATTAGATCTTGGCTTGATGTTGTAAGCCTTAATTGCTTTGTGATCCTGTAGAGATCTTCCCTCAATAAGCAGATGTTGATGTCCTTCCGGGATGCCACTGTGATTGGCAATGTTGTTCTTTAGATTTAAGACACTATCTGGGGCATGAACCTAGATCAGGGTTGATTTCCGAAAAGAGGGTTTTATAAAAATTTGGAAGTGGTTGGAGTTTGACCCAACAGAATCCGATTTGGCCATCAAGGGTTGGGGGACCATCCGAGGGTTTTGCCCCACTTCGAATGATTCTTTGACTTGATCTGGCAAAGATGTCACCATGGAGACCATAGGAATTGTACTCTTCAAATTTTCGTTCAGGCTATCCTTGTGCCAGATAGCCCCCTCTGAGATCTGGGGGGCCGGATCGGTGAAGAGCATTTGAGCGTACCTCATCACAGCTACCGGATGATGCTTGTTGAAAGTGTGGTAGCCCGGGTTGCTGAAGCTTTGTGCATCTCTGTTCCAATGATATTTCTCAATCCAAAGTTCCAGAGTTCTTGTATTTTGGTGCGTCTTTCGATTGTTGTCCGACTCAGGTAGATCGAGGGCAGATCTGGGCTGTTTGTGCCGATCCCCGGAGGGGGGGAGCAGATCCACTCCATGCAGCCACCCTACCTTGATTTCAGCAGCAGATCCGATGAAGCATCCTTTAGATCCAGTACCTGCAGCACCCAAGACCCCCTTCCTTTTTATCCCCGTGTCAGTGCTCAGAGCATCCGGCTTTGCTAAACATTTCTGGGGGTGGATCGTCCAGATCCCTTTTGTAGTAGGCATGAGCGTTGCATTGACTTTGATTATTCTCTGATTCAATACCACCCTTCTGCTGTGGCCGAGTTTTACCGCAGGTGAGGGCACATGAGGGTTCCAGACATTTGTCAGTGCACCGTGGTTCGATTCCCCCTTACTTGGGATGCCTTTTCTAGTTTCTTATAGGTTATGACGACGGGTTGCAGGGGCGGCCATGGGAGCAGCTTCGACCAGTCCGAAAAGTCCTCCTTTCGCCAATTATATAGATGAGATCGAAACACAACTCCAATCGAATCGATTCATGAATTTCAAAAATTTTGACAATATTGTACCAAGCACTACAGGAAATTATTAGGGTGATGTGGGAATGTATACATGTAATTTTTTTCCTTTGGTTATCATAGGTATTACATGCACCCCTTCACATTGGTCTCTATTGCAATCAGCCCATCAGATTCACATAATCATGGGAGTAAAATCCTGTAAGATATGCACCAAGCACTATAAGGAAATCACTGGGAAATAAATAAATAGGGCGACATCGTTTGGTCCCACTTGAGCACAATCGCTTTTCCATTTGCCATGCAGTAAGAGAGATTTGATTCCGTTTCTCCAATGAAATGTGTTTTGGATGGATAAGACCATGAGCCATGTTTCCAAGTACTATAATCCATAAATTCCCAAGCATTGACTCCCTTTGAAAACTTTGCAGTGCCATACCTTCAGGCTAACTAAATGGCATAAATTCCAGAATGAGATTAATGATTGTCACATCACTTTAGTCTCATATTCACTCATGCACCTGACCACATGGGTGTATAAGGTTGAAGGCCTCTTTCCTCTAGGGACTAGAATTTTAACTCCCATACATTTGATAACCCCAAAGGCTTTATAAATATGTTATAATATAGCCTTTTCTTAGGGCCACCAAAGGCACACTCAACCCAAATTTTCATCTCACATGAAAGGCCTTATATAGGTGTATTGGTGCATATATTTATATATTCCCTACATTATCCTTTCATATATTTTGCAAAGAATTGGCCAGTCACACCTCTATTGTAGCCCATCTATTTATTTATTCTTATAGTTTCTATATATAGACTCATTTATATCAGCCCATGTTTCTCCCACCTAATATTTCACACTACCTGTCATTCCTTAAGAAACCAATTTCATGGCTATAGGGAAATTATGCTTAAGACATTAATAAATATTATTTACTGTCACTTATTGTTTATTATATTACCAAATGAAGGACTTGGAAAACTTGGCCTTAGACTCTTAATACATGTATGATAAAAAATTCTCAGAATTCCATTTGCTGCTAAATATAAATGATGAATGAGGAAAGTTTGAAAGGAAAGTTAAAGACAATATGCTGATCTCTGACAGGAACTATTATCTGTAACTTAGAGGAATTATGATCATGAGCAATAAATCATAGACAATGTGTTTATCTCTCACAGAAACTACTATCTATAACTTAGAAAGGAAATGAGGACTTTAAGTATAGGAGCGCTCTTTAAGGGACTTAACCCTGCAACTTCATTACTACACTTAAAAAAGAAGAAAACATTGCATGACGCATGATAGTGAGACTTACAAATTATATGTAACAACTCCTGGAAACTTCTGGTTGTTTTATTAATCAATGATGTTATCAGAAATACAGTGGCCTGGTTCTCCAAAATTCCCACACTCTTTCTTAGTAAATTTTCCACCTTTTATACCCTGTGGAACAGTTATGAATTTCTAAAACCTATCTAACTACTTTCTAACTATATGAAATAAAACTGTTACAAAATTTACAGAGGGTGAAAACACCTCGAAGAACAAGAAATAACAAAACAAAATTGAATTTAGAAGGATTGCTGGCTTGTTCTGTTGATTTGCTGTTGAATTCCTCTGTGAACACTCTAATGATGTTTAGTTCCTCTTAACTGTAATGCAATGTGTTTAGTTTCTATAATCTTGGGCATTTTGATTGGCCAAAATTCCAAGAAATATATATCAGATCTGTTCTCCTTTTCAACCCCGGCTCTAATCCCTGATTTTCCACATTACAAAGAGAGATTAACGTTTCTCATTAATCTGAAACTCAAAATAGTAGATCTGGATTTATAATTGTTTAGCGCTTTGTCATCTTCTATTGCAAATCACAATCGGCCCCGAACCCCTGTAGGAACTTAACTTATGCACCTGGCTGCAATAACCATGAAAATACTAGAATTATGAATTTATCATGAAAATATATGATAAGGTGTATTTTCCTTTTCAATACAGACTTAGCGCAATTCCCAAGGCATCCTTCTCGCCAATTCAACTCCACTGTTTATCTAGGATTTTTCAGATCGAATGATCTCTCAGTTTTCATATAACACAACATATATCGCTACCGGGTAAGGCCCACAATCGGCATGTTATATATATATAAAGTGCCGGTCAAATATGGCGGGCCCGCCGAGCTTTAAAATGTAACAAATATATGCTTTCAAGTCCAACCCTTCTATTATAATCCATTGTAATAAAACTTTATATAAAACTGCATCAATGCAATATATACGAATATCACATAAACCTTTATGAACCATAATATAATCGGACGCGAGGGATTATCTAATATAATACATCAAATATCGGGTTTGAAATCAATAAATCGCAATCGACATTTATCAACATATATATGCATAAAGGGCGAACTCGCCAGACTTTAAAATATGATATATATGCATTCGGGTCCGACCCTTATCACATATTGTGATTAGTGGGGTCACATGCATATAACATAAGCGTTTCACATTATCTTGGAGCCGCTGCTCTTATAAAGTATGTCATATAAGTTTTTAGGTCTGGAACCCAATTCTTGATCGCAATCAACGTTTATCTGTGATGCCACCATCCCTGACATGGACCCGCCAAACTTTAAAATGTACCATATAATATCTCGGGTCCGGTCCTTTTAACACTTGTTTTCTTCAAAAATGCACTTTATTTCTTCATTTATTTTTCATTTTGATTTCCGATAGAGTTATTTTTTGCGGCATACATATATACATGTACTCCCATATAACCGTTGGCCTCCAATATATCATTATTGCTTCCTCCTTTCGCTTTATCTCCCCTTTTTTAAAGTATTTTTCAAAAGATTTTTAAACGAGGAATGTTATAAACAATAAACAACTACATGTTACAACATCTGGCTCCACCTGGGGATAGTGCTTTCGCCACATAAGCACTAAGAACCGCAGATCAGTGCCTTATCCATTGGGCATGGAATCATATATTACTTTGCCAAGTCTTAACTGTGTGAAAACCTTTATAGTGAACCGACACCAATATCTGCAGTGATTAGATGCTTATGCTCTCATAAAAAAAATATTAAGAATCATAGATCAGTAGCCTTAGTTGGGCATGGAGTCCAAAACTGTAAAAGCCCTGAAATCTAGCAACTGAAAACCTAACAAACTTGAAGTTCTACACCTCTACAAACTAGTTTCCAACTGGGAAATTCACCCTTATTCATCCACTAATGATTAAACCAAAAAACTGCAACTTGAAACCAAGTGCTCCACACATGATCTTATTTATGTACAAGTTCCTACATATGTAGATGGCCGACCTCAATCAGGTGAAATCAATCTTCCAATGATACCAGATTAGCATTTGAGTGCTTAATCCAGAACCATTTTTCCAGTGAATCTTCAAAATTCCATTCATCTTGAACAAAAAATAAATTATTCATAAAAGCAACTCACAACCAAAATTAGAAGTATATCCACCAAAAGATATGTGTAGACTGCTAATAAATTCCTCCATCTGATCTCCCACAAGATCTTCAAAAGTATGAGAAAAAACATGTTCTTGATTAGCTCCAACAAAGAAATTCTCTATATATGAAGGTTCTTTCCCAAATAGACCTTCTGTTGGGATGATATGCTTAACAGAACAATCAGCAACATCTTTAAGAAAATGATCTATGTCACTTTCATGTCTCCACTTTACATCTCTAAGCTTTGATTGAAAATAACTTGTAACTATAACTTCAGGAAGGAAAAGGAATTTTTTCACATTATTATATGACATATGATCAACTTCAAATAGATTATTTACCTCTGATCCATAGGCATCATTGTTTTCTTCAATGCATTGATATACAATCTCTCTATCCGCTTCCTTTTTACATGAGATAGCCTCTTTTTCTCTGATAGAGGGAAAAATATATTGTTGTCCAACACATTACACTTGCTGGTTTCTTCCTATAGGTTCAACACCGAACTGATAAACTTGAAGAGCTTCATCTCGCTCCCCATTTAAACCACATTCATTATAGATAGGAGGATCATCAAATTTAACCAAGTAAGAGCTCTGGGGACTTATTTGCAACTTAATTATTTCTTCCTCCTCTCTACTGCTGAGCAGAAATTATTGACGTATGCTTGAACTTTCCTCTATCTGAATACTCTCTTGATCTACTTGGAAGGTTATTGAAGAATTTTCTACATCATTTTGAGAAAATGTTAGTTCTTCACTTCCAGAGACTTGTTCATAACTCTGAATGCTTGATATATTTTCATCAAGATCATTAGTTTCTTCAACAGGATCATCGCGAGCTTTTAAAGTTTCTTTAGCATGATAATATTCACAACAAACTTCAAAAATAAACTTGTGTGGATAATAAATTCTACAAGAAGAATTGAATACTAAATGGAAATCTTTCAAAGATGAAATTCTTGCAAAAGGCAGAGATCTAAACCAAGTCCTCGATTCTTGATCCAAATAAAACATAAACAGTTTCATCTTAACATCTTCATGAAAGATGCCCTATTGCTCCATGCATTCATGAAACTATTGGAGATGCTGAGCTGGATCTTCATATTCATTTCTACTAAATCTTGGAAGATACTCATTCCATACAGAAAATGCAGGCATATCATGGGGGTAGCCAGTGATCCCACCAAAATCAAATCGATCAAATTTATGGACTAAGAATGTCGGGAGAGCCACTAAAACCTAGAAAAGAAAACTTCAAAGTCCAATAGAGTCTCCAATCAATGTGGTAAGTGAAAATCACAGGTGTGCATATACAACCAACTGTTGAAACTTGTCACTCTCAAGGATCAACTTCAAACTTAATGAATCTTATGGAAAAGTATTCTTATTCTATTACTTTGCAAACTGTGGTCTTGTCACAATGAGTCGACTATTATTTTTTTTATTCAAACAGCCAAACATTTCCTCCTCACGAAACAACTAGAGGAAAATATTGAAACCCATGGAAAAACCTTCTTGTCTTCTCTCCTCGGCAACGACGCCAATTAATGTTGTTCCTTAAGAAACCAATTTCTTGGATGTAGGGAAGTTGTGCTTAAGACATTAATAAAGATTATTTACTATCACTTATTGTTTATTAGATTACCAAATGAAGGACTTGGAAAACTTGGCCTTAGACCCTTAATATATGTATTATCATAAATTCTTAGAATGCCATTTGCTGCTAGATATAAATGATGAATGAGGAAAGTTTGAAAGGGAAGTTAAAGACAATATGTTGATCTCTCAGAGGATCTATTATCTATAACTTAGAGGAATTATGATCATGAGGAACAAATCATAGACAATATGTTGATCTCTCATAGAAACTACTATCTATAACTTAGAAAGGAAATGAGGACTTTAAGTATAGGAGCACTCTTTAACGGATTTAACCCTGCAGCTTCATTACTACACATTAAAAAGAAGAAAACATTACATGACACATGATAGTGAAACTTACAAATTATATGTAACAACTCCTGGAAACTTCTGGTTGTTTTATTAATCAACGATGTTATCAGAAATACAGTGGCCTGGTTCTCCAAAATTCCCACACTCTTTCTTAGTAAATTTTCCACCTATTATACCCTGTGGAATAGTTATGAATTTCTGAAACCTATATAACTACTTTCTAACTATATGAAATAAAACCGTTACAGGATTTACATAGGGTGAGAACACCTCAAAGAACAAGAAATAACAAAACAAAACTGAATTTAGAAGGACTGCTGGCTTGTTCTGTTGATTTGCTGTTGAATTCCTCTATGAACACTCTAATGATGTTTAGTTCCTCTTAACCGTAATGCAATGTGTTTAGTTTGTATAATCCTGGGCATTCTGATTGGCCAAAATGCCAAGAAATATATATCAGATCTGTTCTCCTTTTCAACCCTGGCTCTAATCCCTGATTTTCCACATTACAAAGCGAGATTAACATTTCTCATTAATCTGAAACTCAACAAGAGTAGATCCAGCTTTATAACTGTTCAGCGCTTTGTCGTCTTCTATTGCAAATCGCAATTGGCCCCAAACCCCTGTAGGAACTTAACTTATGCACCCGGCTACAATAACCATGAAAATACTGGAATTATGCATTTATCATGAAAATATATGATAAGGTGTATTTTCCTTTTCAATACAGACTTAGCGCAATTCCCAAGGCATCCTTCCCGCCAATTCAACTCCACCATTGATCTACGCTTTTCAGATCGAATGGTCTGTCAAGTTTTGATATAACACAACATATATCGCTATCAGGTAAGGCCACAATTGGCATGTTATATATATATAAAGTGCTGCACAAAGATGGCGGACCCGCCGAGCTTTAAAATATAACAAATATATGCTTTCAAGTCCAACCCTTCTATTATAATCCATTATAATAAAACTTTATATAAAACTGCGTCAACGCAATATATACGAATATCACATAAACCTTTATGACCCATAATATAATCGGACGCGAGGGATTATCAAATACAATACATCAAATATCGGGTCCGGAATCAATAAATCGCAATCGACATTTATCAACATATATATGCATAAAGGGCAGACCCGCCAGACTTTAAAATATGATATATATGCATTCGGGTCTGACCCTTATCGCATATCACGATCAGTGGGGTCACATGCATATAACATAAGTGTTTCACATTATCTCGGACCCGCCGCTCTTATAAAATATGCCATATAATTTTTGGGTCTGGAACCCAATTGTTGATCGCAATCAGCATTTATCCGTGGTGCCACCATCCCTGACATGGACCTGCCGAAACTTAAAAAGTACCATATAATTTTTGGGTCCGGTCCTTTTAACACTTGTTTTCTTCGAAAATGCGCTTTATTTCTTCATTTCTTTTTCATTTTGATTTCCGATAGAGTTATGTTTTGTGGCATACATATATACATGTATGCCCATATAACCGTTGGCCTCCAATATATCATTATTGCTTCCTCCTTTCGCTTTATCTCCCCTTTTTTAAAGTATTTTTCAAAAGATTTTTAAACGAAGAATGTTATAAACAATAAACAATTGCATGTTACAACACTACCTTGGCCCAATTTGACCTGTGGCCTCTCTCTCTCTCTCTCTCTCTCTCCCTATATATATATATATATATATATAGATATATATATATATATATATATCTATATATATATATATATATATATATATATATATATAGATATATATATATAGATATCTATATCTATATATATATATATATATATATATATATATATATATATATATATATATCAATCTCTTTCTTCACCCTTTCCCCTATACACAATTACTTTTGTGGGGTGAAATCCCTCTTAAGGTTAATATGGTCTCATCTTATATTAATAGGTATATATATTTATTTATTTATTGGTGTGTAAGTACTTCTATTTCTCATGATATTTTAGTTCATGAATTAAGTCCCAATGGTCAAAATGTAGAATTATAGGCTTAGCTTGCAAATGGATTTAACAAATATTTACTTTGTCTTAGGTCATCCATCCCAGTTGCATAGTTTTAAAGAACATAAAAATAAACACCCACTCTTGGGAAGATTTAGATCTAGGGATTCATTGATAATCAAGCCATTTGTCAACATAGAAAACATAGAGTTTTTTCACAGACAATACAATGAAATTTTTTAGGAGTTTAACTTACAGTTGCGTGATAGAGGGTTCATAAACAAAACGAAAAGATATTTAAGAATCATGGTTAATAAAATTCATGCACCAACATCATGCTTTCAAGTAACATTTCTTAGTGTTACACATATTCATAATGAATTTCTATAATTTCATAGCTCTCAACTCAAATTATTCCATTTACAATTCAAAGAGAAGGGTAGACAAAAGGTGGGAGTTCAATTTCCCACCTAATGATAGACTTGTTGTAGCTAGATTTATTTACAAAAGTCACTCCTGAGTGAGATCCATGATTTAGGGGGAATTTATTTTTGATAGACTTAGAATGAAGCCATCATTTGCACACAGAGGATAGAAAAGACATATGACATTTGGGGGTTTATTATCATGGCAAGAACAACATATTTCAAAAACATTGGGTGGTTTGACAACTATGTCAAGCACTAAGAGATTGGTTTATCAACCCACAACAGTCACCCCGAGTGGTTTATAAGTATTCTCTTAGAAAGCACCCATCTACATGTGGTTTATAAACCCTAAGTATTACCCTAATTATTTTATGATCTAGAGCTTGGAAATCACTCTCCCATTTCATTTTAATCCTCCTACAGTTCTGGTCAAAAATTTCCTCTTTCAAGGAATCACATTCCCTAATCGCATTATTATTTCCAACTTTAATCATGAACTTCACCAAGAAGATGTCCAACCCCACGTTGTGAATTTTCCTTTTTATGATTTTGCTTAGGATGTCTCTCCATGTTCCTCTTAGACTCTTCCTCTTATTTTTCTTATTGTTTGCACCATTAAATTAATTAAAGGTGTCAACTAACCCCACTTGTGTTTACCTTTAGTCTTCCCTCTTAGATCATGAATTTGTAGTCCCACTATTTAGTCCATTAAATGAAATATTACTTTTCATAATTTCAAGTATCATTCCATATAAAAACTAGTTGGAAAAAATACCAAAGGTGTAAAAAACCCCACCTGCTTGAAGGGAATACCAACCTTGGTGTTATTATTAGCAAAGGAAACAACAAAACTGAGATTTACACATAACTCATACATGTCTTTATTAAATAATAAAAAGATGGGTACTACACCCTTATTTGCTTAATCGTCTGGTAGGTGTCTTCATCAAGTTCAATGTACTTCTTTTGCATCTTCACCTACTCTATTGTGTATTCTAGAGTGTGATTTTCCTCTAATCTAGGATGCACAATAGTGATTCTATTTGGAGCTATCCCTCTTGCTCCACATGCAGCACAATCCAGTCAATTATTAACACCATGAACATATTTCCTAAGCAAGGAAATATGAAGAACATTGTGAGATTTCACTGAGGCTGGAAAGGACACTCTATATGCTATTCGCCCCCATATCTCCATGATTTGAACTCATCTACAATATATGCGTGTGAATTTGGCACATGAGCCAAATTTCAATGGGCTCTTCTTTGGATAAACATGGAGATAAACATGCTCTTTCACTTGAAACTCTTTGTCAGTTCTTTACCAGTTTGCATTTCTTTTATGCCTATCTCAGGTTACCTTTAACTTCTTCCTAATCTTTATCGTTTCTTACTCCAATTATTTCAATAAATTTTCCCCGTTAATTACTCTATTTACTGGATCATCACAAATGATAAGGTTATGTCATTTTCTACCATAAAGTGCTTCAGAGGGACTTATTCACAATGACTCTTGATAACTATTTTTGTACTAAAATTCTACTAATGGAAGATAGTCTTACAACTTTCTTGGTTGATGCACCACATACATCCTCATCATGTGTTCCGATACTCTATTCACTCTCTCCTCTTGACCATTTTTCTAAGGATGGTAAGTAGTGTTGAAGGTCAGTTAAGTTCGAAAACTAGAAAACAACAATTTACAAAATTTTAATGTGAACTTAGCATCCCTGTCAAATATTATCCTTTTAGGTATACCATGCAACTTATATATATATATATATATATATATATATATATATATATATATATATATATATATATATATATATATATATATATATATATATATATATATATATATATATATATATATATATATATATATATATATATATATATATTTATATATATATATCCTTCATGAAAATATTGGCTATATCAATTAATTTATGATTACTTTCAATATTTATAAAGTGAGTTTCCCTTCTCAACCTAGCCACTACCATCATGATAGCATCATGTTGTCTAGATGTCCTGAGAAATCTTGTAATGAATCCCATGGTTATGACCTCTCATTTCCATTACAAAATTGGAATTGGTTGTAGTAGTCTAGCTAGATGCCTACACTCTATCTTCACTTGTTGACATTCGAAATACTTTGTAAGTATCCAACAATACATTTCTTCATTATTAGCCATAAATAATCCCTCTTCATGGTTATCATCATCGTTTGGTATACATTGTGACCTAAGCACACCTTCAGTAAGGAATTTTATGGAATTCATCCATGATGAACTTCCTTAAGTTCTCATCATTAAGAGTACATTTTATGTTCATGAAGATTAGTATTACATCCTCATTAAGTTGGTAGATTTCGCATACTGATCCATTAAGATGTTTTTACCAACCCTTCTCCAAACTTTGGTAATGATAATTATATATCAATCCTTTAATCCTATCCTTGATGTCAAATGAGAAAGTACATATGGATGATATGTGAACCTCTTGCAAACTTTTATAGAGTGTATTTTCCGCCTTATTCTCCTTTCCTTAGATGTGCATAGTTCTGAAATCAGTCACTGATCACAGCTAACTACCTGATTTGTCTAGAATTTAGCTTGGGTTAGTCAAATAAGTATTTCAAACCACCATGACCGGTCATCAACAAAAACCTCTTTCCCAGTAGGTAATTCCTAGAAATTTTTAATGTATGCAGAATGGCTTCCAGCTCCAAGCCATGAGTGATGTCGTTCCTTTTATTCTCATTTAATTTTCTAGATTCATAACACATCACCTACTCTTCCTGTATTGGAACTTTGCCAATCTTGTCCTTGCATGAAAAATACAAGTATTTATTTGCATTAGCATTTCCCAAAGTAGGTGCTCAGGTGAGTGAATTTTAGTTGTTCAAAAATTCTTGTGCATTTAGGTTTCCATTAAAATTTCATTCCTTTTAATTCTAATGTAAGGACGAGATTCCCAGTTTTTTATAAGTTTCAAATGAATATTTGATAGTAACCAACAAACCCCATAAATGATTTGACCTTCGTCACATTTGATTGTGTGGAGCATTCCATTATCTCTTTGATCTTATATGAGTCCGAAAACCATCATTTTAATAAAACATGCCCCAAGTAGTGACCTTATGTTTGAATGAAGTCACATTTTCTAAGATTGGGATATAATTTTGTCTCTTTGAGTAACTATAGAACTGCTCTCTAAGTAGTTATAGAACTTCTTTTAGGTGGTCTTCATGCTCTTTTTCATTTTCAAGTACACCAAAAATCCATCCATAGACACCAATAAAAAATTGTCTGGATATGCCCTCAACATGTTGTTCATAAGGCACATAAAGGTTGTTGGAGCTCTTGTAAGCCTGAGTAGCACCACAAAAAATCCATAGTGGCCATATCTTGTCCTGAACATAGTCCTCTCAATGTCCTCTCCCATTATTCTAACATAGTGGTATCTAGTCTTGAAATCAATCTTAGAAAAAATAGAAGCCCCCCTCAATTGGTAAAATATATCATCAATTTTGGGTGATGGGAAATTATTTTTCACAATGGCTTGGCTTAGTTGTCAGTAAACTATGCATAGACGTGACATTCCATCTTTCCTTTTAATAAAGATTGTTGGGGCCCCCCTCATGAAACAGTAGACTATATGTATCCTTTCTGCATCAGTTTCTTCAATTGTGTCTTTATCCCCACGAGTTTAGGGTGCTCATATGTGAGGGGAATTTTGTTGTTTGTCCTGACCTTGGTATCAACTAGATGGTGAAATCAATATCTGTATTGGGATGTGGTCCTCATAACTCATGTGAAAATACATATATGTATTGTGTTAGCACGAGGAAATTCACTAAGGGTTTTGTGTTGGTCCCTATCCCCTTTATTATCTAGATGGAATAAAGGTCACACCATATTCTACTTCAATACATAGAGTGCATTACTGATACCATCACAAGTGGAATTGGCCAATTAATTCCCTACAATGTTATTTTATTTAGTTCGTCACTGAGAGATTCCATTATATTGCTATAGAAATTGATATTGGTTCTATGGGGAACCAACCAATCCATGGTAGTGAGAACATCATATGTGTTGGGTGTGTGTTATGTTAATTCCATGACTAGCCCCATGTGGGAACCATGGGTTTAGATGGGGGGAAGAAACCCCCCTTTCATGGGGTTTGAGGGGGGCGATAGCCCTCCTCTACGGGGTCAGGGGAAAATCTTTGGAATTTTTTTTTTTGACCTTATATTAGGTGGGTGGACCTACCTATGGTTTTTTGCATGGGTTTTGCACATGGTTTTGGGAATGATGGTTTTCTACCCATGGTATCTTGTAGATCTAGTCAGGGGAACTATGGTTATGTTCTAATCCAGGGATAATGGATTAGTCTTTATGAATTATTCGACATGTATATATAGGTATTGTAACATTGAAAGGAATATATTGAAAAATAAATTTGGTAGTCTCGATTTTGGGATCTAGGGGAAATGTCTGTGTATTTGTTTTATATTCTTGAAATTGTTTATTTTCTATTTTTTAGAATTCATATGCAGGTAATTTCTCTACAGGGTTAAACCCAATAGTGTGATCCCAATGTAAACAAATTTGTATAGGGCATGACTCAATCATTTCTAACATCCCTCTCTTTGTCTCGCTAACTATTTGAATAAGCCATGATTCATCATGGATTTTCTTTGGTAGTTTACATCTATCTAATATTTAAGGGCTAATATAGATGAAACTTTATCTTGCTTCAATTGAAATTTGTTGTTGGGAAAAGTATCTATTCAGAACGCCCCTATCCCACTCTAAGGTGTGACAGTGCCTTAGCAACAAACAAGGAAAACTACTTTCGTATTCTTCTTTATGAAATGTAAACGAAGAGGAAGGATGTAACTAACCTGTGTCTTTCGCTAGTTTGTTGATCCAATCACTCTCCTCTTTGTTCACTTCCCGCTACCTGCTCCCTTTCTTACTCAGCTTCACCAAGTTCCTGCAAGATCACAGAAGAGGAAAACTACACAAAGACATAGATTTACATTCATAAATAGCTTAGGATCAGATTTAAGCTAAACATGCAAATATAACAACGCATCATTGATACACAGCATATAGGAGAAACTCAAATAGTTTTATTGATATGATAAGAAGATCCAGGAGGAGATACAACCAAGTGAGTCCCGATCCAGCATCTACCTCCCAGCAAAGGAATCCCTTCCTCACCTCCAACAAAGCATAAATCACCCAATGCACTAATCTCAATCTCAAACCAACAGCAATTCTCTGCAAAGTACAAAATTCCAGCCTCCGGATCTCTGGGATGAGGGATCCATATATATATGTAAGTAGAGAGGATGAGTCAGCTTATGTTTTGACTTGTGGCTTCTCTCTATCAGTTCTTGCTTCCACTTGGAGACTGAGAGCCTCTTACTCATCACTGGTCGAATTCAGTGAGGCAAGTGTCATTGGAGAAGATTCCTTTCCACCTCGTTGAATGACTTTGTCATTTGTCATTTCCCACTCAACGCACCTTGGTAGTGCATTCACCTGTGTTGCAACGCACCTAGCCAGTGTATTTGGGTGCTTTGCAACGCAGGCAGCTAGTGGAGCATCTGAATTGATCCTGATTTGACTAGTTTTGATTAGTTTCTGGTGGAGAACTTCTGGGAGAAGCTGTCGTTGGTTGACCTTGTTTCTTTAGGAGCTGGAACAACATCTTTAGGGACTTAGGATCCCTTGGTTTATGGACATTTCATGCTTATAGCTGTAAGGCACAAAAATGTCTATAACAGTTGCCCCCTAAAGTATGAGGCCGTCTATCGGGTGAAATGCTTTATTAGGAGGATCTGAAGTTCTTTCAATGCTGGGAGGAGACCTGTAATAAGATACAATACAATACATCATCTTCATACTATTTTCATGATCTAGCTGAGGCGGGCATTCCCATGCTCAGCTTTATAAATTCATTTTTGTGTACATAGGACAGACAATCGTCTGATGGTAGACTGATGATTCTGGTGAAGTCATCATCCTTTTGGTAGGATGATTATCTGTGCTGCAATGCTGTACATTTCAATGTCTTTATTTTTCCTGAATATATATCGCAGCTAGGAAACTAGATCCGGGGTCTTCAATCTCGTACGATCTTCACTCTAAGTACAAGTCGATCCATGTGAGAAATGTTTTGAAGTCGAACATGGAAAGACATCGCTTGATTACCAGTCAATGATGCAAATTGTTAACAAGCGCGAGAGGAATCACCGATAATGATAATGACCCTCAAGGTACTGCAGTACCATTCACGTGGTGTGAATAAAGGACTTGGCGTCAAACACCACGCAAAATCTTTCGGTCGAAGGTCATTGATGTATACCTGTCGCCGGAAGTGAGAAACTTGCCATTGAGGCATGCAAGCTTCAAAGTACTGAAGGGGTGTTCCTAGATCAACTTCTTGGATAATGAGCTGATGTCGACAAGAAGCGATCCGTCAAAGGAGGGCCTTGATGTATCCCACATCAATGACATGGAACGGAGCAAATGATTTTGATGGAGGTGAAAACGATCTGATGATATACGGTTCAGGGTGGTGGTCATGAAAGAATGAAGTATAATGTATGGTAGTGGATGGGACACGGGTGACTTCTTTGGATGACTTCTCTTGAACAAGTCGGCGACACTTATATGATGGATTGGTAGCATTTACCCCAAAGGTGGATGGTATGGAGAGACCATGGTGATGTGACCGGTGAATGAAACAACCCAACCCGACTGAGGCACAGAGTGGAAGTGTCATGTTCAAGAGCGACTTGCTACCAATAAAGGTTCTTTGAGTTTCTTCCCAATTTTTTCCCAGTCATTGCTGACCAGTACCTCTTTATTTTTGTCAAGCTTGAGGAGGATAACATATGCTTGTTCTATAATTTGCCCTTCGGGCAAACCCATCGCTATGTTTTAACGAGCCTAGCGATAGTGAAACTCGTTCTCGTTTAAAGAGAAGTTTGTCGCTATTAATGTTTTTAACGAGTTTAACGACAAAGATAACTCGGTCCTTTTCATTTTTAGAGAGTCTGAAAAGGAACGTAAAGGTAACTCAGGAATTCCTTTTTTGTCATCTAATCCCTTAAGTCCGAAAAAGTATAAAACAATACAAAGGGGATGAATTTCCGATAGTTTTAACGAGCCGAACAATACAAGCGCTCGATCTTTTTGTGCAATAATCCCTCAGGTCCAAAAAGATTAAAATCTAGAGGAGGGATAGCACTTCCCGTCACTTTAACGAGCTGGAAGGCCAAAACTCGACAATCTTTTCATATTTTACGAGTCAGATGAAAAGAGCTTAAAGAAGACTCGTCTTTGGAGGAACGAGTGATAAAATGGGTAGCAGCTGATTCCAGGTAAGGGTTGGAATTCTCCAAGCACGGCAGTGTCACAAGGATGGCTAGTGAAATCACTCTTCGCAGCTGTTCCTCAAAATGGGTAAACAATCAAATGGAGGTGAATGATCGGCCAATGGAAAAGTGGAGGTGACGGTGCAAAGACAACCAAGGCTTTAATGGCTGAAAATGTTACATTCATGGTGGTTATTTACCGGAGGATATTTCATTTTTTAACGAGCTTAAACATGGGTTGAAACATTTGCTCGATCTTATGTTTATTTTTTAACGAGCTTGAACTATGTGCTAAAACTGCTCGATTATCGAGTCATATGATAAGAATGTCTCATATAAAATGGCAACTTTTAGATTTTTGCCCCACATCCTTTCTTTATGCAAGTTAGGTGATGACTAATCCTACGAGTTTAAAGGGTTAGCCTACGGGTTTAAAGGGAGGACCTAAGAATTTAAAAAAATAAATAGTTGCCCTTTGCTTGCACTCCAAAAGGTTTGAATGCCCCCAGGTATAAAATATGATTTCAAGGTTACCTCTCAATTTGTAGACAAAACATTTGTTTTATCGGGAAAGGCCTACCTCTTACAGGTTACCAAAGATTGCTCTATTCGCGGTGCAAATAAAACACTTCCTCGGCGATGTCTACCGAGATAGAAAAAGGTGAGTGACACCGAGCGCCAAACACATAACTTTGACAAGAGAATCTTATTCTAGAACAACCCCTCTTCCAATCACGGACGGGGTACGGACTAGTCATATTCTCCCGCGGAAACCTACCCTATACCCGAAGTTTTCCTGCCGAAGCAGACCAGGACGCATGCCCCCTGGTTTTCAGTCATATCCTTCTGGATTACTCGCGCTCATCGGGAGGATGGACTGGGACTTGAGACATTTCTTGCGGGAAGAGACCATTTAGGGACGGTATATGACTATTTGTGATGCGTGATCCGGGAAATGAAAGCTGGTCCACGAGCTTGACCACTCTTCCTTCATGCAGAAAACACATTACTCTAAAGAGTGAGGAGACGATGGCTCCCATGCAATAAATATAGTCTCGTCCGAGGAGTAGGTTATAATCCAAGGGTCCTTGAACGACCATCACGTTCATTTGAACGGTCTTCCCTTTCAATGTTATGGGCACATTGGGGAGGATCCCTAAAGGTCGACTGGTTCCTTTATCAAAGCCTGTTAGATTTCTCATTTCAGGCAACAGCGATGGCGAACCAAGCGCTTTCCAAGCAATAGAGGAAAGGATACTCACAGACGCCCCCTCATCAATGATGGTACCAGCCATGACCATTCTGTATATTTGAACGATAATTCTGAATGGTATGCTTGCTGGCAAACGGGGTCTGCCTAGTTGGTTCCAGTCGAAGGATACAACTAGGTTGCTTGGAGGTGGGACCGAGTAGACGGCTGGGTATGACTTTGATGAACTTCCTTCCTGCGATAAAGGAATGGGTGGATTGCCCCCGTGTTCGTCGGAGTCTGTGTTGATGAAGAGAATTTGGACGGTGTCATCCTTATCCTCTTCAGTGACTGTGTCATTCGAAGATAAAACCTCTAAAGACAAGATCGGGTCGACTGCCACCTCGACCTTTTGACTTTCGTCGGGTATGGGTTCAGCTGGTTCATTTTTAATGACAGGCGCTTTAGCCGACCACTTGAGCGGGCCAGCTGGATTCTCAACTAACGAAGGACTCGGCAAGAGTTTTTTATATCCAGGAGGAAGTCGTAACGGTGAAACCGGACGATCATCCAAAACTCTTTTAGCTTCACCTAAGAAGGGACAACAATGGAGGGCATGGTCACCTTCGCACAGTCTACAGGGAGGTCTAGCTCTCCCTTTTTGTCCAGGGACTTCACTCTCGCTACTTGACGGTGTGCTTTCAACATGGCCATCAGAGGTTGACGACACCAGATTGTGAAAACGGGGAGACCAGTCCCTTAGTATCCGAGGGATGCAAGGACAATCTCTGTGAAAGTGGTCTCCCTTGCAAATGACACATGGCGATTTAGGCTTGGTTGGTGCTGTGTGTGGATTTTCATTAGACGACACTTGTTTTCCCTAATTTGCCTTTGGCTCCTTCTTCTTTTTCTCTTTCTTCTTCTTCTCCTTCTTCTCCTTAGGAACTTGGTTTTTAGCTTTACCAGTCCCGTTAGACGAAGAGGAAGGAAGAGAGGAAGAATTAGAGGAAGTAGAAGGTGGGTGGGAAACTCTGGACTCGTCTAATTGCTGATTCGACTGTTCAGGAATAGTGGTGTTCTGAACGACATTGGTTGAGAAGAGCCAAACTAGCAAGCCAATTGTCAGTCCTAGAAGCGACAATGTGGCCATATGGGGCGCACCAACATCTCCCCAAGAGGAGAAGGGACTAGGATTTCCACCAAGGGGAATTCCTTGGTTGGTAGGCTCCATTTTCTCAACCTAAAGATCAACGTAGGAAAAAGGGTATGAATATTCCGTTTAAAATAAATTTTAACGACGCTTGGACACAACTTGTTTTTTCAATTTTAAAGAGTCGAGAAAAAACAAAAGATGACTCTAGTCTCCTTCGATTTTTAATGAGCCTGAAGTGACAAGTGCTCAGATGGACCTTTTCCGTTAAGGAGTTTGAAAAGGAACAAAAGGGACTGCTCTGGAGATCTAGGTAGAGGGTGTGCCAAACCAATCGCAAAACCGCAGAATACTTTTTAGGGTACGGGCGGTCAGTCTTCCCGAATGCTGTGTTCAGTGCATTGCAATTAGTAGGGTGGCCGACACGGCTTCCTATGGATAAAGGTTTTATGCCTATAGGGGTCTCCCAATATATACTCGACGGTACGTGGGAGCACAATCCGTACTGGCACTTATCGTCTCACAGTGGAGGAATCACCCAACCAACAGTGAGGACAACAGTTACCAGGCTTTACGACGCCGGAACACGTCTCTAGCCTAGACTTCTATGTTGTGCATTAAGTTACAAAGCGTTGTTAAGTTCATTCAATTTATTTTAGGTTGATCTTTCTTAGAAATTTGCCTTTTTGGATCACCACGAGATGTAGATGTAATTCCTAAATGCAGTCTAAAGATGATAAGCAAGCTTTTATCTCTTTTCAACAATGAAAATCCTAGCTATAAGGGGAAAAGAAAGACACAATCTTTTCTCAAAGAGCAAAGAGCACACTGTAAATGCACTTTTTCCTAAATCAAGCCATACAAACTGTCAATATGCAAATGCACTTGTGCATGTATTTGTTTTTCACTTTCTTAATATTGATGCCTAAAAAGAAAGCTGTTGTACAAATTTGAATTCGATTTCAAGTGAAAACCACAAACAAGCTTCTTTTCGAAATCAACAAAGTAGAGATGATTACGACACTTTATGATTTTGAAGTAAACACTTGTTTCGACACTAGAAATTCACAAATTCAAGCCAAAAGGAAAAAGTAAAAGCACAACAAACTATCAACAGCAAATAAACTTTCTCCTAAGATCAAAATGACACTTACGACAGATCTAGATCTAAGGGCGACAGTATGATCAGTTTACTTTTGCAATGGGAAACTGTAAATGACGTAACGAATACACAAAAAAAAATACAGTTTCTTTTATACAACTGAGGCGGAATTAAGGCAAAGAAAAGGGGTTTTCAGATAGGTACACACACTGATAACAAGCTGCAAAAAACAGAGATAAAACTGAACAAAGTGAAGCAAAGAACCTCAGCTGCACAGGGCAAAGACTGATCAACGCACCTGTTGCACAGAGAAACTGAATTGCAGCGTAGGTAGCCTTCTCGGGACCTGCATTGAAATGAAGAACCTCTTCATAGAGCCTGCGCTGAAGCAGAAATGAGAATTTTCTCTGGGTTCTGGGTCACGGTTTGCAGTTTAATCTATGGTTTTTTTTTGGCCGGATAAAAGCAATCAGTAAGGTACAATCAGAGGGATGATTTAAAGGAGGACTAAGAGATATCACAAAGGGCTGTCAGATCATTTGTGAGTCAACTGTTCAGACCATAAACAGGCCCAATAAATGGACTAGAGTAGCAGATCTCTACTTTTCATTTGTAAATGGCAAATGCAGTTCGATTCGCCACTCCTGAGTTTATGAGATGAACAACAATAGAAACACAAATAAACTAACTAGATACGATCCCCAGCGGAGTCGCCAATTTGTTGTTGGGAAAAGTATCTATTCAGAATGCCCCTATCCCACTCTAAGGTGTGACAGTGCCTTAGCAACAAACAAGGAAAACTACTTTCGTATTCTTCTTTATGAAATGTAAACGAAGAGGAAGGATGTAACTAACCTGTGTCTTTTGCTAGTTTGTTGATCCAATCGCTCTCCTCTTTGTTCGCTTCCCGCTACCTGCTCCCTTTCTTACTCAGCTTCACCAAGTTCCTGCAAGATCACAGAAGAGGAAAACTACACAAAGACATAGATTTACATTCATAAATAGCTTAGGATCAGATTTAAGCTAAACATGCAAATATAACAAAGCATCATTGATACACAGCATATAGGAGAAACTCAAATAGTTTTATTGATATGATAAGAAGATCCAGGAGGAGATACAACCAAGTGAGTCCCGATCCAGCATCTACCTCCCAGCAAAGGAATCCCTTCCTCACCTCCAACAAAGCATAAATCACCCAATGCACTAATCTCAATCTCAAACCAACAACAATTCTCTGCAAAGTACAAAATTCTAGCCTCCGGATCTCTGGGATGAGGGATCCATATATAGATGTAAGCAGAGAGGATGAGTCAGCTTATGTTTTGACTTGTGGCTTCTCTCTGTCAGTTCTTGCTTCCACTTGGAGACTGAGAGCCTCTTACTCATCACTGGTCGAATTCAGTGAGGCAAGTGTCATTGGAGAAGATTCTGGAAGCTTCCATTGTCTTTCCACCTCGTTGAATGACTTTGCCATTTGTCATTTCCCGCTCAACACACCTTGGTAGTGCATTCACCTGTGTTGCAACGCCCCTAGCTAATGTATTTGGGTGCTTTGCAACGCAGGCAGCTAGTGGAGCATCTGAATTGATCCTGATTTGACTAGTTTTGATCAGTTTCTGGTGGAGAACTTCTGGGAGAAGCTGTCATTGGTTGACCTTGTTTCTTTAGGAGCTGGAACAACATCTATAGGGACTTAGGATCCCTTGGTCTATGGACATTTCATGCTTATAGCTGTAAGGCACAAAAATGTCTATAACAAAATTGATATTGGTAAGTTTTTTATCATACCTTTGAAGTGAAAAACCATTATTTTTGGATTTTCTTAACTATTGTCTAATGTAGCATAAATCATGGGTATTCTTCGGACCACATCATTCACTATTGTTTCATCTTGTGTGTTGTAAAAACTAGTCCTCTACAGTTTGGGGCAATCTCTCCTCAGATGGTTCACTTCACACTCTTAACACTGTAATGCTCCTTTCCTATGCCCTTCCATATTTTCAATTCTTGATTCCATGGTTCATCTATTCTTACTTTGGAGTTTCTCTATTGTTCATTCTTGTTTGACCTATTAAAAGTTTCACACTTTCCTACTTTCTTATATCCTGAGCTCCCATGCTCCTCCCTTAACATTATTTTTCCAATAATTATATCCATTAATATTTATGCTTGGACTTCTCATAACAAAGTTTGTTTTTTCAAATCACCTGCTCTAGAGTCTTGGGTTCATAAAAACCTATTATATATCGATATGCATGAGGTAAACCACTGAAATACCTCTTTAATTTCGTCTTTTCATACTTAATGTAGGGTACATACCTTAGTAGTTCCGATAATTCACTGGTATACTCCACAAGTGTTAGTTTTCATGTTTTATGTTCATAAAGCTCCTAAGCCCTACAATCATAATATATTTTAGATCGATACTTGGATATGAAGTACTTTTCAAACATTCTCCATGCCAACTCTCTTTCCATGGTACATTTTATATCCTTGAAATCTTCCCATGTCCTTTTAGACTAAAAGTAGCCACCCTTATTTTCATGTTCTCTGTATAGTCATGCAATTTGAAGTACTTCTTTATTCCCAAAATATAGGCCTCTACATTAGCTTCTTTCTCTACGTCTCCATTAAAGGCTGGAGGTTTTTAATTTTTGATCTCTTCATGCATGGGAGTCTTTCCAATTTTCATTCCAGGGTGATATATTGCAGCTACACTATCTAATAATTTGTTAGGAATGTTTACTTCTCTTTCCAGAGTTCTGAGTAGTTTTATTCCTCCTTGTACATATATTATAATTTTTCTTGATTGGTTTCCCTCTACCTTCTTATCATCTAGTTAGTGCTTTTGTATTTTTGATGATGGGATATACTTAGGCATGTCCTTATCCTAATGGATGCCACCAATATACTATTTTCTTTGAATTTCTATTTTTTCTACACATTGCAAGAGGAAGGCATTTACTTATGGTTGTTCTCTAACAATATTCTCATTTTCTAAATTGCAACTTCTTATCTCAACTCTTAGAGTTATAAGAGTGTTCATTAGTTTAGGAGTTTCCTCCTCTTTCATCGTGCCAGTAGACTCTTCTTCAGGACCTTGCATGGTCATGTTCATACTAGTTCTTCAAATGTGTTGTTCATTCTTTCCCTTCCTTATTATATTTTGATGTATATTTTTGTTCTTTTAGAAACACAATGGTATTAACCAACTAGAAAGAACATACAATTAACCTAGGTACTTATCCCCTTAATCTGTATTTATCTATAAATATCAAATCTTAGTTAGAATCTTGTCATATTCAATGATAAATCCTATACAACCATGCATTACAATATTTTGCAATCAACGTAAAGGAAAAACTAAAAGATCAAGCATATCAATCATACATATACTCTACACATCTCATCCTCTCCCATTCTAGTGCTTGAGCCAATGCTCCAATACCACTTTGTAACATTCCCCATACTATCTGTAACCTATACTAAGGTAAATAGAGGATAGTTACTAAGCTGACCTAACCCCTCATGTTCTAGATATGGAGATGGGGTCTAATTTTTTTACCTTTTTGGAACTTCTCAAAGCCTAAAATGGACAACACCATTGTGTTCGTCTCATTCAAATATTTCCAATTGTATATATTTGATCACGATATACTCCCTAAATTAAAAGATAGGGGTGTTCAATGTTTTGTGAATAGAAATGTGCTTCCTGTGTGGTCACCACATGGAGCCTCAATGGCCCTCCAACTCATAACAATATTAAATACTGATTCATTCATGTCATGCCACATACATGCATGTATTAAAGTATAGGAAGGCCCCCAAAGGGTTATAGCCATGTGCATGCCCATATATACATATAGATTATAGGCCTCTTAAAATATATATACCTCATATGAGATAGGCCACTCTACTTTCACCTCATCTCGAAAATATAGTCTCATGGGTCTATTTTGGAGTCCCTCTTTGAAACAACTGAGGGAGAATCCTCTAATATTACATGGATGTTCCACTTGACTACCGCCATGCTAAACTATTGGGAGTGCTCAACTATTTCCATGGGTCAAAAATGAATGAGCCCATAACAATACGTCATCTTAGGAGTGACATCTTGAAAGTTTCCCTTTGAGCCCCATGAAAAAATTCAATATTCATTTCAATAAAATCATCACGGGTATGTGAAGAATCCACACATAATATTAATATAGTGCCCCATGGTTTCATACACATCACTGTGCCCAAAATTATTGGACGGTTCACTCCTGTAGTGTAATATCGAGGACCAAATCAAAATGAGATTGTACCAACTGCTATAGCAAATCATCAGAGTTATGTGGGAATGCATAGATGTAAGATATTACCTGTTCGTTATCACAGGTCCTACATGCGTTGGTTGAGTTTGATCTATGCCCCAACGGGCCCATGTGATCCACATAATCTTGGGAGTAAAATCTTACATGATATGCAGTAATAATTACAAGGAAATTGTTGTGAAGGAAATGATCGGCATCACATGGTTTGGTGCCACTAGAGCACCAGCCATTTTCCATGTTCCAAGAAATATAAAATATTTAAGTTATTTACTCCAATGTAAGGGGTTATGAAATGTCAAGCACACAAGTCACATTTGACCCCCTTTCAAACCTTTGTGGTGTCATAACCTCTAGGGTGATACACCAAAGTAAATTCCTTAATGAGATCAACAACCCTTACATCACCTTTTTGTCACCTTTGATAATGCGCCTAGCGAAATGGGCATATAAGGTTCAAGGCCTACTTCCTCTGGAATCTAAGGTGTCAACAACTATGCATTTGGCAGCTTCAAAGCCTTTAAAAATATGTTATAACAAATCCTTTTCTTGAGGCATCCAAAGCCATGCTCAATCTAACTTTTAGCCTCGTATGGAGTAGCTTGGATAGTTGTGTAGGTCCATATATTTTTATATTTCCATACTATCCTTTCTGAGATTTCACATATCCTTAGTCGATCACACCCCTACTATAACCCATATATTTATGTGTAGATATATCTTTTATATATACACTCATTTGAATGAACCAAGGGTTATCCCATATAATATTTCACACTACCCTAACCGAACTCGACCTCTGGCCTCCATATATATCAATCGAGTTTGTCTTGGCCCTTTCCCTTATGCACAATTACTTGTGTAAGGCGAGTCCCTCTTAAGCTTAATATGGTCTTGGATCAACCATAACTAATAATCATACATGTGATATATATATATGATTGGAATTATGTTTTTTGTGGTTGTAGCTAGCTAGTTTTATCATTGATGTCAACATTGTCATCCATTGTGATCATCTAGATGATGCAGATGTCAACCTTATGCTGGTTTAGTTGATGGCTTTGTTATAGTAGCTCTCTTAGTTTGTATGTTGGTATACTAGTAATTGATTTGATGCAGAGAGAAGTTGGAGGTGATGGACATATGTGTTTGATCCATGTTGATGAGTTTGGTAGTCTAGGTCTTCATGCTCATGACTTGTTTCATAGTTTTTTTAGCCTTGTGATGATGTTATAGAGGTGGTACAGAGTTGTGTAAGGGTTTTGCAGGCTTCCTATGTTTTGTAAGAGAGTATAGGAATTCTTAGCACTAATTTCAACTCGTTTCTTGTTAGCTCTAGGTCAAATTGGTGTTAGCACTTCGTTGTGACATTTAACCTATTTGTAGAGGTGTCACAGAGCTTAGTATTGGCTTCAGGGGTATGTACATGTGTTGATGAAGGTGCGAGAGTAGTTGAAAAAAAGTTGTAAGTTGAAGATCTATCAGTTTTCCTTATACTCAGCACTAGCCATTGGAAAGGAGTGTCATGCATACAACTAAAATCCATCAACCAATATTTTCTAGTGTTGTGCATGTGACTGTAAACCCTTTAGCTGAGATTTTCCAGTGTTATGGTTGTGGTTAAGGCTCTACATGGAAATTCCTCTGCATTCAACATGCAGGTAAAGAGAAATTTGACTTGGTAATTCCTAAAAGGTTTGAAATTAATTAGATAAGGTTGAGAGTACTTGAATAAGTCCTCCCTTGGGTGTGAATTTCTTTAATGCATAAGTAGTGATAGTCATGGATGAATTTATTCAAATTGGTGCACCTATGAGCTCTACCCAAGTGGAATTCACCCGAGAAATAATTAATATCTCATTTTCGATCTGACATATGCTTGGTTGGAGTAATAAAGAGTGAAAGAGGGATACAAAGATGAAGTATCCTTCAGACATATTGGTGAGCTCAGTTTATCAGTGCAGATGGAAATGGGGTCAGAAGATCTGAAGCCTGTAGTAGAGTACTGAAGTAGACTATCATTTTACTGATCATATTTCTGGTAGAGACAAATCAGAGGTAGAATGTGTTGGTTCATATTTTGATAGAAATTAACAGAAATAACATGGATTGAGGAGGGAACCTATTGCATCATTTGATATATTTTTTGTGCAGTTGTTGATGCATATGGAACAATGCCATAATTATTTTATGTTGCTAATATACTGAGGGATTGATTTATTTTTTAGCCTATATTGATGGTGATGTGTGTGTCCACGAGCTGCTTGGTTGATGAATGTTGATCCCTGAGACTTTTGTTGTTAGTTGTTTGTGTTGGTGAGCATAATTTTATTGATGTTGAGACTATCTTGGTATTGGGGTCTTGATAGTAGAGTTGAACCTTGTCGGGCATAGTGTCTTGGTGATCTAATTTGAAAATGAATGAAATCAAGGTATGCATAGAGTTGTGGAGGAGTGGCCTCTAGAATGTGGCTGCTTGATGAGTTGAAGTAGTGATTTTGTGCTAGTCGGTGCTAACAGTAGTGTTGCAAAAGTGGTCTATTCTTCCCAGTGGGAGCTATAGTAGTTGGTGGTCTCCAAATCACTCTATTTTCTGGATCAAGTCTCATATTCTGTGGTGGTAGGCTAACTATTTTTTGAGGTCAAGTCTCCTAGATGTTTGTAACCGAGAATATATATGACATACTATTGCTTGACATAATAGAAGATTCAAAGGAGTGCAACAACAACAAGGGTGGTTTTTCTCCAGAAAAGGGTTGACACTAGAAATATTTATGTTTTCATCGCATGACGATTTCTGTTTGTTTTTTGGTGTGTAGCTGAAGGTTTGTGGTTCATGCATTGATGTTTACATGGTTATATTCTTATTATTTGTTCTTCTCATATGATCATATTTACACCTAAGATATTGGTTTCTAATACATTATGAGGTTATACAAATTAAGTTGTGATTCAGTTAAAGTTAAAATCGGTAAAAATATATATCAAGATACACTAGTAATTCACCCTCCCCTCTCAATAGTGCTCAAGATTTTTAACATACACAAACACACTCATCACCATCTCTCTTGAGCTTAAGCGGTCTCAGTCTAGATTGTGCCCTTATTTATATATATATATATATATATATATATATATATATATATATATATATATATATATATATACATATATACATATACATATACATATACATATACATATACATACATACATACATACATACATACATACATACATACATACATATATATATATATCATACATACATACATACATACATACATATATATATATATATATATATATATATATATATATATATATATATATATATATATATATATATATATATATATATATATATATATATTAGTGTGTAAGTCGTTGCATTTCTCCTCGGCTTTCATTTCATAAATTAAGTCCTAATGGCCAAAATGCAAACCTCTAGGCTTAGCTTGCAAATACATCTAACAAAGATTTTATTTGTCTCGTGTCATGGAGACTTGTTGCATACTTAGACAAAACAAGAAATGAATCACCTATTCTTGGGAAGCTCTATTGATGGATTTAACCTCTCACTTCCACATAGGAAAGAAGATATCCCTCATTATTAATCAAGTCAATTATCATCACAAGAAACACAAGGTTTTTCCATAGAAAATACAATGAATTTTTTCAAGAATCTAACTTACAATTGTATGCGAGAAATTCATAAACAAAACCACAAAATATTTAGGAATTTCAATCAATAAAATTTATGCACCAACACCATGCTTTCATGCAACTTTTGTTAATGTTACACATATTCAAAAATAGTTTCTTTAATTCCATAGGTCTCAGCTCAGATCATTTCATTTACAATTTAAGGAAAAGGTAAGACTAAAGGTGGGACTTCAATATTCCACCCAAAAATAGGGTTACTGTAGCCAAAGATACTTACAGTAGTCACCCCTGAGCCATATCCATGATGTAAGTGTAATTTATTTTTAGAATACTTGGAAGGAATCCATATTCAACATATAGAGGATAAGAAATGCATATGGTATTTGGTGGATTATCAACTAGTCAAGCACATTAGGTTTTACAATGCTTGGTGTTTTATCATCTATCTCAAGCACTCTAAGAGTGGTTTATCAACCCATGGAAAGAACCCTAGGTGATTTATGTGTTTTATTTTAGCCAACACCCATTGGCATGTGGCTTTTCATTGCCGACTAGCATATTGAGTTGTTTCTTACCAAGACCTTTGCAAGCACTCATTCCCATTTTCACTTGATCCTCTTGGACTCCTGCTCACGATTTTCCTCTTTCAAGAAATATAATTTCCTAAACTCATATATCTTTCCATATTTCCTCATGATATTCACCTAGAAGAGGTCCAACCCCTATAATATTGTGCATTTTCCTTTATACCATTTTCCTCACGTTGTCTCTCCATATTCCTCTTGGAATCTTCCTCTTCCTTTTCTTCTTATTTGCACCATAAAATTAATTAACAATGTTAGCTAAGCACCCTTCGGTTTATCTTTCCTCTTCCCTCATAGACCATGTATATGTAATCCCACTCTTCAAGCGAATGCACAAAATATACTCAATTATAATGTCAAATATCATTACATTATAAAACTTATGGCGGAAGCATACTAAGGGTGTCACAAATACTATGCTAAGCATAATATTGACTAGCTTCCCTATAAAATTAATTTTAGGGGCATTCCTTTTCTTTCTCCTAGGCCTTCTAAGACATTCCTCTTTAATTAATTTTTTATAGATATCTTTGAGGGCTTGAAGGATATGGATTTTCGTATAAAATTTCTTTATTTCTCCAAGATATTTAACTTCTTTTAAGGTATGTGTTTTGTTGGTAGCAACCATTAGTGATAGTGAGGTCTTTATTAGGTTAATTGAGGAATATATTACTCCTCTTCCTTGATATTTTATTTTACAATAGGTGGAAGAAAATTTTGAATGACCTTCTTAGATCTAAGGCTAATTTCTTGGATTTCAGGAACGTAGGTTTGTTAGGTTCTTTCTCCACTATAAACTGGTTGAGTGTGCTTATTGTTGGGATTTGGATTTGGTTGGGTAGGCATCTATTATTACTTTGGAGGAAATATTTGCGATGCTTTTGGTTGTTGAGCAAGAAAAATCGAGTCAATTGGTTGTGCCATATAATGCCTCCATCTTTATGATGTGTTTACCCATTGAGGAGGTTGACTAAGATGAGTTTGGAAGGGAGGCGTATCATTTTGATGACGATATGGCCATGGAGTAGGCATAGGCCAGTGTAAAGGGCTAGGGGGATACCAAGATAGGTAATGAAAAATATAATTAGCATTGAACAGAGATGGGAAGTACATACATTGTTGGAATTACCTAGGGGCTTGTGGCCTATTTTGGTTGACAAAGCATAGCTACTCCATGCTCCCTTCTACTCCTTGGTACACATCCTTCATATGTGGCTAAGATGTAAATTTATCAGTGATATTATTTTCCTAAGCTACAAAGCATATTTATATGGCATTTAAAGGAAATTAATTCATAGGAAATGTTTTAGTAAAATGATGGGAAAATATGGATAATTCTTTTTATGCATCCTTATATTTTCTTTTAATATGTAAGGTTCCCATCTACATGGAAAAGATATAAAATATTTTGGTCTTCATATTCTCTAGCATACCTTCTATCTCATTTTTAGTAATAAAGGAGGAGGAAGAAGGGCCTACTGAGCTTTGTTTTCTCTACCTGTTTTACTAGTAGCCCTTGAATGATTTTTAAGAAATTATTCATATCATCATAGCTAAGCTAGTACATGTCTCGAAATTCCAAAGGTTAAGTGTTTCCACTAGTTCTTCTATAATTCTTTGTAGTAGAACTAACTTCAAGGGGTCTAGATTAGCGTTTCAGTTGTGCATCCTTTTATAAATTGACAGAAATATATCCTCAAAATATTCTACAGATTCATTTTCTCCTTGGATCATTCTAAATATATCATCTTTTGTGTACCTTAATCAACACAAATCTTGGTACTCATTGTTGAAGGCTTGTTGCATTCATTCCAATGTGGTAACACTATCTCCTTCTATGCTCACGAACCATCAAGTGGTTGCATGGTTAAGAGTGGTAGGTAAAAATTTGAGCCTCTTCTTATGAGTTGTGTAGTAATAAGTCTTGCATACTATAGAAAACTCGAATATAAAATTGTTAGGATACTCTGTAATCAAACCATAGAAGTGTGGGAGGATAGATGAATTGATGTTTTTCATTTTTTCTTCTCCATCTGTTTCTCTAATGAAAAATGAAAATAACTATAGTTGTATGTCTTCATTCATAGTGTTGGTGGGGGTGGTGTTCTTCGTCCTTCTGTAAGTTCCATAAATATCCCTACTTGCTTATCCAAAATGGCCTTGAATACCCCTACGGATAGGGCAGGAAGCTGATAGTTAGTTGAAAGGGGTTGATTTCTAGTGGAAGTTGGGGCTTTTGGTAAGGATTTTGGTGCTCTCTCCTTAATTACTTCAGGCATAAAAGGAAAAAATGTATTTTTCCTTTTCCTATATTTTTGAAAATTTGACGATAATTTTTTTTTCCTTTTTGTAGGAGATGAAATGAAATAAAGAGTAGATCAACTAAAGAAACATGGAGTACATATTTTGACACCTCCCTAACAATGATGCCAAAAAGTGAAGGAACTCATTATTTCAACAATGTTTCAACACTTAAAGCTCTCAAATTTAATTGTTAAGCAAAGGTTAATACAAATTTAATAGGGGTTGGAATATTTTGTGTAATAGGAACTATATCTTTCACTTGTTGATTTATGTAGGTGGAAATACTGAAATAAAAGGTAGATGTACAAATACCTGTTATAGTAATCTATGGTATAGGAAATTTGTAATTATAGTAAATAACACTTTGAAAGGGAAATAAAATGCAACTTTGGTTACTTGTAATAAATAAAAGCACACCTCGACTCTATCAACAAAGAAATGAAAGTAAATTTACACACCTATATGTTATCTTGCAAGGAAATTAAAACACATTGTTCAACTAAACTGTAAAGAGTAAACCCTAATTTGCAAAAAAATCAAATACACACAAGGCATATGCAAGCTATCTCTACCTGCAAGTTCCATTATAAGGGTTCCAATAGTGTTATAATGTATTAGAAAAGACAAATCATGAGTGTATTGAAAATGAGTGAATTTGGAAGGATGGTTGCAAATTTCTACAAGAGTCCCTATTTTTCTACAAGACACAGTTCATCGAGCAAGTAACCAAGAAAAACGTGAGTTCGAGGAGCATGGAAGATGTGTAGAAAATGGAAAATGGTAAAATAAATCTATTTAGAGCTTCAAAAAACCTAGTTGCAAGTTTACCATAGTAAAAATTAAATTTGTTGGTCTCCTGTAATTACAAAATAGGTTACAATATAGGAAATATTAAACAAAGAACAACAAATAAATAACAATAAATGGAATGAACTAAGTGTAAATTAAAAATTCCATTTAAATAGTATAGCTACTACAACTATTACCATCAAGTTCCAAAAGAAACTGCAAAAACAAAATTTTGGTTAACCATGCATGAATGTTGTAAACAAATATAACTTTTTGAAGTTATTTGTAAAAGTAAACATATGAATTAAAAAATTGTAAAAGATGGATATAGAGCCCATGGGGGTATCCTAATATAAGGAATCTCATGACCCTTAGAATAAATCTATTACAAGAGATAAAATCAAATATCACTTCCATTAACTACAAAGCTGGTTTTACATGACAAAGTTGCAAAAATTGCTTGAAAAGACTAATACGTAAGTTTCTTGTCTACTTCACATACTTTTCTACGTTGTTCTACTAGGATACTCAAGTCCCTTATTGACATGATGATTATGGGGGAATCTCCTTGTGTGGAGTACCAAATTTCCCTCCAAAAAACCATAGAAAAGGAGATCTTGCTTCATGTGTCACCTCACAATAGTAGGAAGGAGCATTTAATTCCTTCATCTAGAAAAATTGAGACTCTCTTGATGCAAGGAGCAATTCCCATGAAAATATCTAGTTGGATCTCCTCAAAATATAACCAAAATATCTTCAAAATCCTACACAATAGTTATGTTAGGCATATAAACTATGAAAAACCATTTTGACATTCCTAATAACCCATTAAGATAGGAAATTGTGTAATTTGGTTTAAAATGGTAGGTATAATGTAGCCTTTATTTCCCTTACAATGGTTAGATGGACCTTATGTTTTACTTTTTGGGAGCCTGATCATAGATATGATTTTTCTCAAATCCTGCAAGACTAGAAACTTCGTTTAGTGGTAGCCTGATTGTTTGGATTGATTCAATCATACAGAAAATTGTCATGAATTTTATAATGAGATTCCATACATTGAATAATGGTGCCCTATATTGCACCAATCTATAAAATCTTCTTCTAAAGCATTGTTTCCCCCTGATGAAGTTCCAACAACTCCTTCAAATTAGGAAGACCCTTTAAGTGATGTGACTGAGAGGATTGGAATCATAAATATTGATGCACCAAATCTCAATCAAGGGAGAAACCTAGTCCATAACATAAAGGTCCCCCAAAAAGGCTCACCGAAACACTTAAAAGTTTTCATGTTGAAGCAGCTGAAAGGAGAAGAACCATAAGTTCCACTACAAAAACTAGAGGTGATATAGACAATTCTTATTCAATTGAACATATAGATGTTTCATATGATTGTGAGTTGAATTTGTATACTAATTTTGAACCAACTTCCTTTAATGAAGTTAATTTTCATTAAGAATGAAAAAACTCAACGTAGAAGGACTTTCATGCTCTCAAAAGTAATGGAACATGGATGTTGGTTGACCCACCATTTAGAATAAAACCAATTAATTAAAAGTGGGTGATGGGCCTCCAAACTAGGTATAATTGAAGGCCCATCTGACCATCCTTCAACACATTTTAACATCTCTCTTTGCATTGGATGACATCTTTTTGAGCTATAATGTGTTCACTAGGAGGGTCAAGGAGTATTTTTGTATCATGTAGCCTTATCCATTGAATGTGTAGGAAAATGAGCATTTATTGTGCAGGAACATGTTGGAGACCAGCATGAGGAGATTTAGGAGGCTCATTCCTTTTATCATCCCATCAACAACTTAGTTGGCATATGGGTAGTTACTACCCCTCGGTGACTGTGATAATCCCTGGAGGAAAGATCCACTTTTGTAGGAGATTTGGAGGGAAGAATCCCTGCCATCAAGGAGGTTTCCCCGCACTCATTTTTGTATAAATAAAGGAGCTTAGTATCTTTGTAGGATTTGACATTTCAGGGTAAGATAAAGATCGTTAGAGCTAGAGAATACTACTAGTTGTTTCCATTTCATATTACGTATTTAAATAATTTATGAGATCAATCGAAAGAATCATTTTTCCTCCATTTGAAGTTTTTTTTAAGGGAGCTTAGTTTCCTAGGGTTAGGCCCCAAACCAAGCACTGAAGCCCCTCATTTGTATATTTTTTTTTGCATTTCTTTTTCTACACTAAGCCTAGTTGTTTCTATCTTTGTAAATTTATTTATATGATTTTTTTTTTGTTTCTATAAGCTCATCATTCATATCTCTTGAGAATCTTGGTTGCATTCCCTGTGAGGAAAAGAATAGAAATATATTCATTCTTTTATGCACTAGTTAGATTCTAGTTTAAATTCAACTCATCCTTTCCAATGCATTTTTGTTTTCTGTAATTAGTACTTTAATAATCCTTTAATCACAATGTCTTTGTTGGTATAATAATCACTTTGTGTGTAGGTGAGATCTAGTGGTTCAGAGGAAAAGGTAGCAACACATTCCATGTATAAATCACATCTTCTTCAACATTCGCATTCCCATTTGCATTTGTTTCTCCAAATTCTATGCACACAGAAAGTTACATCAAAGAGCTACAAGAGACGTTTAGTTTTCCTTTTCACCTTGTGCAATATGGGATAGTGAGTATATCCAATCTTAATAAAGTCCCTTACACTCTTTCACAACCTCCTACCACCTTCTCCCGCCTTCAGACTACCTATAAAATCCTTAGGTCACTCTCAGATGCAATCTAGTAGAAATATAGGGCATCTGGTAACAATCTGATAACACTTCATAGAATTAACTAGAACTCAACCAAAATTGCCTCTTAAGCATATTCATTTGCTTTTAATCACTCTAAAACATACCCTAAGCATTGGAAGCCAAATTGAGAAGAATGGATACCCTTTGTACATCTTCCTTTCATCATTGTAGCTTTATATCTACAATTAGGGTTGATTGTCTTGGTTATGAGTTAACTAGCGTAGAAATAGTTTACAGTTATTACTTTTGAACATTTGATGGCTTCTACAAATAGATTAGAGTTTACCTTAATTGCAATATTGTATATTTTATTTCCTTTAGGATAGATTAGATTCATTTCTTTCGTTCAACTAGCTAGGGTTTACATTCTTGTGATTTATCTTTCACAAAGCATATCAAGATTTCCTTTACACCCTTTCTTTATGTGGAAATAGATTAATGTTTCTTTGATGTTGTAGGACAAGTAATGCTTCAATTGTACCTTTTCTTGCAAATCTGAGTTTAGTAGTTTTCTTTCTTTTGGATATTACAAGATGGTCTCCGCACATTTCAATTAAATTCATTGCTTCAAAGCATATTAGTTAGAATATTTATTACTTTGTATATAACATTGTCACCTCCTATGATCATACAAAATTCGGATTGATAAATTAAATTTCGAGCCATTGGAGTTGCAACATTCTTGTTGTAATACCAAGACCCATTAGTGGCCTATAAGAACAACTAGAAATAATTTGGCTCATTTTTCAACTACAAAGCAAGGCTCATGGAAAAAGGATTTTCATAGAAAAGAGGTGTTTATTATGAAAATATATTTTCCTCCAAAAAGGAATGGGACACCATCTAGACTCTCTTTTCTTTGCCATCTCAGAATTCATGGGAATTTCATCAACTAGATATGAATATTGTTGTTGTAGTGTTTTCTTCTCAAAGGTGTATGGAAAGAAATCACCTAAGACTGTGGATGAAAAATAGTCTCACCAATATAAATTCTAGCTAAACATTATAGATCTACAGCAAATGATAGAAACAAAACTTGCTAAAGTCCTGATCTATGCCACAATAATAGTTAAACAACAAAATGAATAGTAATAAATGCGGGTACTTCATTAATCCAAAGGAAACTAGATATACAAATAATATATTTTACTAAATAACACATGTGAAGGGAAAAAATAAATGTTACCAATCCCCCTCTATGGGATGGGTTTTTGGCAATCCTCAAATGTCTTCAGCTTGTGTAGAGTCTCTCTCCTCTAAAATTTGTAAACTAGACAAATAAAATTTTTGAGCTCAATGGGAACTCAAATGGAAGAGAAATGGTGTTCGACAATGATAATAATTAGAGTTACAGTAGTGAGAGCAACAATGAAAATAATGAAAAGTGAATAATGAATGGAAAATCCTTCTATTTGTAACAAAATATTGAGTTATTGTCGAATAATGAGCAATAATAAAATATTATTAACCCCATTCTACAAATAACCACTTGGAATATATTATTATATTTGGTTAGGAGGGAAAAAGTATTTAAACTTTTATTTAGAAATAATAAATAAATAAATGATTTATTTATCATCTCAAGAAATATGGTTAAGGAATAATAAACAAATAATGATTTATTTAATTATTCCTGAGGGATTTAGTCAAACTTGACAACAGATAATAACTAATTAGTGATTAATTGATTATTCCTAGAGAAAAATAAGGTAATTAATAATTTATTTGTTTATTTTTCATAACTCGGTCAAATATGACAAGGAATATTAATTAATCAATGGTTTAATTAATTATTCCTAGAAGAAAATTACATAAATAGTGATTTATTTAATTATTCTTCATGGGTTTAATTATAAGTTACTTAACAAATGTGGTTTATTAAGTAATTTCTCACAGTGAAAGCAATTTTCCTACAGTAAAATTGACCTTACATGGTGTACTTCAATCCATATAGTAAATTAGGCTATATGATCATTTTTTCTCTGATAACAGACTTCCCCCCAACATAAGAGTGTTAGGATCAAAACATATTCCCGAAGTACATTGTAAAGACACAATCACTAGACAACAAAGTGGAGTTAGAGAGAGAGGCAGAGAGAGACCAATAGGGTTGAAGTGAAAGAGGATACAGACAGAGGGGGCGAGACCAATGCAAGTATCCTTTTATGTTGTGGTATCGGATCTCAGTGAGGCAGGGGAGGCATACCTATACCCACTGAGATAACTTAGTACAAAAATAATGATGCACCCAAAAACATAAAACTGAGCAATGAAGTACATGCTGAATAATACATCACACGCTAGCATAACTGAGTCATAAAATAATACAATGTGTCACATATACACAATGTGCCTGATAATACATGAGATAGGACTGAATACAATAATATCTGAGTACATGAGATATAATGGCCCTTCCCTCAAAAAATGGGTGGAAGGGAGGGTAGAACAACCAAAGAAGCCATGCTAAATAGGGAAGGACTCTACAAAACTGAATGGATCATATGAAGGAGACGAGCATTCTATGAACACTCTGATGGGTAGGAACTGACCCCATCAAATACATGGAACTTCATCTGAGGTTGTAGCATAATATGAAGGCATCCAGGCTTGTGGGGGGCTACCTAAATGGCCACCCACTCATGAGGTCTGAAACATCTCACACACACCGGGGAATCACTCGCTCAATCTGATGTATCACTCGACCATCAAGCGTATGAATCACGATCATGAAACAACTAATTCAAAGGGAAATAATGATTCCCTCAGCTCGATACAAGGTGCTGAGCAGGAATGGATGCTGGAAGCAAGATACACTGCCCTCTAAGCCATTGTTCTGGAATAAATGTGTTGATTTCGACAAAATAGGGTCCACAACAAGTGAGGTAATGAAGATCATCAACTAAGGCATGAGGGAAAATATTAATATGACTGATGGAATGACACCACAGATAATGGGGAAAATGGGACTCAAGGACAAACATATGACTTCCCTTATCAGAGCATAAAGTGCATGGTTGACCTGGCAGTGACTCACTCGACTCCGAAGGCGATGGGGGACAGTATGACTAGAAGCCAAAATGGGTAAAACATGATGAATGGTATGCAAATATGGATGGAATATTGTGACATCAAATAATGGGACGTAAAACGGACTCCATGGATGCAAAGGTGACTCATCGCTGATGCTCTGAACAAGGGTGACTCCATGATGCTGCCACACAAAATAGGCTCGATGGGGACAATGAAAGCATGAGCACATCATGGTTACTCATGATGAAAATTGACACGTGGGACAATATGTATTAAGTGGAGATGGACCTCAAAGTACAAGTGTTGCATATGAAGAATTTCAATTTTGAGAGGCGATGAAGTGACCCTTCTTGGAAAAATGGCTTCCAGGTGAAATGTAAAATCATCAAAAACTAAGAAAGACCCATTACATTTCATCAAACTAACCTATGATTTCATCACAGTGGGCGACAAAAAAAATGTGTTTTTTCTATAAAAGGATGTTTCCCCTCCAATTTGAATTCATTTCCTAAGTGAACTGTGGTGATTTTGGAGGGAGGAAGAGACCCTAAATCTTGTGGAGATCATAGCGAATAGACCAACCATCTAAATCAATATCTGTGACTTTTATGCAAGTCACCTTACTTGTCTAAAGTTGGCCTTAATGCTTCTTGGAAAGATGGTTCCCGGTGAAGAATTAAGGGAAGACTAAAATGCGAATGAACTACTAGAGGAGGTCTAGAATCGTCTTCACCCACTAAGTTAAACATGGCAACTATGTGTACATATTGTAGAATATTTGAAGATATGGTATCAAATGTATATGATATGCGATGTGCATATGGCTCACCGAAGAGGCTAGTAGGACAAACTATTGAAGGAATGGGAGGATAATCAACCATACATAGATCCAGTGGGATCTAGGCCGAGACTTATGTTACAAAATTGAGAATATTGCTAGGGGAAAACCATCATGCCCCTAAACATGTGATACTCCCCACAAACATATGTGATGGAGGGGAGATATCTGGTATGCAAAGGCGGGAATGATGCCCCCTAGCAGGAGGAGTTTGTGGAGTGACATTGTGTTTTGAGTGCTCGAAAAGGGGATTCAAGAATCTCAGCCCATATTGGCATGAGATCCTCCAAAGGATGATAAGGAGATGTAGGGGCCTCTGTCCCCCCAGTATGTTATGGGCATATTAGATGTATCTAGAGTGGGGAGCTCCAAATATGGAAGGAAGTAGCACGATGGCACATATCGTCCCAAGGATAATCAAGGGTAGTCATGGCTTCCATGACGTCCTAATCATAATGGAGGATGGGGGGATAGGAGGACGATTAACTGCACGATGCAGTAGCAATACCTGGTGTGTCATTATGAGAAATAAGGTTCACATACACATCATCTGAAATGCTAGATGAAAAGCTAATAGATGGAGGATCTACATATGTTTTAACCTATGATTCTGTCGAAAGAGATTCAATAGAAGAATGCACAGAAACCTCAGAAAGGTTTTTGCTGTGGGAAACTCAAGGATGACGACATGTAAGGGATATGGCCCATTGATTCTGTCACCTCAAAATTGTGGGGAGGGATCATTATGGTGGGACTAGAGTCCCCTTGTTCTAGTTTACTAGTGGTACCAAAATCCAAGGATAGAGTAGTAGGTGATCCACTACGAGTGGTCTCGTATTTGTGAAGCACCTCAAGGAAATCATGAAATTCGTCGAGACAAGAGAAACAATGGGAATAATGACCATGACGACCACACAAGGCACAACGATGATTTGTATGTAAATTTCTGAGTTTCTTGGTTGGATCCATTAAGTTTATTTGAACCTTGGGGATATTTTACTCAGGGAATGTTTCATGAACCAAAGGTTTGCGATGAGGTAGTTTAGGACAATTATTGGTGGTGTTCCCAACAAATTTACACAAAGTGCACAACGGTGATGGCTTTGGGGGCTAGAGGAGATTGGGGATCCTTATACTTAGGTTATTTCCTCTTGGATTTGCTCCCCTTTTTGGATGATTTTGTAATAGGAGTGAGTTCGTGTTGAGGTTGTGATGGACCTAGAGTAGTGGCAGGGGATGTAGGGACTGGTTGAACTACAGTAAAAGCATGATAAGGTCTTAGCTAACTAGGTGGAGACCTTACAACGAGATGAATGTACCATACTGGGATCCGTAATGTCTTATTAGGGAGGACCAGCTAACCCATGACAAGGACAGAAAAGATTCTAGGAGGAGGAAATAAGAAAGGTATCTGGCTTGCAGGATAATGTCCTGGGAGAAGAACTTCTAGATTGGTGAGACCTGGAGGAACAGTTCCTGGTGGGAACATAGGAGAGGCACCCACAAATAGAGAAGGTCCTAATGGGGTGTATCCAGATGGCTCCGCTAAGAGAGTAATAGGGTGCTAAGAAGGTTTCTATTGATCAGATATACCAGACTTCCTGAGAGTAGCCTCCGACGTTTTTAACATGAAAACACTCAAAGAGCTAGGATCAAAGGTGAGAGGGGGAGGGCGAGGGAAACCACCCAATAATGAGGAATCTTTGTAGACTTCAGGTGAAACACTGGTGAGAGGAGTTGAAGACTTATTATGAGACATTGATGAGATAATGGACTCAAGGGAGGTCACCAATGCCAGCTCATAGTATCTCCACTGATCGATAGTGGTGATATCCCTTCATGGGGGAAGCACATGTTGCAAAAAATTGGAGATGCAATGAATGACATGGCATGAGTGTAACTATGACCCAAGAGAATGTTGTAATCTAAAGGGGCATCAATAACTTCAATGTCTACATGAACAGTCTTGCCAGCAAGAGTCACAAGACAATTGCAATACATGCCGAGAGGCTGGGAGGAGCGACCATCCCAAGAATGCAAAGTATTGGTGGATGGGGATAACTTAGGTGACTTAAGTTGTTCCCATATGGTAGTGGACATTGCACAGGTGGATGCACCTTCGTCAATAATGCATCGAGAGATGATGACATTACGAAATCAGACTCGTATCTGGAAAGTAACAGATGAAGGTAATGGGGGACAATCAAAGGATCATTGGAAGGATCTACTGTGCCCAAAGTAGTTAGTAGAGATTTCTTTTGAGAGGGGCATGACTGGAGGACTTCCAACATCAACATGGCAGTAGGTGATTGCGCCAAGTCATGTACTATATTGTGGGTAGCTCATTTAGAAGTCACGTTACAATTTAATGGTCCCGTCAGCATCTTGGGAATGACATCAACTTTAGGCTGAAGGATTTGTAATGGACCATTTGGTGGTGTAAGAAGCTCAATAGATGCTTTGGTTTTGGGCTCAATGGGAGATGAAGTCGATGGCTTGTCATATTGACGTGATTGAGTTTGTAGGTTGATGTGAGAGGGGTTAACCTCATTAGAATTCATCGTGAGGATCTAGTAATCACCAAGAACAAAAGATTGGGGGGGATGGGATACTTGACCTAGCTGAGGTTGAGTAGCAGCAAATTGTTCGTGAGGGAAAGGATTGTGAGCACTACCGGTTGAGATGGCACAGGATTCTGAGGTGTTTGTTGGATGGGCGGTTGACTTCTAAAAGTTGCTTGAGCTTCCCACATTTGGCGCATCAGGGGTAAGAGAGGATACTCATCTATATAATGGCCATGTACACCATAAAACACACTAGGATTTTTCATACGAATAACATTCTTCTTCTTGGGCTGGTTTTTGGTGTTAGGCTACTTACCCTGGGACTCACTAGGTTGATTACCTTGATTACACTGGTTACCCTTGTTAACTTTCCCCTTATTCTTATTCTTTGAATTTTGGGGGTTGGTCGCACTCGACCCTAAGGGGGTGGTGGCTGCTGGGGCTAACGACGCATGGGAGGCTGCGGTGCTAATGATTCAGGGACTAGAACTCTCAACTGTGCATAGGGATAAGATGGTGGAGGAGCAATGGTTTCATAGATAGTTTGAGCATTGGATGGCCTTGAAAGCATGTTGCTAGTAGGAGGGGCATAAGTGTTCGAGGAACTCATGCCCCCTTATGATAGCGATAAATTTGTTGAGTAGATGGCAAAGGATGTGAAAGGGTTCCAACAATACCATTGGTGGCATGAGATTCCCATTCTACATTGGCACACTGAAGACGGGGGATGTCTGGAATGACAGTATAAACATAACCAGATTGCGCATAAATCAGGTCATATGTCAGAGCGGTTTGGAGAGCTTCTTCCTCTGTCTAAGGAAAATGGGATGTGATATCCTTTCCAATGGGTGATAAAAGGATCCTAAGAAACCAATCAAGATAAATACAGTGTTTGAAGGGTGGGGAACAACATGTGCTCCTCCTTCTATGCCATTCCTGAACATGATCTAAAATATGGGTGGCAGCGGAATGACGGAATGAGGTCAAGAGCTCCATACCAGTGTCGTATCAGAGAGGTAACTGAAAATATGAGAGGAACGCTTTAGCAAGAGTTGCGAAAATGGAAGAAGATGTAGCTGGCTGGTCTACATATCATTTTGCAGCATCTCCATCAAGCGTGCATTGGAACAGCCAAAGAAAAATGGAGTCATATCTAATGGAATTGGATGAAATCCACATGTTGAAGGAGCGGACATGATTGGTAGGGTCCTCTCCAGAATTACCCTCAAACTTGGGGATGTCAGAAGGAAGCTTAGTCAACATAGTTGGAAAACTAGCATCGTGGTGTATAGGGTCATTTATCAACTAACGAAAATCTGGGAGACTTAACCGAGCCATAAAAGGGAGCATGGGGGTTGCCAAAATGGTTCCTAAGGTAGTTCCACTAGATGTGACCATCGGGGTAGAACCAGAACCATCACCAAGTTGTGTTCCTACACCAGTTGTGGGTCCATACATGGTGATGACATGTGGTGAGAAAGGGTTGAAATCAAATGAGGAATTAGATGAACCAGGAGAAGAGTCAGTATGGGGACTTGTGGGACTATGAACTCGAACCCTGCGGGGAGGAGTAACATGCCCAAGCAGAAAATCGGGATGAGGGTCTAAGAGTCTCTGCGAAAAATGCCTTGGTGGTACAATGGTGGTAAGACACAAGTGACATGAAAATGGTGAAGGGAGATCAACAATATGCTTTTGCCTATGTGGGGAGATAAATTAGCTATGTTAGTTCTTGGCTTGGCGGTGTAAACCAAGTGCCCTTCGCTTAGAGTGTGCTTGTGTGTGCAAGTGTGTTACTAATTAAGCCTATATCGTGTTTGAAAAATGAAAAAAATTGTTGAAAACAAACTGAAATTGAAAGAAGAAAATGAATAGAAAATCAATTAACTAAACCCTATGTCAGTTCATGGAAAAATCAACTGAAAACAAACTAAAAAGGTCAAGATATCTAAGTTTTGGTGTGACTGGGATCAAATGATGTTGGAAATAATACTGAGAGGGGGGGTGAATCAGTATTATCAAGTTCTTTTAATAAATCTTCCTTATTTATTCCTTGAATTATTTTTGCATGTCAGTACCATAAAATAATGAGCATGACAAAGAAAACAGATAGTCACACCAAAGAACACAAGATGTAAGGTGGAAAGCCAATGTGGGTGAAAACCACCTGCTGCAATATGTCTCTATCTTTTTTCAAATTAGAAACTCCTTTTACAATGGTTTTGTACTGGTGCAGTCCTTTACCAGTACGCAGGCTGCAACCTGCAGAGAGCTACAACTCTCTCTCGTTTTCCAGTCTCTCCTGGAAGGGAGCTACAACCCCCTACTTCTTTTCTTTGAAGGACCACTTTTCATAAATTTTCAAACTGGATCCAAGAACATCAAAAACCCATCAACTACACTTGCATCATCAATCTCTGATTTCACCAAAGCCAACCCGCATACAGATCTGCAAATATTTCCTTATAACTTTGCAGTTGTTACATCAGACATACCCAGATCATAACATGTGTAAAATAAAACATGCATCAATAATTCAGACCCAGATTATTAGATTTATAGATCAAGCGTATGCCACATATCACACATCAAAATCATATAGAGATACCACTATTCTAGCCTTAAGATTTTGACCCATCAATAGTACTTATCCTTCTCCTTACGCTCAGGTTCCTTCTTCATTCAGATCCAGATCTGCACCATAACCCAATCACAATATTCCAGATCTAGCACTTTATCAGATATTCGATAATTCAGAAGATGCTTTGCCAAATGATCTCCTTCCTCTTTTATAGTCTTAGGCCTTTCACAATACCACGGGCCAAAACCATAGGATCAAAAAACTGTTGGACTAATACCATGAACCAACCATGAAAGTACGTGAGATCAACACTTTTGGATGCAATACCACGGGCCAAAACCATAGGATCAAAAACTGTCGGACTAATACCATGAACCAACCATGAAATTGAGTGAGATCAACATTTTTGACGAGGTACCATGGTCCAAAACCATAGGTTCAAATACCAAGGACTAACTACCATGGACCAAAGGTAAGTTCTCCAACATATACGCGCTTTTCCTTGCATGAAAGTGCGTACCATGGTCCAAAACCATAGGTTCAAATACCAAGGACTAACTACCATGGACCAAAGGTAAGTTCTCCAACATATACGCGCTTTTCCTCATAGGTTCAAATACCAAGGACTAACTACCATGGACCAAAGGTAAGTTCTCCAACATATACGCGCTTTTCCTCATAGGTTCAAATACCAAGGACTAACTACCATGGACCAAAGGTAAGTTCTACAACATATACGCGCTTTTCCTTGCATGAAAGTGCGTGAACTTTTTCTCTACATGAAATAAACTTTTCTCTGCATAAAAGTGCGTGAACTTTTCTCTACATGAAATAAACTTTTGTCTGCATAAAAGTGCGTGAACTTTTCTCTACATGAAATAAACTTTTCTCTGCATATAAGTGCGTGAACTTTTCTCTACACTATAATTTATTATCTAAGATGAGTGGGTTGCCATCAAGTACAACATATGTATCATAATGCCAACAATCTCCCCCTTTGGACTTGATGGCAACAGCAACCAATCACTCTCCCCCTTTGACATCAAGGGCAAAGGGTTATGCTCCCCCTAAGAACATGCTCCCCCTGACTATAAACCAGATCTGCAAAGAAGAACCATAATCCATGACCATGAAAGAGATAGAGACGTATTGCAGCAATATTCAGACTAGCATCCATGATCTCCTTCTGTACTTCCTCCATAATGCCAACAATGCATGATATGCTCCCCCTGAACCTGTGCCATTCGATCTTTGACCAATCCGCAACCCAGCACATGTACGCATATACTTCATATGAACCTTGCATACAACCAACAATCAGAAGAGATTGAACAACAAGATGATGCATCAACAACCCCCAGATTTTGCCTGAGGTATTCAAAGGTCTCCCTAGGCAATGGTTTCGTGAGTATATCAGCAACCTGTTCCTTAGAAGGAACATACTCCAACTTGACCTTTTGTTCAAGCACTTGTTCGTGGAGAAAGTGATACTTGATTGGTATGTGCTTGGTTTTTGAATGCATGACTGGGTTCTTTGAAATGCTGATTGCACTTGTATTATCACATAAGATGGAGATGGGTGGTGTACAAGTGATTTGAAAATCCTGCAAGGTCTGCATCATCCAAAGGAGTTGAGTGCAGCAAGATGTAGCAGCAACATATTCTGCTTCAGTTGTAGACAAGGCAATCGAACTCTGTTTCTTGCTGAACCAAGATACTAATCTGGAACCCATAAAGAATGCACCACCACTTGTGCTTTTCCTGTCATCCACGCTTCTGGCCCAATTTTCATCTGTATAAGCATGAAGTGTGAGATCTGTATCTCTAGGATACCATAAGCCATAGTTTTGAGTCCCTTGAAGATATTTGAAGATTCTCTTTACTGCCTGAAGATGAGTTTCCTTTGGATTTGCCTGAAATCTTCCAACTATTCCCACTGCATGCATGATGTCTGGTCGGGTACCTGTCAAATAAAGTAGACTTCCAATCATAGATCTGTAAGTTGGTTGATGCATTGCTGCTGATTCATCAATTTCACTGAGGTTACATCCTGTGACCATGGGTGTACATACTGGTTTTGCTTCTTCCATACCATATTTCTTCAAAATTTTCTTGAGATACTTGGTTTGAGACAAGAAGATCCCTCCTTCATTTTGTTGGATTTGCAAACCAAGAAAATATGTCAGTTCTCCCAGCAAGGACATTTCGAATTCTTTCTGCATCACCAAGGCAAAGCTTTGACTCATAGCTTCTTCATTGCTGCCAAAGATAATGTCATCTACATACACAACAAGTATCAGCAATTTGTCATTTTCAACTTTTATATAAAGATTGTTGTCTGCTGATCCTTTTGAAAAACCTTGTTGATGAAGATATTTGTCCAAACGATAGTACCAAGCCCTTGGAGCTTGTTTGAGGCCATAGAGAGCCTTTTTCAATCTGCATACAAGATTTGGATCATTTCCAAGAATGAAACCATCTGGCTGCTCAATGTATACTTCTTCTTCCAAGTCTCCATTCAGAAAGGCTGATTTCACGTCCATTTGAAATACTTTGAAGTTTTGAAAGCTTGAGAGAGCAAGGAACATTCGGATGGCCTCAAGTCTTGCAACAGGAGCAAAATTTTCTTCAAAATCTATTCCTTCTTGCTGCGCATACCCTTTACAAACAAGTCTGGCCTTGTTTCTAATTACTTCTCCATTTTCATTCAATTTATTTTTGAAGACCCATTTTGTTCCTATAACATTCTTATCCTTTGGTCTAGGAACCAGCTCCCAAGTGTTGTTCTTTTTGATATGCTCAAGTTCTTCATCCATTGCTTTGACCCAACATTCATCTTTGCATGCCTCTTTCACATTTTGTGGTTCAGTGGAAGAGAGTAATGCCAAATAGCTTGAAGCTTCTGCAATTGTTCTTCTTGTTTGTACACCTGCTTCTTTCTGTCCCAAAATCTGAGATTCTGGATGATTCTTCTAAACATATTTGGATGGAGTCTTCTCTTCTATCCTTATCTGCTCCTCTGGTTCTTCTTGAGGTTCTTCTTCTTCATCATTTTGTCTTTGAGGATGGCCTTCATCTTCTTCGATATCTTCATGATTTACTTGCCTAGGAATGTATCCCTTCTCATCAACCACTACATCAATGCTGTCAACAATTCTTCCAAGTCTTTTATTATAGCACTTGTATGCTTTGCTGTGTGGAGAATAACCCAGAAGGACGCCTTCATCTGCTCTAGGTTCAAGTTTGCCAAGTTGCTCATCAGTATTTTTAATATAGCATTTGCTCCCAAAGATTTTGAAGTGCTTTACCGAAGGAGTCTCACCATACCAGAGCTCATGAGGGGTTTGAGTGCTGTTCACTCGGACATTTGTTTTGTTGAGAATAATAACCGCAGCATGTGCTGCTTCACCCCAGAAAGTTGCGGGAGTTCCAGATTCATCAAGCATAGCACGAGCCATTTGTTGGACAGTTCTGTTCATTCTTTCCACCACTCCATTTTTCTGAGGAGTTCTAGCTGTAACAAATTCTCTTCTTATCCCATGTTCTTCACAGAAATCGAAAAATTCATTTGAGGTAAACTCCCCACCTCTGTCGGATCTAAGACACTTAATTTTGTATCCTGATTCATTTTCAACCAAGGCTTTAAAGGATTTGAATTTTTCGAATGCTTCATCTTTGTGCTTCATAAGTCCTAACCAAACAAACCTGGAGAAATCGTCAATGAATAATATCAAGTATTCTTCTCCTCGAGGTGTCCTTTTCCTGAATGGACCACATGTATCTGTATGTACTAGCTCAAGAGGCATGCTAGCTGATCCTTCCTTTTCTGGAAAGGTAGTTCTGGTTTGCTTTCCAAACTGACATGATTTGCATATGGTGTTGTCTGGAACTTTGATATCTGGAAGACCACGAACTGCCTGATATTTGCATGCTTTCCTTATTGGTGAAAAGCTTAGATGCCCCAACCTCCGGTGCCATAACCAGTGCTCATCATCCTTGCTCAGATAGCATTGTTGTTGTCCTTCCTCAAATATGTATAGATTATTTGGAGTTCTTCTACCTTTGATCACTGTTTTACCTGTATCAAGATCACGAACAAGACATCCATTTGATCTGAATATCACCTCGGTTCTTTGATCACACATCTGGCTGACACTTAGAAGATTATGTTTCAATCCATCAACATACAAAACATTTCCAGCTTTGACCTTTTCTTTTAACTGAGCAGTGCCTTTTCCTTTTATAATTGCAGGAGTATCATTTCCAAAAGAAACTTTCTTTCCTTTTTCTAGAGCAGAATATGATTCAAGTTTTTCTTTATCACCTGTCATATGCTTCGAACATCCACTGTCAATGTACCATAGATTTTCCTGTCCCTCTGCATAAAATGCTATCCCACATCTTTCTGTCTGTGGTTCCTTTATTCTCCATGTTTTGGTGCTTGAGGCTTGTTCCTTTGTCTGCTGAAACCTGCTCCTGCATTCAGAATCTTCATGACCAAAGTTATTGCAAATAGAACATTCAACTTCATTTTCAAGAACCGAAAAGTTGTTATAGGTCCTTTTTGTAATCCCGGTCATACTTCTTTGTTTTTGAGCTTCTCTAGTCATGATCGTTTTATATGCAACACATTGAGCTGCTTTGTGACCAAAGTTATGGCAAGAAAAGCATTGTCCATTGAAGAAATTTTTGCGGTTATCAAATCTTCCGGCCAAACAATTGTAATTTCTATTATCATTCATTCTTGAAGCAAATTGAGAGGATTTTACCTGTGGCTGGTTGTAGCTTTTGTTCATCCTTAAGACAGATTGCCCCTAATTTTCCTGATAGTCTTTGTTTGTAATTGGTCCCTGCTTTACTTGGTGATCTCCATTGTGCTTTTGCTCATTCCTTCTTGCTACGTCAAGATAACTCTTTGAGGTAGATGCTTGAGAAGTTTCTCCATTATATCCCAGACCTGTCTTGTTTAGAGGAGAGCACTGTACATTGATGATCTCATCCAGAGTTTCAAATCCTTTGACAAACTTAAGATTAATAGCCTTTGTTTTCTCAATCTCTTTTCTAAGACCAACAATTTTGCCTTCTAACTTTTCAAGATATTTTTCTTTTTCATCAATTTGAAGTTGTAGAGTATCAATGATCCTATTCTTTTCTTCTATACATGTCTTGAGTCTAGAAATTTCTTCACAAAAGCTATCCACATCTATAGCATCCATGTAATCATCATCTTCAAATGCCATTAAGAGTTTATAGTCATTACCTCGTTCATCTTCGTCACTATTTGATAGACCATCATTATCTTCATGAGTGTAGTAGCTTTTCTTATTTGCAATATGTTTCTTGTTCCATCTAGCAGGTTCCTTTCCTTTATCCTTATGAGGACATTTTGCAGCATAATGACCTACTCTTCCACAATCAAAGCATTTAAAAGTTAACTTTCCTCTGAACCTTCCAGTTCCCCTTTGAAGATTTCTGACAAAATTTGATTCTTCTTCTTCTTCTTCTGGCACGTGACTTGCTTCATAATAGTCTCCTTTACCTGAAGCCTTCAAAGCAGCTTCTCTTCTGTCTGATGGACCTCCCTTTCTCATTTCATAAGCAGTTAGAATTCCGTGTAGCTGAGACATAGTAAGAATTCGTAGATTTTCCCTTTCTTCTATTGCAGACACTTTAGATTCAAACTTGGGGGACAATGATCTTAGAACTTTTTCAACCACAATAGCCTCTTTTATTTCTTCACCCAAGTTTTTCATGCAATTAACAATCTCATCTACCCGAAGGAAATAGTTAGCCACACTTTCATCATTATACATTCTGAGATTCTCATACTGAATCCTGAGGGTTTGAAGTTTAGCACGCTTTACCTGTTCATCTCCTTCGTAGCTCAAGACAATCTTGTCCCATATTTCTTTTGCGGATTTATATTGCATAACCTTCACGAATTCTGTTTGAGATAAGCATCCCAGCAGAGTATTGACTGCTTTAGCATTTGTTTCATATTTCTTCTTTTCGGCCGTATCTGTAGGAGTAGCTGAAAGAAAAGTGTAGCCTGTATCTATGATATCCCAAACTTTTGTACCAAGAGATTGAAGATAGGCAATAACTCTTACCTTCCAATAATTGAAGTTTGTCCCATCAAAAATTGGTGGCCTGATTGATGCTTCCCTCTCGTAGTTGCTCATGATGAATGATCTTCCTTCAAGCGATCAAGCTTCTCTAAAGGACCTGCTCTGATACCAATTGTTGGAAATAATACTGAGAGGGGGGGTGAATCAGTATTATCAAGTTCTTTTAATAAATCTTCCTTATTTATTCTTTGAACTATTTTTGCATGTCAGTACCATAAAATAATGAGCATGAACAAAGAAAACAGATAGTCACACCAAAGAACACAAGATGTAAGGTGGAAAGCCAATGTGGGTGAAAACCACCTGCTGCAATATGTCTCTATCTTCTTTCAAAATAGAAACTCCTTTTACAATGGTTTTGTACTGGTGTAGTCCTTTACCAGTACGCAGGCTGCAACCTGCAGAGAGCTACAACTCTCTCTCGTTTTCCAGTCTCTCCTGGAAGGGAGCTACAACCCCCTACTTCTTTTATTTGAAGGACCACTTTTCATAAATTTTCAAACTGGATCCAAGAACATCAAAAACCCATCAACTACACTTGCATCATCAATCTCTGATTTCACCAAAGCCAACCCGCATACAGATCTGCAAATATTTCCTTATAACTTTGCAGTTGTTACATTAGACATACCCAGATCATAACATGTGTAAAATAAAACATGCATCAATAATTCAGACCCAGATTATTAGATTTATAGATCAAGCGTATGCCACATATCACAGATCAAAATCATATAGAGATACCACTATTCCAGCCTTAAGATTTTGACCCATCAATAGAACTTATCCTTCTCCTTACGCTCAGGTTCCTTCTTCATTCAGATCCAGATCTGCACCAAAACCCAATCACAATATTCCAGATCTAGCACTTTATCAGATATTCGATAATTCAGAAGATGCTTTGCCAAATGATCTCCTTCCTCTTTTATAGTCTTAGGCCTTTCAAAATACCACGGGCCAAAACCATAGGTTCAAAAAACTATTGGACTAATACCATGAACCAACCATGAAAGTACGTGAGATCAACACTTTTGGATGCAATACCACGGGCCAAAACCATAGGATCAAAAACTGTTGGACTAATACCATGAACCAACCATGAAATTGCGTGAGATCAACACTTTTGAGGAGGTACCATGGTCCAAAACCATAGGTTCAAATACCAATGACTAATTACCATGGACCAAAGGTAAGTTCTCCAACATATACGCGCTTTTCCTTGCATGAAAGTGCGTACCATGGTCCAAAACTATAGGTTCAAATACCAAGGACTAACTACCATGGACCAAAGGTAAGTTCTCCAACATATACGTGCTTTTCCTCATAGGTTCAAATACCAAGGACTAACTACCATGGACCAAAGGTAAGTTCTCCAACATATACGTGCTTTTCCTCATAGGTTCAAATACCAAGGACTAACTACCATGGACCAAAGGTAAGTTCTCCAACATATACGCGCTTTTCCTTGCATGAAAGTGCGTGAACTTTTTCTCTACATGAAATAAACTTTTCTCTGCATAAAAGTGCGTGAACTTTTCTCTACCTGAAATAAACTTTTCTCTGCATAAAAGTGCGTGAGCTTTTCTCTACATGAAATAAACTTTTCTCTGCATATAAGTGCGTGAAATTTTCTCTACACTATAATTTATTATCTGAGATGAGTGGGTTGCCATCAAGTACAACATATGTATCATAATGCCAACAAATCACACTATGCTGTTGGGAAGTGGCACAGCAACAACAAAAAACTAGAGAGGAAAATCACTACTAAAAGATAGGAAGGTGCGTGAAAACCCTAGGGAAACCAATGGCACCCTAAGGCCAACGACCAAAGAAGGTTTAAGATGAAACTTTTGTTGCAAACAACCTATCTTTGAATATCTGAAATAGAAGGGTTCAGATTTGGAAAATATGGCTAAAAGCACTGCAGAAACTCGTACTTCTTACTCAGCTAAGCTCCTACCATAAAAATGGAAGTGTACAAGAAGCCATAAGGGGCTAAATTCCAATTCAACGAGTAAATCAGAGTAGAACATGCCTAAGCTGGATGAGATAGTGGTCAACCAACCTAGCAGATAGCTCTCAGTAAAACCCAAAAACAATTCTGAAAAAAATTGGAAACCCTAAAAAGCGTCGGTACTGACATGATTCCAGGGAGATCACAATTTTTGGGCTGAAAGGTGGACTCTGGACCTCCAGATCGCACTTTTAGGGAAGAAAAGTGTGATTTATTCTCCTTGATATCGAGTGGACAAGTCTCGAAAAAATTTGTCGTCTCTGTCGCGGCTGGTTTGTGTGACCTATGGAAAAGAAAATAAAACTTCTAAAAGTTAGAAATTTGACAGATATAGGGTTAAAAACCTAGAAAACAACATTAAGGGACTGGAAAAAGAAGAAACCCTAAGCTAAATATTGAAGGTTGCCTAGGTTCCTAGATCACAAGTAGAAAACCCAGTGGAGTCGCAAATTTTGTTTTAGTGTTTTCTTCACAAAGGTGTACAGAAAGAAATCACCGAAGACTGTGGATGAAAAACATTATCAACAGTATAAATGGTCGCTAAACATTGTAGATATGAAGCAAATGATAGAAGCAAAACCTTCCAATGTCCTGATCTATGCCACAATCATAGTTAAACAACAAAATGAAATATTAAAAATGCGCGTAACTCCAATAATCCAATGGAAACCAGATATAGAAAGAATATAATTTATTAAATAACACCTATGAATGGAACAAATAAATGTTACAAGTCCCCCTCTATGGGATGGGTTCTTGGGTGTCCTTAAACATCTTCAGCTTGTGTAGAGTCTCTCTCCTCTGTAATGTGTAAACCCAGCAGATAAAATGTTTGAGCTCAATGGGAACTCAAATGGAAGAAAAATGGTGTGCGACAGTGATAATAATCAGAGTTACAACAATGAGTGCAACAATGAAAATAATCAAAAGTGAATAATTAATGGAAAACCCTTCTATTTATAACAAAATATTGAGTTATCCTCGAATAATGAGCAATAATAAAATATTATTAACCGCATTCTAGGAATAACTACTCGGAATATTTTATTATATTTGGTTAGGAAGGAAAAAGTATTTAAACCTTTATTTAGAAATAATAAATAAATAAATTATTTATTTATCATCTCAAGAAATATGGTTAAGGAATAATAAACAACTAATTATTTATCTAATTATTCTTGAGGGATTTAGTCAAACTTGACAAGGAATAATAATTAATTAGTGACTAATTAATTATTCCTAGAGAAAAATAAGATAATTAATAATTTATTTTTTTGTTTTTCATAACTCGGTCAAATATGACAGGGAATGTTAATCAATCAATGGTTTAATTAATTATTCCCAAAATAAAATTAAATACATAGTGATTTATTTAATTATTCTTCATGGGGTTAATTATAAATTACTTATCAAATGTGGTTTATTAAGTAATTTCTCACAGTGAAAGCAATTTTACTATGGTAAAATTGGCGTTACATGGTGTGCTTCATTCCATCTAGTAAATCAGGCTAGATGATCAATTTTTTAGTGATAACAATTGTGTTCTTGAATGGAGACTTGAAATAAAATGTCTTCATGTATTATCTAGAAAGTTTATTTGTAAAGGTAAGAGAAAAAAAGGAAAGAAAATTGATCAAATCCTCATATTTCCTAAAACAATTGTTTCTATCCTTGTATCAAAACATGACTAAGAATCTTATGAAGTTAAACTTCAAAGACTTTAATATTGATGATGCAACTTTGATTGTTAGGAAAATTAACAAAATTGGTTCAAAACTTTTGGTATATGTACTTTATCTATTGATAACAGTGAGCAATGAAAACTATATTGCATCCTTTGAAAAGAGTTGAATAAAGGATATGAGATGACAAATTTGGGAAATATTCACCATGATCTGAAATGATCATAAGTTAAAATTGATGTAGGATTGATTAGCCATTAATGAATAGAATGTTAACTAAAAGTGCGGAAACTAAGGGAGTTGTTTGAGAAGAAAGACTTTACGAAATCTAATAAAACATAAGTGAGATGCATAACATAAGTGAAAACAGCAAACACACAGTGATACCAGACAACAAAAATTGAATACAGATTTCATCCCTAATGGACTACGTCTCTGGGTCAGCTTTCAAGATGGGTGACCACTTTATTAGGATTCAAACCAAGGAGGTCGATTACACAGCAATTTTACTAATCTGAATGTGCACGCATGAACCTCTCGTCACTGTCAAAGCATAGTTGTCTGAACCAACTTTCCAACGCCTGTCATGGTTCCCTATTCTAACTCCAGATGCTCCTGTTACACTGAAAACAGAAACAACTATGACCTCCAAAAACTGCATACAAAATTCAAAACCACTCTCCTTCCTCAATGAGAACAAAATTTCCTTTTAAAACCCATCAGGAGCACTCTAACTCCTTCTTGTTTATTTTAGTAGTGAATCCCCTAAAAATAGGTTTTGAATTGGTTCGGTCTTATAACATAGATCCACCTTAGGTGTTGGTTACAAGGTCTTTGTATTAAAATAGGACAAAATTTAAGTACAAAACACAAAATACCATAGTTTATCAATAGAACGCATTAGTGGTTATCAAACGATGCACTAGCTAATTGTTTCCATGTGAACAAGTCACAAGCTAACAACAAATGGACACTGATGTAGGTTTGTTCTGGTGGTTTCAGAACCGCTTACTGACTCTGCATGTGATAGCTACCTCAGGCAATTACAGTGAGGTGTCAACCCTCTCCACTATAGTCATGGTCTAAGTGTTCACATTCTCACTGTTACAGTTTTCATATCCACTATGGTTAAAACCTTTCATGTCCACCATTGTGTAACACATCATTCACGTGTCATAGGTTACTCTGCAGAGTTACAGTTAACTCTGTAGTTTCCAAAGACACCGATGGTTATACCTATCGCCCATGTGAACATAACTACAGTGCAACGTGGTTTAGGAAGCTTTGGTTAGGAACTGTATTGTATTTTATATTGTTTTTACAATGCTTTTGTATTCATTTTAATATGTAAAGGCTGAGACGAGTATACATAGGGTTTTATGTATTTTTTTTATTAGTTTTAGCACATTGTAATGTGTATAACATGCCCTATAGGTATAGGGTTATGGTTATGGTCTAGGACTTAGGGTTTAGGTCCTTTATCATAGGTTTAATGGTTTTTTAATGCATTTTTGAATGATTGCATTAGGTTCTAGGTTTAGGGTTTAGTATAGTTCTATACCTTTACATCAAAACCATTTACAACCAATTGTCACCAAGCGACACTAGAAAATAATGTCACATGACGACAAACCTATCGACATCAAAACCTATGAGTGGATGAAAAACCCACGTAGACACAAAATCCTACAAAGTGGATGACAACCTCATGTCGACAACCCAAATCCTACAAGGCAAATGACAAGAACATGTCGATGAAAAAATCCTGGCGGAACTAGCAACAACCACATGTCGACAACCAAGTACAAAACCACATCAATTGAACACCATGAAATACCATAGACATCACCTGAACAACCTGAACCATAAACAACACTGTCAAAACTAAATGACACTAGACTGAATTGTTGATGATGGCACTGAACATTGACGACGAACCTATGCAATTGATCTGACAAGATCCTCATGGATCAATCCTCTCCACTTGAAAGCTTTTGGACCACAAAAGTTTGACTAAACAAATAGTCAATGAGGTTATAACTCCCTCACTTTCCACCTTGTCCTAATGATGTACCAATACATTCGATCAATCACCTACAAGTGATGACCCTCATGATGTTGATTATGGCACATTTTGATTCGGTGACCTGTTCCATCCATCTGCAGTATGAACAAGTTGTGATGATTGTCAAACAACTTGTTATGAACAAGGCAATTGATTTCTTTCCATGAAGAACCATGAGTTAGTGATTCATAATCATCTTTGAAAATAGTCTCTACAGGATATTGGTCAATACCATTGACGTGTATTAACAATCTATTTTTCGGAATAACAGAGACAATCAAAGATTTTTTTGACATCAAACCAGCTACTTGACTTAACATACTTTCCTGATTCCTAATTACTAAGTGAAATTGCTGCCCTAAACTCATCAAACTGTAAGGTGAAAACTGCTGCAACTTAGTTTGATTTTGAAAGAATTGAATTAGCTGTTGGTTTGTTTGAATCATTTTTCCTTGATTTATTAAATGATGTTTCCATTGATTAGCACTTTCCCCTGATGCATAAGTTTCCCTTAAATACTTTGACATTGCTTTAAGAAAGGCTTTAATATGAAAACAAATAGGCTTCCTCTCCACTTGAAAACAGGTTTCCAACCTATTCAAAACATGAAATGGTGACACAATATAAGAGAAATTTAACACTGACTTTCCCCAGTACTGACCTGTATCCCTGCAACTGTTAAATTCCAAACTTGAACTGAATTGATTCATTCTGACATTAGGAAGAGGAGATTTAGGCACAAACTATAATTCATGTTGTATTCCCTGCTTATGAGTAAGTTGTTTCGTTTTACATAGAACTAGAATAGTTTCTATCTCTTTGATCAAACTATCTTTAAGTTGAGTCTCATAACCTGAACAAACATCATGTTGTTTCTTTTGTTGTTCCTTTACACACATGATTACAAATCTTTTATTTGAACTTATTAATCACTTCATCTGATTAGTAACAATATTCAAGTGATTCTTGTTTTGATGTGCCTTGACAATAAATTCAACCCCATCTTTCTTAAGGTGATATTTATGTTCTCTCCTGTAAAATAGTACACCACAATCATAAAGATAAGGAATTCCTAAGACAACTCCACATATGTCTACTAGAACCACATCTAATTCCACTTCATCAATGTAATTAGTTGTAATGGAAAATATTAATCGATAATGTTTGGTGACTTTTATCTGAGTTGATTTATTTATCCATCCTAATGGGTAAGGTCTTGGATTCTTCCATGTTTCCAAACCCAAATTGTTAACTAAATATTGAGATATTAGATTTCCATGTGGTCCACTATCAAACATTGTATCTATCTTTGTGTGCTTAGAAGTTATCCTTATGTTAAACAATTCAACTCTTTTATCCTCATTTGAAGGATTTGTGTTCAATGAAGATGTACTAGTATTCGAACTTGAACCAGTGTCAGAAGTTTTACCTATCGTAACCATAGCAATTATCCTCCTTTCATCACTTGAATCTGAACCTAGATCTTGTTGGACTGCTGCAACTGCCTTATTTTCATCCTTCTCTTTAAGGAACTTTTTGGTCTTAAGTTCTGGATGAAGTTTCCAACACTTTGATTCATCAAGACCAATTCTCTGGAAATGAGAACAAGTAGGTCTTTCCTTCTGAGCTATCACTAATTTCTTTCTCTTTGAATTGTTCTTCCCCTTACTATCATTGGAGTCTTTAATTTCCAACTCTTTGGATGATTGCGATGAAAGCTTGAATGGTCTACCACCTTATTTAATATGTATGGCCTGAAAACACATTTCATCAAAATCATCAAGATTAAACATCAATAATGTATGCTACAAATATGAATGTAAACTGCCGATGTATTTTAATAAAGTTTCACGTGTATCCAGTGAAATACTAAGCACCAATGCTTTCTTTCTGAATTACTGAGTAAACTCCTAAACACTTTGCCTTTTACCTTGCCTCAGATGTTACCAATCAATAACAACTTTCCGCATGTATCCCAAAGGATAGAATTGTTTCCTAAGAGCTTTTAAAAACTTAGACCATGAAGAGATGACTTTTCTTTTACGCTTTACATCTATCTGAGTTATACTTTCCAACCAGAGTAAAGTTGTTCCCCCAATTCTAAGTGTAGCTAACTGAATTTTCGTTTTATCATCAAAGATGTTTTGAATACGACATTACACTTCTAACCGCTTAATCTAGTTATCTAACTTTTCAAGATTCATTTCACCATCATAAATAGGTAACTCAAATTTTACATCAAGTTTCAAAAGAGATGTTTTCTTAGGTTTCTTTTTTGTTTTAGATTTTGCACTGGAAGAAGAAGAAGAAGAATATTATGGAGATGATGGAGGTGAAGGTGGTTTATCAGCCTCGCCTTTACCTTTTTCCTTCTTTGATGTGTTTGAAGAAGAAGTTGCATCTCTTGCCTTCTTGTCTTCATAGAGTTCTCCTAACATCTACTACATAGTCAAGAATGCTTGCTGAAACTATTCATCACTCATCTTAGTTTCAGTGTTTCACCTGCATCAGATCCTGTCATGGTGGACATATGAATGACTCATCGCTTTCCAATCTCTAGATCAATCTACTCAAGGATTCCTTCTCCACGTTGCGACTTTGACCTGGTTAACATTCAATGACAAATTATACAAACGCAGCCTGCTCTGATACCAAATTATATGATTTGAAATGATCATCAATTAAAATTGATGTAGAATTGAATAGACATTAATCAATAGAATTTTAACTGAAAGTGCGAAAACCGAGAGAGCTTCTTTAGAAGAAAGACTTTATGACAGATAATAAAACATAAGTAATATGCATAACATAAGTGAAAAGAGAAAAATTACAGTGATACTGGACAAAAAAATTGATTACGGGGTTAGTCCCTCATGGACTACGTCTCCAAGTCCACTTTCAAGATGGGTGACAGTTGTTTTAGGATTCAAACTAAGGAGGTCAATTACACAACAATTTTACTGAGCTAAATATGCATGCAGGCACTTCTGGTCACCATGAAAGGATATCTCTCTAAACCATCTTTCCAACGCCTGTCATGGTTCCCAGTTATGACTTTGAATGCTCTTGTGACACTAAAAACAAAAATGACTATGACCTCAGAAACCTACATACAAAATCCAAAACCACTGTCCTTCCTTAATGAGAACAAAACTGCCTTTTAAAACCCATCAGGTGCATTCTAACTCCTACTTGTTGATTTTAGGAGTGAATCAACTCTAAATAGGGTTTGAATTGGTTTAGTCTTATAACATAGATCCACCTTAGGTGTTGGTTACAAGTTATTTGTATTAAAATAGCACAAACTTTAATTACAAACCCAAAATACCATAGTTTATCAATAGAACCCACTAGCAGTTATCAAACGACGCCCTTGCTAATTGTTTCAATGTGAACAGGTCATAAGCTAACCACAAATGGACACCGATGCAGGTTTGTTCTAGTGGTTTCATAACCACTTGTTGAATCTGCATGTGATAGCTACCTCCGGCGGTTATGGTGAGCTATCAACCGCCAGTGGTTATCAAACGGCGCACTCGCTAATTGTTTTGATGTGAACAGGTCACAAGCTAACCACAAATGGACACCAATGTAGGTTTGTTCCAGCGGTTTCAGAACCACTTGCTGAATCTGCATGTGACAGCTACCTTCGGCGGTTATGGTGAGCTATCAACCCTCTCCGACGCAATCACAGTCTAAGTGTTCACATTCTCACTATGACAGTTTCCATATCTGCTATGGTTAATGCCTGTCATCTCCACCATTGTGTAACACACCGTTCACATGTCATGGGTTACTCCACGCAGTTACGGTTAACTGTGTTAACTCTGCGGTTTCCCAAGACCCTAACGATTATACCTATCGCCCATGTGAACATAACTATAATGCGACGCGATTTAGGAAACTATGATTAGGGACTGTGTTGTATTTTATATTGATTTTACAATTTTTTTGTCTTGATTTTAATATGTAAAGGCTGATAGGAGTATACATAGGGTTTTATGTATTTTTGTTATTAGTTTTAGCCCATTGTAATGGGTATAACATGCCCAATAGATATAGGGTTAGGGTTATGGTCTAGGACTTAGGGTTTAGGTCCTTTACAATAGGTTTAATGGTTTTTAATGCATTTTTTATTGATTGCATTAGGTTCTAGGTTTAGGGTTTAGTATAGGTTTAGAACTTTACATCAAAACCATTTACAACCAATTGTCACCAAGCAACATTAGCAATAAACATCACATGATGACAAACCTGTCTACATCAAAACCTTTGAGTGGATGACAAAACCCACATCGACACCAAATCCTGCAAAGTGGATGAGAGCCTCATGTAAACAACCTAAATCATGTGAGGCAAATGAAAAACACATGTTGATGACCAAATCCTGGTGGAACTGACAACAACCACATGTCGACAGCCAGGTACAAAACCACATCAATTGAACACCATGAAATACCATAGACATCACCTGAACAACCTGAACCATAAACAACACTGTCGAAACTGAACGACACCAAACTAAATTGCTGATGATGACACTGAACACTGACGATGAACCTGTGTAATTGGTCTGATGAGATCCTCTTGGATCATACCACTACATGGGAATTGAAGTTACCCACCATGAAATGAATATATTTCTCTCTCAATTATACATTGTAGAATTGTTCAAAAAGTGCAGAATGGTTGAATTCAATTCTTTGTCCACTCCAATGGAACAAAACTTGAAGGTCGCGTATTTAGAAAGGAATGAATTTGAGGATGCCCCCAAGTATACACAACCTGTGCAAAGTCTTAGCTACCTCACCAACACTATACCAACTATTTCATTTGTTTTTAGAATCCCCTCTAGGTTTATGAAAAATAATTTTGAATGGCATCAGTATGCTACAAAAAAATTACTAAATTACTTGAAAGGGACTAAATACTGTCATCTAAAGTATTCATAGGTGGATTACGTCAGCTTGATTAGATATTTTTCTTTATATTTTTATGAGGACAAGGAAAATGGAGTGTCTACTTCAAGTTATCTAATGGATCTTTAATCAACTCTCTCTTAAATATCACAGAAAAAGCTAGTTTCCGTTCCTACAAATTACATAATAATGAATGAATATGTGGTAGCTGTTGGGTCTCAGAATTGGCATCCTTTTCACCAAAATTTCCGTATCTTTTCTACCTCTTATTGTCGTTGTGGAAAACACCATCCAAAAATTTTCATACAATTGAATTTTGGAGACTACTTGTGATCTTATAAGTTTTTGTCCCTTGATTGTTCATAGATTCTTCATGGTTTATTTATGATTTTCAAGATTCTAAGTTTCAAATTCACATATTTACACATGGTTAGATTTCAATGCATTCATGAGCGCATCTCTTTCAGGCAATCCTAGTAGTCTATATGCACCTTGGAAGGTCAAGCATTATGAAGTTATTTCTAATATTTCTTATGCAATCTCTAGGGATAGGGATTGTGCAGATCCTAGAGACAGAGACTGCATAGTCACTGTAGATAGTTAGTGCACAATCCCAATGTGATATAACTCTCATTGACAGTTGAAAATGTATTATCAATCCAATGAGTTTTCTCAACTACCACTTTTGTGTGCTTTGGTTTTCATTAGTGTCACTTTCACTTTTGTGACTATCATTTTTCTTACTTTCACTTTTACAAGTGGCACTTTTGTGTCCTATTATTTATGGCATGCATCAATTTCACTTTCTTTAGCTTTTGTAAGTGTCTTTTTTTATGTTTTCCTTATGGTCACAAGTCCATTGGATATGTGCAAGACTCAATCATGCACCCTTGCTTCCTAGAACCACACAATGCATAGTTACTGCCTCTAAGGATTGTGTATTGCATAATGACAATGCCCAAGACCTGCCTCCTGATATTATAAGAAATTTTAGCCTAAAAGTGGCCTCCTAAGGAAAAATAATAAAATAATAGTTAAAATAATAAAATTAGAGTTATGAATTTTCGAGGGAAAAGAAGAAAACTACTTTTGTAATTGCTTTTCTTTAATATCTCCTTATATTTGTACTCAAATTTCAAGCTTAGATACTTGTTGGATGTGGAATTATATTATACATCCAACGAGTACACATTATACATACTTTTGAGAAGACCCACATTGATAAAAATTCTAGATACATTAAAAAGAGTGTTCAACGCGCTTTTTAATGTATCTACATTTTTTTTATCAATATTTGTCTTCTAAAAAGCATGAAAAATGGGTACTATTTGGATGTGAAATTTAATTCTACATCCAACGAGTGTCTACCCCTTAAATTTGAGTAAACATATAAGGAGATATGCAAAAAATACAATTTGAAAAAAGTGGTTTTTCTTCTTTTCCCTCCAAAATATTTACATGTACCTCTTTTTAAATTTAAAGGATTTTGACTGGTTTACATATTATGACATGAAAATTATGTTGAAATTTTCATGGGAACTTTTAGGCTGAAATTCCCCCCAATGCCTATAGAACTGCATAATCGTACCTCCTATCCTATCTCCTTCTGGGAATTGCATAGTTACAAGAAATATTGAGTCTGATTACATTCCTAAGCTGCACAACTACATAATCCTCTTCCCATATTTCTCTCTTGAACTACACATTGTGTAGTTATAATGGGAAACCGTGCCTCAATGTCATCCTCAACTTTGCAGTCTTGTCTCCTAAGACTCTTGTATTGTGCATTGCGTAGTAACATGCATTAGTGCCTAAATCCTAGCCTCTACAACTAAAAACTACATAATCCCTCAATCTTCCTCCCTATCTAGTATCTAGTTCTAGATCAACCAATGGTTTTCATGAAGGAAGCTAGACTAGGATATTTTTGGACTCATGTCATATTGTCATGAGTGAGTTTCATATGTAAGTAATATATCTTGATATGATATGATGATGCTCAAGTAGGATGCTTAGTAGATCATATGAGAAGACACATATTAAGTTTGAACCATGAAGAAGTCATCGAGTGAGAAATGAAGGGACACTAGCCCACAACATAAGATCAAAGATTAGATCATATGAAGACTCCTTATCAATCAACTCCCTGGAGGATGAAGACAAAGCACGTGAAAATTCTGCCATGATGGTATCAAGGAAGAAACAATAAGAGAAGATTGGCATTGACACATCATCATGCATATCTAAGACACATTTTTCCATGTCATGGCTTGTACAAGAGTCATCTCAAGAGTCAGATGTGTCACAGTGTCTTGCTAGATCACTTGTGGAATGTAATTGTGTAATTTCCCAAAATGTGAAAATGTAAATATGTGGAAGACTAAGGGTCCCACATGAAATACGAAGAGTCAGTAGATAGTTCTAAAGTCATGTAGAAGCTCAAAGGTCATGTAAGAATTAAAAAAGTTCTAGTAGAATATCAATAGTCATGGTGGAGGTCAAGAGTCACATGGGAGGTGGAGAGTCACCTCAGTCATTCTAAATACACCCTCATAACTTAAACAAGAGTAATTTTGGGACATGAGCTTTAACCTTGCCTTCTCTAGCTTGGCATAGGAGAGAAGGTCCTTATTTGGAGAAGCAAGTGGCGAGTTAATGTTTCACTATTGGGGCTAGTGTGGTAGCATTGTAATTGTATATCTCGACACTTCAACCTAATATATCAAGCTCTCGGAGCCGACACACTTCCGTGCATTTATCGTGAATGTTGTAATACTATTCACTATATGCTTGTGATGTATTTTGTTTCATTTACACTAATTCTCATTAACTAATTTCTTTTCCTTAATACATATCTTGTTGAATGCATGTTATTTACAATGTTATGATCATTTTTATCATATCAACTATCTTTCCGGTTCACTAATGATCCTCTTATGCTCATGTGTGTCTATTTTAAGATAGTAGTATTAGTTTTATTCTAGAGGCTCACTGTCTCATTCCTTACCCTGAAATAAAATTATATAGATTGAAATTGTATGCCTCATAGTGTCATCTTACTTGCTTGTTTCAAAGCATGTTTGTATAACCTTGTATGTTAATAATTGCAGCCAAGGAAAATACCTAAGGACAATGGTAACAAGTCATATTTACAGTAGGAGCTCCTACACCCAATGGTTTGTGGTCTAATTGGGACTTCATATCAGGGACACCCCCTTCATTGATAGATTTGTGATACCATCAATAGTTGACAGTAGAAGGAGGGCCAAATGATAATATGTGTCAGTTTAGCCTATTTGAATCTCTTATCATAAATGGATTTTTCCCAAATCATAATCCCAAAGAATTTTTTCATTAAATCAAATATTTCAATCCCCATGGAATTAATTGATAGATTGTCAAATTTGAAGTTTGATGGTGAGGGTGAAACATTCATAGCTCAACATATATCTTTGTTTCTTGAATTTTGTGAATATTATGAAATAAATTGTGAAGATGTTGCTAGTATTTTATTCACCATAACTCTTGAAGGTCAATTCAATAAATGGTGTCACACTTTACCAACTAATTCCATTCATTCATTTCAACAACTTGCTATGGGGCTTCATCAAGCATTTAACAAGTATGATTATCATGATGTTTGTGACAAAATTGATCTTCTTAGAATGACACTGGTGAATATGTAGAGGATTTTCTTACTTGGTTTCTTCACCTTTTCTATGAATTTCTCGACGGAGTGCTTGATTTGGATTTTATCATAGACAAATTTCAGATTTTCATTCTACTCACCTTGAAATATTTTAAATCGAAACCCTTAGATGATTTTACTCTCCCAATTTACGTTGATCATGATGCACCCAAAATTTGTCAGGAGGAACCTAGTATTCCTTTTCTTCCTTACCTTCCTCCTTCCTCAGTAGCAATTCTAGTCCCTCCTTATGGTGACATTAAAATTGGTGAATATAAAGAAAAAAAAAAAGTTGTTTATCTATCTCTTCCACCTTCATCTCTTTCTCTTTGCTTTAGAGCCTAGGGGGAGAACTTGGAATGGTTCAATAATTGCAATGAGTATGAGGTGAAGGTTGATCCTGTACCTTTTTAAGGTCACATCAATATGCATAATTCAAGCCTTGAATATGATTTAATTGAAAGTAATATTTCCTCAAGGGATATCCTTTGACCTCTGTCGCCCATGTCTCGTGATTCCTTGTTTCATGATCTTCTTGATAAACCTACTTCAACTTTTAATTTTGTTCCAACTATTGTGTCAAGCAGTGTTCATATACAAGGTAGTTTCATTTCACATCTAGAGGAGCAAACCGGTGAAGATATGCCTCATGTTTCTTCCCTCTTTCAGGATGACAATCTTGCATTTCTAGATGATCACCAATATTGAAATCTTGATAACCTGTCAAATGATTTCAATTTCCTCATTCAAGTTGGGAGTTTAAACAACCATCACCATGAAATCCATGTTTCCATTAACACATGTTGTGATGGTTATCCAAGTACATATAATGATATATTTTCTTCTTTCGAAGTATTGGATTTGCAAGGTGTCGATTCAAAATATGCTTCTCATAGCTTGCAATCTTCATTTATGGGATGGTATGCTATTTCAATTTCGAATGATTCTAAATTTTCTTTGGTTTATTTATATTTCGATACAAAATTTCAAGAAACAAGTTGTCAGGCCTGTGAATCATTAATATACCGTGTTGGAGTAAATATAGGTCAATCTCAATGTCATAGCAATATGCATTTTTTGATCATTATGCTAATGAAGATTATTAGGATTCAATTAGTATTCAGCTTGATTTAGATACAATTAGCATGCCTTCTTCTAATTATTTTCATACTTCCTCACATCTAGCACACTATTCATTTTACCTATATATGTGTGATAAGTTTTCTATATCAATATTTCCTCTAAGTTCTTTAGATCCTTATCGAGTTCATTGTGATTGGAACCAGGTACAAGATAGTTTTTTCCTACAATCAAAAGATGAAAAGGTTGAATCCACTTAATTAAAAACTTTCATAACGAACGAGGAAGATGTTCTAGCTCCAAGTAATCAAGGGAGTTTTCATATTGATGTACCTCAATTTTCTATCCAACAAGAATATGATATCTTTAATATTAAGCCTGATTAAACTAATTGCATTAATAGTATTTTCAGTGATACATAAGATGATAGTGGTGTGTGTTTACCTACTAATTTTTCTACCCACCCAAATTCGACGATCCACCATTAGGAAGTTCAGAGACCTGTTAGGAATTCAAGTCACTTCAGTCGCTACTGATGGTTATGTCTAGTTCACACAATCCTAATGAGATCTTTGAAATAAGTTGCATGCATATTTTCATGCATACTTATTTCCTTAACATTCATTCACTAGATGAGAACTCATTCATGAAGTACTTTTAGTTTTTTTAGGTTAATTACCTTAATCCTCAACATATATTTTTTATTAGATGAAATATTCTTGTTTAGTTAATTCTTCATCATGTGAACCCCTTCCATTGCACTGAGGGTTGGAGGCCATATCTTATATATATACAGATAGTTTCAAATATTTTCATTCTAATTGTCAAGACAATGTTCATCATTGGTTTGAAGATTCCTCTCTATGAAGTGCTTCCAACATTGATCACCTTTCTATCCCTTTTGTGTATGCATAATTTTAATAACCTTTTGGGAACAATCTCTCTTTCCTAGTTGTATTAAATGTTTGAGTCAATCAGAAATTCAAAACCTTAGTATTCTTATCAATACCTAGTTTAATTTGACCCTTGCTTCCAATCTTCCATTAGCCTGGTATCCTATTTGGTTTCCCAGATTTATAATGCTACAAACCATATTTAATACATTAATACTTCATATAGTTGGTATGGTGTCTAGTCAGATACAAATAGAACCAATGGAGAATGAAGGATCTTATAGTCGCCAATCTAATCATAATACTTGTTATAATAACTATCACTCAATTCTTCATTTTACCATTAGAATACCACGTCATTGTTTTTTTGCATTGATTAATTTTTTTGAGCCTAGTAATCTTCATGGTTTATCATTTCACTATTCATATGCCTATCAGATAATTCAAGCAGTTCAATATAAATTAATGATTATGTCAATTTCTCACCATCTTGGTAAAGTGTCTCGATGAGATCAGATAAAATTCCCCTCACAAGATTCTCTTTTTGATTCGATTGTGTTAGTTAAAAATCCATTTTCTCATGAGTCTAAGGGTATTCATATTGATAATTTTGAATATCATGATCTGATCATTGAATGGTTAAAGAAATATTACTTCACAAGCTTTGTCGCAAATGATAAGTTTTGATCTTTCTTGATGTTTGCAGAAATTGAAAACATGAATCAATGTACACTCACTGGAGACCTTAAAGGTTTGTATGGTGATCATTTCAATCAACAAGGTAAATCTTGGCACTAGTTAAAGATATTCATTATGGCACAACTTTCCACAGATAAGAAAGACCTTCAGTTCATCATGCAAGCTTTTCAAATTGTTATATTTACTCTTGCACAATACTTCATATTGTTTTCATTTGTTTGTATCATTGTGTTTGTAGGTCAAGAGAAGTTATGGTGGTTACATTGGAAATTCCATTACACTTAGCAACTGACCATATTTTTGGTTGGGGTTCCTACTCCAAATATTCTGAGGTCTAATTGGGACTTCACGTTAGGGATACCCCCTTCGTTAATAGATTTCCAACACCATCGGTAATAGTTTTACCCTTACAAATCACATCCTTCTACTCCATTGATTACCATTTCAACCAATGTATGATATCTTTACATGTCACCTTCATGTATGCATTTTTTCTTGTATATTTATAAGGGATTAACTATTTTTGCGTAACTTTACTAATTAAATGATGAGGATGTTTGAGGATAACTTGAGTTATTGGTATGCTACTACTCTCTTTCTCCTAGTTGATTCAACATTACCTATCTAAGATTTTGTAATGTTGACACACTATGTTACGCCCTACTGCTAATGTTATGATGTTGCTACTCTGAATTATGTTGATAAATACTTTGTTTCCTTGATTCAATTTTTAGAGTCAACATGGGTGTTTCTACTAAGCTATGACAACAAATACTATTGTGCTAGCAAGGATTGGACTACTTTTTGAAAACTCATCCAACTTAGATTTAGTTGTTAAGATCCCCCATTCTAGTCTCTTTCTAATTCAACATGTTGTCACAACATTTCACTTATTTTTAACACAATATTGTAATATGTTAAATGAGACTCTTATTTTGGACATCCTCAGAATCAAGAGATTCTCATGGTTAATTTCAGTTTCGATATTAGACATTATGTAAATCTATAAAGATAAAAACCTTATGCCTTGTGAAATTGGTGGCACCATCATATTTTGAGAGCTCTGCATAATGCAAAAGTTTAGAAGTTAATGGAAACTTTTATGGGTTCATGGCTTAAATGTAGTTTGGTGTGTTAGCTTATGAGTTGTGAATCACCAAGTCCTTTCTAAGGAGGAAGGGTGCTTTGCTTTAGCAGGGATTATTGTGTTATTGAGGTAGTGTAGAATTTAGATTTAAATTTACTCACATGATATGTTTTGTGTAGTTATAATATTAGATATCATTACAGGATCTTACTAATACATTTCAGTTATTAATTATCAAACTAGATTGTGGAATACCTAATATAGATTTCATGTGTGACAACATAATTATTGGATCGATCCACCATATTTGTATGCGAAAATTGTTTTATTGTTGCTACAGTTCTTATCAGTTGTGGCTGAAACAAAATAATAGAATGATTACTATTATATCCATTATAGTGTGTTAAATAGTCAATGATTTGGTTAATTGTGATTGGTTTGTTGGGTGTCTGATGGTGAATGAACTGTTTATGCAACTTATTTGTAGGAGTGTTACTTACCTTTTATTACAAGGAGTCATCTAGAATAACTAAGTGATGTTTTATTATGGAAGAGTGATTTACTTTTTAGTATTTTGTGAAAAGTGATTATTTTATTGAGTTCGACAATGATGTTTTTTGTTTGCAAGAGTGAAGATTTAAAACAACCTTTTCTTTGTTGAGTGCCATGATATTATAAAACGAATTTCATAGTGATGTATGATAGTTGTCATTTTCTACATACGTATATTTTACAGAATAAAATTGAAATAAATATACCTACCCTAGTTTTAAAATATGTATTTTCAATTAATATGTTTAGTTAAAATAAAATTAATTCACCCAAATTTTTGGCACCATTGTCTCAAAGGTTATTAAAGGTTTATAAATGCAACTAGAATTGTTTCTTTTCTTTCATGCATTGATGAATAGAGTGCATAAGAAGTGTTCTTAGATCTTAGGAGGCAGGGTGATGATATAGGAGATAATAACCTATACATTAATTTGATAGACTGAAGAAGGTCCGACCTCACAACATGTTATGGCACATAGGTTGCATGAATAGAGAAGAAGAAAAACATGGTTCCTCAAAAATAGTAACTATGTAGAAAAAAAAGGCCATGGAGGAAGGAGAAATCAAGATTTGTAATGAGTAACATTTATTCAAGAACTAATCTCAAAAGTATACGTAAAATCATATATCCCAAGGAAAAATTCCCAAAAGATTGGTTATCATAAATTATCCACCATTAGAATTATTCCTCAAAGGAAAAAATATCAATGGTAATATTTATTACAAGAAAATAGGTGAGAGGAAGAATTTCATGAACCCTTTTCCTTTGAGGCAAGTCCAATAATTTTTGAATCATCTACATTAATTAAAGAAGAATAGAATAACATGCTGGAAGGATAAGGAGGAAAAATCTTACATAATTTATAATATTAAAAATTACTTCCTAAAAATGACCAGCCTTGTGATAATTTTAACCCATACTTAGGATGTGTAGTAAAGTAGCCTCATAAGCCATCAAAAAACATTTCACATCCATGATAACGATGAATGCCTAAAACAATTATCCAAAATCCTCAATTCTTTGGAAAGACCAAATGGTTGATGATAGAGTTACCAGCTTTGAACTCCCTACTGGAAACATCTAGCGGCAAGCTCGAATGAAGAATATTTTTTTGTGATCCCTCCCAAATATTCAAGGAACAACCACTGAGGATACAAACACTTTTATCCTTGAATTTGATGTTTTATGCCAAAAATATCATTACACCTTAGATGTCTAGAAATTAATATTGTTCATTGCTACTATGAAGGGAGTGACATTAACATGGTTCATAGGACTTGGTGGTGCATCCATTTTTTCATGGAATGACATGAATATTTTTTTTTTTGAAAAATTATTATGATTATTTTCAGACTGGGGATTAAAGGTAAAAAATATTTAGAATATTCTGGAGGGAGGAAGAGAGCTTGGGAGATTACATTGGGCACCTTCAATATAATTTATAGAAGTCCAAGCACAGTGATTTGTATAAGAACATTTTCATGAAAATTTTGATATGGGGAATGAAGGGTAACTATTTGGATATGTTGAACCTCATGGGAAAGGTGGACATATCAAAGGAACCCTATGATTACATAGTTTCACTTTTCTTAAGAAGCCTAAGAGGATAGGCAATATATAAAACTTTGGTATGAGATGCCTCTACAAGAACATAGAAATCAACCAATGGCAGGGTAACAATGGTAGAAAATAGTAATCTATTCAAAAATTACAAAAGTGATATTATTACTTCTCTATCTTCTCAATTAGACATGTTACAAGTGAAAATGAAGCAATTAAGTCTAAGAAAGCTCTATATATATATTTCTTATTGTAGAAAGAAGAACCGTCTTAGAGAGTTCCCAGTTAATAATGTGTATTTTTGTAATGTATATGAGAAAAAACGCTTGATAGGACACTTCCCATCCTTAATAGGGTTAAACATAATGTTCATGGAGTAATCTAAAGAGGTTAACTTAGCATACTTCGTCAACTCCAAGAAACGATGGTGGGATCGATCACTAGGTATGGAACAACCTCTTTAATAACTAGCCTAATATGTATAATCCTCAACAGGTTTCTTAGCCATTGTAATATTCTACCATTCCTTGAAACTTTCTTAACCCTCCTATGGTTTAGTATCTAATGCCTTGGGCAATGTGGCCTTCTCCTATAAATGAACTTTTTCCATGGCCTGAAGAGTGGAATGTAACCACTTTTCCATGACAATTTACTATGCAAATACCCATGCAGCCACAACCACTACAACTTCCTTCCAATGCACAAGTAAGTAACCGTCCTCTATCACCTCAACTACCTATATATCCTAACCCTAATTTAAATAATAAGGTCGCACAATAAGCTAAAGCATCCATTTTCCCAACTTACTATATCTGCCCTATTAGATGTAATGACATATTATTATGCTTAAGGAGGATATTAAATCAAAGAGTTTATTCTATTATTACAGAAAATGAAGAAGATAAGCTACCTAGGGAAGAAACTCCAAACCAATGTTAATTAGATAGAAAAAAAAAACAAATCCTTTGTAAGAACCAATGACACCATTATTGTTGAGAACATTATAACTATTGTTGGTGTTGTTATCACTAAAATGTTGATGTTGTTATTATTGTTGGACTTATAAAGCCAAGGTTGTTGTCAATATTGACAATTATTTTCATCCACCTCATCTAGAGAGAATATTTGTAGCTAAAGAGACTCTACAACTCGAATATGATTTCCATGTAAGTAATTTAATAATTGGTATATTGTAATTTAATTACTCTAGATATGTCTAGATTTATAAAGAAACATTAATGGAATTTTGTGTTAGAAAACTTAGTTGGAATCCCTAAGATCCTTCCACTATCCATGTGGTCGGAAAATTGTTAGAATTGATGTTGGGCGAAACTCTACCTATCAAGTATAATTTGTAAGGAATCTGACAATAATTATCCATATAACAGAAACAATTATTCAAAAAACATTGTTTGACCTAGGCACTTCAATAAATGTAAGGACCTAGGAAACCATTAAGCTGTTTAGATTACCAATTTGATACCAACCCCTACTGTGTTGGAAGATCCTGATACATACAAAATTTGGCCTTATGGAATTATAGAAGATATATTCATTTTAGTAGGCTTCTGGGAATATCAAACTGATTCACTAGTGCAACAACCTAAGACATGCATAGGAGGACACCACCTGATCTCGGGCAAACCATGTTTAGCCACTATGGATGCATTCATCAATTGGATATTATTTTTTGTGATGATATTGATGAGGCTCATCAATAGGTAAACTATATGGGTCACAATGCCACTCTCCATCTTATTAAATTGTCTTTTCTCACATTTATTTTACTTATTTTATTATATTTTCTTAGTGAGGAGATGAAAAGTAAGTTACTATGTCCTACAGCCTAATGTGTGTTAAATGAAGGAAATTGGAACTGTTTTGAGTTGACTTAAGTGCAAGTACTCGGAGTAGGCAAGAAAGATAGATTCTATGAAGTGGTCTCCATCCTTAACTCCTCAAATATTTCGAAGATTCTCCTCCTCTATCTCATCAGCTCGGTGTCATTGGTAGCCAACCAAGTCAAGTCCATTGGAAACTAATCTAGTTCCAGTCAAGGAAAATTTATTCTCAAGATAGGGAGAAAAGTATCCCTGTTTTCTAGGGATATGGTGGTAGCTCCAGTTTTATATAAATAATCAAGCTAAGGGACTCATTAGGATTCGAATTTTTATTGAGGACAGGAGGCCATTAAGCTGAAGAACATTTGATTTTTATTCCTATGATGTATTTGACATGTTTATGATAATTAGAAATTATGTTTTGATCGAGCACTAAGTTGACTCAGAGGGATGAATCTCTTGGGTTAGGGACCAACCCTAGGAGCATAAGTTCCTCTGTTTTGTATCTATATACTTAGCTTAGAATGTTGAATACCTACTGAAGTTATTTTTGTTTTTTTTTAGCTTATAAGTTCAATTAATTTGTTTATTATCCATGCTTTCATTAGCTTAAAGAGTAGATTAGTGTTGCACTCTAGTGAAGGAAAACATACCAGGAAAGCTTGCGACAATGACCTCTATCTCATCTCCCTTATGGGATCATGATTAGGGGACCCCACTCCGACAGTCCAAAAACATAGTTCGTCCTTTTTCATTGCCTAGATTAAGCCTCATTCTTAGCGAGATAATTATTTATGATTACTTGAAAATATTTGCAGTTTTTAGTGTGATTCTTAAGGTTTCTATAGCTTAGAAGATATTCCACTACACAGATCTAGTCCTTAACAATAGTTAGATGAGAATTTATAAATTAAACTAATATTTTCGATGTTGACATGCAATAATTTAGAAATGGAAAGAGAGACATGTTTTATTGCAGGGATTGTTGACATGTAGGAAGGGACTCCTCCAACCAACTCCACCTAGGTATTATCCACCTTCTATTAATGCACAGTAGCCCATATTCTGAACATCTATTTTCCGGCCATCATGAGCAAGTTGTCTTAGGCACAACTGGGCTTCTTCGAGTGTTGTTCTTGGCCTTCGGTGATGCTAACTTTCCCTAAACCTTCCAAAACTGTCATGCACCTTTACAATACTTCATCCCACCATTATTTTTCTCCAAAACCTCTTAGCCAACTTCATGTAGCAGTTCAGGACATCCTGTAGCAGTTTCATGTAGGAAACTAGTAGCAGCCTATTATGACCCTGTTTTGACCTACAATAATAGCCTAGCCAAATTTAGCAGTAGGTTAACCCCTCACCTAGGAATCCATGACTAGAAGTGCCACATAAACCAGTCTGTTCACTCCTTTCCTTCGTACAAAGATTAGATAGCATTAGCTCTTTTATTTCTAAGTTTTGCAAATATAAATTCACCCAGTCTCCAAGTGTGACTGAGATAGTTAATGCATGCATGTTTGACTGATGAAACGATAGATTAACCTTCTGTTTCCAAGAAACCTTGTTAGCTAGGTGATAAAGTATGAGAATAACACAGTTTCCTTTCTATAGGTGATTTGTGTCTTTTCATAGCATTTACAAGTTGGAATCTTTCATTTCCTGGTTTTACAAGAATTTACCTTCTCTAAACTAGAAATAGCTTTACATTCCACTGTCAGTAATTAGACTCCCTTTAGTTCAATATAGGAATGGTCTAGAACCCTAATGGTCAAGTGTCGCATTTGAGAAGTGACATGAGTAGAATGATTCATATGTTGTGTATATAGGACTACCACCTCCTAGTTTTTAAGAAACTCCATGTTCATAAAGTAAAGATGGTATCCCTAGGAGTTCCAACATTCTTGCTGCAATTCTGAGGCTCATCACGTTTTGGCTTCGTTGCGAGAGAGTTGTCTAGGTAGTTGTAATTTATGCTCTTTCTTTGTATTTTTCATTTGTTAGATGCAAGTTAATATTGCTTTCCTTTCTGCCTTGCATTTGGTTTTGAAAAAAACTTATAAAAGAATAAATATATTTATTTCATGCCTCGTAGGAGTAGAGACACTTTAGCGAAATTCTTTCCAAATACCCCTACACCATCAAACAGTCAACCTTCCCTCTTCTTCAGTGACTCCCAGCTTCCCTCTATGAGTACAGAAGAGTCAGAGGACCCCTTAGGTGAACAACCTAAAATATTTAAATATCCTATTGGGGAAGAAGAAGAAGATACCATTCTACACACTTAAACCATGGATGAAAATAGAAATGAGGTTTCTTTTCCCATTAGAGAGACTAATAAAGATACTAGGATTAATAATATAACTCCCTCTACCCTTCCTCACTTCCATGGTTTAACCTTAGAGGACTCTGCTACCTTCTTTTTTGAGTTTGTTGTCATGTGCAAAACTTATGATTATACCTATAATGACCATAAGTTGATATTGTTCCCATCTGCCCTTAAGGATGGACCATTGTGCTAGTTCATGGGTCTACCTATGGATAGCATTCCTACCTGGGCTCAAATGAAACAACCCTTTAACAACAAGTACATGGACTATTGTAGGTCTAAAGACACAAAAGAGGAAATATTTAGAATGGCACTAGGACCAAATGGATCCTTGGAGTATTATTAGGAAAGATTACAACTTAGTTACAAAAGGGCCATATGCACCCTTGATCATGAATCACTCAAGTTTGTCCTTCTTAGAGAAATCAGGGAGAACATACTAGACACCCTAAACATGTTGTTTGGAGGGGACATTTATTAGCTACCCTATAATGATATCAAGACAGTGTTTAAAAACCATTATAGGGCTACTAGAAAGAAGGGTAGTGCTAGTCAAGCCTTGGACAATTCCTCTTCCTCCAACACATCTATCAAGAGTGAAATTGGGACATGTTGGAGGAATTTAAAAGTGAAATGTTGCACACCTTTTCTCTGCAAATGGAAAATATGCAGATCAAGAGGAAAAGAGAGGGCCATAGCTATATTTTTCCCTAAATGTAGTAGGAGGCACCCCAAAATTAATGTCCACTAAATGTTATAGAGTTCTTCTTAGTCTATGAGTAAAATAGTTCCATAGATAAGTTCCCTTCTGTACCTGGATTAAAGGTTTTATATGAAGGGACTAAAGGTGGGGTTGAACAAGTCTATTATATGAATCAAAGGAGGCATCAAGGACCTCAGCCATACCAATAGGGCATGAAAGGTGCATCCTATTTCTATTACAATCCCAATCAGAATGCACACCTACCCCCTTGGTGTTCTCCTTATCACCTTTCATGGTCCACGCCTTCTCCTTGATCTTATGCACCTTAGTATCCTCCCCAACCTTCCAATCAACCATTTTAGCTATATTCTTCTCCAAAGCTCAGCATAATCCACATCACAAGGTTGGAGGCCTCAATTCAAACAACCTCTTACTTTAATCCCTCCACCACCATATCAACCTCATGCTTTACTCCCTCCAACACAACGAATTCATCTTGCTCCACCCAATCAACCTCATATGCTTGCTCAACCAAATCTGAACCCAAACAACAAACATGCACAATAGGTCTATAGTGGAGAGACATCTTACCCTACCTATGTTGTGGAAATTCAATAAATCAACCTCAGTTGTGGAAGAGTGCTCCTAGATAACCAACCTCCATCTCCACCTCAGAAGCTTAGAGAGGAAGAGGAAGACAATGTTCCTAAAGACAATGCACCTAGTTTTCCTAAAAGTTTGATCCATCCCAATCAGCACACCCTAGAAGACACTAAACTTCTTGGAGAACTAAAAAACTTGTGTTTTAAAATCCCACTCCTCCAAGCCATTAAGGATGTCCTCATATACAAGAAGCTAATCAAGGAGAAATGCTTCAAACATCCCGGGAGGATAAATAAAGGCACAACAACCATTAATTCCATTGGTTAGTTGTATGACATAATACTGGGTAGAGTGATTTTCCAAAAGTATCTAGGCCCTAGAAGTTCTGTGGTAGATGTGCACATTGATGACATCATTTTCCCTCACACTTTGATTGATCATGGGGCTGCCATCAATATGATTACAAGGAGACCATGCTCAAACTAAATCTCCAAGGATATTTAAGAAATACCACAACAGTATTACAACTTATAGAAAGGTCCACAATAGCTCATGAGGGAGTTGTTAAGGATGTAATGGTCTCTATTGATTCATGTGAGTATCTTGCTGACTTCTTAGTTCTCGAGCCCAACACAAAATTCAATGGTTGTCATCTCATCCTTCGAAGACCATGGCTAGCCATTATTGATGCTCACATAAGTTTTAGAGTTGGGAAAATGACCATTAATAATGGGCATTTATCCAAACAGTTGGTCTTGTACCCTCTTGGTCAACCATCCCTCGATCATGACTTACCCTTCTGGTTGGAAGAGGTGGAGGGAGATGAAGTATATCATACCACATCCTATCCAATTTGTACCTAGATGTTAGTATAGGAGGGGGGAAACCTAATGAAGATGACCTCATTGATCAAATACTCTAGAACCAACCCCCCAACACCATGCCTGTTGATGAGATGGTGAAGGAATCTGAAGATAACCCTTAGAATGATTTATGCCTAATGGACCCAAGTATTGCACATGTCAAAATGGTAGAATTTCTTCCATCTATGAATTTGAAGATCAACCCCTTTCTCTTAGCCAACCAAGAATAGAAGTTGTGTAACATGTTGAGAAAACACTTACATGCCTTTTCTTGGAGCTATATGGAAATGAAGTGAGTGCATCCTTAAGTGTGTACTCACCACATCTACATTAAGGAAGGAAACAAACTAGTGCACCAACCTAAGAGGAGAATCAATGCATCCCTTAAAGACATAGTAAAGGAAGATCTACATAAGTTATTGGATACAGGGTTCATTTATCCCATTCAGATAGTGAGTGGATGTCCCCTCTAATTTTGGTCCCAAAGAAGAATAGAAAGTTGAGGATTTGTGTGTATTATAGAGAGTCGAACAAAGCCACTAAAAAATACCATTTTCCTCTACCTTTCATTGATCAAGTCTTGGATGGTCTTACAGGGAAGAATTTCTTCTCTTTCCTCGATGGATTCCATGGATATAATTAGATCTATATCATCTTAGAGGACTAAGATAAAACCACCTTCACTTGTCCTTAGGGTACCTCTTCTTAATGGGCCTTTCCTTTTGGATTATGTAATGACCCTACCAATTTTCAAAGGGAAGTTATGAGCATATTTAATGAGCAAGTCCATGACTCTATAGAAATATATATGGATGGTTTCACTCCCTATGGGTGTGACTTCATAGAGGTTCTCTCTAACTTGGGGAAAGTACTAAATAAATGCATTGAAATGAGCCTATCACTTAGTCTCCAGAGTGTGAATTCTTGATGAGTGCAGGGACTATTTTGGGTCATTCAATATCTTGGGAAGGAATACAAGTGGACCCAAATAAAATTGACATCATAAAAAGGGTCCCTACTCCTCAAATGTAGAGGGATGTCGATATTTTCTTTGGCATGTATGGATATTATACGAGTTTTATCAAATACTTCAACAAAGTAGCCTCACCATTGTTTGTACAACTAGTCAAGGACTATAAATTTTTTTGGTCGAATAGTTGCCTAGAGGCCCTAGAAATATTAAAGGACAAGTTGACTACTACACCCACACTTAGAGGCAAAAATTGGGCTTCCCCTTTCGATGTCCATGCTGATGCATCTGGCAAAGTTGTAGCAGCATCTCTTGGCTAGAAATATGACAATTTTCCTTATGCCATTTACTTCATTAGAAAAATATGTCTAAGGATAAAATGAATTACACTATGATTGACAAGGAACTCCTAGCTTCTTTCCATCCCTTGACTAAATTCAGACACTACATCATTGATTATCAAACCTTTGTGCATATTGACCATGCTGCTATCAAGTACTTAATGAACAAGCCTGATTTGAATGCTAGAATTATTAGATGGTTACTATTATTGTAGCAGTTCAATTTAACCATCATTGGAAATCCAGGTAAAGAAAATGTAGTTGCATATTTTTTGTCTAGACTTGCTTTTCTTGCAAGTGAGGAAGATATTATTTATCATTAGCTACCAGATAAGAATTTATTTTCTATTTCAGTTCTCTCTCGATGTTTTTTTGACATAGAAACTACCTAGTTTCTTCAAAGTTCCCTCCAAATCGGTCATCCAGGGAGAAGAGTTGGATTGTAAGGGAGAGTGCCCCATTCACATGGATTGGGGGAAATCTCTTTAAACTAGGCCTAGATCAAATATTAAGAAGGTATGTGAGGGAAGAGGAATTCTTTAACATCCTCTTACCCTGTCATGATGGGCCTTATTGAGGTCACTTTGCTTCGAAGAGGAAAGCTTTCAAGATACTACAAGTTGGGTACTACTCGCCCACTCTCCACCAAGATGAAAGAAGATACACTAGTTGATGTGATCAGTGTCAAAAGATGGGGAAAGCTACTCCTAGGATGAAATTCCCTTGCGACCTCAGGTAGCCCTAGAGCCATTTGACAAGGGGGCCATGCATTTCTTTGGCCAGTTGATCCACCATTTGGGCATAAGAGGTACATAATTGTATGCACTGATTATTTGAAAAGGTGGGCTTAGACCAAGGTTTTCAAGGTAGAAATAGAGGATAAAATGGTTGAGTTCTTAAGGGAGAATGTATTCTACAAATCTCGATACCCTAGAGAACTAGTCATTGATCAGGGAGCTCAATTCACATCACATCTGAATGAATATTTGTTAAGGAAACATGGGATAAAGCACATAAAATCTATTGCCTACAATCTTGAGACCAATGGACAAGTACAAGTCACCAATAGAGCATTAGAATGCATCCTCACCAAGGTTGTAAGAAGCAGGAGAGGAGATTGGGTTGAGAGACTAGTGGAGGCCACTTGGGCCTATAATATGACCTAGAAAACAACCACTAGTTTCACCCCTTATAACTTGGTCTATGGAAAGAAGGCTCTTCTCTCCATTGTGTTTGAGTACAACACCTTGAGAATAGAAACCTAGTTGGATTTTGATGTTACAAAAGGACAACAGGAAAGGATGCTATAGTTGAATGGTTTGGATGAATTCATGATGAAGGCCCTCCTACACACTAAAGTTATCCAATTACAGAGGAAGGTTTGAGATCACAAGAACATTAAGGAAAAAAATTTCAAGAAGGGGATTGGGCTTTGCTATATGAAACTAGGTTCAAGGACATTAAAGGCAAATTGATGACAAGGTGGTAAGGCCCATACCCGATAGAGAAGTTCCATGATAATGGAGTTGTTCAAATCAGGACTATTGAGGAGGAAGGTATTCCCTTGCTTATCAATGGATATAGTTTGAAGGCTTACAAAAGACCTCTGTCTAGGGAATAGTTGATCAGCACCATTAGCAAGGAGTTAAATGCTGTTGGAAGTGTCCTAGATTCCAAGTCACAACATTCTCGAAAACTATTTTTATTTGTGAACAAAAAAGAAAAAAGAAAAAAAAAATGAGAATCCTAGATGAAAACATCCATGAGGCATATGAGGCCAAATCTTGGGTTGAAAACCTCCTTGAGGAAGCCCGTGAGTGAAAAAAGAGAAAAAAATAAAAATAAAAGACCGCTGGGTGAGAAACTCCCTCGACGTGCCCAAGGTAGGAAGGCAGCTTGAAAACCTCTCTCGAGGCAACCTATGTGTCCCTCAAAAAAATAATGAAAAAGAAAAAAATAAAAATAATACCATGATAGGGAATGCCAACCTATCCATTAATAAATATTGTCATTTTGCAGATTTTTGAAGATAGTTCCCAATGCAGAGCTATGGGGACAAAATTCTCAAGTCTCATTCAATTTCTCCCTCCATCCATTCCATCTCATCTAGGTCAATAATGTCCCTACCACTCACATACATTATTGGGCCTCAAAAATCAGTCTTTCGCATTTTTTGGTTTGCTACAGGATGTCCTATAGCTGCTATAGGTAGATCCTGTAGCACTACAAGATGTCATGAAATTCTACAGGAAAGGGGGCCTGATAAAACATAATCCTGTTATAGCTTGATTAGGGACCCCAGACTTCATAAAACCACTCACCCATCATCCATGCATCCCTGATTCAAATCACCATACCCATTCATGCCCTTGTCTCATTCAGAACATACAGGAAAATTTCAAAAATATTAATAATAAACAAAAAATAAAGGACATTTCCTCCATTCCCCCAGCCCTTCACTACTCCACCAAGGCTCTTCTATCATCCTCCAACCCTACACTACTTCTCATCATCCCTCTGAAGAAAAAACCCTTAAAAGGGAGAAAAAGGGGTTGCTACAAGATCTCCTGTAGTAGCCTGTGCCACTACTACAACCAGCCTAAAACTCAATTTGTCTACCCAACTACAGTGAGGAGGAGTACCATCATCCATGGATACCTTGCTCTTCTTGACAAGGCTTCACCACAACAACAACAACAAAGAGATATCAAGAACCTGCACACATGAACAGAACAAACAATCAGCGATATAGGAGCAAAAAGAAATACACAAAAAAACAGAAAGGATGCACTTCCTTCAGCAAAAGCACAAAAGTCAAATACTCTAGCATGCACCAATTAAAAAAAGGTAGGCACAGGTGTGGTAACTTACTCAGCTCTTACCTAGGTACGATATGATGAAAAATGTATAAATGTCAAAGAAATGTCTTTTTATTAGCAGGAGGTGGCCAGTTAACTTGGCCACCATCGACTTGTGATCAGAAAGTGATATTTCAATCAACATGGCATGTAAGGATGTCACATCAGTGAGAATCAGTTATGAGGGTGGTTGAATCAGTTAAGATGGAGTGGGTGATGGTTAGGAGGAGAAAGTGAATGATCTCTAATAGTGGGCTAGTGGTCCTAATTAGAGAAACTCGTACCACTGCTAAACATCATAATGCTCCAAGCCTTGACCTTAAATAAGATAAAACCCATAAATTTCATGAATTTTTCACTCATTTAAAAATGAAGGAGATAGGGACGAGATTGGGAAGCCATCACAAAAGTCGAACCCTACTCTGGAAATCCTATAAGGAGAAGCTAGAGGAAATATTTATAGGAACCAGAGAAAGCTACATGAAGATATAGGAAACTCTAAAATTCCACAAAAAGTCTTCAAGGATGTGCCTAGGGTTAACCCAATCCTCAATTGTCATAATCTCGGGCACTATAGTGAGAAGTAAGTGCTCTATCTCTCTTTTGTCCATGGTTTGCATCACCAATACACTCTGAACTGTCTTAGTAATTATAGTCAGCCTATGAATTAAAAAGAGTTTGGGGCTATAAAAGTAAAAATGAAAATTCTGGCTATAAGGAGCTATAGTAACTGAATTCATCAACTAAAAGTTTAGCTCTCATCTACCCTAAATTTCATGTTGAATCTATCCTAGAAAACCTGCACCACTTAGTTGAAACAAGAGAAGAAAATTGGAGAGAGATTCAATAGGAGAGAGCCCACAGATACATTGAGAATTCACCTTCATCCCCGTATGGTACACATTTTCAGGAGGCATGACTAGTTAGGCTTCTTTGAGTTGATCAAGGGATATGATGATGATATAACTTATGAATTTTCTATGGCACTAAACCCTTAAGTAATAACAAGTGCTACCACTGTGGCAAGAGGTTTGTCCATTACAATCGATCTTGAGTTGATCACCAAAGTGGCAAAACTTCCTCCAGGGGTCCAATGGAGAAAGAAAGACAAGGCCAATGATGAGAGATGAATTGAAGACAAAAATGGAGTAGAAGGGAGAGTCTTCCCTATCCCTGGGATGAGGTATCCTACGACATCATTAAATTCATTTCTTCTGAAGGGAGACTAAGTGTAGTCTATGGCTACCAGTTCAGGTTTATCCATGAATTGAGATTTTGAACCAAGTTTCCCATAGCCCAAAGACTAAGTGTGCCCTATTTTCTCCTAGAATCAATCATAGACATGAACCAAAAGGTGAAAGAGGGAAAGTGACAATAGTTAGCATACCATGGTCTCATCCAGCTAATAGTAGAGGATGATTTTAGTATATCAAGATTCCTTGCCCTCTGGTTCATATTCAGAGATATGTACAGAGAACCCTTCCTTGATATCTAAGTCCTTACACTTTGTGAGAACCCAACCTCAAGTGATGAAGAAGAAGAAGGAGAAGAAGAAGGACCAGGAGAAGAAGAATAGGCAGAGACAGACAAAACAAAGGGAGAAGAAAAGAAAGAAGAAGAGGAGGAGAACTGTAAATAGACTAGCCTTGAGAAAACCATTGCACTTGAAGGGGAGGAGATACCCCCAGATCAGGGAAGGTTGTCTCCTGAACCCACTAAAAAGGAGGAAGTTGAAGCCTTGGATGCTTTGAGTGCACCCATCAAATCCACAAAGGAAAGGTGGAGACAAACTTCCCTCCATTTCAAGACAAGAAGAATCAATGGTACTAAGCAGGGGAAGCCACAAACCCCCACAAAAACCCTATTATAATTGAAGAATGGCCAAATAAATAGGAGGAGCTAGAATCCATGGGAATGAAGGTAGAGAAAGTTACATCACTAGGAGAAACCCCAAATTCTACCATTACCTATGTCAAAAATCCTATCACTAGGTCAACCTAATCTAAACAACCCGAGGAACCTGTAACACTTTGACAGAAAGGGAAAGGCTCGATGCAGGATCCCAAAATAGTGCTACAGGAAGAGCAGCAAGGGCAGAAAGGAAGCCAAGAAGAAACACCACATGTATAGGAGGGGGAAACTTCTCTAAGGACAGTTGAGGGAGATTCTACAGATCTACAGGAGTGTAGCCCATAACTCAACTTGAGATCCTACTACAAGTTCATTGAAGGAGGTAGAGTGATCCCACAGGAATTTTCAATCCCTCTTTTCTTTGAACTTAAAAAAGAAATAAGAAGGACAAATGGATGGATGTAAATTGTTAAATCGAAGAAAGTAGAAGATGTGGGCCTTATGGAAGGAAGCATCCTAGAGATGGGCAAGGAGTTGAGTGAATTGATAGATAGAGAATACACCACAAGAATAGAGCTGCAAGTGGAAAACACATGGCTAAGGAAGAAATTGCATGAAAAGGAGACCCAATTTTCCATAATGGAGATCCTCTCCATGGAGGCACTTCAATGCAGACTGCCATCAAAATCCTATGAACTTTACCTCAAGGACCAATGGATGGAGTTCTAAATTAATACATTGGCATAAAATGGGACCATGCCACTCTAGGATTATAGAAAATTCATCTATTTGTGTGACAGAAGTACCCTTGAAGACAAGGCCAAATCATCTGAATTCTACCTGCATAATCTTGCCTTAATAGACTTGAATATTTAGCACCCCAATGCAAATTTGGGAGACTTTCAACTGATGGTCCTTGCAACATGGATGAGTAATGACGAGGCTAGGGCTAAGGAGGTGAAGAGAATAGTAGAAAGAGAGGAAAAATAACCCATCTACATCAGGGCAGAGAAAATAAATTCAATTTCTATAATCAGTAAGCACAACATCATTTCCATTGATGCTCAACTTGAACCAAGATATATGGCTACCCAAGAGCAAGCCATATCCAATTTTGAGGACACTCTCATACTTTTGAGGACTAAAAACCAACAAGCATGCGAGAGAGGATGGAATAATCTTCCACACAGTATCTAGATCAGGGAGTATCACTCTCTTTAGAGATTCAAGAATGCATTAGAGAGAACACCATTTTATAAATAGGTCATGAAAAGACTAAATATCAATTGGATTAGACTTAAACTCAGTCCACCTTTGTTGTTGGGTTTGCTGGAAGGTATGAAGGAAGAAGAGGATAGAAAGCAGTGGGAAGAGAAATATAAAAATGCATGGTTCTATCCTGAGGAAGAGACAACATCCACATAAGCTTAGGATGTCAGAGAGGCCACCAGGGCTATGACGGATATGGATATAGATGGATAGGTTGCTCAAGGAATGAAAAACAATTTCAATATGGGGGTGATGATGAGGCTTATCAATAGGGAAACTATATGGCTCACGATTCCACTCTCCAACTCATTAAATTGTCTTTCCTCACATTTATTTACAGATTTTATTATATTTTTCTTAGTGAGAAGAGTAAAAGTAAGTTACTATGTCCTATGGCCTAATGTCTATTAAATGCAGGAAATTGGAGCAGTTTTGAGTTGACTTGAGTGTAGGCACTCAGAGTAGGAAAACAAGGGATATTCTAGGAAGTTTTCTCCCTCTTTAACTACTCAAATCAGTCGAAGATTCTCCCCCTGTATCTCATCATCTTGGTGTCACTAGTAGCCAAACAAGGTGAGTTCATTGGAAACCAAGCTAGTGTTAGTAAAGAAAATATTATTCTCAAGTTAGGTTGCCAAGTATCCCTATTTTCTAGGGAGTTTTTAGTAGCTCCAGTTTTGTATAAATAAGAAAGCTAAGGGACCCATTAGGATTTGAAGTTTTATTCTAGCCAAGAGACCATTAAACTGAAGAACACTTGCCTGTTATTGTAATGATGTTTTTGACATTTTTATGATAATGAGAAATCCTGTTTTTATCCATCATTGAGTTGACTTAGAGTGTTGAAGCTCTTGGGTTAGGGCCCAACCCTAGATATAGAAGTTCCTTTCTTTTCTATCTATATTCTTAGCTTATAATATTGATTAACTGCTAAAGTTATTTTTGTTTTTGTTTAGCTTGGAAGGTTGATTAAGCTATTGCTGATCCATGCTTTCATTAGATTAAAGAGTAGATTAGTGTTGTAGTCTAGTGAAGGAAAACATACCAAGAAAGCTTGTGACAATGACCTCTATCTCATCTCCCTTATGGAAGCATGATTAGGGGACCCCACCCTCATAGCCCAAAAACAAATTTCGGTCTTTTGTTCACTTCCTAGATTAAGTCCCATTATTAGCTAGATAATTTCTTATGATTCCTTGGAAACATTTGCAGTTGTTATTCTTCCTATAAGGTTTTTGTACCTTAGAAGGTAGTCCATTTCACATATCTAGTCCTTAACAATAGTTAGATTAGATTTTATAAATTCAAATAATCCTTTCCATGTTGACATGCAATAATTTGTAAATGCAAAGAGAGGCAAGTTTTATTACATGGATTATTGATCTGCAGGAAGAGACTCCTCCAACCAACTCCACATATGTCTTCTCCACCTTCTGTTGATGCATACCAACCCATATTTTGAACCTTTGTTTTCCAGCCACCGTGAGTGAGTTGTCTTAGGAAAATCTAGCCTTCTTGGAATGTTGGGCTTGGCCTTGAGTGATGTTCACCTTCCATACACCATCCAAAACTTTCATGCACCTTTACAACACTTCTTCCGACCATTATTGTCCAAAAAAACCTTTCAACCAGCGTCCTGTAGCAGTTCAAAATATCCTGTAGCAGTTCAGGACATCCTGTAGTAGTTTCCTATAGAAAACCTATAGCGACATGTTTTGACCTTGTTTTGACCTGTAATAATATCCTAGACCATTTTAGGAGTAGGTTAAACCCTCAACCTGGACTCCATGACTAGAAGTGCCACGTAGACTAGTCCCTTCACCCCTTTCCTTCCTGCAAGATCATATAGCATTAGCTCTTTTATTTCTAAGTTTAGCAATTAGAACTTCATCTAGTTTGCAAGTGTGAATGAGATAGTTAATGCATGCATGTTTGACTTATCAAATAATAGATTAAGCTTCCATTTTTAGGAAACCCTTAAAGATAGGTGATCAAGTACGATTAGCATAGTTTCCTTTCTGTGGGTGATTTGTGTCATTTCATAGCACTTACAAGTTGGAAGCTTTCATTTCCTTGTTATATAAGAATTTACCTTCTCTGCACTAGAAATAGATTTACATTCCACTATCAGTAGTTAGACTCCCTTTAGTTCAATAGAGGAATGTTCTGGAACACTAATGGTCAAGTACCCCAGTTGATAAGTGACATGAATAGAACCCATATTCTGATGTCCCAAAACTCTGATATTCTGATATTCCTTCCTTCCTCAGGTCTCAAATCTGACAACTTCAGTAGATCATTGGAATACTCTTCCAAAGAAATTCTCACTGGATAGGGTCTGATGTATGCTTTGCCTCTATTTGATACATGTGAGATGGTTGCAAACTCTTTCCAAAACATTGCTCCTTGACTCTTCTACTTTTTTCTTAGACAACTAAACTCTCAACCACCATGGTGATCATTTTATGGCTTCATCAATGAGCCTGCTAGTGTGATGATTCTCTACAAGAAGCCTGCATCTACCATGGAATTCCCTTGGGCCCGTCACTGTAATCATCATTTTCTGGCTTCTTCAGTAAGCATGCTACTGTGATGATTTTCTACAAAGCACTCCAACAGACATGGTGTTCCTCCCAACCACCCAATCATCATGCCAACCCTTGTTTGACATTAATGCCAACACTTACATAGCCACCCATACACCATCAAATGTCCAAAACTATCGTGAGTATATTTTGTTGTGTAGTATCTGATAATAATTTATGTTACAAGCAACTCATCAACCTAATATCTACTTTATGTACATACATAATATATGTCATGACTATTATTGATTTTTCGTCCCAAAAATTCTATGCAATTTATGTTAATTCCAAACTCATTCACAAATCCATGCTGAAATAATTCTCATCATTTATGTCATGTGTCACACGCATAAATAAAACAATATGTTATATGAAATCCTTTAAAACTCCATACACAAGTAACCCAATTTTCCTTTAACTTCTACTTAGGTTCCATTAACAGAAACACATCAGCATATTAACTGATACAGGTAACATGTAAAAATAAAATTAATTTATGCTAGTGAAAATAATCCTCTACTTTAATAATTTTAAACAATAGTTCAATATCATCACACATCATAATGCAAAGAAAATTTGAACATAAATTCTAACAGGAATTTTCTGTGTGGAAATTACTCAGGTGTTGAGTATGTTCCTCTAGACTGTGAACTAAAAACCACCAGTTCTCCGCTGAGCTAAGATAGACTTGCCACTAGAATAAACAACCCCATTAGCTATAGAGTAGTATATTTTATAAGTTTTCTTCCCAACATAATTTTGGCCACATACCACCTTTTTGGTTTGCAAACCCAACTTTCTAGGCCTTGGTGTCTATTTTTTTTAAAGGTACTTTCCTTTTTCTTTAAAGCATTTCCTTTTCATGTGCAGTGCTTTATTCCACCCCCAAATTAATAACTTCCTCTAATAAGTGGTTTATTATTACCTTTTTCTTGCATCATAATAAATATTCTATCTTTCAGTTATTTCTCTTAGGAATTTTGGGATATTTTTAAGGAAGTAACAACTTGAATTTATCCATCCACAATTGTTTACAATTAGCAAGGAATCGTTTGACTCTAGTACTCTATCATTGAGTAATTTACAATAGTTTATTTAATAATAATAACATATTTATCCCAATACATTAATTTCTATTGATTATATTGTCTCACAAATTCAACATGGATTTCCTAGCCATCAAACATAAAAATAGTCCAAATCTAAGAATATAAAATCATTAACATAAGGAATATAAGGGTATTAAATTTTCACCCCCATTTCATTCAAAACTACCCTTGCTGTTAATTTTCTCATTTATTCCCTCCAAGAGTAATGTTGGGAACACCTCTTGCACTTAAACTCTTTCTCCCAAATAGCCTGCTCAAGTGTAAAGTGCTTCCATTGCACTTTAACCTTAGTGGCAACTTGATTTTGGTGTGAAGTGGCTCTCCCAAACACTCTCCTTATGGCTCCATACTTATTAAATTCCACTCAATTATGTGAGAACTATCATGGACATATTTTTTTAACAAAGATACATGAAAAACATTGTGTACTTTAATATGCCTCGGCAATGCCAACTGATACAGTACTGGCCCTTTTTTGTCCAAAATTTCAAAAGTTCCAATAGAACCGTGGTGCCATTCTTGTACAAGTTCCTTTTCTTAAGGTGCTTTTCCTCAATTTAAATCTAAAATATACATGATATCCAACCTTAAATTCCTTGTGGGTTCTCTTTTTTCAGCTTAACTTTTTCATCTATCTTGTGCAATTTTTATGTTTTGTTTACTTTTGTGTTCTCACTTTTACATTTCATGTAAGGAATTTGGCCCCAATATTAGCTTGTCCTCCAGCTTACTCCAGCTAAGAGGCCTGTGAAATTTTCTACCATATAAGGCCTTGAAGGGACTCATTTTTATCGAAGCTTGACAACACCTATTGGAGGAAAATTCTGCTAAATGTAGAAAATATTCCCATTTAGCACGTTTATCCATGACATACATTCCTAGCATTTCCTCCAAACTATGATTGATTATCTTTATGAGTTGACCAGTTTAGGGGTGATATCTAGTGCTAAAATTTAGTTGTGTCCCTATGCCTCCAACTGTGACTTTTCAAAATTTGGAAGTGAATGTAGCATCCCTGTAAAACACTACGATATTTTGTATTCCATGCAATAAGAAAATCTTCTTCAAAAGAATTTGTGCAATCTGATTCGTTCCATAGGTAGATTGCAATGGTATAAAGTGTGTTGCCTTGCTTAGGGTGTCTACTACTACCATAATGGAGTCATGTTGTTGAATTTCTTTTGGTATTCCTGTAATAAATTAGAGTGTAATCAATTCGTATTTCCATTTAGGAATGGGTAGTGGCTTTAATAGTCTTGCTAGGTTTCGGTGTTCTACCTTCACCTTCTGACATTTTAAGCATTTAGATAAGTATTCTGCTGCTTCTTTTTTCATGCGAGCCTAGTAGAATTCCCTTCCCGAGTGCAGTTATCATCATTTGATATCTAGGGTGTCAAGCATATGATTTCTTATGATATTCATAAAATATTATTTGTTCTATAACATTTACATTTGGAACATACAATGTATTTATGTATATTTATAACATTTATGAGTTTTCAAAAAAACCTCAAATTTTTGTCTATTGCAATTTTTGTTGATTTTCCAGGTAGTTAGGATCTTCATGTATTGAATTTTGGATCTGATCCATGAAACCAGTACTAACATTGGTAATAGATACTCACATTAGAGTATGTGCATGTCCACTTAAAGCATCTTCTATTTTATTTTCTTTTCCTTTTATGTGTTTAATATCGAATTCAACTTCACTAAGAAAGGTCATCCACCTAGCTTGTCTAACATTAAGGTCTGGTTGGTTAAATAAATATTTCAAGCTAATATGATCTGTTACCAAGGTGAATTTTTTTCCCAATAGGTAGTGTCTTGTTAGGTCCCTATAATACTAGTGTATTCCCTCATTGTTATTGTCAGTGTAGCTCCGTTATTAGTATTGTTGTGCTCTTACATTAGTATTGTTATGTCCACTGTGATTATATTGTGACCCCTTAGACTCCTATATATAGAAAGGAGTATTTTTTGTTTGAACAATCCAAGGATTGTTCGTTTATATAATGTAAACAAGGTTTCCTCCTTGAACAGGATAATTTTTAAGTCATTCATCTATCTATTTGTGAGCTGGTTGTGTAACATTTGGTATCAAAGTTTTCGATTCTAGGATTTCGCTTCTTCAAACAAGTCAACGTTGAATTTTCGCTATAAATATTTTTCTATGAGGTTTGAGAAGTTGAAATTTTTACCATGTGGAGCAGAAATTGTAGAGAATTTCGTGTAAAAATTGCAGGTCTTGTTTCTCTATCTTTTCGGAGATATGTTATGAGGCAATAGGGTTTTTGCGGGCTCCTGAATTCTGTCTCAAATAGGTGACCTAGGAAAACTCATCACAATTTTTTTCTACAAGGCTTCAAAAGCTTAAATTTATACCATGTGGAGCTGAAATTTTATAGAATGTCGTGTAAAAATTTTAGACCTTGGTTCACTATATATTCATATATATGCTTTGAGGAAGTTAGGGGTTTTTTGTGCTCCATAATTTTGTCTCGAATAGGTGACCTAGGAAATATCGTCACAACTATTGTTTAAGGAATCATATTTGAATTCAGTAAAATTTGGGTGAAATTTCATGGATTCTAGTTTTGCGTGTATGACTTTTAGGCCGAAGGTTGAAATAGTGACATATGGAATCTCATACAACTTCACTCTACTGAATAAGTCCATAATAATGTCATCGTGGGAGATTTGGCATAAATCTTTCTTGAAGAATCCAATCTCGATCACTCTTATGGGGTTGAAAGGAGGGCGCAAAGATATACCATAGGAAGAAATTTTAGAACTTGGAGATTCAAAATTAAAGAGTTATAATTCTTTCAAGATCAAGCCCCTAAAAGCAAGAAAAAGGTTCTATTTTTTTTTAAATTTCACAACTTTTGTTTGAAAAATTATTTTGAAGTGATTCAAAGGGCATATTGAAGCATAGATATCATTGTTTGATTTCAAAATGCCCTGAAGCAAGAAAATGGAAACACCTAGTTAGAAATTAGAAATCTCTACTATGACACATGAAGAAGAGGAAGAAATACAACATGATATATCAAAATTACGATACAAGTGCAAAAACTTTCACTCTCACAATGAGTAACCAAAAATGAAATGGAAGCAAAGATAGATGGTTTGAGTAATAGTGTAAAATTAGGGATGGAGGGTATAAAGAATGGCATATAAGATAAAATGAAAGGAACCATGGAATATTTTAAGAATGGTTTAAAAGTAGACATGGAAGGTTTCAAAAAGTTGCTACAAAAAATTATTTATAATGCTGAAAAGGTATTAGATAAAAATCATTATGAGAAGAAAAGAAATGTTAACGATGATTTCATAGACTCTAATGTTGGATTGAAGACCCGAAACATTCCAAAGATCTATATGTATATTTTTACTTGTAGATTCAACAACTTATGTGATATGCTAAAACATAAGACAAGAATCTACTCTACTTATCAGCGGAAATCAAAATTGATCGATAAAAACACTAAGAAGAAAAGGATTAATTTCAGTCACACATAACACAATATCTTTATGGGGAAAGAAAATTCTCAAAACCCTGACTAACTAAATTGCATTAACGAGAATATCTTAGAAGAAAATACAATTATTGTTCAACCTAAACAATTCCTACACAAGTACAATCTATCTCTCTACTTCCTCGGCAATCCTTGGATCAATACAATATGCTCTACTCAACCTTGAGCTTAACCTACACAATTATGTTCTATCCTCTGCCTAACTTACTTCCTTTGGCTAATACTTAGCCAAATTCCTAGCCTTTCAAGATTCTACTTCCTCACGTAGTTCCCTTGGGAATTAGCTCCTATTTAATGGAGAAATTCCCCAATTATGAATTGCGCAATCCTTGTAAGCCTTACTCTAATTGCATTCACCACTTGTATAATTTGATGATTATACAACTGATAGCACACTTCCCTTTAACTCTGATCTCAATTGGGCCTTCCTCAAAACTAAAATGCATGAGTTATTTATGAGTGAATTATCAGTTATCTCATTGATCACTACATGTGAATTAAATCCAATTTAATTCACATGACCTCTCACTAGTTGCTCCAAGTGTTAGAACTAGTTAAACTGATTTTAACTCTGATAATTAAGTTAAATAATTATAACTCAAAATAAAATTCAACTAGACCCCCTAAAACATAGGCAGGACTCTACATGCCTCTAGATTTACCCTCAACTCAAATTGACTGAGCTAACTAATTCTTCCTGCCTTAGTTAACTCATACAAGGTGTCATGTGATGTGGAATTATAGTTTACTTATAATTTAATTAAGGGAAATTAAATTAGAAGCCTCTTCTTATTTCCATTTTCAATATTTCATGTTGCAAATTTCAAGACTCCCTCTCAATAAGAAAGGAATTCAAGTCTATCCTGATCTAATACCTTTGAAATATTCTTAATCCAACACTTATCTCTAGTGTTGTTGCTATTGTAACTTCTAAAACTAAAAAACATCCAAACTAAAATAGTATGATGCATCTATCACTGGAGTCTCTAACTTCTACTAGCATGTACCTCTGTCCCTCTGACATTTGACTGCATCAACTGCCACTGATCCATCCTACTAATGTGTAATATGGGATGTCATAGCAAGGTAATGGACCATGAGACGAAACATCTCAATGTACCCTACCCAAATTTCTGAACACTTGGGGCTATTAATTCAGATCACCCCACCTCTCAGATGGAGGTATGGTTGCATGTGCTCCATCTGCCCACTTGGTTCGAAATTCCCCCCTATTGGAGGTCCCTATTTGAGTGGATGTCTCCACTCAGTCACCTCCTTGATTCTATAATTGTGGATTCTCCACAACTTTCTGAGGCCACATGTTGAGAGGTAATTCATGCTCCCTCTCAACCACCAAGTCTCTAAGCTTTTCCTTTCTCCTAAAATATTTGTATGGATCTTCAACCTTGAGAGCATATAGGTTCTTAACTCGTTCACTGATCTATTTCATCTATCATGTGGCAATTTGTCTAAGGAAAACCTTCCCTTTGCTAAATACCACATCATCTAGGCACCCTAGAACTCATATCCACGTTGTAGCTAACCCACCGTCACAAAATTTTCTGAAAAAAATAGTTTATTTTAAATTAGCGATATCTCTATCATCTGAACTCTGATTCTGTCAATTTTTTTTTAAATTTGGGTATTTTTTGCAAGGAATCCAAATCTTCTATTTGTTTATGAAAATTTTGCACAATTTTTTTTAGATATGATCTGCAAAGTTGTTTCCGAAAGAAATATTGCTCTGATACCATGTAGATTTTTACTTCTAGCTTCAACATCTTTTGTGATATGCTAAAACATAAGACAAGAATATACTCTACTCACCAGTGAAAACCAAAATTGATCGTTGAAAACATTAAGCTGAAAAGGAAGAATTTCAATCTTACATAACACAAGATTTTTATGGGGAAAGAAACTGCTCAAGGCCTTGCCTACCTATATTGGCTTAACTAGAAGATCTGAGAAAAAAATACAATGCTTATTCAATCGAAACAATTCTTGGACAAGTACAATCTATCTCTATGCTTCCTAGGTAAGCCTTGGATGAATACAATATGCTTTTCTCAACCTTGAGCTCAACCTACACAAGTATTTTCTATCCTATGGATGATTGAATGCCTTTGACCAATACTTAGTCAAATTCCTCGCCTTTCAAGCTCCTAGTTCCTTGCATTGTTCCCTTGGGAATTAGCTCCTATTTAATGGAGAAATACCTCAATTATGAATTTCGCAATCCTCATATGCCCTCCTCTTATTTCATGCACCGCTTGTAAAATTTGATGATTATACAACTGATCCTACACTTCCCTTTAACTCCAATCTCAACTAAGTCTTCTTCAGAACTAGCATACATAGCTTATTTATGAGAGAATTATCAATTATTTGATTGATCATTACATGTGAATTAAATCCAATTTAATTCACTTGACCTTTCACTGGTTCCTCCAATAGTAAGAACTACTTAAATTGATTTTAACTCAAATAATTAAGTTAAATAATTACAACTCAAAATAGACTACAATTGGAGCCCCTAAAACATAGGGAGAACTATACATGCCTTGAGTTTGACCCTTAATTTGAATTGACTGAGCTAGCTAAGTATTCCTCACTTCGTTAACTCGTACAAGCTTTCATGTGATGTGGAATTACAATTTACTACTACTTTAATTAAGAGAAAATTAAATTAGACGACTCTTCTTATTGCCATTTTCAATATTTCTTGTTGCAAATTTCAACACTCCTCTGAACAGGAAATGAATTCAAGTCTATTCCAATCTAGTACCTTTGGATTGGTCTGCATGTAACACTTCTCTCTAGTGTTGTTGCTACCGTTACTTCTGAAACTAAAACATCATCCAAACTAAATCAGTATGATGCATCTATATTGAGAGTCTCTGACTGCTGGATTTGGTTTGAGATATAATTATTAATGTTGTCGTTGGACGAGGTGGGAGTGAGGGAGCAAGCTGAATGAGGGTTTGTAATGGGATAGCAGTGCTGGTGACCATGGATGGGCAAGGAGGGGGGAGTTCCACTCCCTCCTACAGTCATGTAGTTGCGAATAAAAGCAGGGAAGTTGTTTCAAACCACTTCAAGAAACCAATGGAGGTAGAAACTGGGAGTATCAACATAGAAAAACCGGAAAACATTAGATCTCATGTTTAGGAAAAGAATCATGAGGATGTTAGAAGAGACAAGAGAATAGGAGGAGGCAACCAGAGAGCTGAGCATAAGAATATGACAGGACTCTGTAAACCTAGGTCAACCATTACACCCCAGGTTGCTTTAAGTGATACAGTGCTATAGGTGCATAGGGATCACATGGCGGCATATGCGGTAATATGAAAATTTATGGGAATATGGCCAACGGAGAAGGCTTTGCATGCTTGGATAAAAAACCACTGGAAACCAAAGGGGGAAATAAACCTTCACCTTGGGTCCAAGGGTTTCTTCAAAGTGTGGTCACAAACTTAGAGGACAAAGATAGAGTGTTTGAAGGAGGACCATATTTTTATGTTCTTGGAGGCCTCTACATGTGACCATGGGTGATGAATTTTGTCCCAAAGTGAGAGACATTCACATCAGTATCGGTATGGATAAGACTCTTCTCCCTACCTTTAGATTATTGGCTGCCAGAATCCTTAAAAGCCATAGGCAATAAATTAGGGCATTTTATAAAAATATCAGATGCGACTCTGTGAGGAAAATATACCTCCTTTACCCAAATATGTGTAGAAATGGACCTATCCAGAGCACTTATAAATTAAATCATTCTAGAAGTATATGATGAAGAATGGGTGCAGGCGGTGGATGATGAACATGTCCCATTCATATGTCGCAAATCTCATGAGCACAGGCATCTCTTTAGAGACTTCCCATTAAACAAACTGGAGAACAGTAATAAAATCAACACAGACAAAGATCCTAAAGGCTTTACCAAAGTGGGAGGCAAAGGGAAAGGAGGGAAAAAGAACCAGAAGAAAACCAACGAGGATAAGCAACCAAGTCACAACAGCTTCAAGATTTTAGAATTATAAGGTGGGAACAATGTGACTAACCAGGTACAGGAGGATAATCTTGCAGAGAAGGAAAAAGATGATAGCATGGAGGATATACATGAAAACAGTAAACTAAAGGAGGATCTGCCAAGCACCATGGAACTTGAAACGGACCATGAGATGACCCCAAGTGAGGTTGGAAAATAGGACCATGATCTGCAAGAAATTCTTGAATGGGAGAATCTCGATCTAGAAAAGTTCCTGGAACAGGGAACCACCAAAGGGGTTGATTCTCCACCACAAGAGGATTTTGACAGAGTGCAACAACTCTTCCTTTGGATATCTCAAACAAAGGGTTCTAGAGTCAAAAGAAACCATGATAGCCAGGAAAACGGAGGGGTGAAAACGATGGAGGTAACATCAGGACATTCATCCAAAAACCCAAGTAGGAAAAGAGGAAGAAAAAGGCAGAAACTCATGAGTGTGAGAAACTCATGATCAACTCAGGTAAGGTGAAAGATCTTACTAGTTTCTCACTCACAAATATTTCCTAATGAAGCTCATGACCTGAAATATTAGGGGTCTAGGAAGTAAAAGGAAACAAAGAAATCTTAGCAATAGAATAAATGAGGAAAAAACTAATATGGTGTTTATCTAGGAAAAAAAATTCTCTATAGATAAAATAAGAGAGATACATAGAAAATGGCTAATCAAGTATGAATATCTAGAAGTTAAATCAGATGACACGGCATGAGGGATTCTCACACTTTGGAACCCCCAGAAACTTGAAATCCTAGATGTTGAAGCATCCAGGAACTACCATTCAATGGTGATCCAACCTTTGGGTGATTAGGATGTCTATTTGATCACAAATGTCTATGGTCCTCAAGGATTGGAAGACAAACTCAGGCTTCTTATCTCACTGGAGGAGCTAAGAAAAAGACATCCTGTTATGCCCTCGATTCTAGGAGGGGACTTTAATATGATCAAGTCTCTTTCAGAAAAAAAAGGTGGGACTGGAACACTAGGTAGAGACTCCATTGCCTTTCAAAACATCCTAAATGACATGAAGTTAATGGATACAGAGACTAAAAATGGTGCCTTCACCTAGAATAATAAGTGCGGAAGGACTTCTCAAGTTGCATCTAAACTAGATAGATTTATAATTTCTGGGGACCTCACTCTCATAGGCCTTGACTTGTCTGCTTTCATCCTCCCTTTTGGAGGCTCAAATCACTAGCCTATCCAACTGGAAGCTTCCTTTATAGGCACCCAAAGAAACAAACCTTTTACATTTGAAAATGTTTGGCTCACCCACCCTGACTTCATCAACAATATTGGAAAATGGTGGGCACAAGATATGCCTATTCAGGGAACTAATATGTTCCTACTGCATCAGAGACTAAAACACATCAAACTCAGGCTCAAATATTGGAATAAAAATGAGTTTGGCAATATTTTCAAAGCCAAAAAAGAAGTTGAGCAAAAATTACATGGAATTAACCAGATCCTCATCACAGTTGGCTTTATCGAGGAAAGGAAAATACAAGCTGACTCTTTTCAATAGGAATTGGAAGCCAGATGCCAGCAAGAGGAGATCTTTTGGAGATAGAAATCAAGAGTGCAACGGATTAAAGAATGGGCAAGAAACAAAAAGAATTTTCACAAGTCAACTGTGGATCATAGGTCTCATAACAGGATTTCGAAACTCAGAGATACTCAAGGAAAATAGCTCAGCACCCACAAAGAAATAAAATATGCTCTAGTACAACACTTCAAAATCATATTAGAGGAGCCTCTCCTAGACATACCACAATTTATCAACAACTTCACAAAGTACATTCGAAAGATTGTATCTAGAGAAGACAATTACAATCTTAACATGCCAGTGGCTGAAGAGGAGGTCAGCGAAGTCATTAAAGAGATGCAAAATGGGAAAGCCCCAGGCCCAGATGAGTTCAATGTAGAGTTCTTCAAAGCATGCTTGGAAATAGTCAAACAAGATATCCTTGATGTGGTGGAGGGCTCGAGGAAACCCAAAACTTTTTTGAGGTTGCTTAATGCCTCTTTCATAAATTTTATTCCAAAGGAGGAAAAAGCTATAAAACCAGATGGATTTAGCCCCGTAGATTTATGCAATGTGGTGTACAAAATTATATCCAAAGAAATTGCAAATAGTCTCAAGCCCCTTCTTTCAACTCTTGTGTCTGTGGAGCAAATTAGATGTGTGGAAGGAAGACAAATTCTAAATAACATCATTCAAGCACACGAGGTGGTACATTCTCTCAAGAGTAATAGGCAAGTAGGTATGATCATACAACTTGACCTAGCGAAAGCTTATGATAAGGTAAGTTGGTCGTACATCAGGGAAGTACTAAAAGCGTATGGCTTTAACCACAACTGTATAAGATGGGTAATGGCCCTTGTCACCATAGCTAGTTTTTCAATCTTGCTTAATGGCTCACCATCCAAAACCTTTAGGCCTTCGAGAGGTCCTAGACAAGGAGATCCTCTCTCCCCCTTCCTCTTTATTCTCATGATGGAAGGTTTAGGAAATGTGATCAAATCAGCCAAGGTAGAAGGAAAAATCCAGGGTCTCAAACTCACCCTAAATGGAGATGCCTTGACTCATCAACAATTTGTGGATGACACTATGCTACAAGGTACACCCATAGTCAAGGAAGTTGAAGCTTTCAAACAAATCCTGAATGACTTTGCCATGGTTGTTGGTATAGAGCCTTCCAAATCAAAGATTTTCTTTTTAAATACTAAAATTTCTATTCAGAGAAACCTCACCAGAATTCTCGGCTTTCAAAGAGATAAACTACCCTCCAAATATTTGGGAATACCTCTAACAGACAAACCTATGAGCAAGGATGTTTTGGAGCCAGTAATCAATAAACTCCAGGACAAAGTCAAGAAATGGACAAGAAGGTCTTTGAATTTAGCAGGATGGTTAGTGCTAACAAAATCTTCCCTACAAACTATTCCCATCTTCATGTTATCAGCTCTTCCTGCTCCTAAAGGAGTTTCACAACTCATCTGAAATATCCAAAGAGACTTTCTTTGGGGCAAAGGGGAAGAGAAAAAGAGATGGCCTTTGGTCGCATGGGATAAGCTCTGTAAACCTAAGACCCATGGAGGTTTGGGACTTCTTGACCTTGAAACCCTAAGAAACCTTTTGCGGGGAAAACTATGGTGGAGATGGCTAAAGGAATTGGTAACCCCTTGCACCAAGGTCTGGAAACAGAGGTACACAAATAATTGGCAAGAAAGAGATCACATCCGAATGTCTGGTCTCCTCAAGGGCTTCCACATTTGTAACAATGCATGGGAGAATAAAGCAATTGTTCAGAAGCATAGTTTCTAGGAGATCAGAGATGGAAACCTACCTTGGTTCTTGGAGGACAACTGGAAGTAGGAACCCAACCTGTTAAGAGAAGAACTAGCCAATCTCAAGAATGACACTGATAGTAAAGGTCTACTCAGGGTAAGTGATTTCTGGGATCAGGCGAGAAACAAGGGAAAATGGAGAATGTGGAAGGATCTGGTATATAGTGAAGACACCCCTTTGACGGCCCAGACAGAAGCTCTTGCAGAGATCTTGAAACAAAGAAACATTTTGACATCAACATCGTCTAACCAACTGAGATGGGGAAGAAACAAAGAAGGCAACTTCAACCTCAAAGAAGCAAAGAGAATGGCCCTAGGGCTCGACTTTCCAAACCCTAATAAGGTATGGAAGGAACTATGGCAAAACCTGCACTGGATGAAAATCAAACTGTTCATGTGGTTGGTGCAACATAAAAAAATCCTGACTTGGGAAAACCTTTGGAAAAGAGGTGTAGCCGGTCCATCTAGATGCCAGTTGTGTGAATTACAAGAAGAAACAATGGAACACCTACTCAACCTCTGCCCATTCACCTCTTCCTTGTGGAATTGGGTGGCTTCAATCTTCAGACAAATAGATAGGGACAATTTCAGTATCACTGACACTTTGAAGAATTGGAGGAAAAACTTCTCAGATAATGAAATAATAAACAAAGCTTGGACTCTGGTTCCAGGCTTTTTAATCTGGGATGTCTGGAAATAATGCAACAATAGGATTTTCAAGAAATAAATGGTTCATCCCAGAGCATAATAGCTCAGATCATTAGACAACTCAAAGAGACTATGGGATCCCTTCTAAAGAAACCCCCCGAGAACCCACCTCAAGACCAGGATGCACAAATAATATTGCATTTAGGTCTCTAGTTGCCTTTCCCCCAGGGCATAAGCAAGATTTTAAGTCATATAATAGTAGAGAAGGACTTTTGGCAACCTCCTCCTCATCGTTTTTTGAAATTTAATTTAGATGGAGCCTCTAAAGGAAACCCTGGGGCAACTGGTTATGGCAGAGTCATAAGAGATGAGCAAGGATACATAAAGGTCATCTTTCATAGTCATTTGGGGAATGCCACTAATAATACGGTAGAACTCATGGCCTTAGAGCAATGCCTAGAAATCTTTATGAAAGGAAATTTACATAATGCCATCATTGAAGCTAACTCTGAATTGATAATTAATTCGGTCAAGAAGATATGCAATGGTACAACACCAAAAAGAGTGTCGAAAAATTAGAGGTTATTGCAGGTCTACCAACACATACAATCCCACCTAAGAGCCCTGAGAACCCTCAATTCTTTTCAAGTGCGGAGAACAACTAATAGGTTAGAAGATCGTCTGGCTAATGAAGGAGTACTATGTTCAAAAAACAATAGAAGATATGCCTCGATGATGATTCCATCAGGGAAATTGCATGAGGACTGTCATAGATAGGCTATCTAGGATAGGGAGCACTTTCAAAGTATGAGAAGTAAGTAAAGAGAAGACCAATGGAAACAGCAGGAAGTTGACCAGTCACAGGGAAGAAACAAGTGATAATCTGCGGGCAGGTCGGTAGGCAGTTGACCAAAGATTGCCCTGAACTCCGTCATCCTATGGCTTTCGAGAGGAAAAATGAACGTAGGTTAATTTTTCAAACAGACCCGAAATATTATAGAGCGATGGCCTATTTACTCTTCAGTTCCATAAGAAATGGTAAAGAGTGGGTAAGTTGAGAAGATCTCTTAAGAAATCTTTCATCCCATGGATTTCGGGCAAAAAACTAGACGAAAGATAATTCTCTAAACTGACCCGAAAAATTATTGTGTGGTGGCTTATTTACTCTTCGGGTCTGTATGACAAGTTAAAGCATGGGAAAGTTGTCATGATCACTTCAGAACTCCTCCATCCTATGGATTTCAGGTGGAGAAAATTCACGACTGTTATTTCTTCATTCGGACACGAACATTTCTAGTGCGACGGCTTATGATTCTCTTCGGGTCCATAAGAAAGGATAAAGTCTGGGCAAGGTTTCGACCCGAAATCAAGTCATGGACGTTGGATCATCGAGGGTTGGATCACAAGGTCATCAGGTTTGAAAGTTAATGAAAGGTTAAGGATAGTGCTTGTGTCACTTGTGGCAGTCTTATGGGTCTTCGGATTTGTGGGCCCCGCCATCAAGGGCTTATGGTTATTTGTTGCATGAGAGTTGAGTCTTTCAACTTCTCCTTCAGGTTCGATAAGCAGGTTTCCAGTTCACTGGTTAGACAGAGTGACTCCCTGAGGGTAGACGGTTCTTTTGTAATCTTGTTGGAATTAGGTTCAGGGTTCTACCATCCCAAATGTCGGAATGTTTTGCGGAATGTTCTGTCATCGTTCTTTTGTAGTCTTGTTGGAATTAGGTTCGGGGTTCTGCCATCCTAGATGTATGTTGAAGTTTCACAGAGGTGGTGTTACCTTGCTTGGCTCTATTGAAGAAGTGTACACTATGTATTTTGTTTAGATTAATGGAAGGTTCCACTCTTACTTGATAAAACAAAAGAGAGTCTCTGACTGCTACTAACCTATGCCTCTATCACTCTGACATCTGACTACATCAACTGCCACAAATCCATCCTGCTACTGTGTCTTGTGGGCTCCTGTAGAAAGTTAATGATCGATGAGACAAAACATCTCAATCAACCTTGCCCAATCAGTTGGGACTATTACTTCACATTGCCCCACCTCTCACCTAAAGGTATGGTTGCATGTGCTCCCTCTTCCCACATGGTTTGAAATTTCCCCTTATTGGAGGTCTGTGCTTGAGTGGATGTGTTAGCTTAAGGGGGCTTGACCTAGGTTCATAGTGTGTTGCACACCAACAAAACCCTCAACCACTGGCCCTTTTGACAACGACATGCAATCAGATGGCATTCTCACCCGAAGCTGTTATCGGAGGTTGTAGAACCAGGTTTCTACAACCAGAGGGATATGGGCAATCTCGCATCCATGCATTTTGTTATGTATTTTCAACTTCACGCACATGAATAACTTCATGCTGATGATTAATCTTACAAATTGGTATTTAACGCATAGAGATAATAGAAAATAGTATAACATGTATTCTTTCGTATAATTGAGTAAACAACATGCATAACGATAACAATACCAATAGAGAATCAACACAAAAGACTACACAATATTTTTCCAAAACTTCTTCTTTATCAATAAGAATCTTCAGTAGATGCTCTTCCCTAACTTACGGACCTAGCTGCAAGTGATATGCATACTCAACTACAGACTCTTCAAGGCCTCCATGCACTCAACTGTGGAGCCTTCAAAAATACAGACTACAGATAAAAGGACTCAATTTTCTTATGATCTTTTCATGACATTATTCCTTCTATGCTATTCGAAAAATTATTACATCTTCTTTATATAAAATTTCTTACTACAATGCCATGGTCCAGATATCATGGATCAGAGAAAAAATGACTAAAACCCAATACCCATTACAAAATAAGGGGTTCTGACCCGCCCAAAAGCCCATAAAACACCTCGTGATGAATATAACTTTTTCAGCTTTGCGCGTTGCACTCCGAAAAATGCGGTGTGTTTGACCCATAACTTAGACCAAGTTGGGCTTCACCCAAAAGGCCCCCAACACTCACTCGTGACTCATCCTGAGTCACTCAACTAGGGTTCCTTTGATTTTTTCTCCAATTGCATTGTAGACTGCATTATACTGCTGGGATGTCTATGCCATTTGTTTTTCATGTTTGCGCGCCTCCTCCAGAAATGCCTCTATCATTGGGCCAATAACCTTCTACAGTATTTGTGCCTGCCTTTTCTTTAAATCCTTGAGCCTTTCATGCACTACATCAGATAGTTTGAGAGCATCATCCTGCCATGGCTGTGTCTTTGCTTGCAAAAGTTTCTCCTTCCTCTAAAGATCATCTATCTGGTTTTGGAGGTTCTTCCCTTTAGTAATACTGGTGAGTTTATGTAAGACCGATAAGGTCTTTACAACTACCAAAAATTCGTCATGCTACTTCTACTTCACCTATAATTCCTCCTCGATCTTTTGGATGTTTGGATCCTCCTACAGTGAGGTCCAAATTTTCATCGTGTCATCCAATAACTTCCCACAGTCTGCCATTTTGTCAGCGATGCATTTCAATGTTTCCTTTAAATTTTGTTTCCTCTGCTCCAGCACTTGGAGGTGTGGTTGGCTATATCCCTTTTTGCAATTCTGATATCTATACTTCATACTGGAAATTTATCTTCGCTAATGTATTATTTGATTCCCCGATCGCAAGGGCAAGCTTCGTGATCTTCTCTGTTGGTGGTTCCTCCTCACCGACCTTCACATCTAAGACTATGTTTCAACTATCTTCGATGCCTTTTTGCAATTGTTCTTATCACTGATATGATTCATCTCTTTTCTTAGCCACCTCGTCTAGTTGCTTCTTCAGTGCAACGTTATCCTTTTCTACCTCCATCATCATCGTTGAGGTTCATTGTTCCCGCTCTTGCAACTCATTTTTTAAAGTCTGATGGAATTCATGTAGCATATGAATGGGAAATGCGGTAATATTTATGTTGACAACCTTCCATTCTTTGGCTCATCATTTATCATTAAGTCAGTACAAATGAAGTTCCTGAGCTAGAAGCTACAAAATTATAACGCCGAATTGCATTTCTATCATTTTCTCTACCTGTAGTGGTTGAATTATTTATCTTGGCTATTTTGCTACTTGCAGAAATGATTTAAGCTGCATGATTCCCTGTTGTACCTCACCCAATATTGTTCTATATCGATCATCATTATGTCCAAAGTCTACGTTGTGATCTCTTTTGACCTTCTCTCCAATCTCGTCGATGTCCCCATCAGTGAGGACAAGCGCTTATGCGCCCTCAGACTTATCCTCTTTCTAATTTTTCCTCTTGCCTGCCACAGTTGTTGTGTCTCACCTTTTGACAATAAAAGGTGAATCCTATGATAATCCTGCATCACTGAGGATTTCCTCATGATCTTGCTCTATTTCCTCTCTTTCTACTCATACATCCTTTCCACTTGTACCTGCAACTTGTGGAGTACCCTACTCTGTTCCAACCACTCCACTAGGTGGAGTCATCCACTCTTTTGTCCATTGTTGTACTACAATGAGAAAATCATCTTTAGTTACTCAGTATGGCAATGGGTTCCATGTCCTAGTTGGGTCTTTCATTTCCTTCATAGGCTCTGCGGAAGTCTACTTTGAATTCCGCAATATGACAATACTACTTATATAAAGTAGGTTACAGCCTTTGACGCTAATTCACCACCATGTGTAGATCCATTGCCATCACCATGAAGAAAAATCTATTTTCTGTCATGCACGATGACTCCTTTGTAACCCAAAGGGAGGCAGATCTTGTTACCTCACAAACATCCATTTCGATGAATGGAAACTGTGAGTCTTTTAGTTATTTCATGTAATTAGCGTGCTGAGTATTATCAGCCAAACCTAATAAAACATCTTCCCCTCTTCTTGTACTTCCCTGCAATTTTACAAAAAGTATTTGCATAGATAGGCAGCCCAGTTAAGATGGACCCCTATGTTGCACTGTGCAACCAAAAATACTACATCTGCAGGCACCTCATTGGCCGTGCACTTCCTCATTATCTTACCTACCAAGACGTGTGGGGAGAAACGCACCCCTTGGTCATCAATGGAATTGATGTCATATCCCCGTGACTTCTTAACTGGTTCGAACTTGTCCTTCACCATTTATGCCATCTCCTAGTCCTTATTATTTCCCACAAATTCTTCTACGAGGTCTTTTCCCTGATGAGGCAATGTTTTTATTTTTATGATTAACATCTCATCAATCAGGATCCTCGTCCCTAGCCAAATGAATCTATCATGTAGTAGTGAGAGGAGTTTTCCTACACAGATTGTACTGGACATGGCTTAGCTGAAGTGTGGCACATTCAACATACTCAAGAGGCCCACTCTCTATAATCTTGCAGCCCACTAGAATGGCTCTATCCTTGTAAGTTCACTTTATAGGTAACGAACCTGCTTCAAATATCTACTTGGTTCAAATTGAGGGTATTTTCTGTAATTGTTAAAGTCCAAGTCTTCCAGTTTCAGCTGGAGGATCTTCCTCTAACAACAATGGAGTGTATGTGGCAGTCTTCACCTTCCTTTGGTTACAGCGGGAATCTCTTCATCATTTGTCTCCATGCATTGACATTTGACCTCCTCTTCACTATCATTGATCTGCTAAGGTGCCTTTTGTTGCATCAACTTATTTTTCTTTTGCGTGGGCTTCCACCCCTTATCTTCTTTGTTCTTCATGATGACTTCCTTCTATGTTTTTGTCCTCCAGGATATTCTGAGTTCGACCCCAGAGACCTCAACTAACCTCTTCTCCTACTTCTTATATGGTTGTGGTTCTGTGGGTACCTTCTTTCTCAGCAACCTCTTGTGCCTTGGAGACATGGGTATCTTAGCTCCTTGTGCCTCCATAATACCCACTAATCCTTTCTTTGCAAATAATCTAACAGTTTCCTCAAAACACCTCTCATATATACTATAGCTTCCTTCACACTTAGATGCACTTTCTCAATTTCTCCATACAAAAAATTGTCAAATGTGGCATGAGATATGGTTTTTATAAAAAAATTGAATTCTAGCCTCATGATTGCTTCAATATTTTCTTATTTAATGTAGGTATTGAGCTTGATACAACTAGTTGTGCTTCATAAAGTCTCTTCTCCTACATCCCTTAACAAAAGTTTCCTTTTAATGGTAGCTTTTTCCTTCCAACAGTCATATTTCCAGTGAAATTTGACAAACCTTGCCTTGAAGTATAGTCACCTTTTCTTTGTCACAGTTCCTTCAGACTTCGTTATATTCTTGAGTATCACGCAATAATCTTTCTTTGGCGAAGTCCCTTTCTACAGAGTGATTTATATTCTCGTGTACACTTTCAACTGCAGATGGAATTACGACTTCCTTCCCTTCATTTTTGAATACAAAGTTCTAGGGACAGAGTCATCCCTGTATATCTTTAATCTACTAACATTCACTCATCGCAAAATCAGCCAACCATTCAACTTCATGAGGTGGACTGCACCACCATCATAGATGTGCTTAAGAAGATATGGTCCCAACCAATGTGTTTTAAATTTTCTTGGGAACTTTGTGAATTTGTTATCATATAATAATAGAGGATATCCTTCCTAGAATTTCTTCTTGATATTCCTATCATGCAAAGCCTTCTCTCTTTCTTTATGAACTTGCTAATGGAACCCTGCTACGAATCTATCTTCTTCTATAGCTATTGTCTGTAAAATTCTTTCCTTCGTAATGTCAGGGTCTTCCATATCTCCGATGGTTGCAATTCTAAAAACTTGGCACAATGTATTCCATAGGAATAACTGCCTCTTTTCCATATATGAACCTAAACAATGTCTTCCTTGTAAATTTCTTCGATGTTGTTCTATATGCCCACAACACCATCAGAATTCTCAAATCCCAGTCATCTTTGTTCACATTGCATACCTTAGTCAATGCATTGTCGAGAATCTTCTTGAAAGCTTCCATTATTCCATTCTAATGAGGATGATAAGGGGTGCTCTTCTAGTGGTAAACCTGAAATTCCTTAGTTAGTGCTTCAGTGGTCTTGTTCAAGAAATGTGTACCTTGGTCACTCAGCAAGATCTTTGGATAACCAAACCTTGAAAATATATATTCAAGGATGAAATTCATAGCAGTTTATGTGTTGTAATCCTTTACTAGATGTGCTTAAGCTCATCTTGTCAAATAATCAGTTTCTTTATAATAATACCCTGTCAACCTGAGAAATCCTCACAGTTGCGTTATGGATGTGGGGATTTTCCCTTCCTTAATGGCTTTGGTTTTGCTAGGGTCTACCTTAACACCTTCATGAGATACAATATGACCCAAATATTCCAACTCTTGCACTCCAAAGAAACATTTTGAGGCTTTTCCATATAATTATTTCTCCCCCAATAGTCTAAGCACTCTATCAACATGTTGAACATGATCCTTCCAAGACTTGTTGTATATTAGTATATCGTCAAAATATACTAACACAAATTTTGTAAGGAAGGATTTGAAAATGGAATTCTTCAAACCTTGAAATGTAGAAGGTGCATTGGTAAGGCCAAAAGGCATGACCAAAAAATCATAATGACCCTCATGAGCTCTAAATGATATTTTCAGAACGTCTTCAGTCTTCATTCTAATTTGATGATATCCTAAACGAAGGTCCAATTGAAGTAAATTTCTCCATGGAATTAATCCAATAATTCATCAATGACAGGAATGGGAAATTTACCTTTAATAGTGAGATTGTTGAGCTCCCTATAATCCAGAAACATAAGCCATCATCCATCCTTCTTCTGCACCAATACTAATAGAGCAGAGAAAGAAGTTTGAATAGGTTGAATTATACCAACCTCTAGCATTTTTGCAACCATACATTCAATTTCACTCTTTTGATCATAGGGATATCTGTAAGGCCTGATGTTTCGAGGAACACTTCCTGGAATCAAATGAATAGCATGATCATGATCACGAATAGGTGGGAGGCCATTGGGAGTCTCAAATACCTTGGAATGATTGTCCAAGACTTTTACGAGATCTAGAGAAATAGATGATTTCGATGAGGGAACCTCTAACGAACATAATTACGCAATTACACCACGTTCTTCTTTCTTTAGAATCTCTGTCATGCCATTAGAGTTGATTATCTTTCCTTGTTTCCCTGCGATACCCATTAATTTAACTTCCTTTCCTTCTTAAACAAATTTCAAGAAAAGTTCTTGAAATTTAAAAGCTATCGTATGCAAAGATTGTATCCATTGGACTCCTAGTACAACATCAGCACCACCCATTTGGATGGAAAGCATTGGACTATTCAACACATATTCTCCCATGGATAGCTTGCTATTATGGCACTTTCCAAAGCAATTTATGGTTCTTACATTTGGAGCCATCACTTGACACATTGTTGTTGGATATAGGAAGAGATTCAATTCCTTCTCCATCTTACAATGAATAAGATTATGGGTACTCCTTGAATCAATCAACACTATTACCTTTTCCTTCTTGATATGTTCTTCTATCTTGATAGTTTGAGGAGTGGTTATTTCGGCCAATGCATTACAAGATATGGAAGGATTCATTTGCTCTTTCTCTAGGCTTTGTTCCTGGTGTGTATCATCTTCTTTTTATGTTTCTTATTCCTTTTCTTCTTGCTCTTCAAAATCTATGTAAAATAATTTCTTCTCAGCACACTTATGGCCTTTATTGTATTTGCTATCGCAACTGTAAAAAGAGAATTTTTGATCTTTTTTCTTCCAATTTTTGTGGTGTTAACCTTCTAGGTTGTGGAAGGCTAGGGGAAATAACACTTCCATCATTATAGTTGTGACTGGTAGGCTTCCTTGTTGCCATAATTTTGTTTTCAATGTTTCTTTCCAGCTTGAATGCCTTCTCCAATGAATTAGGTTCCCAAAGGTGAACCTCGTGTAGGATGATATCCTTTAATGTCCCTATGAACACATCAATCATATGCTCCTCTAAAACATATTTTACCCTTATATTCAATTTTTGGAAGTCCTCAATGTGCTCCACCATTGAACCTTTTTGTTTGAGATTTATCAATTGCCTAAAAAAGGTATTTTTTTTTGTATCCTCATAATCTGCTATCATTTATTCTGTAAAAATTTCCCAAGTGACAATTTGTTTATGAGAGAAAAGCCATCGATACCATACAAACTGATTGGGATACAAATATTAATTTCTAATGCATACCTTTTGTGTTCTTTGCACATTATGGAGATCAACATATTTCTCCATATGTAGTATGCATGTTATGGGATCCTTTCCATCAAACTTCCTCATATCGATCTTTCAAACATAGTGGGTCTTCAATATAGAGTTAGATTCTATAAAATCATTATTAACATTTATTTTCTTCTCATCATGAGTTTCATTTACTACCCTCTCACCATTAGTAAACATTTCTTGTAGCAACGTTGTCAAATCTATCTTCAAATCTTCCATATTGCCTTTAAGTTTTGCTTCTATATCATCCATCTTAGATTCCATGCCATCCATCTTAGATTCCACTCCATTCATCTTAGCTTCCACATCATTCTTTAAACCATCCATATTAGCTTCTATTACTTTTTGGGATAGCTACATTTGTTTCACTTGGTCTCATAATTTTGAAATCTCATGTTGCATTTCTTCCTCTTCTTCATGAGTCATGATATATATTTTATGTTTCTTACTATATGTTTCCATTTTATTTCTTTGGGCCATCAATTAATGATGCTTCTTCTTCACTATGTCCTTTGAAGTCCTTTAAACTAATTTTTCAAAACAAACTTATGCAAAAATATTAAAAAGACTACACACCTTTTTTGGTTTGTATGAGCTCGATATTGAATTTGTTGTATCTCTATAATTTAATATCTCCAAGTTTGGAATTTTATCTTTTGATGTCTCTCTCAGTCCTTGTTCCAACCACACAAGTTTGATCAATATTGGATTCTCCAAGAGACAGTTATTCCAAATCTCCCACAATTACCTGATTATAGACTAGTTTAATAGAGTGAACTTGTACAAAGTTCCACATGTCACTGCTTCAACCTTAAGACCTGAACCCAATACACATAAAACTATGGTTCGTCCTCTTTTTGTACCTTTTGACAAAATTCAAATCCGATTCTCAGAGAGAAAGTTGTGATGGTTTTCCCCCATGTTATCGGGAAATCTAGTGTCTATGCAGAGCTGCTAGTCCCACTAAGGCTTGTAGCTACCTTAGAAACAAACAAACTAAAACCACTTTCGTTTTCCTTTATGAGAGAAAGATAAGAGGGGAAAGAAGGAGACCAACCTCAGTCTTGCGCTTGGTTCCTTGCTTGATTCCTCTCCCTTCTGATAGACTTTTGCCACTTGCTTCCTCATTTACCCAGCTTCAAAGAGTACCTGTAGAATCAAACCATCATAACACTATCCAAGAACAAAGATCTACTATCATAAACAATATAGGACCAGATATATATTGACCACACAAATGCATATATCATCAATCATACAAGAATGTGGAGGAAAACTCGAATATCTTTATTAATAATCAATAATAGCAAAGAGGATTACAACCAATTGTTCTGACCCAGCATCATCCTCTCAGCAAGAAAGCCCTTCGTCACCTCATGAAAAGCTTAGATCACCCAACACTATGATGTTACACCAAGAAACCAGCAGCACTTCATCACAAGATACAAAATTCCAGCCTCTGGATCTCTGGGATGAGGGATCCATATATAGATGTTTGCAAGGGGGGTGAGTCAGCTTTTGAGATTTGATTAGTGTCCTCTCTCTAATAGTTCTTGATTCCACTTGGAGATTGATGATTTCTTACTCATCCCTGGGTGAATCTAGAGAGGCAAGTGTCACAGGAGAAGTTTCTGGAAGATTCCATGATCCTCCACCTCACAGATTGACCCTACGATTTGTCCACTCTCGCCCATCGTACCTCATAGAAGGGATTTTCAGTATGCATCACACCTCCCGTGTGCATTTAGGTGGGATGTAGCGCACTTTGACCATGGAGCAGGTGAGATGGTCCAGTTTTGACCAGTTCTGAGTAGTTTTTCATGGAGAACATCTGGGAGATGCTGTAATCAATTGACCTTGGTATTTTAGGGGTTGGAACAACACTTTTAGGGACTTAGGAGCCCTTGGTTTATGGACATTTATGATTGGGGTTGGAGTACCCAAAAATGTCTATAACAGTTTCCCTCTAAAGCATGAGGTTGTTAATCTTTTGATGTCGGGTGAAATGCTTTATCATGAGGATCTGAAGTTTTTTCAAGCTGGAAGGTGACCTGTAATAAGATAAAATACAATACATTATCTTCATAATATTTTGACGATCTAGCTGAGGTAGGCATTCCCATGCTCAACTTTATAAATTCATTTTCATGTACATAAGACAAGCAATCGTCTAAGTGCAGACTGATGATTCTAGTAGAGCCATCATCCCTTGGATTGGATGATTATCTATACAGTAATGATGTACATTTGATGTCTTTATTTTCCTGAATATATATCGTAGCCCGGATGGATGAAATTATATCCAGGGTCTTCAATCTCGTTCGATCTTCACTCAAAGTACAAGTCGATCCATGTGAGAGATGTTCTGGAGTCGAACATGGAAATACATCGCCTGATTACCAGCCAATGATGTAAGCTGTTAACAGGCACGAGAGGAATCAGCGATAATGATGATGACCCTCAAGGTACTACAGTACAATTTACGTGGTGTGAATAAGGGACTTGGCGTCGAACACCATGCAAAATCTTTCGGTCGAAGGCCATTGATGTAAACCTGTCGCCGAAAGTGAGAAACTTGCCATTGAGGCATGCAAGCTTCAAAGTACTGAAAGGGTTGTTCCTAGATCGACTTCTTGGATAATGAGCTGATGTCAACAAGAAGCGATCCGTCATAGGAGGGCCTTAGTGAATCCCACATCAATGACACGGAATAGAGCAAATGATTTTAATGGAGGTGAAAATGATCTGATGACATAAGGTTCAGGGTGGAGGTCATGAAAGAATGGAGTGTAAATGTATTGCAATGGATGAGACATAGGTGAATTCTCTGAGCAACTTCTCTTGAACATATCAGCGACATTGACATGATGGATTGGTAGCGTTAACCCCAAATATGGATGGTGTGACGGACCAGTGGTGATATGACCAGTGAAAGGAACAACCCAACCCGACTCGGATGCGGAGTGAAAGTGTCATGTTCAAGAGCGACTTGCTACCAATAAATTTTCTTGAAGTTTTCTTCCCAATTTTTCCCCAGTCATTGCTGACCAGTACCTATTTATTTTTGTCAAGCTTGAGGAGGCTAACATATGCTTGTTCTATAATTTTCCCTTCAGGCAAACCCATCGCTATGTTTTAACGAGCCTAGCGATAGTGAATCTCATTCTTGTCTATATGGACAAGTTTGTTGCTTTTCGGTTTTAACGAGTTTAACGACAAAGATAACTCGGTCCTTTTCAATTTTAGAGATTTTGAAAAGGGACGTAAAGAAAACTCCAATAATCCTTTTTCATTGTATAATCCCTTGAGTCCGAAAAAGTATAAAACAATAAAAAAGAGATGAATTTTCGGTACTTTTAACGAGCTTAACAAAACGAGTAATAATCCCTTAGGTCCAAAAAGATTAAAATCTAAAGGAGGGATGGCACTTCCAGTCACTTTAACGAGCTGGAGAGGCCAATTTCTCGGAAATCTTCTCATATTTTACGAGTCATTTGAAAAGAGCTTAAAGGAGACTCGTTTTTTTGAGGAACAAGTGATAAATTTGGGTAGCAGCTAATTCGAGGTAAGGTTTGGAATTTTCCAGTGACGGCAGTGTCACAAGGATGGCTAACAGGATCACTCTTTGCAGATGTTCCTCAAAAAGGGTAAACAATCAAATGGAGGTGAATGATGGACCAAAATAGAGTGGAGGTGATGATGAGAACATGACCAAGGCTTCAAAGGATGATGATAATACATTCACGATGGTTATTTACCGGAAATTGGTTCATTTTTTAATGAGCTTAAACTCTGGGGGAACATTTTCTCTTTGCTTATGTTTATTTTTTAACGAGCTTGAATTCCGCGTTAAAATTGCTCGATCCAGTCGTATAATAAGGATTTCTCATTTAAAATGGCATTTTTTCAAAGCTTTTCCCCACATCCTTTCTTTATGCAAGTTAGGAAACGACCAATCCTACAAGTTTAAAGGGTTAGAGGACCTACAAATTTAAAAAAATAAATGGTCGTTCTTCGCTTGCATGCCAAAAGGTTTTCATGCCCCCGAGTATAGCGAAAAATTTCTCGGTTACCAAACATTGTTCTATCCATACCTCAGGCAAAACACTTCCTCGTTGATGTCTATTGAAATAAATAAAGGTGAGCGGCACAACTGGCTCCACTCACATAAATTTGACGAAGGAATCTTATTCGAGTCTAATCTCATAAACTAGTCATATATCCTTCGCGGAAACCTACCCTATACCCAAGGTTTTCGTGTCGAAACAGGCCAGGGTGCATGCCCCCTGGGTTTCAGTCATGTCCTCTAAATCACTCGTGCTCATCAGGTGGACGGACTGGGGATTGATGAGGCATTCCTTACGTGAAAAGACCATTCAGGGATGGTATTTGACTATTTGCTATGTGTGAACCAGGGAATGAAAGCTGGTCTACGAGCTTGATCACTCTTCCTTCATGCGGAAAAAAAATTACTCTAAAGAGTGAGGAGACAATGGCTCCCATGCAATAAATATAGTCACGTCCAAGGAGTAGATTATAATCCAGGGGTCCTTGGACTACCATTACTTTCATGTGAATGGTTTTCCTTCTCAATGTTATCAGCACATTGGGAAGGATCCCTAATGGTCGACTGGTTCCTTTGTCAAAGCCTGTTAGATTTCTCATTTCAGGAAAAAGCGATGGCGAACCAAGCACTTTCCAAGAAGTTGAGGAAAGGATACTCACAGAAGCCCCTTCATCTATGATGGTACCAGCCATGACCATCCTATATATTTGAGCAATGATTCGAAATGGTACACTAGCCGGTAAATAGGGTCTGCCTAGTAGATTACAATCGAAGGAAACAACTAGGTTGCTTGGAGGTGGGACCGAATAGACGGCCGGATACAACTTTGACGAACTTCCTTCCTGCGGTAAAGGAATGGGTAGACTACCCCCATGTTCGTCAGAGTCTGTGCTTACGAAGAGAATTTCAACGGTGTCATTCTTGTTCTCTCTGATGACTGTATCATCCGAAGATGGACCTTCTGAAGGCAAGACCGGGTCAACTGCTGCCTTGACCTTTTGACTTTCATCTAGTGTGGATTCAAATGGTTTATCTTCAATGATAGACGCTTCGGCCGACCACAATGGCATGTCAGCCGGATTTTCAACTAGTGACGGACTCGATAAGACCTTTTTATATCCAGGAGGAAGCTGTAATGGTGAAACCGAACGGTCGTCCAAAAATCTTTTAGCTTCGTCTAAGAAGGGACAACGGTGGACGGCGTGATCGCCTTCACACAATTTATAAAGAAATTTACATTTTCCTTTTTGTCTAAGGGCTTCACTTTCACTAGTTGATGGTGTATTCTCAACATGATCATCAGAGGTTGATGACACCAGATTGTGCAAACGAGGAGACCAATCCCTTAGGATCCAAGGGATGCAAGGACAATCTCGATGATAGTGATCTCCTTTGCAAATGACACATGGCGATTTAGGCCTGGATGGTGCAGTGTGTGGATTTTTGCTAGATGATGCCTGGCTTCCCCTTTTCGCCTTTGGCTCCTTCTTCTTCTCCTTTTTCTTATTCTTCTCCTTCTTCTTCTTAGTTACTTGATTTTTGGCTTTATCAGCTTCATCAAGCAAAGAGGAAGGAGGAGAGGGAGAATTGGACGAAGTAGAAGGTTTGGGGGTAATTCTACTATCATTTAGTTGTTGATTTGATTGTTCAAGAATTACGGTGTTCTGAATGACAGTGGTCAAGAAGAGCCATACGGGCAAGCCGATTGTCAATCTTGGAAGTGAAAATGTGGCCATATGGAGTGCACCAACATCTCCCCAAGAGGAGAAAGGACTAGGATTTCATCCAAGGGGGAATCCTTGGTTGGTGGACTCCATTTTTCTCAACCTAAGACCAACGCGGCAAAGGTGATGTTTATTATGATTAAAATAAATTTTAGACGCTTTGACACAACTCGTTTTTTTAATTTTTAAGAGTCGAGAAAAAACAAAAGATAACTCTAGTCGTCTTCGAGTTTTAATGAGATTGAAGTGACAAGTGCTCAGATGGACCTTTTCCTATAAGGAGTCTGAAAAGGAACGAAAGAGACTACTCTGGAAATCTAGACGGAGGGATTACCAAACCAATCGCAAAACTGCAGAATAATTTTTACGGTACGGTAGTCAATCTTCCCGAATGTTGTGTTCAGTGCATTGTGATTGATAGGGCGGCAGACATGGCCTCCTATGGATAAAGGATAAAGCCTATTGTGGTCTCCGAATATATACTCGACGCTATGTGGGAGCATAAGTCCGTACTGGCACTTATTGTCTCAAAGTGGAGGAATCACCCAACCAGCAATGAAAACAACAGTTACCCAGCTTTATGACGCCGGAATACGTCTCTAGCCTAGACTTCTAAATGTTGTGCGTTAGGTTCCAAAGCATTTTTAGATTCATTAAATTTATTTTACAGTTGATCTTGCTTAAGAAATTTTCCTTTCAGGTTCACCGCATGATGTCGATATACAATTCCTAAAATTCAATCTAAGATGATAAACAATCGTTTCGTCTTCTTTTTGCAATAAAAATCCTTGCTACTAAGGAAAGAAAAGGATATTCTTTCAACATAGAGTAGAGAGCACACACTATATGCACTGTCGTAAATCAAACCAACAAATAGTCTATATGCAAATGCACATGCATGTATTTGTTTTCAGCCTTCTTAATATGTGAATGATAAAAGGAAAGCTAAGCGCAAATCTGAATTATTTTTCAAAGTGACATTACTAACAAGTTTCTTTTCAAGACAAAATGAAGACAATGATGACACTTTGTTATTTGGAATTGAAAACTTGCTTTCGACACTTGAAAAACTACCAATTCAAATCAAATACAAGAGAAACAGTGTAATCGACTATCAAGAACAACCGGATTCTCTTCTATGACTGAAAACGACACTTGCGACACTTCCAAATCAAGAAACGACAGTTCAATTATGCTACTTCTTTGTAAAAGAGAACTGAAAATGGCTCACAATACATAAAAACGTTTACAGTTCTTTGCACAATAGAGGTGGAATAATAGCAAGGAAGGGGGTTTCCAATAGAGGTATATTGACTACAGATAGGAAAACTCCTTAATAGAGCTGAAAAGAGTGAAAAAACCAAAGTTTGAAGGCAAAATTAGCCCTTTCTGATCAGCACACCTGTTACACAGGGATTCCAGTATGCATCCCAACTATAGCTCACGGGAAGTGCGATTCATACTGAGATCCTTGAAGAGAGGGTGTGATGGTACAGTGCGAGACTTTTGATCCAGTTCTTGATCACAGTTTGTAGCACAGTTCAGGGATTTTGGCCGAGCAAGTGGTAATCAGTAAATAAATCACAGGGGTAGATCTAAGGAGGTTACTAGAGCCACCACAAGGGCAATTAGAGAGCTTGTAAATCGATTCTTCAATTCATAAACAAAACCCGAAGATAGACTGAAGCACCATTGATCTACTTTGCACTTGCATAGAAAATGCAGTTCGAAGGCTAGCTGGCTTGACTTCAGGCTCTGTCTATAAGTTTATAAAGCAAAAAAATATAGACAAACAAACAATCTATTCGCTCCCCAGCGGAGTTGCCATTTTCTTATCAGGAAATCTAGTGTCTATGCAGAGCTGCTAGTTCCACTAAGGCTGGTAGCTACCTTAGAAACAAACAAACTAAAACCACTTTCGTTTTCCTTTATGAGAGATAGGTAAGAGGGGAAAAAAGGAGACCAACCTCTATCTTGCGCTTGGTTCCTTGCTTGATTCCTCTCCCTTCTGATAGACTTTTTCCACTTGCTTCCTCGTTTACCCAGCTTCAAAGAGTACCTGTAGAATCAAAGCAGCATAACACTATCCAAGAATAAAGATCTACTATCATAAACAATATAGGATCAGATATATATTGACCACACAAATGCATATATCATCAATCATACAAGAATGTGGAGGAAAACTCGAATAGCTTTATTAATAATCAAGAATAGCAAAGAGGATTACAACCAATTGTTCTGACCCAGCATCATCCTATCAACAAGAAAGCCCTTCGTCACCTCAGCAAAAGCTTAGATCACCCAACACTATGATGTTACACAAAGAAACCAGCAGCACTTCCTTACAAGATACCAAATTCTAGCCTCTCGATCTCTGGGATGAGGGATCCATATATAGATGTTTGCAAGGAAAATGGAGATATTACAATCTGTATCGATTTTCGGAATCTTAACAAAGCCTGTCAAAAGGACAATTTTCCTCTTCCACCTATGGAACAGATATTACAGGTAGTAGCAGGCTCAGAACTAATGTCTTTCTTGGACGGATTTTTAGGATATAATCAACTGCTGGTGCATCCCAATGATCAGTTGAAAACCACATTCAGAACTAAATGGGGCACATACGCATATCGGAAGATGCCATTTGGTTTGATTAATGTCGGCGCTACATCTCAAAGAGCCATGGACATTGCATTTACTCAACAAATCTGTAGTGATTCATTTGGATGATATAACAGTGTATTCCAAGAAGCGAAGCGACCATCTCAGAGATTTAAAGCAAATTTTTCAACGATGTTTAAGGTATGGGATTTCACTTAACCCGAAGAAATCTCTTTTCGAATTAAGTGAAGGAAAACTTCTAGGATTCATAGTGTCAAAGTCTGGTATTCACACTGATCCTGACAGAATCAAAGAAATCTCAGAAATATCCCTACCTCATAATAAAAAAGCCATGCAATCTTTCCTTGGTCAAATCAATTTTGTAAAAAGATTTGTCCCAGATTTTTCACGAATTGTGTCTCCTTTGCAAACCATGATTATAAAGAATTCAACTTTCAAATGGGGTCAAGATGAACATGAAGCATTCAACCTGATCAAACAAGCTATTATTAATGCTCCATCTTTAGCAACCCCGAATTTTTCAGAATCTTTTGTTTTATACACATTTGCCTCAGGAAAATCATATGTTGCGATTCTAACCCAAGCCAATCAAGAAAAAACAGAAGCTCCAATTGCGTTTTTTAGCTCAAATCTACAAGGTGCTGAACTCAATTATTCAGACATAGAGAAACAGGCCTATGATGTTTTCAAAGCGGTTAAATATTTCAGACCTTTCTTACTCAAAACCCATATTAAGATCATAGTACCGTTTCCAGCGGTAAGAAATATTCTAGTACAGAAGGATATGGGCGAGAAAAGAGCGAATTGGATCACTGCTTTACAGGAATATGATCTTGAGATCAAACCAGCAAACATTGTAAGAGGTCAAGGCTTCTGCAAGATGTTAGCTAAAGCATCGCAAATCCCTGAAATGCCATCCGAAGAGGTACAAATGTATGAGGTAAGCCTGAACAATGCAGAACCATTGTGTGCTGATATCATTTATTATCTTAAGAACGGATATGCTCCATCACACCTGGATCACACTAAGAAAAGAGCTCTGAGATTGAAAGATAAACAATATCAGCTCATAAATGATATTCTCTTTAGAAAGAATTATGATTCTGTTCTTCTTAAATGTCTTGAAAAAACTGAAGCCGAAAAAGTTTTGCAGGAACTCCACGATGGACCAGTAGGCGGACACTATGCTAGAGATGCTACTGCACATAAAATTTTACGTGCAGGATATTACTGGCCTACGCTGTTCAAAGATTCACACAGTTACGTGAGGAAATGTCAAGTCTGCCAAACTACTGCTGGAAAACAAAAGAAGCCGTCCCTACCACTACAACCGGTAAACATCGAGCAACCATTCAGTCAGTGGGGCTTGGACATAATATGTGAGATCGTTCCTCACTCTTCTAAGCAGCATAGGTACATCCTCACGGCAACAGATTATTTTACTAAATGGGTAGAGGCAGTTCCTCTCAAGACAGCTAATTCTGAAAATATTATCGAATTCATAGATCAATTTATAATCACTAGGTTTGGATTGCCAACGACTTTAATATTTGATAATGCATCATACTTTTCTGGAAATGCAATGACTGAGTTCGCACTTAAAAGGGGATTCAAACTAAAATATTCGGCCAATTACTATCCGCAAGGTAATGGGTTAGCTGAGTCAACAAATAAAAACCTAATCAGGATTATTAAAAGAACAGTTGACCAGAACCAAAAGAATTGGCATAAAGCTTTGATAAACGATTTATGGGCAGAAAGAATAACAAAAAAAGCTTCGATCGGCACTTCCCCCTTTAATTTAGTTTATGGGAAAGAAGCGGTTCTTCCAACTCACTTAGTCCTTCCCTCTTTGTCTTTAATACAGTACATTGATGAAGTCCCTACCTTCTCCATACAGCTAAGACAAATGGAAATAATCAAATTAGAAGAACAGCGAGAACAAGCTAAAAGAACCCATGCTCATCATCAAGCGCTAATAAAATCCTCTTTTGATTCAAACAAAATGACCAGAAAATTTTTTCAGATGGGAGATTTAGTTTTAAAATGGGATAAAGCTCATGAAGAAAAGGGCAAACATACAAAATTTCAAAAGATGTGGCTTGGTCCTTTTCAGATTGTTGAAGTCATAGGTCCATCAACGTTTGTCTTACAGGATCTAGTAGGTAGAAGGGATTCTTTGCCTGTGAATGGTCAAGTCCTTAAAATATATTTTCCATAGAAGATTATTCTTCTATTTTGTAGAATAGTTTCTTTTTCTTTTTCTTTTTCTTTCTTTCATAATAAAACCGGCTGTTAATGGTTACTATCGGTATTCGCGAAAAAGGCACCAATTCTCTTTCAGATTCTAAGCTTTTCGCTTGTATAAACAGAAATTTTTCTGAAAAACTGATCTTTATTATTGACAGACACAGTTAAAAACTTTAGCCTAGATATGATATTAGTTTCAACTTCAAAAAAAAAAAAAAAAAAATTAATGAAAGCAACCTTTAGCGAAGGAATTGTTTTATATCAGCACAATGAAAGGTATCAATAACAAAATAAAGATCCTCTGTAAAACTGCTATTTGCAAACTCTATTGTTGTCGTCCAGAGCTTTCTTAAGGAAAACAATGATATCCTCCCTGTTAAAGAAAATCGCAGCATTCAGAGGGACAATCCAAGAAACACTATATCTCAAAGAATAAGAGGTCTCATCACGAGCCGGCTTATCATGATCACAGATATTATAACTTTGCTGACTTTGCCAAACATTGTCCATCAAAATAGGGCAATGACTCAAGATTATTGAAATCAAAAGACAAGGGGTCTCATCACAAGCCAGCTTGTTCAACAAAAGTGTAAATCAATTGAATGACTGTGTCATAATTTGGCTACCAAACCAAGACATTGTTCTTTAAGAATAAAAAGGGAAAAAGTGTCAAAATGGATTTTTCTTTGAGGGTTGTAGGTAACCTTAAACGGGATAAAGGATCATTGCTAGGTAACAGGTAACCCTGTCAAGGCTATGGATGCTTGCCGACAGCAGAGGCTCTACCTACGGCAAACGAGCATACCTTAAGGCTAGCACACAGAGAAATTTTTTTTTTTTTTTTTTTTACATGACCAAGTAATGGCTGATGTAGATACAAGGACAAGACTGAGGAAGCAAACAATTAGAAAAGAAAGAAGGTGAAACAAAATATCATTGATAGAATAAGGCAAAATGTACTCTGTCTGTCTATAACAAAGTTTAGATTTATGAAAATTTTTCTGTTTTGGAAGTTTAAAGAATTCAATTGAAAAGCAGAGATAACTGGTTCTTCCAAGTGAATCGCCATTGTTGTGGCCACCAAAAACCCCCTACTTCTTTTTTTTAGTATTAGCAATAACGCTAAAGAAGTGGGGACCCTTAGTAATAAAAAATCCAAAAATATTTTATAAAAATATTTGTATTATACTCCTAAAAAATGCATCGCACGAAGAAGAGTCAAGCATTCCCTTTATGAGCACATTAAAACAACTGCGAAGAAGTGGCGCGAAATTCATCACATCGCATACATTAAGAAGCGCCCATAAATGACTAATCTTAAGAAAATCTCTGATGGCCGATATGAGATATCGCATATCGCAACATCGCATAAGCAGCACACGAATAACTTGACGAATTGTTGCGATATCTGCGATCTGCGATGCCGCGATCTGCGATGTGTGATGTGCGATCTATGCGATAACTGCGATGCCGCAAAACTGCGATATGCGATCTGCGATCTATGCGAGTCACATAAATAACCCATCGCAAATTTTCCTCGGCCCAGCACCCAAGAAAAGTTGTCCCTAAACCAAAAATTGAGCGCACGGCTTAAAGAAAATTAATGAATGTACGTCAAGGTATTCATGAAGGACAGTTTTGTGTTTTTCAAAGAGTCAGTTCACTGTGGGTGTCATGATTTTACACGTTCATAGAACTTGAAGCTTTCATGTCAAAATTTATTATCATTACTTTTTCCTTTGCGTGAACTGCAAGAAACATCTAAGGAAAAAGGGGAAAGCGCTAATTCTCGGAGAACAGGGAAGAGATGCTCTCATACACGGATGTCGCATAAAACAGAAATGCAGATTTCAGAGTTTTATTGAACAAATACTGATATCAATAGGCGATTCAACACTCAAGGTCAAGAAACTTACAAAAGCAACATGTTTACAAAATTCTGAAGCTCACGCCTGGTAAAGGAAAAAGCGCTAAAGGCGGAGAACACACCAGAAAGGCCCAGATCAAAGAACGGAGGCAATTTTTGATGCGCGATTAGCGCATCGCTAAGAAAATTGTTCAGAAAGCAAAGTGCCTAACTTGCTTAGTCATCCACGAGTTCGGAAGCCTAGATAGCAAAAGCAGAGGTAGCTAGGAGGAATCTGGGTTGTTACCAACCATACGCGCAGTAAATTCGCTCAACCAAGAGATAATTCTCAAAAATATCTTCCAGTTTACTAAAAAGAGGTGCCAGCACTTGACATTTCTATTTTCGTAGCTCAAACAAAAGCAGAAGACGACCAACCGACTCTTCCCAGGCAAATGTTGCATACTCACAGCACTAAGGAGCAAATGCAAAAATAGTTAGAAATTAGATTCAATTTTTAGAAATAAGTTTACTTAGCTAAAGGGCGGTCATTTTGAACCGTATCCGAAATTTATGTAATTAAGTTACTTAGTTAGCAGTATTTAAACCCTTCTCATGCATTTGGAGAAGGGTCCAGAAATTTGTCAAAAACTTGTTTAGAACATGCACTTCTGCACCCTCAGAGGAGGTTTTGATGAATGAATGGATCAAGGTTTATTAATTTTTGCATTTGATGTCTGCTACTGATGTTGCACTTTTGTACTCTTAGTAGATATCAGAACAAGGAGAGATAAATCATTATTACTTGAAGCTTATGAGTAGGACCAGTCATAAATCCTACTTTTATCTCTTGGCCATTTCTGCTTATATTCTTGAAGTGATATACAGTTTTCAGTTGTTTATATGTTATTGCATTAATGTGTGAGTTACCATTTGGAACTTTTGTACGGTGGAGTCATTTATTTATGTTTGATATATGAATAACTTATTATGCGATATGCGGTTCACAACTATTTTGCCTAACTTTTTATGCAAAGTGGTTCATCTTAATTGATTTCTATTATTATGATAGCTGAATGATCTTTATTACTAGTTATTGTTTGAAATCTCTTTAGATCGCATAATAGAAGAAATACACCCCGGGTTAGCATAGATTAGATGTGTTGTTTTTATTAGATTACAATAGCATAGAATTAGATTAAAGTAGCTTAAATCATAACTCTTAGATCAGCATAATCCAACTCTGCACACACACACCCTTAGATTGGGAAACTAGTCCCATTATCCCCAGTCGGACCCGCTATACCAAACGGATAAGGAGCTGCCAACCAAGCTCTGGACTGGGTGGGTATCCCCCTTGTTGTCGACCTGACTTTCAGGGCTTCAACATATTTGGCGCTAGAAGGAGGGCCCGAACTATGAATGGAACTCAAATCAAAATCTAAATACCATTCTGAGAGAAAATCGCCATTATCATCTCCCCCGACTTCTCCAGTATATTTAAATCCAGAGTCGGAAGTCGCTCAAGCATCAATCGCTGCTGCACACCTTGATATTTCAGACCAATTTGCCGCTAAACCTCCTAAAGTCGAATCTCTGATTCACAAACTTCAGGGATTTTCCATTTCTCCTCAGAGGTCTGATAAATCTCAAAGCAGTGTGACTTCGCAGTACAATCCTGCTCATCCCCTAACCAGATGGAAAAGTGAAAAATTTGGCATCCAACCAACTGAGTTGCCTCTTCCCACCAGGAAAAGAGCGAGGAAATCACCACAAGAGTCTGACAGTGAGATTCTTTCGTCTACATCACCCATTTCAACTACCCCACTGCAAAGTCAACCACCCACACCTCCATTCCAAACCATCATTCATCGGTCTACCACAATCCCTCCTCAATCATCCACGATCATAGTATCCTCATCTTCCCAACCGCAGAGATCATCTCCTGCACTTTTCTCTACTAGTAGCTCAACAATGGCCCAATCTCCATGGAACAACCCTGGGGTAGTCTTGATGCCTGCACCCTTGAGCCCAATACCAGCCCATCCTAAGAAATGGCTGCCTAAATTAAATCCAGAAGCAGGCATGCTAGCAGAAGAACACATAAACAATTTCATGCTTTCTATCAATCTCAATGGAGTTACTAATGAAGATGTTGTTGTTCGGCTTTTCCCATACACTTTGCAAGGAACAGTTGGGTCATGGTATTTTTCATTACCTTCTGGGTCTATCACAAGTTGGGATATCTTTCACAATCAATTCCTTATCAAGTTTGGTGATGACAGATCAACAGCAACATTAATCAATGACCTATCCAACCTCAAGGCCCAAGCTAAAGAACCTATCAAAGATTTCTATTTACGGTTCAATAAAATTCTCAACAAAATTCCTACTGCTTCCCAACCCAGCGAAGAAGTACGATGTGAATGGTATATTACTGCTTTACCATCAAACATAGCAATCTTTGTGGATAGAGCAAATAAAACAACTTTAGTTGAAAACATGACAGAGGTGATAGCAGTAGAGAAACGTGTAATAGCCTTGGAAAAGAGATCCGGGATAGAGGAACGAAAGTCTAAAAAAGTCACCTTCAAGGAAGACCCCAAGAAGAAACAAACAAAAGACCCTTTCGATTTGGAAGGATTGCAGTGTTGGCATTATGATTTAAGTGTTGTCCTTGATGGCAACTCACTCAGAGGTTGGTATAGGTGATGGCAACTTAATCAGAAGACAGATCTCAGTACAGCATGCCAAGGAAGCTCATACACGCCGTTTCGTTAAGCCCAAGTCGCGTGTACACGCTAGTTCGATTCAGAAAAAGCGCGTGTATGTGGAAAGGTTCCTTTGGTTCATGGTGGTTAGTCCTTGGAAGTTGTGCCTATGATTTCGGACCATTATGTCTCGACGGGCGTGTCGATCCCTAGTTTTAAAGTTGATGGTATTGTGTTACTATGGTTTTGGCTCTTGGTATTGAGAAAGGCCTAAGGCTATATAAGGAGAAGAAGATCATTAGGCAATATCATCTTTCGACAAGGCTTGAATATCTAAGAGAGAAAGAGATCTGATATGCAGGGTTCGGGTTGCTTGATATGAGCTAAGGAGAAATCACATCGGCGGATGGAAGACTAGATCTAAGGACAAATCGAGATCTAATGGTTTGAAATGCTCTATTATGATATGGTTGATTATGCGTATTTCTAGATCTGCATACTGTCGCAATATTATGTTCTGGATCTAACTGATGTCTGGTACAGCTGCAAGTTGAGAGAATCTATTTTTAGATCTGTACGCAGGTTGGCTTAAGTAAAAACGCGTGTACACGCGGGTTTCGCTCATTGAAGTAGCGTATATCTCTTAAAGCTTATTTTTGGGTTTTGCAGTTGGATCTGACTGTTATTGCAGAGTTCTGTAGACTGCTCTGGGTTCTGGTATCTGGTGATTGACAGGGTTCAGTGGTTCAGTGATTCAAAGTTTTATAATTCTAGTATTGGTTGTTTTATGCTTCATGGATCTGTTATGAAAGTTGAATGAATTGGGTTCTACAGATTGAATGATGTGCTTCAGGAATATCCAGTCTGAAAATGTATGAAAAGTGATACCTGAAAGAAAGAAGATTGTAGGGCAGCACCTACGTACTAGTATCTTGGCTAGTACAAGAGCAAAGGGGGTTGGAGCTCCCTTCCAAGGAAGTTTGGAGAACGAGAGAAGGTTGTAGCCTTCTGCAGGTTGTAGCCTGCGTACTGGTACAAGGCTGCACCAGTACAAAATATTGTAAACTGAAGTTTCTTATTAAAGAAAGATAGAGACAACTTGCAGCAGGTGGTTTTCACCCACATTGGGTTTCCACCTTATATCTTGGTGTCCATGTGTGTGGTTTTTGATCTGTTCTGTTATACTGCACCTGCTTACTGTTAATGTGGTGAATAATGTCCTGATGAACTTAACTGAAGAATAAGCTAACTAAATTATGAGTTTTCTTCTTATACGCTGTTTTACTTAACCACAGTAGCGTGTACACGCTGGTTCACCTAACTGAAGTAGCGTATATGTTTCTGAGCATTGAAAAGTTTGATTGATCTGATAATACTGATTCACCCCCCCTCTCAGTATTATTTCCAACAATTGGTATCAGAGCAGGTCCTTCAGAGAAGCTTGATCGCTTGAAGGTAGATCTTTCATCATGAGCAGCTACGAGAAAGAAGCATCAATCAGGCCACCGATTTTTGATGGGACAAATTTCAATTATTGGAAGGTAAGAGTTACTGCATATCTTCAATCTCTTGGTACAGAAGTTTGGAACATTGTAGAAACAGGCTATGCTTTTCCTTCAGCTACTCCTACAGATCCAGCTGAGAAAAAGAAGTATGAAACAAATGCAAAAGCAGTCAGTACTCTATTAGGAAGTATATCTCAAACATAATTCATGAAGGTCATGCACTTCAAATCAGCAAAAGAAATATGGGACAAAATGATCACTAGCTATGAAGGAGATGAACAGGTAAAGCAAGCTAAACTTCAAACTCTCAGGATTCAATATGAGACTCTCAAGATGTATAATGATGAAAGTGTGGCTAATTATTTTCTTCGGGTAGATGAGATTGTTAATTGTATGAAAAATTTGGGTGAAGAAATAAGAGAAACTATAGTAGTTCAAAAGATTCTAAGATCATTATCCCCCAAGTTTGAATCTAAAGTATCTGCAATAGAAGAAAAAGAAAATCTCCGTGTTCTCACTATGTCTCAGCTACATGGAATTCTAACCGCTTATGAAATGAGAAAGGGAGGTTCATCTGACAGAAGGGAAGCTGCTTTTAAGGCATCAGGAAAAGAAGATTACTATGAAGCAAGCCATGTTCCAGAAGAAGAGGAAGAAGAATCAAATTTTGTCAGAAATCTTCAAAGGGGTTCTGGAAGGTTCAGAGGTAAGCTACCTTTCAAATGCTTTGCTTGTGGGAGAGTAGGTCATTATGCTGCAAAATGTCCTTATAAGGATAAAGGAAAAGAACCTGCTAGATGGAACAAGAAACAAAGTGCAAATAAGAAAAGCTACTACACCCATGAAGATAGTGATGGCTTATCAAACAGTGATGAAGATGAACAAGGTAATAAATATAAGCTGTTAATGGCATTTGAAGATGATGATTATGAGGATGCTGTAGATGTGGATAATCTCTATAATGAAATCACTAGACTCAAGAGAGGCATAGAAGAAAAGAATGTGATCATTGATACTTTGCAATTTCAGATTGATGAAAAGGAAAAACATCTTGAAAAACTAGAAGGTGAAATTGTTGGTCTCAGAAAAGAAATTGAGAAAACAAAAGCTATTAATCTTAAATTTGTCAAAGGATCTGAAACTTTGGATGAGATTATCAGTGTGCAGCGGTCTCCTCTAAACAAGACAGGTTTGGGCTATAATGGAGAAACCTCTCAAGCATCCACCTCAAAAAGTTATCTTGATGCAGCAAGAAGAAATGAGCGGAAGAACAATGAAGATAATCAGGTAAAGCAGGGACGAATTACAAACAGAAACTATCAGGGACAATCCTCCTTAAGGATGAACAAAAGCTACAACCAACCACAGGTAAAATCTTCTCAGTTTGGCTCAAGAATAGATGAAAATAGAAATTACAATCAGTTGGCTGGTAGATTCAATAACCGCAGAAGCTTCTTCAATGGACAATGCTTTTCTTGCCACAACTTTGGTCACAGAGCAGCTCAATGTGTTGCATATAAAACAATCATGACTAGGGAAGCTCAAAAACAAAGAAGTATGACAGGGATTACAAAAAGGACCTATAACAACTTTTCGGTTCTTGAAAATGAAGTTGAATGTTCTATTTGCAATAATTTTGGTCATAAAGACTCTGAATGCAGGAGCAGGTTTCAGGAGAAAAAGGAACAAGCCACAAGCACCAAAACATGGAGAATAAAGGAACCTCAAACAGAAAGATGTGGGATAGCATTTTATGCAGAAGGACAGGAAAATCTATGGTACATTGACAGTGGATGTTCGAAACATATGACAGGTGATAAAGAAAAACTTGAATCTTATTCTACTTTAGAAAAGGGAAAGAAAGTTTCTTTTGGAAATGATACTCCTGCAACTATAAAAGGAAAAGGTATTGCTCCTTTGAAAGAAAAGGTCAAGGCTGGAAATGTTTTATATGTTGATGGATTGAAGCATAATCTTCTAAGTGTCAGCCAGATGTGTGATCAAAAAACCGAGGTTATTTTTAGATCGAATGGATGTCTTGTTCGTGATCTTGATACAGGAAAAACAGTTCTCAAGGGCAAAAGAACTCCAAATAATCTGTACATATTTGAAGAAGGACAACAACAATGCTATCTTAGCAAGGATGAAGAGCACTAGTTATGGCATCGAAGGTTGGGACATCTAAGTTTCTCACAAATAAGGAAAGCATGCAAATATCAGGCAGTTCGCGATCTTCCAGATATCAAAATTCCAGACAACACCATATGCAAATCTTGTCAGTTTGGAAAGCAAACCAGAACTAACTTTCCAGAGAAGGAAGGATCAGCTAGCTTGCCTCTTGAGCTAGTCCATACAGATGTATGTGGTCCATTTAGGAAAAGGACACCTCGAGGAGAAGAATATCTGATATTATTCATTGATGATTTCTCAAGGTTTGTTTGGTTAGGGCTTATGAAGCACAAAGATGAAGCATTCGAAAAATTCAAATCCTTCAAAGCATTGGCTGAAAATGAATCAGGACACAAAATTAAGTGCCTCAGATCTGACAGAGGTGGGGAGTTCACATCAAATGAATTTTTCGATTTCTGCGATGAACATGGGATAAGAAGAGAATTCTCTACAGCTAGAACTCCTCAGCAAAATGGGGTTGTGGAAAGAATGAACAAAACTATCCAACAAATGGCTCGTGCTATGCTCGATGAATCAGGTACTCCTGCAACCTTCTGGGGTGAAGCTGCACATGCTGATGTTATTATTCTTAACAAAACAAATGTCCGAGTAAACAGCACTCAAACACCTCATGAGCTTTGGAGTGGTAAAACTCCTTCCGTGAAGCACTTCAAAATCTTTGGGAGAAAATGTTATATCAAGAATACTGATGAGCAACTTGGCAAACTTGAACCTAGAGCAGATGAGGGCATTCTTCTTGGTTATTCTCCACATAGCAAAGCATACAAGTGCTACAATAAAAGACTTGGCAGAATTGTTGACAGTATTGATATAGTGGTTGATGAGAAGGGATATATTCCTAGGCAAGTTCATCATGAAGACATTGAAGAAGATGAAGGTTACTCTCAAAGGCGAAATAATGAAGAAGAAGAACCTCAAGAAGAAGAAGAATCTCAAGAAGAACCAGAGGAGCAGACAAGAACGGAAGAGAAGACTCCATCCAGATATGTCCAAAAGAATCATCCAGAAACTCAGATTGTGGGGCAGAAAGAAGCAGGAGTACAAACAAGAAGGACACTTGCAGAAGCTTCAAGCTACTTGGCACTACTCTCCTCCATTGAACCACAAAATGTGAAAGAGGCATGCAAAGATGAATGTTGGGTCAAAGCAATGGATGAAGAACTTGAGCAAATCGAAAAGAACAACACTTGGGAATTAGTTCCTAGACCAAAAGATAAGAATGTAATAGGAACAAAATGGGTCTTCAAGAATAAATTAAATGAAAATGGAGAAGTAATTAGAAACAAGGCCAGACTTGTTTGTAAAGGGTATGCACAGCAAGAAGGAATAGATTTTGAAGAGACCTTTGCTCCTGTGGCAAGACTAGAGGCCATCCGAATGTTCCTTGCTCTCTCAAGCTTTCAAAATTTCAAGGTATTTCAAATGGACGTGAAATCAGCCTTCCTGAATGGAGACTTAGAAGAAGAAGTATATATTGAGCAGCCAGATGGTTTCATTCTTGGGAATGACCCAAACCTTGTATGTAGATTGAAAAAGGCACTCTATGGACTCAAACAAGCTCCAAGGGCTTGGTACTATCGGTTGGACAAATATCTTCACCAACAAGGCTTTTCAAAAGGATCAGCAGATAGCAATCTCTATATAAAAGTTGAAAATAACAAATTGCTAATTCTTGTTGTTTATGTAGATGATATTATTTTTGGCAGCAATGAAGAGACCATGAGTCAAAACTTTGCCTTGGTTATGCAGAAAGAATTCGAAATGTCACTTCTTGGAGAATTGACATATTTTCTTGGATTGCAAATCCAACAAAATGAAGGAGGTATCTTCTTGTCTCAAACCAAATACCTCAAGCAGATCTTGAAGAAGTATGGCATGGAAGAGTCAAAGCCAGTATGTACACCCATGGTTACAGGATGCAGCCTCAGTGCAAATGATGAATCAGCAGCAGTTCACCAACCCACTTATAGATCCATGATTGGGAGTTTGCTTTATTTGACAGGTACTCGACCAGATATTACACATGCAGTAGGAATGGTTGGAAGATTTCAAGCCAACCCAAAGGAAACTCATCTTCAGGCAGTCAAAAGAATCTTCAAATATCTTCAAGGGACCCAAAACTATGGCTTATGGTATCCTAGAAATACAGATCTCACTCTTCATGCTTACACAGATGCAGATTGGGCTGGAAGTGTGGATGATAGGAAAAGCACAAGTGGAGGTGCTTTCTTCATGGGTTCCAGATTAGTATCTTGGTTCAGCAAGAAACAAAGTTCGATTGCCTTATCTACAGCTGAAGCAGAATATGTGGCTGCAGCATCTTGTTGCACACAACTTCTTTGGATGATGCAGACCTTGCAGGACTTTCAAATCACTTGCACTCCACCTGTCTCTATCTTATGTGATAATACAAGTGCAATCAGCATTTCAAAGAATCCAGTCATGCACTCAAAGACCAAGCACATACCAATCAAGTACCATTTTCTTCGGGAACAAGTGCTTGAGCAGAAGGTCAAGTTGGAGTATGTTCCTTCTAAGGAGCAAGTTGCTGATATTCTCACAAAACCACTACCCAGGGAAACTTTTGAATATCTCAGACAAAAGCTGGGAGTAGTTGATGCTTCATCCTGTTATTGAAGTTTGTTTGTTCTACAGAAAAGTTGGTATACGCAGGTTACGGAAGGGATATGCGCGTATACACGCGGTTTCATGATGGGTAAGTCGCGTATATGTTGGACGCTTGTTGCAGAAAGTATATCCGCGTACATACGCTGTTTTATACAGGAAAAATCGCGTATATGAAGTTCTGAACAGCAAGGGAAAACTCTGGAGTTCTGAACAGCAATGGGAATGTCAGAATTTTTCAGGCACAGTTTCAGGGAGTGCAACAGGCACAGGTTCAGGGGGAGCAGCTTAAAAGTCTCATAAAGCATTGTTGGCATTCAGATGTTTTGGTTGTTGGTTTCAGGAGAAGGAGCTCAGAAAGAAATCCTGGTTGCTGATCTAACAAGATGTTTATCAGATGCTGCTGGTGCCTTTCCTAAGTCTTGGTCTAGATCTGTTGTCTCTATGTCATGTATCTCTCTTGTCATATTTCTTTTATGGTGTCAAGGTCATGTAACGGCCTATGTTGGTTTCCCCACTATGCCTGGGATGAATGCTGTAATATAATTGGTTGTTTCTGATATGTCCCCTCTTGGTAGGGAGTATGGATGTATGTATTGAGTCTTTTGGTGATAGGACGGTCTCTTATGGTGTATAAGTCTTGGTTCTTGTTGAAGAACATCTTTTGCAGATCTGGCCTACTGTCAGGGGGAGCACGAGTCAGCACAGCCAAGCAGAGGTATCAGCATGTCCTCAGGGGGAGCACAGCCCTTTGCCCTTGATGTCAAAGGGGGAGAGTGACTTGGTGTGGTGGTTGCCATCAAGTCCAAAGGGGGAGATTGTTGGCATTATGATTTAAGTGTTGTCCTTGATGGCAACTCACTCAGAGGTTGGTACAGGTGATGGCAACTTAATCAGAAGACAGATCTCAGTACAGCATGCCAAGGAAGCTCATACACGCCGTTTCGTTAAGCCCAAGTCGCGTGTACACGCTAGTTCGATTCAGAAAAAGCGCGTGTATGTGGAAAGGTTCCTTTGGTTCATGGTGGTTAGTCCTTGGAAGTTGTGCCTATGATTTCGGACCATTATGTCTCGACGGGCGTGTCGATCCCTAGTTTTAAAGTTGATGGTATTGTGTTACTATGGTTTTGGCTCTTGGTATTGAGAAAGGCCTAAGGCTATATAAGGAGAAGAAGATCATTAGGCAATATCATCTTTCGACAAGGCTTGAATATCTAAGAGAGAAAGAGATCTGATATGCAGGGTTCGGGTTGCTTGATATGAGCTAAGGAGAAATCACATCGGTGGATGGAAGACTAGATCTAAGGACAAATCGAGATCTAATGGTTTGAAATGCTCTATTATGATATGGTTGATTATGCGTATTTCTAGATCTGCATACTGTCGCAATATTATGTTCTGGATCTAACTGATGTCTGGTACAGCTGCAAGTTGAGAGAATCTATTTTTAGATCTATACGCAGGTTGGCTTAAGTAAAAACGCGTGTACACGCGGGTTTCGCTCATTGAAGTAGCGTATATCTCTTAAAGCTTATTTTTGGGTTTTGCAGTTGGATCTGACAGTTATTGCAGAGTTCTGTAGACTGCTCTGGGTTCTGGTATCTGGTGATTGACAGGGTTCAGTGGTTCAGTGATTCAAAGTTTGATAATTCTAGTATTGGTTGTTTTATGCTTCATGGATCTGTTATGAAAGTTGAATGAATTGGGTTCTACAGATTGAATGATGTGCTTCAGGAATATCCAGTCTGAAAATTTATGAAAAGTGATACCTGAAAGAAAGAAGATTGTAGGGCAGCACCTACGTACTAGTATCTTGGCTAGTACAAGAGCAAAGGGGGTTGGAGCTCCCTTCCAAGGAAGTTTGGAGAACGAGAGAAGGTTGTAGCCTTCTGCAGGTTGTAGCCTGCGTACTGGTACAAGGCTGCACCAGTACAAAATATTGTAAACTGAAGTTTCTTATTAAAGAAAGATAGAGACAACTTGCAGCAGGTGGTTTTCACCCACATTGGGTTTCCACCTTATATCTTGGTGTCCATGTGTGTGGTTTTTGATCTGTTCTGTTATACTGCACCTGCTTACTGTTAATGTGGTGAATAATGTCCTGATGAACTTAACTGAAGAATAAGCTAACTAAATTATGAGTTTTCTTCTTATACGATGTTTTACTTAACCACAGTAGCGTGTACACGCTGGTTCACCTAACTGAAGTAGCGTATATGTTTCTGAGCATTGAAAAGTTTGATTGATCTGATAATACTGATTCACCCCCCCTCTCAGTATTATTTCCAACATGCAGAAAGTATTAAATACCATGTCTAATGAGATGATTGACATAAAAAAACAAGTAGCAGAAACTTCTTTAAAAAAGCCCTACAGAACTTTTAAAAGAGGTCCTTCAACGGATACAAAACCACCCAATGCAATCTCCAATGCTGAAACTGAGGAAGAGGAAGAAGAAGAAAGTGCCACTGAAGGGCAAACTAATGACGAAGAAGTTGTGGAATTACAAGGAATGTGGGATTTCATCCTCCCACAAGAAGAGGATCAAGAAATATTTCCAGTTAGCACACGAAGCAAAAATCAGCTTGATCCTCCTCAAACTACCCCTAAGCAGAAGGGCACAAGCCCTACAACAAAAGATAAAGTCGCAACAAAGAAAGCAACAACTAAAGCGACTCAGTCTAGCCCAGTCCGAGAAGAGCAAACAACTCCATCAAAAACACTGATAGTGTCGGATGAAATGGAGTACAATATTGTTGATGACATGAAAAAGACTAGGGCTAATATTACCCTTTATGAATTGAGCAAATTGAAGGATCAACAGAAGATAATGATGAAAGAATTACATGTTGTCCCTATTATACCTTTGCCTGCTGCTGTACTCTCTCAAGCTTCCCATAACATGGGAAGACCTCCAACTAACGTGATCAATAAGATTGATCCAAATGATATCGCCTTAATTGGAGGAAGATCAAGATCTCACACTCCCCCGTTTCTTCTCACTTACGAGATTTTCAACAAAAATGTGCACAATTGTTTGGTAGATTTCGGTGCTTCTTCGAATATTTTACCCAGATCAATATGTGCTAAGCTAAATGTTCAACCACAAAAATCCGCAATGCGTACAGTTCAGCTTGATCGATCTCAAGTCAAAGTGATTGGTGAAATTAATCAAGTAACCATAAGATTGTCATCTAACCCGAAGGTATGTCAAGTTATTAACATTCTAGTGGCCGATATCCCAGAATTCTATGGATTAATTCTTAGCAGGGATTGGTCCGAGAAACTCCATGGATACTTTGCAACTGACTGGTTGCACATGTGGTTACCATATAACGGTAAACCGAATCAGATAAAGGTTGAACGAGAATTACACCAGAAGTACATAGTAACGGAATTAGAAGGAGAAAATGAAGCAGTATCATATAACAGCAGTATCATAGGCAATTACTCGGTAGATTCTTTTCTCGGTAATTTCAATGCTCACCCATCACCTTACTTAGAAAATTCAGTTTTGTCCCAAGTCGAAAATTTTTCCCAAACTGATAATTCAAAGTGTGTTAATTTTGTAGATGAACCTGTAAATACATCTTTGTTTTGGAAATTATATTTCGATGGCTCTAAATCTAACGAAGGAGCAAGAGCAGGATGCGTTCTGATTAGTCCAGAAGGAAACAAGACCATGCTTACATGCAGACTCGAATTCAATTGCACAAACAACACAGCAGAATATGAGGCCTTGGTGCAAGGCCTATACAAAGCAATCGGGTTAAACGTCAAGTATCTTCAGGTCTTTGGAGACTCTGAGATTATCGTCAAACAGGTACGTAGCACTATACATTGCCTATCAGGTCATTTAAAACACTATCAATCGTTAGTACAAGATCTGACTGAGCATTTCATAGCATTTAATATCTCTTCAATCCCGAGACTCCAAAACGCGAGTGCAGACCTTTTGGCTAACGTAGCCTCTAGGCTTATTCCCTCCGAAGATTTTAGTCCAGATAGATTCTCAATAGAATTGATCTTTAGACCATCCATCCCTGACAACATTACAAATTGGAGAGTATTCAATGACGATCCTGATATTGTAAATTTCCTCACTTCTGAAGGATCCTACTCCAATCAGATAATTGACGAAGACCATCACGATCGACAAACACAACAAAATGGCACTGATAATGCTATACCTAAATCGGTGGTTAAGTTAGAAGACTTGAACGATTTGAAAAATTGGTTTAAAAGGTCTACCAATTCAAAGCTCTACAGTTCAACTCTGAACTACGAATTAGTAAACCTAGGAACCGATGATAAACCACAAAACATTAATCTAGGCATAGGCCTGGCCCCTCAAGAAAAACTAGCATATATTCGTCTTTTGAGACAATATAAAAATGTTTTTGCCTGGAATTACGATGAGCTGAAGACATACGACACTTCTATCATTCAACACACTATTCCTATGATTGAAGCCGAAAAACCTGTCCAACAGAAATTGAGAAAAATCCACCCCAATTTACAAAATCAGATAAAGACTAAGCTAAATAAGTTATTAAAAGCCAGAATAATTTTCCCCATCAGACATTCCAAATGGGTCTCCAATATGGTACCCGTTAGAAAGAAAAACGGAGATATTAGAATCTGTATCGATTTTCGGAATCTTAACAAAGCCTGTCAAAAGGACAATTTTCCTCTTCCACCTATAGAACAGATATTATAGGCAGTAGCAGGCTCAGAACTAATGTCTTTCTTGGACGGATTTTCAGGATATAATCAACTGCTGGTGTATCCCAATGATCAGTTGAAAACCACATTCAGAACTAAATGGGGCACATACGCATATCGGAAGATGCCATTTGGTTTGATTAATGCCGGCGCTACATTTCAAAGAGCCATGCACATCGCATTTAAGGGTTTCGTCAACAAATCTGTAGTGATTCATTTGGATGATATAACAGTGTATTCCAAGAAGCGAAGCGACCATCTCAGAGATTTAAAGCAAATTTTTCAACGATGTTTAAGGTATGGGATTTCACTTAACCCGAAGAAATCTTTTTTCGCATTAAGTGAAGGAAAACTTCTAGGATTCATAGTGTCAAAGTCTGGTATTCACATTGATCCTGACAGAATCAAAGAAATCTCAGAAATATCCCTACCTCATAATAAAAAAGCCATGCAATCTTTCCTTGGTCAAATCAATTTTGTAAAAAGATTTGTCCCAGATTTTTCACGAATTGTGTCTCCTTTGCAAACCATGATTAAAAAGAATTCAACTTTCAAATGGGGTCAAGATGAACATGAAGCATTCAACCTGATCAAACAAGCTATTATTAATGCTCCATCTTTAGCTACCCCGAATTTTTCATAATCTTTTGTTTTATACACATTTGCCTCAGGAAAATCATATGCTGCGATTCTAACCCAAGCCAATAAAGAAAAAACAGAAGCTCCAATTGTGTTTTTTAGCTCAAATCTACAAGGTGTTGAACTCAATTATTCAGACGTATAGAAACATGCCTATGCTGTTTTCAAAGCGGTTAAATATTTCAGACCTTTCTTACTCAAAACCCATATTAAGATCATAGTACCGTTTCCAGCGGTAAGAAATCTTCTAGTATAGAAAGATATGGGCGAGAAAAGAGCGAATTGGATCACTGCTTTACAGGAATATGATCTTGAGATCAAAGCAGCAAACATTGTAAGAGGTCAAGGCTTCTGCAAGATGTTAGTTGGAGCATCGCAAATCTCTGAAATTCCATCTGAAGAGGTACAAATGTATGAGGTAAGCCTGAACGATGCAGAATCATTGTATGCTGATATCATTTATTATCTTAAGAACGAGTATGTTCCATCACACCTGGATCACACTAAGAAAAGAGCTCTGAGATTGAAAGCTAAACAATATCAGCTCATAAATGATATTCTCTTTAGAAAGAATTATGATTCTGTTCTTCTTAAATGTCTTGAAAAAACTGAAGCCGAAAAAGTTTTGCAAGAACTCCACGATGGACCAGCAGGTGGACACTATGCTGGAGATGCTACTGCACATAAAATTTTACGTGCAGGATATTACTGGCCTACGCTGTTCAAAGATTCACACAATTACGTGAGGAAATGTCAAGTCTACCAAACTACTGCTGGAAAACAAAAGAAGCCGTCCCTGCCACTACAACCGGTAAACATCAAGCAACCATTCAGCCAGTGGGGCTTGGACATAATAGGTGAGATCGTTCCTCACTCTTCTAAGTAGCATAGGTACATCCTCACGGCAACAGATTATTTTACTAAATGGGTAGAGGCAGTTCCTCTCAAGATAGCTAATTCTGAAAATATTATCGAATTCATAGATCAATTTATAATCACTAGGTTTGGATTCCCAACAGCTTTAATATTTGATAATGCGTCATACCTTTCTGGAAATGAAATGACTGAGTTCGCACTTAAAAGGGGATTCAAACTAAAATATTCGGCCAATTACTATCCGCAAGGTAATGGGTTAGCTGAGTCAACAAATAAAAACCTAATCGGGATTATTAAAAGAACAGTTGACCAGAACCAAAAGAATTGGCATAAAGCTTTGATAAACGATTTATGGTCAGATAGAATAATAGAAAAGGCTTCAATCGGCAGTTCCCCCTTTAATTTAGTTTATGGGAAAGAAGCGGTTCTTCCAACTCACTTAGTCATTCCCTCTTTGTCTTTAATATAGTACATTGATGAAGTACCTACTTCCTCCATACAGCTAAGACAAATGGAAATAATCAAATTAGAAGAACAGTGAGAACAAGCTAAAAGAACCCATGATCATCATCAAGCACTAATAAAATCCTCTTTTGATTCAAACAAAATGACCAGAAAAATTTTTCAGATGGGAGATTTAGTTTTAAAATGGGATAAAGCTCATGAAGAAAAGGGCAAACATACAAAATTTCAAAAGATGTGGCTTGGTCCTTTTCAGATTGTTGAAGTCATAGGTCCATCAACGTTTGTCTTACAGGATCTAGCAGGTAGAAGGGATTCTTTGCCTATGAATGGTCAAGTCCTTAAAATATATTTTCCATAGAAGATTATTCTTCTATTTTGTAGAATAGTTTCTTTTTCTTTTTCTTTTTCTTTCTTTCATAATAAAACCGACTGTTAATGGTTACTATCGGTATTCGCGAAAAAGGCACCAATTCTCTTTCAGATTTTGAGCTTTTCGCTTGTATAAACAGAAATTTTTTTGAAAATCTGATCTTTATTATTGACAGACATAGTTAAAAACTTTAGCCTAGATATGCTATTAGTTTCAACTTCAAAAAAAAAAAAAAAAAAAAATTGATGAAAGCAACCTTTAGTGAAGGAATTGTTTTATATCAGCACAATGAAAGGTATCAATAACAAAATAAAGATCCTCTGTAAAACTGCTATTTGCAAACTCTATTGTTGTTGTCCAGAGCTTTCTTAAGGAAAACAATGATATCCTCCGTGTTAAAGAAAATCGTAGCATTCAGAGGGACAATCCAAGAAACACTATATCTCAAAGAATAAGAGGTCTCATCACGAGTCGGCTTATCATGATCACAGATATTATAACTTTGCTGACTTTGCCAAACACTGTCCATCAAAACAGGGCAATGACTCAAGATTATTGAAATCAAAAGACAAGGGATCTCATCACGAGCCAGCTTGTTCAACAAAAGTGTAAATCAAGTGAATGATTGTGTCATAATTTGGTTACCAAACTAAGACATTGTTCTTTAAGAATAAAAAAGGAAAAAGTGTCAAAATGGATTTTTCTTTGAGGGTTGTAGGTAACCTTAAATGGGATAAAGGATCATTGCTGGGTAACAGGTAACCCTGTCAAGGCTATGGACACCTGCTGGCAGCAGAGGCTCTACCTACGGCAAACGAGCATACTTTAAGGCTATCACACAGAGAAAACTTTTTTTTTTTTTTTTTACATGACCAAGTAATGGCTGATGTAGATACAAGGACAAGACTGAGGAAGCAAACAATTAGAAAAGAAAGAAGTTGAAACAAAATATCATTGATAGAATAAGGCAAAATGTACTCTGTCTGTCCATAACAAAGTTTAGATTTGCGAAAATTTTTCTGTTTTGGAAGTTTAAAGAATTCAATAGAAAAGCAGAGATAACTGGTTCTTCCAAGTGAATCGCCATTGTTGTGGCCACCAACAACCCCCTACTTCTTTTTTTTAGTATTAGCAATAACGCTAAAGAAGTGGGGACCCTTAGTAATAAAAAATCCAAAAAGGTTTTATAAATTTTTTGTATTATACTCCTAAAAAATGCATCGCACGAAGAAGAGTCAAGCATTCCCTTTATGAGCACATTAAAACAACTGCGAAGAAGCGGCACGAAATTCATCACATCGCATACATTGAGAAGCACCCATAAATGACTAATCTTAAGAAAATCTCCGATGGCCGATATGCGATATCGCATATCGCAAAATCGCATAAGCAGCACACGAATAACTTGACAAATTGTTGCGATATCTGCGATCTGCGATGCCGCGATGTGCGATTCGCGATCTGCGATCTATGCGATAACTGCGATGTCGAAAAACTGCGATATGCGATCTGCAATCTATGCAAGTCACAGAAATAACCCATCGCAAATTTTCCTCAGCCCAACACCCAAGAAAAGTTGTCCCTAAACCAAAAATTGAGCGCACGGCTTAAAGAAAATTAATGAATGTACGTCAAGGTATTCATGAAGGACAGTTTTGTGTTTTTCAAAGAGTCAGTTCAATGTGGGTGTCATTATTTTACACGTTCCTAGAACTTGAAGCTTTCATGTCGAAATTTATTATCATTACTTTTTCCTTTGCGTGAACTGCAGGAAACATCTAAGGAAAAAGGGGAAAGCGCCAATGCTCGGAGAACAGGGAAGAGATGCTCTCATACACGGATGCCGCATACAACAGAAACGTAGATTTTAGAGTGTTATTGAACAGATATTGATATCAATAGGCGATTCGACACTCAAGGTCAAGAAACTTACAAAAGCAGCATGTTTACAAAATTCTGAAGCTCATGCCCGGTAAAGGAAAAAGCGCTAAAGGTGGAAAACGCACCAGAAAGGCCCGGATCAAAGAACGGAGGCAGTTTTTGATGCGCGATTAGTGCCTAGCGCTAATCGCGCATCGCTAAGAAAATTGTTTAGAAAGCAAAGTTCCTAACTTGCTTAGTCATCCATGAGTTCGGAAGCCTAGATAGCAAAAGCAGAGGCAGCTAGGAGGAATCTGGGTTGTTACCAAGCATACGCGCAGTAAATTCGCTCAACCAGGAGATAATTCTCAAAAATATCTTCAAGTTTACTAAAAAGAGGTGCCAACACTTGTCATTTCTATTTTCGTATCTCAAACAAAAGCAGAAGACGACCAGCCGACTCTTCCCAGGCAAATGTTGCATACTCACAGCACTAAGGAGCAAATGCAGAAATAGTTAGAAATTAGATTCAATTTTTAGAAATAAGTTTACTTAGATAAAGGGCGGTCATTTTGAACCGTATCCGAAATTTATGTAATTAACTTACTTAGTTAGCAGTATTTAAACCCTTCTCATGCATTTGGAGAAGGGTCCGAAATTTGTCGAAAACATGTCCCCAGAACATGCACTTCTGCACCCTCAGAGGAGGTTTTGACGAATGAATGGATCAAAGTTTATTAATTTTTGCATTTGATGTCTGCTACTGATGTTGCACTTTTGTACTCTTAGTAGATATCAGAACAAGGAGAGATAAATCATTATTACTTGAAGCTTATGAGTAGGACCAGTCATAAATGGTACTTTTATCTCTTGGCCATTTCTGCTTATATTCTTGAAGTGATATATAGTTTTCAGTTGTTTATATGTTATTGCATGAATGTGTGAGTTACCATTTGGCACTTTTGTACGGTGGAGTCATTTATTTATGTTTGATATATGAATAACTTATTATGCGATATGTTGTTCACAACTGTTTTGCCTAACTTTTTATGCAAAGTGGTTCATCTTAATTGATTTCTATTCTTATGATAGCTGAATGATCTTTATTACCAGTTATTGTTTGAAATCTCTTTATATCGCATAATAGAAGAAATACACCCCGGGTTAGCATAGATTAGATGTGCTATTTTTATTAGATTACAATAGCATAGAATTAGATTAAAGTAGCTTAAATCAGAACTCTTAGATCAGCATAATCCAACTCTGCACACACACACACCCTTAGATTTGGAAACTGGTCCCATTATCCCCAGTCGGACCCGCTATACCAAACAGATAAGGAGCTGCCAACCAAGGTCCGGACCGGGTGGGTATCCCCCTTGTTGTCGACCCGACTTTCGGGGCTTCAACATAACAATATGGGGACAACATTGGTACACAAATAAAAATAAGGGGCTACAATGACAACAATAATAAGGGAATACTCTAGTATTATAGGGACCTAAATATCTAAAGTGTTTGAACAAAAATACTATAGAGAAGTACCCATAATTATATTTTTATAGTCACATAAAAAATAAACATATAAGCATAAGACAATTATTGTTTAGCTCAACATTTTTATTTATTGGCAACTTTAGTGGTACATCAGCTCAAGAAGATGGAGGAAACAACTATATATACTACTTATGAAGTAACTTATTCTTTTCCATATAGAAAACAATAGGAGAGGTGACTAGCAAAATCAACATAACAATGTGATTCCCCATGGGTGAACTTAAAAATAGTTTGATATTCACAGTTTACCCAGAGGTTATCAACAAGTCATTTAAAAATTACATCATGATTCAGACAAGAAGTGTAATAATGGTGTTAGAAAAGTGGACATAGGCCAGAGGCCACCTGGTAAGTTCAGCGCCACGAAAGACTTCTTTTAAACTCTTTCTAATTAAATTCCCCTGTAAGGGTTTTATAGGGATGGGATAGGTACAAAACATGAAACCCATAGCTGAATGTATCCCAAAGGAGACAACAAGAGCATTCAGAACTCATGAAGACAAATCTATCACACGGTAAGTATAAATTAGGAGGGGAAGAGCTTCCATCAAGTGAGAAGAGAAGAGAAAAATATATTCAATTTCACCTATACTTGCGAAAATACAACCAAAAGAAAAGTAGGCATGGGAGATAACCCCTTCAAAGAGCTAAAAGGGAAGGGAATGGTGTGTTCCTGTAAGGGGAAAAATATTACCATGCTTCTGCAACATTGAACAATGAAACCCTATTAGTGAACAAATATGATATAAAAGTTTTAAGAGGAACAAAACATGATAGTAATAGAGAAAAGAGTGACACGAGAGTTGAAATTCAACATTGGAGTCCACGAGAATGCAAGAGACTAAGCAGAAAAAGAACAAAATAACAAAAAAGTGAAAGAATGGATGTCAAAAGGGACAAGGGAACCTACAACTTTATTGAGTCCACATGGTGATAGAGCAAACATTTGCGCATCCCTGGAGGAGAAATAATGTTTCCAGCTACCTAACAATATCAACAAAGATGCATGCTATTATAAAACTAGTAACCAAGAAAATGTCACCTAGTGTACAGTTCGTTCTAAAACTACCAAATTCAAAGAAAGAGAAAGAGAAAAAGAAAACTATACCTATGAAAAAAATTGGGCAAATGAAAAACATTGGGAAGAAGCATGAAATTACAGACCAGAGATAAGGGAGATCTTAGCACATGACATAAAAATTAAAAGACTAGAAATCATTTAATACAAAATAGACACGAAAAACCCATGAACGGAAGATCGAACGCTTGAAATACAGAACCTTACCAAGTGTTGAAGTGTGAAGGAGAAGGGATGCATGACTGCCATGGAACCTACAAGAGATTCCTACTACCAAGGTAATCCCATCCCTCACGGCGATGCTCTAGAAGTAGTGAGCATTTTAGTAGCAAGAAAGTCGTGTGAAAGTGAAACGATTCCTAGCAAGGGTTAGGATTTGAGAAAGAAAGCATCATCATCAAATTAGGAACGAAGTGATCCTCACCATTCGTATTAGGGTTTTCTGACACCCACGTTAATATCACATTGTCTTTGTGATGTGTTATATAACCCTTTACCAAGAAAACACATACCATACCCTAATAAAACCATTAAGTTAGAGTAAAGGTATGAAGGAAAATTCACCATACAATCATTCAAATGATTAAATCAACCATAAAACCAACATTTCTCCCTACCCATTGTTGATTCCATATTAATATATGAAATAAATTACTTAAAGATACTATTACACTTAATAAGTGGAGTGATAAGTGGACACAATATAGTTCTAGAGAAGATACAAGTGGTAGAATGCATGGCGTAGTGCATGAACCATAATAACAAAGACAAAAAACATTGATGTATATTTTATTGGTTGGTTGAAGGGGAGGGCCAGGTATAAGTTACTTGCATAAACAAAAATTGACATAAGGTAAGAGGTTTGTAAATATGAGGTATGTTACATAGAAGCATGAACCATTGAACCGATTAAAGAGTCGTAGTGAATAATCCCTATGATGGTCCCAAAAAAAAAATCGGAGAAATAAGGATCGGCCTAGAACTTTCTAAGCTAACGGATGGTTTTTATAACACCATTTACCACTCTTGGTAGATCCGATGCTCTAATTATGGCCTAGGGAAACCTTTCCTTTCCATGGTTGGTTCAAAATCTCAAAAACAATGTTTTATTTCCTATATGCTACTTTGCCCTATGATAAAAGCATGTACACATGGGTTAGCATATACCCAACCCACGTACATGTGTTAAAACACTTAAAAATAATAAATTTCCTTAATTTCAGGTGGAGTTCATAGGTTTTACTTGTTACTCACCTCCTATAACCCATGGCCCAACTGTTTCCCAACTGAAAAAACTAATTTGGAGAAGTATAAATAAACCTCCATGGGAATGCCTTAAAGGAGAAGAGATGAGATATTGATATTATAGTTGATTGAGTCCTAATCGAGTTTGATGAAATCCCTTTGCATCCTGTACTCCCCAAGCTTTAGGAAACTCTTGTTTCCTCTTTGGAGATATCCTTGATCCCTCTTATGATATCCTTGTGTATGTTGCTGAATGAAGATAACTAAAGTGGAGATAGGACGAATCTAGAGGACAATTCCGCTTGGAGGTGGAAGAAGACTCAGTTGTAGTTTCCCATATTTCTTGTAGCTTACATCAATAAAGAAATGTTGTTCTGTTGCTGATATTTATTGCGTTTATGCATCAATACATGTTGTGATTTGTTTATAAATCTTATATTAATGCATAAATGTTCATTTCCTTATATGATATAACATACATATCATGAATATGCTTTATGTTACTACTGTTGTATATGATTTTCTTGGATAATTTATAGGTTTCAAAGGCTTTGGAGGAAGCAGAGGGTCTAAACCCTATGGGATCTACCCAAATGTAGGACCTTCGGTAAGGTCACTTCCTCCTAGTTCAGTAGTATAAGCATTTAGGTTGTTTGTTTGAGCATTTCTTGTTGTTTTTTGCCTTCCACTCTATTGGGGTTTTAAAACCAAGACCCTAGGGTGTTCCCACCCACAACATAATTAGCAACTCCACTAGGGAAAACATTCTTGTTTTTCCTAGTTTGGGTTGTTTGTTCTCGGTCAGGGTTTGTTCTCTTTATTTCTTGCTTTTACTTCACTATTTGACTTATTAGCTTCCCAGGCATCAAGTCTAATTTTCTGGATTAGGCCTTGATTTTTGTTTTTCTTGATTGAGTCTTTTATACGTTTTTTTCCCAGAGTACAGTCGCATATACACACTAGTTTCCTCAAATAGACACGTGTATACACTAGTTTCGTGTGTTAGAAACACGTGTGCACACCTCTGTGTCTTTAGAAAGTCGCGTATACAATTTTTGAATGGTTTTTTCAAATATTTTTACCCAGTTAGGTCTCTTGCCTGGTGAATTCTATTGTTTTCTAGTCATCCAATGTCTGAAGAACTCTATTCTCTAGCAAGTGTTCATTTTCAAATCTCTTTGTCAGTGAAAAGCCTAGTCGGCCTAGGATTGCTTTTTGAGAAAGTGTTTTGTTTGTGTCTTGGGTTCAAGGCTTCTGTTTGAAGTTCTTCATTGTTCTGGTTTTCTAGAACTAGAAATTGGTTTTGATTTCATTTATAACCAAGATTTCAAATTGTGTTTCTTTTCTTTCCCTTTGATTTTTCCTTTTTGCTTTTCTTTCTTTTTGAGTGTTTCTTTTGCAATCTTGAGAGTTTTTCTTTCTTGACATTTTTTCGGTTTGCTGAAGTTTTTTACTGATGTTCGGACCATTTTGTGCGATTTTGTAGTCCTTCTTCTTTCAAGTCTCATTTATTAATGAACTTTATAACTTGCAAGGTATAAGGACTCCTTGTGCTTGTTTCTTGATCTTTGGAATTTAGTAGACTTTCTTTTTGTGACCTCAAAAGTTTCTTTAAGTTTCCTTAAAAGAAAAAGATAAAAACATGGTTTTAGCCTTTCTTTTTCTTTCCAAGAGTTTTGTTTTGTTAGTTTCTTTTGTTTTGTTTTTGCCCAATTGTGAACTTTTATCAATTGGTTTTGCTCAGTTTCGAGGGAAGTTTGTCTTTTGATTGGTGCCCTCTTTATAGTCAAGTTAGCTTATTGATCTTGTGAAAGAACACTTTTGCTTCTTGTATGAGCATCCATGCATCATTATTATAGTTTACATTAAGATATTTTGCATTGCAGGCATTTTAGTCTTTTTGTTAGCTTTTGAGTGTGTGGAGTGTGTTTTCTCGAAAAAGAAAAATTTTCTTGTGCAAGTTTATTCATAGAACTCTATAGAAATCCCTTTTCTTTCAAGAAAATAATTGCATTTTCATGTAGTTAAATTTCTATTGATTTCTTTCGTGTCAAAACATCATTAGTTTCACCCTCATTTTACCCTTGACTTAAAGAACAACCCTCTAAAATGAAGTGATTTAATAAAAAGAACTAGAACTTTTCTATTTTGTCATTAACAAACACCAACAAGTTTAAGTTGTTTAGAGCCTTGAAATAGGTGAGCGGAGAGTTAACTCTCCAAGGCCACTCAAATTATCAAACATAGAAGTTGAATAACAAGTGAAATCCAATATCGTTAGAAAGACCGAGAAAGCTCCGTGACTAGGAGCTAAGCACAAGGGAGAGTGAAGATAAGGAAGAGAGATACCCTCTCTCCTACTTATTGGATCCTACCTCATGAGTGTTCCAACCAGATTTTGATATGAACTGGTGCCCATAGTTTCCTTTTCTAGGGATCACATAGGTGGCTACAGAGGGAAATCTCATGGTACCTGAGGCAGACATTGCATCACATTCATCAGTACTTTTGGAGGGTACCCTTGTGAAGCTTGGGTGCTTGCACTGGCAAAGTCTTTTGTCTGGAGGTCAGCGTAATTGTTTTCCATACCTTTGCTGATAGGCTTGGGGCATTATTATCCCAAACTATCTTTGGAAGGTCCCTTACTTCACTTTCTTGTATTATGGTGTCTAGTCCTCATCACTCGGAGTGAAAATACTTGGAAGTTCCTTGATTGGTTGCATCTTTAGGGAATTTATAGTCGAGTGCTCTTTTTCTCTTTGGATTTAGTTGGATTTAGGTGTTTTTGTCTTGTAACTTTCTGATCCTATATTTTAAGTGACTCGCCTACCACTCCCCCAATCTTGAAAGGTTGTTGATATTTCTTTTTGAAAGTTATGGAGTTGCCTTCTTAAAGGGAAAGGTTTTAGGTGTGCATCTCTCTTCCTTCGAAATTCATTTGTACATTCCCACAAGACAAGGATCTGAAAATAAGTTAGATATGGCCAATATTCCTATGGAGACGAACCAAGGTACCCTTCCAAAAGGGGATCCTTGCGCTTTTCCTTTCTTTGGAAATCTTGGTACCCCCTTGATGGCCACTATGAATATTCCTCATTTGAATGTTGGAGTACTAGTTTGGTTGTGGTCCACTCCAAATATTCCAGATGTTCTTGAATCTTCTGAGATGAATTCTTTATTTCAAGGGCATAAAATGGGTGTTAATTGTTCATCTTCTTTAAAAGAGAAGTCTGGGATTCCTCTTTATCCTCCCTCTTCTAATAAGAGATTTAAGAAGAAGAGAAAGAGGAAGATGAAGAAGAAGAATAATTCTATCCATTCATCACCAACCTCTACAATTCATGTTGGAGATGAACCTTCAACCACTGCAATTCATGTTGGGGGCATAAGTCTAGTCACTCCAACACATACTAGCAATGCATCACCAACCTCTACTAGTCATGTTGGAGATGAGCCTTCAGCTGCTACAAGTCATGTTGGGGACATAAGTCTAGTCACTGCAAGTCATACTAGAAATTCATCACCAGCCTCTGGAAGTCATGTTGGAGATGAGCCTTCAACCACTGCAAGTAATGCTGAGGGAATAAGTCTAGTCACTGCAAGTCATACTAGAAATTCATCACCAATCTCTGCAAGTCATGTTGGATATAACCCTTCAACCGCTGCAAGTCATGTTGGGGGCATAAGTCTAGTCAGTCTAAGTCATAATAGAAATTCATCATCAACCTCTATAAGTCATGTTGAAAATGAGCTTTTAGCTGCTGCAAGTCATACTAGGGGCACAAGTCCTATCTCTTTTGGGAAAGAGTCACTGAGCTCTGCAATTTATGATAGAGACTTTCCATCAATCACTGCTACTCATGTTGACAGATTGGATGTTGATAAGAATCCTATGCATGGAAGTTTTAAACCTAAGTTCCCTTGTAAGATATGTAAGGGAGACCATCTTACTCATTTGTTCCCTGGTATTCTAGATGTACAAAAGATATGGTCCAAGTCTAAAAATTATTCTACTCTTGAATCTGTTATGGTTTCTCAACAGTCTCATCAACCATTGGTTGATAATGTGGCTGAGCTAGTACAATCTTTAGCTGATAACACTCCTCTTTTGGGGGATGAAGTGCCTAAAAAGAGAGTTTGTTTGGTTTCTAGTACAATGTATTCTATTATAGGGGTCATTCCAGTTTTTTGAATGTTCCCCTGCAAGTTCTTGGAGTGTCTCCTTTGATTGGGATAGTCTTACTGAGCCTCATCTTCCTTCCACTGTACCTTTCCAAATAAAGGTTAGAGTTAATTCCACAAACCTCTATCGATGTATGGTGGATGAAGGATCCTCTGCAAGTATTATATCCTCATTGACTTGGAAAGATTTGGGTTCTCCAAAGTTGTTGACAGTTGATAGTCAATTGTTAGCCTATGATAGAATACCTGGTCAATCTATGGGTGTTCTTCCTCAATTGCCTATTAATTTAGGTGGGAAGACTATTTTTATCAATATGATGGTGGTTGATCACCCTTTGGACTTTAATATGCTACTTGGCCATGATTTTGTCTATGATATGAATGTTGTGGTGTCTTCACACTTTTGAGTGGTGTGTTTTCCTCATAACAGGAATATTTTCACTATTGATAAACTTGCATCTGATAATTACCATCCTAATTTGAATTTACTATAGAATACCCCTTTGTTTGTTCCATGTGTTCAAGTAGACTCTATCCCGCCACGACTGAATTATGTAACGTTGAATGCTCAATGTTCAATTGCTTCTAAGAAGGATCCTTTGAGCCATTATTTTCCTTCTTGGGATTTGGTCCCAGCAGCTGACCAAGTGATTCCTACTATGGGTACATGGGAACCCATAATTCCCTCTTTTGATCCTTATAGTTCTAATGATTTCTTAGAGTTTGATTTCCCTTCATAAGAGGATTTTTTTGAATCCATGAGTTTTGACTACCAAAGGAGTCCTTAGCCTGAGCCTCACAAGGGGCCTATCCTAAAGAACTATTATGCATAAGCCGCAAGGCTGCGTGCTTCCTTGTACCATATTTTACATATAGGGTATGAATTTTCAAGTTTTGTATTCTATAGCACCAACTTTTATCTGAATTTTATATATGGGATGCATTTTCTTCTTGTCTAGTGTTCCTACTTATGTCTACAAAACTTGGAAGACCTCTCCTTTGGACATTTTTATGGTGCATTGGTTCTCGAAACTAGCATATAGGTTAGGTTTTTCACCTGCATTGTGCATTTATCAGTTTCCTTTCCCATTTTGGCCTTACGATAGACCCCACCAAGATATGATGCAAAACCTTCTCATTGCTTAGAAGTGTCATAACTTGTGCGGTAGAGCCTACCTTAGCATGGGCACCCTAGATAATACCTTGTTAACACTTGGCACCCATACTGAAATGTATTCTTAGTCTTAGGAGTCCTCTTTAGTCCTACCATGACTTGTGCGTTGGAGACTCATTATTCTTCTTCTGATCTATGTTTTCACTTTATACCCTAGAGGCTCCTTTGTATTGAGTTGTAGTGTTGCATTGCATATTGACTATTTGCACCTTTTGGCCTTGAGCCAGCTTCACTTGCACTCGTGTTTAAGCCAGGTTTTAACCATGTCTTCTGCAAAATCAACCTTGCAATCACTTAGCATCTACAACATGACACACCCTTTTACATGTGGAAAGAACATTCCTTTGAGTGTCATTGACCAATTTCACCGCCTTGCATTGAGCATAGGAATGTTCCCCTCTGAGGAACTAGAGCATCTGCTTTTTCGACACTTGTTCTTTCCATTGTACTATAGCATTCTTTTATTCTTTTTTAGGCTTAATAAATATGAAAAAGAAAAAAAAATTATATATATAAAAAAAGAGTGGGAACAGGAAATTATTTCCATATTTGATGGCAGCTAGAGTTAGTTGTGTTTCCCTTGAACAATGTACTCAAAAAATAACTCTTTCCTCCATTGGCATGGGCTTTAATTTGATGTAGGGGAGCCTAACCTTGTTATTGAGCCAGTACTCCTCCATTTGGTTATTTATTCCAATCATTTGGAGAGTTTTCTTATGGATCCTTCATGACAAACTTATACAAAGTTACCATATGTTGCCATGTAGTCACAATTGAGTCGTGCTTTTGTTCAAGGGGAGTAAACCTGCGTCAGCCTCTCTGCGATGTCCCTTGAATTATTTTTTAGTCGACCATCCCTGGTTGTTAGAGTCATATTCATTATCACATCAGCTATTTGGTCCTTTGCTCGTGTCAGTTTGAGAAGGTCTCCATTGACTTCTTGTTGGTGAGTCTTACTCTTATCAACTACGACAAATTTCTCTCAAATTAGATCTAGAGTCGCACCTTGGCCCTATTTTCATTATTGATAGGTCATCTTGTGCTCAACATCGATAAATATCATGTGTCTTTGACTGAGTGGTTTCCCTAGACTTCGACCTCAGATTTCATTATCACACATTGGGATTCATGCAGTGCCTCGGTTTCCATTTGACCCAATTGGCAGATTCCTCGCCTCTATGATAGATTTCATTATTGATTGGTTCAGATGGTTTCTATCATGTGCTAGCCACATCTTATGTACGTCAGAAACTTCCTTTGGTTGGATTAATACATCATTATTCCTCTGATTCCTTCCAGATTATTGCCCTACAGGTTACACTCGTGCTAGATTGATGAAGGATGCCTTAATGCCTTCCTTCTAGTGGATATTTTACAATCGACTTCAACTCATTGCTCTGAGAAAGAGATCTAGAGTCCATTTGGCAGTACCTTAGGGTTTACAGTCATCAGTGGCAGACTCCTTCACTATCAATAGTGCCAAAACATCGTTGTCTCCTAATTGATAGATTCTTCCAAGTGTTCGACTACATCTCATGTATTCTCGCTTGTTAATTTGTACTGGGTACCTTGGCTCTCATCATCATTATTGGTGAGTAGCTCATGTTCGTTAAAAATATACACCAGTGGCTGGTAATCAAACAATTTATCACATGGTTGGCTTTAGATCATTTATTCTCATTGTGTAGAAATGTAGCACAGAGATTGGTGAATACCTTAGGTTTGCATATCCATTTCTTGGTTCACTTGTGAGTTGCTCTTATTTCTGCTAGTTGACAACATCCACCTTATATGTTGCAGCTCCTTACAGTGACATCCTATACGGTTGCACCTGAGTTGGAGTGTAGTACCATTTATTCTACCATTTGACTTGGTACATTTTGGATCAGCTTTAGGACTTTGGTGATCACCTTCATAATTCAACATCATTGATCAGTTCTTTATATGTGATATTCATAAATGTACTTCTTTCGATATGATTGGATGATCCATTATGTATTTTCAGTTCCTTTATACTTGTGCGCATATTGGATCCGCTTTTTTACTTGAAATGCAAACATGCTTTACTCTCTCTGAGAATTCATATGCCCACCTCGGACAACAGTTTCTTTCTGATCTCTTTCACTAGCTTGGCAGGCTAAATTCTGGTGAACTCCTCCTCGGTCTCGACATGATTCCTTCTATACACTTAATACATTTCGGCCATCATGTATCCCTCCTGACCTCATATATTAGGGGGCATCTGTTATAGCACCATTTACCACTCTTGGTAGATGTGATGCTCTGATTATGACCTAGGGAAACCCTTCCTTTCCAAACTTGGTCCAAAATCTAGAAAACAATGTTTTATTTCCTATATGCTACTTTGTCCTGTGATAAAAGTGTGTACACATGGGTTAGCATATACCCAACCCACGTACATGTGTTAAAACACTTAAAAATAATAAATTTCCTTAATTTCATGTGGAATTCATGAGTTTTACCTATTACTCAACTCCTATACCCCGTGGCCCAACTATTTCCCAACTGATAAAAACTAATTTGGAGAAGTATAAATAAACCTCCATGGGAAGGCCTTAAAGGAGAAGAGATGAGATATTGATATTATAGTTGATTGATCCCTAATTGAGTCTGATGAAATCCCCATCCCTCTTGCACTCCCAAAGCTTTAGGAAACTATTGTTTCCTCTTTTGAAATATCCTTGATCCCTCTTGTGATATCCTCGTGTATGTTGATGGAGGAATATTACCGAGGTTGGGATAGGACGGATCCGGTGGACAGTTCCACTTGGAGCTGGAGGAAGACTCATGTTGTAGTTTTACATCTTTTTTGTAGCTTACATCAATAAAGAAATGTTTTTTTGTTCCTAATATTTATCATGTTTATGAATTGATACATGTTGTGATTTGTTTATAAATCTTATATTAATGCGTAATTTTTCATTTTCTGGTATGATCTAACGTATATATCATGAATATGCTTTATTTTACTGCTATTGTATATGGATTTTCTTGGATACTTTATGGGTTTCAAAGGCATTGGTGGAAGCAAAGGGTTTGAACCCTACAGGATCTACCCAAATGTAGGACCTCCGGGCAAGGTCACTCCTTTCCAGTTCAGTAGTATAAGAATTTAGATTATTTGTCTGACAATTTCTTGTTGATGTTTTCCTTCCGCTCTGTTGGGGTTTTCAACCCAATACCCTAGGGTGTTCCCACCCACAACAATGGTTGCACACACGACACCTTGCCAACTCCCTTCACTGATGAAATATTCGAGAACATGGGTATCACAAGGTGAAGAGTCCAAAGGAAGACAAACATAAGGCCACCTATGTGGTAGAATTATGATGATTTCAATATACTTCCATGTTATTCAACTTGAAGAATGTGGCAGTTATCGTCACACACATAGTGGTCACGTCCTTCAAAACGTTCATTCACAGGTTCTTAAAAGTTTAATTGGATGTTTAGAATGAGTTTAGTATTTTGAAAAGGCACATTGAAGTTGCATGGTTGATGTAGGACAGGTGCAAAGAACTACATATTTCATTAAATATCAAGAAATCTATATTTTCTTCACCTTTTGGCATTTTATTGGGACGCGAAGTTTACAAGCAAATCTTGCTAGTGGATTTGGCAAAGATCGCAGTTATAGTGGATCTACCACCACCTAAATAAGTTAGGTTGTTTAGATCTATTCTATGACATATAAGGTATTACCAAAATTTTACTAAAGGATACACCCATCACACTACTCCAATAGATAATTTGTTGAAGAAGAATTCCAAGTTTTAGTTGGATGAGGAGTGTCAGCAAGCCTTGGACACCTTAAAAGAGAAGCTCGTGATTGTGTCAATTCTAGTATTTATATATTAATATAAGGAATTGCATGTGAACATTGATGCTTCATCGATTGGACTAGGAAGAAGTTTAGCAAAACTTGGGGAGGGAGAAATATATCATCCCATCTCATTTTCTAGTATGAATTTCTCTATGGTAGAGAAAAACTACAAAAAAATACAGAGAAAGTGACTCATAATGGTGTATTCACTTCAAATGTTTAGACATTGTCTACTCAATAACAAGTTTGAACTCTAAACAAAATATTTTTCACTAGAGTTCCTCGTCAATAAGCCAATGTTGGGGGTAGGATTTGCATATTGTTGTTGTATTTCCAAGAGTATCATTTTCAAGTAGCAGTCAATCCTGACAGACTAAACACATGGCCTGATCATTTATAACACCTTACCATAGGCGAAGATACATATAAATCAGAAGACCATATTCTAGATGCACAACTTGTTGTTCTGATTATGGTAGATGATAATTTTACAGAAATTGCAAGATTTTTTAGCATAGGGATGGCACGAAAGGGGTATACTCTTATGCAAGGGAAATAATTCATTGTAAAAGTGACGTATAACTAGCTCATTGTATGTTTCTTATACAATTTGTGTGAAATGTGTGCTATAGAATGAGTGACCAGTGATACTAAACAAGGCACATGCAGGCATCGATAAAGGGAATTATGAAAGAAAGGGCACAACATAGAAGAACTTGTGCGTAAGACTATGGTGGCCTACTCTATATAGGAATGCCAAAGAATTTTGCAAGGCTTTCAAAACATGCCAATGAGTGGGAAAGCCTTCTCGAAGAGATGATATGCGATAGTGAATGGTACATCATCACTCCTACTAATTGTTTGACATGATGGTTAGAAGCCATGCTAGTAAAGGATTTCAACACTGATTATATGTATTTCCTATTTAACAATGTAGTGACTATATTTGGGTGCCTGAGAATATTAATGAGCGATCAAGGTACTCATTTTCTAAATAATACAATTGCAGTATTAACAGAGGTGTTTTAGATTTACTATTAAAATAGTACTCCCTACGATCCATAAGATAATATTATATTGGAGGCCTTTAACAAGATACTAGAGACTGCACTCACTAAGGTGTGCAAAGTGCAGCGCAATGATTATGGTTTGAGTTTAGCAATGGTCTTGTGCATGTATAAGACCACATGTAAGAATTTAACAAAAGAGGAAAATTTTCGATTAGTTTATGGAAAAGAGGAAGTAATGTTGATGTAGTTTTTGGTAGCTAGCTTACACATTACAACAACCAATAGCTAAGAAAACTTGATGCAGCGGAGAAGAGATTGTAGGAACTAGTTAAATTAGAAGAAGACTACATAGTAGCCATATTCCATCAAGAGGTGTAGAAAGAAAGAGAGAATGAGTGCCATGATAGAATAATCACACAAAATATGTTCCAACGTATATACTTAGTGTTGTTGTATGAAAACAAATTTTTGAATAACCTGGGAAAATTTTAGATGCATTGGTTGGGGCCATACATAATTCAGCAAATGTGTGATGCAAGAGCTCTGAAGTTGAAGAATTTGGATGGTACTCCATCAGAAGGATTATTTTAATGGGATTTTATTGAAGTTGTACAGTGAAAATTGAGCTCTTCTTGCCGATGTGTAAGGGTACGAGAATAACTCCTCATTTTGTATATAAATAAAATAGATTGTTTTCTTTATAATGTTAAATTTATGCTTTCCTACTAGAGTTAATGAGTAGTATTTATTATATGTTTTCGAGATTAGGAGTTGTTGGGAAGTCACATAATAGACTACAATGTGTGAAGAGGTGGAACATTATAGATGGAAGGAAATTTCACACAGTATTCATGCTAGAGTATGTAACATGCAGTGTTTGGGGGGTCCTAGTTAAAGAGAACAAACACATTGGGGTCAAGTAATTGTACTGAACCATCATGTAGGAAACTTTATGTTAAACTTTAGTGAATATTAGTGGTCTAAAATAGAGTAACCTAACGAAAGGCTCGAATAAGAATCGCAATGAAAAAATATAACATGGTGGGATCCATGTTTGAAGCTAGAGGAATGATCATACCTAGCTTAATCTTAACTATTGAAATGAGAGCAAGTGGCATATTATATCCCAAATAATATTTTCATAGTGAAGGAGAGTACGTAAACTATCCTTGAAAGCCATTGGGTATTTAGACAACAATATTGAATGGGTTAATGATGAGGTGGAGCACACAGAGTTGGCGTTAATTGATGTTATCCCAAGAATGGGAACATGCTTGTTATATTTTCATACTAGAGTTGAGAGATCTTACATGAGTTTAGCTCATGAATGTATTGTTTTTTATATGCATACGATGATAGAAGAGATTAGTGGTACAATGGTGTGACAAAGGAGGTGTCCAACGAGATGGTTATAAAACAACAACCAGGGGATTGGTCATAGCAGCAATGAGATAGAGCAAGTCTAAGGGTATGCAAGAGTGTATGGAGTCTGAGATAATATATATTGTGAGAGGAATAGTAGTGGGATAATGGTGCAATGGAAATATGAAACTACACTAGTGTGGAAGAGTGGAGACAAGAGGTTGAAGGCAACTGAGGAGATGCAACAAGAAATAGCCCGCATCTCATTTCGATACTACGCATTTCATTGGTGGAAGTTTAGGCTACAATGAGGGAAAAAGAGATGCAAGAAAGAAGATAGAGAAATTCACCTATGGGTGGCACCCTGACCACAATAGGTGACCCAGAAGAGGGAGAGCCCCTTCCACTTAGAGAAATTTTTTAAAATGAAAATCAAAATTGCACTAGTTAAGTTAAGTTGACATTGTTTACGGCAGGGAACTGCAAACATTTTGGGTAAACTAATTTCATGAAGGTCCATATAATTTGGACTAATAATGGAACAAGGCTTCCTTCTCATGCATATGAGGCTCGGATGAGCAGCCCCGAGAAAGAAACCTCGCCTTGGTAGTTAGACAGGAAATGACTTAGACTGAGACCACATAGAGGGTGTGCACATGACCATCATTGGGCACATTTTGCTTGGTAAACTAATCTTCTAAGTATCAACTCGTTAAATATAAACTCAAGGTATTTTCAATCTATGGGAAAGACTACTAAGGAAAAGAGATGGAGGAGTAACAAGAAGAATGAAAGGGTTACATACAATCATACAATTTTTTCCAAGAGCAGGAACAAAGGATCAAGCTCTCTATTCATCATGAGGAATTGTAGGAAGAGGAGTGTGGCACTCTGTCACACAGAATAAGTCGATCTTGCGGACAAGATAGACCTTCCTAGAATCTAAAGAATACCTAATGACAAGCAAACCAACCAGACACTATCTTTCTCTAAATATGCTTTGATAAACAATAGCAAACAAGTGTTTTTAGGGCCTACCTTAGATCCAACACTAGCTTGTGGATGCCTTCACTCCTTTGATCCAAACGAGCTCCTTTTCGCGAATCTGCAAACACAAACAAGGCAAACAAATTAAATAGCACCTAAAAATCCAATTGCATAAAACTTATTTAACATGAAAGTCAAGGAGTCCATGAAACAAATAACATAAGATACTTGTTGAGAAAAATGAGTTTGATTGTATTAATTCAAAAGAAGAACCTTACAACCTTTGCCTTGACGCTGTACAAGCTCCTCCCAGGGTCCAGCAAGAAGTCTCCTCTACTTTGACAAGTTTCACTCACTCCCCAATGAAGCCAAAAAGATGTGTGATCTCTCCTCTTAAGCTCAACTAGGAAGTCTTGATTTCACCAACATTTACCCTAAAAAATGTTCAGCTTCTAACCTCTCTAGCAACCAGCCCAATGCCTATATTTATAGTGCAATGGAGGGAGGTTACCAGGTCCTCCTTCAAAGGGATAAAGCCCTCCTTCAAAGGGATAGCTCCTCTCATCAAGGGATTAGCTCCTTCTCTTTTGGGATGCCTGAACCACCTTAGAGCAAACAATCCACATCAAAATTCCTTCTAGAAACCTCTAGAATTAACCCAAAGTGAGTTTTTTAAGATAAAACTTGTGCCTTTTGACTTTCACAGGGGTCCACACCTACACCGTTAGGGACAGAGCGGGAAGGTCCGCAGTTTTTGTACACAGAAGGTGCGGGACTGGAGGTGACCATGAGAGAAAGTACGGAACCATAGTTACATTGATTTTTAATGTCTTTCTCTCATTTTCAAAGCTTGATTTGAAGAGCTGAGGTCTGAGACTTGCTTAGGAGAACAGTACAAGTGATGATAGACCCATACTGACTGGAAATAATCATGGTGACGATATTTTTGTGTAACAGATTGCCCCCTAAAGTGAGAAGTCTGTAGTAGATGAGGATTTCTTATCATTCAAGAAGAGTGAAGTATTTTATCATTTCGAGGATCATCTTGTGGAGAACCCGGTTGGAACCTGTAAAAACATTCAATGCAAAATATATATATGAGATCATATCATCGCTGAGGTAGGCATTCCCATACTCAGATAAAAACTGAATAGAAACTAACTACTGCTCTGATACAGGAATGATCTTGTAAAACATCACAAGTATAGACTCATGTGGACATAGTATGGATGCAGCCATCTGTTTATGAATAGTCCATTATATAATGAATACAAAATTCCTTGCAGCCTGGATTGTGGAAACTAGATCCAGGGTCTTCATTTCTACTTCCCAAAATAGTACAATTCTATCCATGCGAATGAATGTGTTGATGTCAAACATGGTAGAAACCATTTGATTACCAGTCAATGATGTAAACTGTTAACAAGTGTGAGAGAAACCACCAGTGATGTCAATGGCTCTCAAAGTACCCAGTATAATCCATGAGATGCGAATAAATATGTTGATGTCGAACATGTCACAGAATCCTTTGATCGAAAGTCAATGATGTAAACTGTCGTCAAAGGCGAGAAACTTGCCATTGAGGTATGCAAATCTCAAGGTACTGACGATTTCTAGATCGTTTTTCTAGATAATGAGCTGATGTCGATAGAAAGCAAACTATTGTAGGCAAGCCCACAACACGAAATCATAGATCAGGTTGAAGAAATTTAGTTGCAAGGATTGACTTAGGGATGGTCAAGATGGATGACAGATATTTTGCGGATGAATGGCTTATTGGCAGTGACCTCTTGAACACATAACGACACGACAGATGGCTTGGTGACAATTGACCCAAGTTAATACCCAGAAACCGGCTGAAGACTTTCAATGTGGTTTGATCAACTGTTAGGCAAAGGATTTCCCAACCCAGGTGAATGAAAGTGTCATGTTCAAGAGTGGTTACAAAGTATGAAAAACAGGCTCATTTTTCTCTCTCTTCCCCCACCATTTCTGGCAAGTACCTCTTTATTTTTGACAAGCTTGAGGAGGATAACATTTGCTTGATTATAAGCTCATCCTTCGGATGAGTCCAACTTAGTTTAAATTCGAACCCTAAGAAGGAGTGGTTCGTTTCCGTTTGTAATTGAACAGGTCCTTTACTGTGAAATTTTAACGAGTCCAGTATAGGAGAAACTCGGCGTTTTTCAATTTTAGAGAGTCTGAAAAAACTTAAGAAGACTCCAGGGTTGACCTTTTTCGTAAATTTGTGTCTTCCAAGCCCGAAAAAGTATAAAATAATACTTGAGAGAACCGCTTGATCTTTTACGACCAAGGAGTACTTTTTGTCATTAGTGCCTTTGACCCAAAAAAGTAAAAAAGTGATGATGACACGTCGTTTTATAACCAATATCGAATTTGAAACGACAAAAATCCAGCAATTTTTTCATGTTTTTACGGTCGGAAAATAGCTGTAAGTGGACTGTCTTCTAATTTCGTTTTAATGAGTCTAAAAGAAACACTCGGCAATCTTTTCATGTTTTAGGAGTCAGAAAAGAGCTTAAAGATGACTCTACATGTTTTTCATCGAAAATGATAGATTTTGCCTGAATAATCCTTTATTCTGCACAAAAACACAAACATTACTCATACCTGTTTGAAATGGATAAAAACGTCGCAAAATACCTTTTCAAAGTGAAACATAAACAAATTTGCAATTTATTTACTCAAAAAACTTATAAAAAGGGCCTTTGTCAATTCATTTTTACCGTTTAAGTTTGGGTGAGAAAATAGTGCTTTTGCTCAGAAAACTTCCCGTGAAGATTGCGGGAAATCCAACTGTCGGAATCGAACGTCGTCTTCTCCAGGCAATCCACATCATCCCACTCTTCATTTTTAACCATTTAATATTTTGTTTTAGTCCTTTGTTTTCATTTTTCGGAGGGTTTTTAGGCGCAAAACCCGCGCGCGGGGGCCCACAGGTTTACCATTGCGGGCCTGCGGACCTCGACTTTTTCTCAATTGGGAAAAAGCTCGGGGTCCGCACCTTTCGTGTAGACAAAGTGAGGTCCCACACACTGTGTCTAACCTGGAGGGTGCGTACCCCGCCGCAAGGGTTTTGAACCTAAAATTCTCAAAAATGGACCACACAAAATATTTTCTAGCATTTTAATTTGTCTTTATTCTTGATGCAGAGAGTACATCATGCTAGATTGGCGTGAACGAGAGCATGAGGACATGGATGCTGCCGCATGGAATCATCAGCCTTCACTTGATGCTTTGAGGGCATGTGGATTGTACAAATTCTGGGCCATTCCTGGCGTGAGGGCTCAGGTGGATTTCTTATAGTGGCTGGTTGACAGATGGAGCATACAGGACCAATGCTTCTTCATTGGCGGCCACTAGCTCGAAATCGAGCCGACAGACATATTTCTTGACTGGTTTGCCTAAGAGAGGTGAAGACTTGACTCTGCACGGGACTAAGCCAGGTGGCCAGTCTGTCGATAGCCTCAGGCTAGAGTACTGCAACAGCCAGGCTAGAGACAAAGGGATAGACATAAAGATGATATCCCGTCCTGAGCTCATGGTGATTACATTCACTGTCACCAGACTTTGCAGAGCTGCCACATTACATATTGCCACCGGATCCCAGATGCGTATGGCAGTTGATTGCTTTCAAGGCACCATCTTCAACTGGTGCGATGCCGTGTTGGCCAATGTGAAAGGCCAACTGACCAAGGCCAAGAACGGACGACTAAAGACCTTTGGTTATGGGGCTTTAGTCGTCAGTTTTGACCTGGAGAGGGTTCCTATGCTGATCCCATAGCACCTTACTGTTGGAGCTGGGCTTCCTCGAGAGCCAAAACTGATGCGATGGGTCGCAGTCATGGCTCGTCACCAGGACAAGAGGACAGAGGTTGCTCAGTTCAAACCTGAGTATTTCCAATGGTTGGAAAACCAGGTCTTTTCCATTCAGGACTTCCCTTACGCTGGGATAGATTTTTTTGGTGACCCAGACATGGTTCTTCCACCAAGAGAGCAGTGGGACGAGTCAAGTAAAATCTTTTTCAACATTTTTTCTATTTAAATTTTTTTGTTATTTTTCCATCGTCTCAAAACTGATAGTAAAAATTTTAAAATGCAGATGTGGGTCCACAGTGACCAGCTACTCTCCGGCCTTTCGAGAGGAGGCAACCAGTTGCACCTGCACCAGCCCCATAGGATGAATCAGTAGAGGTTTTGGCCGAGTTGGAGGGTCATCTCGAGCGCTTGACAGGAGATATTCCTGAGACCACTATAGACGACATTCCTCATCGACTTCAGCGCTATGTGATTGGAGTCCCGGGACCTTTTAGGAGGTTCCTTTGCAAGGTGGCCCGTGCAGTGGTTTCTTATAGAGATCATCACCAGTGATAGGATGATCACCTATTGTGGGCACATGTGACATTTTTGTTTTTTGTACTTATCATTTTTGCCGATCATAAGTTGTTTTTCAACCTATGATCGAAGACGATGTATTTTTTGACACACTCCTATATATATATATATATATATATATATATATATATATATATCACTATTACCAGCTTATCTTGTAAATCATGTTATGGAATGGTTTTAAATTCACACGTATGATTATTGCAAATGTCTATTTAACATTCGAGAAGCAATTGCATCTGCTAATGTATTTAAAGATCTCGGAATATGCTAATATTCAATGTAATCAAATTCAAGTTCCAAGAGACGCACTCTCAAAAATAATCTTAATAACACTGGATTTCTAATGGCATACGCTCTATTAAGCTGTAATACAACGAGTTCAGAATCTAACCTCACTATCAAACTCCGAATCCCAAATGAAATAGATTTAGACAATAATTCAATCACTGCACTGTACTCGGCAATGTTGTTTGTTGTTTGACCGAGGCTTACCCCATGCATAGATACTAACTCGTTAGAGGGCGAATAGATAACCCAAGCTACAGAAGAGATGTTCTGTGTATTACGACAAGCACCATCAGCGAAACCAATGTATGTTTGGAGAGGCATCGACATATGCAATATCAAGAGTAAAACCAAGATAAGCAGGAATAATGACGAAAAAACATTCTCTAAGCTAAGCACACTATTTAAACTAAAACACACCAGCTAGAAAGAAAAAACTATCCTAACTAAATATCCATACCCATCCTTTTAAGCATAATACCTCTTCAAGTAAACGCCATTTCTGGGTTTACCCAAAGAGTCCCCATCAAAGTCTACCAATTCATAAGCCCCTTTCGCTAGCTTTCGCTTGACAACATAGGGACCATGCCACATAGGAACGAATTTTCTAGCGCCTAATTTATCATTAGCTTGATCATAAACTAAGACTAGATCTCCTTCCAAAAAATTTCGAGGGGTCACATTTCGATCATACTGAGCTTTCATTCGTTTTGCGTGAGTCTTGATCGCTAATGCAGCATCATGTCGATTCTCATCTAATTAAGCCAAGTATAACAAACGCTTTTCCTCTTCGGAAGTGGTTGGAAGTAACTCGATGGCCATTTGCAGTGACGGGATTTCGCATTCAATGGGTAACACAGCTTCCAAACCATAGACTAGTTGGAAAGGAGTGAACCCTGTTGATGTTTTTACTGAAGTTCGGTATGCCCAAAGCGCTGAAAATAGCATGTTGTGCCAACTCAACCGATGAATCCCAATGATTCGTCGGATCATGATAACTAAAACTTTGTTGATGGATTCAACCAGACCATTCGCTTGTGGATAATAAGGGGTTGAACTATCGTGACGTAAACCAAGCTGGCCTGTAAGTTCAGTCATCATAACGTTTCGAAAATGACGCCCATGATCAGTGATTATCGCTTGCGAGACACCAAACCTAGCAATTATATGATTGAACATGAAAATTGCAGCTGTCTTGTCGTCTGCCTCAAATGTAGGCATCACCTCGGCCCACTTAGTAAAATAATATACCGCGAGGATGATATACGCATGACCCCCGGCCGAGTGAGGGTTACATGTAATAAAATCGATACCCCATTTGGCAAAAGGACCAACGGCAATTATATGGTGGAGAGGAGCAGGTGGAGTGCGCATCTTACGATAAAAAATCTGGCAGTTGTGGCATTTTCGGACCGCCGTAATACAATCTTTAAATAAAGACAGCCAGAAGTAGCCAGCGCGCAATATCTTTTGGGCTGTGGCAAACCCAGACATATGACCGCCACACGCTCTAGAGTGACAGTCATTTAGAACCCTTTCAGCTTCCTCGTGAGTTAAGCAACGTCGAAAAACAGAATCCGCCCCGCAACAATAAAGAGTATCTCCAATAATTCTGAATTGTTGGGACTGGAATCGAATTTTCCGACGTTCTGACCTTGAAATTTCTGGCCGAAAGGATTGGGTCTGGAGATAAACGATGATATCCCCATACCATGGATCTAAAGTGCTTATTAGAAACAAGGATTCGTCCGCAATGGGCTCCTCTGCCACAGTTTCCGTGTCAGCACGCGGGAAGTCACACATTAACTCCGCAAAAACTAAAGATTTCTTAGACTTAGATTTCTCAAATTCCAAGTCAAACTCTTGTAGGATAACGATCCATTTAGAGTACTTGCCCCCTAGCAATTTCTTGGTGAAAATGTAGATCATAGGGTTGAAATCCGAAATTACCGTCGTTTTACGTAGTAGAATGTAGTGACAAAAACGTTAGACAGCTTGAACGGCTGCCAATGCCAATTTCTCCACATGTGAGTATTTTAGCTCAGTGGGATTTAAGGTTCGATTGAGGTAATATATCACATGTTCCGTTCCGAATTCATCTTCCTGAACTAAGACCATTCCAATGGTGGAATGAGAGGCGGCGAGATACAAGAAGTAATCCTAGTTGTAATTGGGAGGATGCAACAACAGTGCATGGGTCAACGTGTGCTTGAGTGCATCAAAATATTTCTAAGCTATCTCATCCTAATAGAATGGAGTGTTCTGCTTCAACAACTGGGTAAAACCCTTTGTAACCTCGGCGTAGTTAGGAATGAATCGTCGTAAAAATTTTGCTTTCCCCTGCAAAATTTGGAGTTGGCGAAGACTCGAAGGAGGAGGCAATTTGATGATAGCTTCGACCTTCGAGGGATCAAGGCGAATGCCCGCTTTCGAAACTACAAACCCCAGTAATCAACCCATTTCTATACAGAAGACATATTTGTGTGGGTTCAACCAAATACGATAAAGCCTACACCTCATAAAGATTGCTTGTAAATGGACGAGGTGATCAGCTCGATGTAAGGAATGAGCAGGCAAATCATTGAGATACGGTTGCACAATGTGCTTGATGTCATGAAACGCATAAGACATCGCCCTTTGAAAATTTGCTCCGGCATTCTTAAGCCCAAAAGGTAATTTGCAATAAGAAAATGTCCCCCATGGACAAATGAAAGCCGTTTTTGGTTGATCGGCAGGTAGAATGTTGATTTGATTGTATCCGGAAAAACCGTCCATAAAGGAAAATATTTCGCTGCCGGCACAATCATCAATGATTTGATCGATATAGGGAGTTGGATAATTGTCCTTTGGACAGGCTCGATTAATGTCCCTATAGTCGATGCATATTCTTATTGTTCCCTGCTTTTTGTTAACCGGAACAATATTCGATACCCAATCCGTTAACAGGATCGGATAAATGAAACCTGCTTTCAACAGTTTTTCAACTTCTGCTTTAATTGCAGCAACTTTTCGTGGGCGAATCTGACGCAAACGTTGCCAGATGGGTTTAGCATTCGGGTAAGTCTTGATCTCATGAACAACAATCGCGGGATCAATTCCTGGCATTTCCTCATAGGACCAGGCAAACACGTAGTGGAATTCTTGGAATTGGGCCTTATATAATTGAATTTCGTCATCTGTACACGAGACACATATATGAATGTTCTCAACAAATCCGGGCTTAACCGAAATGTCAATAGGAATAGTTCGAGAGATGTTTCCCAAATTTAACTTTGAATCGGGATGTTTCATTGGATTCTGAGGTTCCTTGACATATTCAGTTGCAAAAATTGATGAGAAATCATTTTCAAAACAATCATCCTCAGGTAAAAAGGAAGATCTGTGATGGAGATCTTCCCATGGTAAATCATCTACATATAGGATTTCACGAATTTGCTCATCAGAGTGAACAAGTTCAGAAAATGTAGTTAAATCCGAGGTTGATGTGAAAAGTGATTCCTCACAGACCACATTCATTAAGTCATTTTCAGTTGAACATGGGTCGGCAAAAGACTACACGGCTTCATAGGCAATTTCATATGGACTCAAAGGCATAGCCTTACCAAACGAGTCTATCTCAGATTCAGAAGGGACGATCCAAGGATCATCATAAATAATGGTGTCTGATGTAATCATATGAATGGTTGGAAATTAAGATGATGCGTTGATTGGAGGAAAAGGAAAAGTTCCCAGTAAACCGGCATCTTTAACTAATCCTACTCCAACATCCTTATATGGCATAGTCGTTTTACCAACATGCTGACTACTTTCCGAAGAAGCTGGGTCAGATGAAAAGTAAGCCAGCTGGTCTATTGTTACGATCTTTCCATTGTGTGGAAACTTTATTACTCAGAAGACCGATGAAACAACCGCTATCATAGCGTAAGACCAACTTCGACCCAAGAGAAGGTTGTAGTCTAGAGGGGCATCAACCACCTCCACATCTAGACTAACGGTTTTTCCTTCAACCCCTATAGGCAAATCCTGTAGAATGCCAAAAGGATGAAACCCACGGCCATCAAAGGCCTTTAGAATCGTCGGGGATTGATTTAGCGAAGGAGAACCAAGTGATCTCCAACACTGTATCGACATAATACACGTTGAGGCTCCCTCATCAATTACAGTCCGATGAATAGGCCTATCTTTTACTATCACTGGAATCTGGAAAGCCACTTGATGAGGCAAACGCGGTGTACTATTTTCTAGATCGAAAATTATTAGGTTCGGGTCCTGAACATCAACAACTCCTATAACCGACAAAAGTAATTTACGTTTTGCTGGGCATGATTGCAGCACTTCCAAAGCCGACATTGCTGAGGGTGAAACAGCTAAATCCTCAACAATGTTATAATTCTGAGCCGCTCTCGCATGTGGATTGAAAGCTGACTTTCGAAGTATACCCTTGGCGAGCGGTTTGATTACCAAGTCTGGATTAGGTTTCTCGATATGTAGTGGATTGGAACCGGGAGCCGAGGTTGATGGATTAGAATGAGAAGATTCTGCTTCTTTACCATCAACGGGACTCTTACTACCATAATCTTGCGATCGAGTCGCAATCCTAACATGGGACATCATCAATATGGGTTCTTCATTGGCACTCAAGGATGAACCTATCATCTTGTTGTCTTGAGCCGGAAAAGGATCCTTCAAAACAACAGGAGTTTGGGAACCCTTGACAATTTTCACAACCTCTGCATGATGAGGGCAGTCTCTTGTAAAATGTTCATCGTCACAAATGAGACAAGGATAACGAGGTTTGCGCTTTTCATCATTGGATTCTGCCTTTTCAAGTTTATCCTTTGAACTTTTGTTCGTTTTATTCTTCTTCTATCCTTTCTTCTTCCCACCGGATTTTGATTTGGCTGTAGATGACTCTACAACGTGAATATCGGCGGAAATATCTGCAGAAGAATCTCCTGTCGGGGAGTCAGGCAAGGTTATGATAGGGGAAGAATTCTTGGAAGACTTCTTCTTACTTTTAGTGTTAACCGTGCCAATCATACCATCAGCGGCATGAGATCCCGAAGGAGCTACAGCGATTTGATTTTGCTTCGGAAGATCGGGGATTTTTTCATGTAACGTACTTGACTGAGTATAGACCAAGTCAAGGTACTGTGCTTGAGCAATCACTTGCTCCTCAGTAACAACGCTAGCTTTAGCAACATCTTCAGTGATCTTTGGCAACAAAGATTTTACAAACCACTCAGCCAAGATCTGATCTGGAATAAATACCTTCACTAAACGACGTCGACGTCTCTACTCATGAATATGATCTGAAATGTAAGTGGATGTCGATTGTTTTAGCGAAGTTAACAATTCCGTGCCATTGTCATATCGGACTGGCAACTGAAAATGAGTTAAAAACGAGGTAGCTAACTGAATAAAATTATAAAAAGTGCCTCGCGGTAACTCAATGTACCACTTGGCTGCAAGACCAATTAGAGTGCACTGGAAAAGTCTAAGATGGATTGAATCAGCTGTGATGGAGTTAGACGCACACTAGAGGTGGTAAGTCATCACATGGTTCGATGAGTCCTCTCCTGATTTACCTTCGAACTTGGGAATGTCACTGGGCAACTTATTCGGCATTGGTAGCCAAAACAGAAGATAATTAATGGGATCATTCGTTAGGCGCGACAAGTCAGGTAAGTCCAAAGTTGCGATAAATGGTAACTGTCGATTAGGATCCCTAAAACTCTGGGTCATGAGACCAGCCCCAGGAGGAGGATATCCAGGATAACTAGGAATAGGAATCGCGTTCGGGATATTGTATCCTCCCGGAAAACCAGGATTAATCGGACCGTACTGGGGTTGCTGAGGTTGTTGATAAGTGTACCCAAGATATGGTTGATACTGATAAACTGGCTGCTAGACAGCAGGACCGAATTGGCACTATCCCTGGTACGATTGATAGATGAATTGTGGTTGACTTGTGACAACCGTATTTAAACCAGGTTGTCCTACAGGCATCTGAACTGAAGTTTGAATCGTAGATCCAGACGGTGGTAAAGATGTCTGAGGAGTAGATACAGGAATAGTAGAAACCGGAGCTGTCGATACTCCAGAAGTAGGTGGGGTAGATTGAATAGATTTTGCGACAGTTGTAGTAGTCGTTTGAGGCGGAGTACGAGGTGTACTAGGCCCAGGCTGAGAAACTACCGAAGGTACAGAAGTTTGAATGTTAGACTGGACTGGTTGCTGGGATGAACCAGACAGTAAGTGTTGTCTAGTTTGAGATGACAACTGTACACTTGGCTGCAACACCTGTTGGGTTTGTGATGGATCCCACACTATATTCATTCCGGGGTACTGACCCATAACTGGTCGAGAATACTGAGGACCATAACCGGGTTGAGGGTAGGATTGATAATTGAAAGGTACATTTCCCATTCCTTGAATATACGTTTGACCTTGGGGTGGTTGGAAACCTTGGTTTGAGTATTGACCTTGGGGTTGATACCCTTGAGGAACATACTGATACTAGGGTTGACCTTGAGGTATAAATTGATACTGGGGTTGACCTTGGGGTACATATTGAGTCTAGGGTTGACGTTGAGGAACGTACTATCCCGTAGGTATGTACTATCCTTGAAGTTGCCCCCCAGATGCAAATTGTGTACCTTTAGGTTGCCCCCCAGGTGTTAATTGAGGCTGTCCCCCAGGCGGTAACTGGCCACCTTGAGGTTGAGGATTGGGAATAGAACCTGACATCATAAGGATGTCTTCTACACTCAACGGCTTTGTACCATTGCTTCCAGTTAATAACCCTTGCTCAATGGGTTGAGGAGATGCTCCCAAAAAAGTACCAGAAAGAGACGCATACCCATAGGGAATAGATGGACCGCCATACAGAAAGGATTCGGGCGATTGAGTAAACATGGACAACTGTCCTGACATATTTACGGGAGTATAAAAACCTCTAGGTGTTGAGTGATAAGGAGCACGAGGTGGTGAAAAACTTAACCCTGAGTTTTCTAAATAATTAATCAAAGAAAGATACCAAGAACTGCTCCTAGGTGGACTGTAAAAAATTGATTCATGCTCCCTTAGTTCAATAACAGGTTGATTTTCAGGGATAGGGATGCCTACTTCTTCTTCTTCTGGAGCAAGCTCTTCAATAGAAATAAGTCCAGAAGGAAGATCTTGAGTGATTACTCTTTCTACCCTAGGTGAACCAGGACCACTAAAAGTTGGAGAAACAAACCCCGATGTTGGAGTAGCAGCAAATTCACTTTCATGCTCGGATATTTCGGGTTCTTCACCTATATCACTAGTAGATGAAAAGCTACCAGTGATTTCAGAGACAGACACTGACTGTGGATTATACTCTGCTACTGGCATTTGAAAATCAGGATGTACTATCAAAGAAGATTCTCCTTCCTCAGGTGACCCAACTCTACTGTCTCTAGGAGTTACAAGGACTTTTAAGCCTTCAAGTTGGCTCAGTACTTCCTCGGGAGGTTGGCCCCGAAGTCTACGGGACTTCCTCAGTAACTCAGCCACGTTTATAATCTCAGGAGACTAGCCCCGAAGTCTACGGGATTGTCTTGGTAATTCAGCCACAGTTAAAGACTTTTAACTACTTCACACGCAAACAAAGTAAAATCTCAATAAAAAGCACCTAAGGTCTCTAAAGGACCAAAAAAATTTGAATCACACACCTAAAGAATCTAGGAGATCAAACACACACAAACAGTAACTTTCAAGACTGAAAACACTAGTTGGTGATGAAATCCAACATCGCAGAGTTCAATGCAGAAATGGCGGTTGCAACAGTTACCCCAGCAACCTGCTTAATGAATAGACTGGCACAAGTTCCTCCACTTAACCGTCTCGAGTGAAGTTAACCCCCCAGAAAATCCAAGTGAGTCTAGCCGACATCTACTCCAGGTACAGTGGGATCTTCCCACCACTGTCACCTCAGGAAGAGTCCTAAAGAATATGGCCACTAAGGTTACCAACTGAGACAAATACACCTGGGGGAACAGTCTACGATCCGATACGCACGTAAGGGCAGAGTAGCAAGCTCAATCCCCTTGAAGGCTCCTTGACATAATCCAAGGTTTACCAACAAGTGACCCCAGGTTCCTAGACAATGGTTAATCCAAGGTTTACCATTTTTAATACGTGAATATATGGCGTCGTTCCCAATGAGGAAGGATTGATTCCCACACTGGTTCGAACACGATCTCGTGCTTCTCCTTTAAGAGGAGCTTTCCCAGAGCATAAATGCAACAATTGGATTTCTTCCCTACCACAAGATACAGCTACTTGTTTGTTTCTACTGTCTTGGAGAGTTAATTACTCTCCTACTCCAAGACACTAGCCTAAGCTAAGTTGGTGTATCAGAGCCCTAGAAATAAAAATGCTACTAGGTGAATTTTACTTTAAGCGTTAATTTTAGTGGTTTTTGTTTAAGTCCAAAGATGCGAAGATGAAACTCGTGGTATGAAGACTCGACTCAAAATCACTAAAAATGCATCTAAGATGATCTAAACAATCTTTTCCTCTTCGATGAACTTCTAAACTAAGAAAGAGTTTGAGAATGCAAAATACTTTGTAAACACAAATCTTTCTCAATTAAACAAATTAAAAGAAGAGCTTTTCCTTTCCAAAGCACTCAAACGAGACAACTAGTTATTTCACAAAAATTTCCCTTTTTCGTTTCAAAGCACTCAAACACTACAAAAAACAAACTTTTTTCCAAAAGAGATTTTTATATTTTTTAAATAAAACACTCAAAACTATGCAAATGACTAACTTTGAGAGCTACAAATTATAAAAACCTATTTGAAGTCAAAGCCTACTAAAAGTCTTTTTTAAGGATGTTTTACTCAGCTAGATGCAAGCTAAGGACTAATTTATGCAGAATCACAAATCAGTCAAGAACAACCAATTTTGTTTTCTTTTTGAAAATGAAAATCCAAACTTTCAAATACAAGCTTTTCGAAGTTTTGTAAAGAGAAAACTCAAAGCAGATTCCTCAAACAAGGGGAGATTTCATCAATGGTCAAACTCATAAGAAAGTTGGTAGACACTAAGGTGATCTGAAGTCCCTACAACCTCTAAGCTCAGAGCCACTACACAACCAAAATGAAAAACAAACCCAACAAGCAAAACTCCTAGGAATTTCACCTAAAACCTTAACACTAACAAAATCAATCCAAGGAAAGCTTCTGACAAGTTATATGCAGGTCTGGGCAATGGATAACAATTTCCAAAGACAAACTAAGCTAACTAACATAGGAAATTTTAGGGTTTTCAAAATTTTGACAGGGTCCGCAGGCCCACAGTTGGCACAGGTGCAGTCCCACTCTATGCTAAAAGCCAAGCTGTGGGTAAGTACGCACTGTGTCAAATGGCTAGGGTGCGGTCCTCTCCCAAAGCTATGAAAAACGAAAAATAACCCTGGATCTACAAACTCTACCCAATTTTACACACAACAAGCCAAAAATAGAGTTTCTCAGGTCAAAGTAAAAACAAGGAAAACAATCAAGTCCCCAGTCAAGTCGCCATTTTGTCACACGAAATAAGTCGATCTTGCGGACAAGATAGACCTTCCTAGAATCTAAAGAAGACCTAATGACAGTAAAACCAACTAGACACTATCTTTCTCTAAATATGCTTTGATAAACAATAGCAAACAAGTGTTTTTAGGGCCTACCTTAGGTCCAACACTATCTTGTGGATGCCTTCGCTCCTTTGATCCAAACGAGCTTCTTTTCGCGAATCTGCAAACACAAACAAGGCAAACAAATTAAATAGCACCTGAAAAGCCAATTGCATAAATCATATTTAACATGAAAGTCAAGGAGTCCATGAAGCAAATAACATAAGATACTTGTTGAGAAAAATGAGTTTGATTGTATTAATTCAAAAGAAGAAGAACCTTACAACCTTTGCCTTGACGGTGTACAAGCTCCTCCCAGGGTCCAGCAAGAAGTCTCCTCTACTTTGACAAGTTTCACTCACTCCCCAATGAATCCAAAAAGATGTGTGATCTCTCCTCTTAAGCTCAACTAGGAAGTCTGATTTCACGAGCATTTACCCGAAAAAATGTTCAGCTTCTAACCTCTCTAGCAACCAGCCCAATGCCTGTATTTATAGTGCAATGGAGGGAGGTTACTAGGTCCTCCTTCAAAGGGATAAAGCCCTCCTTCAAAGGGATAGCTCCTCTCATCAAGGGATTAGCTCCTTCTCTTTTGGGATGCATGAACCACCTCAGAGCGAACAATCCACGTCAAAATTCCTTCTAGAAACCTCTAGAATTAACCCAAAGTGAGTTTTTTAAGATAAAACTTGTGCCTTTTGACTTTCACAGGGGTCCGCACCTACACTGTTAGGGAAAGAGCGGGCACGTCCGCAGTTTTTGTACACAGAAGGTGCAGTACCGCAGGTGACCATGAGAGAAAGTGTGGAACCAGAGTTACATTGATTTTTAATGTCTTTCTCTCATTTCCAAAGCTTGATTTGAAGAGCTGAGGTCTGAGACTTGCTTAGGAGAACAGTACAAGTGATGATAGACCCATACTGACTACAAATAATCATGGTGACAATATTTTTGTGTAACACACTCCCCTCTTATGTGGAGATGGAGTTCCAAGACAACTGGAGCATATAACCGCCCTTGGATGTTTCTCTAGTAGGAAGAGAAGGTTAACCTTGTCAAACATCAATATCCCTGAACCCATCGACGTAACAAACAGACTGAATTACTCAGGAGGAGACATAGTTTTATATTGGGGGCTTGTTGCAGGCCGATATTTTTGTTTGTTGATACTGTAGGAGATCGCGCATAGAGGAGAATGTAGTGGAAGAAGAGAACCCACTGCACAATAAAGAGACTACCACATGACAAAGAGATGTAGCATAGAAGGCACTACACATAGAGTGTCAGAGTTCCAAGTAGGAAAGGATGAATTTGAAGAAAATATTGGTGGTTATGATTTTGGGATGTTTGAATAAGGTAAGGGAGGTTGCCAGTGAAGGAATCATAACGTATTTATAGGAGGAGATAGGTTGGCATAGCGGGAAAAAAATGTTTCCATATATTTCAAACCAACTCTATTTTCTAGTTGAAAAACATGAAACAACAAGAGAAAGGGCTTTTAAAAAATATCCAGACCATTAGTCAACATGAAAAATAGACAAGATGGATGAGAATCAAGGTGCTTGTGACTAAGGAGTAGCTAAAGACCAATAAGGAGGCATGACTCTCCCAGTTTGGGGGTCGGTGAGTGAGATGAAGATTCATTGATGTTGTGTTCCTTTGATAAGCCATTGTTAGTTGATTACAATAGTTGTTTAGTTGTTTTTTGTGTTTGTAGTTGATATTTAGCATATATGTAGATAAAGTTTGCAAGTTAAGCTAGGTCATAGAAAGATAATATGTTTTAGAGTTGTTGATGTTTTAGAATGCATAAATTTTTGTAGTGTGCTATATTTGGCTATGGTAAGGTTGGTGAGCCGAATTCAAACTAATATTTTTTGTAGCATAATGCACATATTTCTTTATTATGAAGTAATGAGATATTGTTGGATTTCCCCCATATGTGTTTATAAATAGATGTCTTCTCTTAGTGTTGTTCTTTGTATGGTTTTGTTGCTACAATTTACATGGTTTAATAATGTTAATTCAGTACTTTGTAATGACCTACATCATAAGAGAAGTTGGTGTCAATGTAGTGTTTCTGTTGTAATGATATTGTGGGCACTCTATAGTAAATTGAAAAAATAGAATAAGGTTATATGAGGTCCTGCATGGTGTAGGAGCTTAGGATGGTTGTCATATGTCTCTCTATTGAGTGTCCTAACTCCCATATGATAAGTTAAGACCCCACTACAACAAAACCACAAGAATCTCATATAATTGTGGAATCCTAGTTCCAATAGTATCCCATATCACCTCAGTGGAGATGTTATCCGCTCTATGGCTGATGCCGAAAGGGCTAATGCTGAGTGGGCTTATTGGATGACACTACGGGGAAATCACTGGTTTGTCTGAAACCCCATGCCAACAAAGTGTTATAAAGTAACTAGGAAATAAGCATATAGAGCAAAATAACATTTCAGAACTTTGTTGACCATAGAACTAAATGCCATTATTACTCAGAGAAAGTTCTCTACAAATGAAATCTAGCTATAGATACATTTTTCTAACATGGATTTTGGGGTACATTAAAGTAATGTTGGTGGAAAGTTCTCTACAAATGCAATCTAGCAATAGATACATTTTGTTTAGTATGTATTTCACCCTACATTTATAGTAATATTATGTTTGCTTCTATCCACATGCTATGGTGTCCACTTTTGGGTATTGACGAGTCTCCATGGGGAGAGACACAAACTCTCTAATCCTTGATGTAAATTTTCAATTTTAGTATATATAAAGAAAGAGACAATTTGTTTAAATTCGAGTGAGGTAGAAGTTAATGAGGTTTCCAATTTGAGGATGGACAAGGGTGGATATATTGTTAAAAACCTTAGAAAGTGTTTTTTCCTATAAAAAGTTGTAGTATATATCCAAAGAACAGAGAAAGGGAATGATGACAACTATTAACAATTTCAAGATATAAAACAATGTTAGATATCTAGATATAAGAAAATTTTGTAGTGTAAAAACTTTAATACTTACAATAAGCTTACAAAATAATAATATTTCTAACCATGGATATTCACACCGACTTTACTGGAGATATTATTAAATTGTAGATAGGCTTTATTACAATACCATGAGTTGATAATATGACTCATCAGTACAACATGCCTAAAAACCATCTCTCATTCTACAACAAAAATATTTTATAATTTTTTTATTCAGATTTAATTTTATAACTTTTTTTTAATCAATCTAAAAGAAAAAAGAAAACATATAATTACTTTAAAGCTATATCTAAACCTACTATCATCAGTGAGATAATAAAGTTCCATAGTACAAATGATTGGTACGCGTCAATAAACCGTTGGTTCACTAAATTTGACAGGGGAGAAAACCCACATCGCAACTGAAGAGTGTACTATGTTACCGGAAAGTCATACCGACTTCGTTTAAGAATGTCCCCCGTGAACAAAGAGTCGTACCTGCACGTGATGGATGGTTTTGAAGGAAACCCTGAATCCGAAAGCCTGGAGAAAGATCGTCGCATGGATTTGCGGTTTAATCATTTTCCAGTGACATGTGTACATACCATCCAACTTAATATTTGAAAGATACATAAACCAACCAAAGCCCATGTTGACAGTCGTACTCCCATATGTTTGAGCTACCGTTCTCGTCAACTCTCTACATACTTTTAACTACCTTCAAAAGTACGGCCGTCGACGTTTTCCAACTTATTGGCGCAGAGATTACACCTTCTTCCAAGGTTTTTGTTTTGCGACCTGTCATTTTTGTTTTCTGATCATTATCAAAAGATGGGAAGAGCACCCTGCTGCCCCAACGGTAACAGAAACAAAGGAGCTTGGACAAACGAAGAGGACGCCAGACTCATCCAACACATTCAGGAGCATGGAGAGGGTCGCTGGCGTTCTCTCCCCAAGGCCGCAGGTTTAACATATAAATATACCTACACTTGTTTATATTATGTTCTTTTTGCACAGTTTATTTCAATCTCTTTTGTAATTCTAACAATGTTGCTAGCGGTTGCATGCTAAAGAACTGGGTTTGGCGTTATATCCACCAGGTCTACTTCGTTGTGGAAAAAGTTGCAGGCTGCGATGGATAAATTATCTTCGCCCTGATCTCAAGCGAGGAGGTTTTTCTGAAGACGAAGACGATCTTATTCTCAAAATGCACGCACTCCTTGGAAATAAGTACGTTTGAAGACTATAGTTTTCCTTATGTAGTCCCATTGATTTCTTCTATGCTTAACAAATTGGAATTGGAGTCGGTCACTGTTTCGTTTTGTAATTTGGTTTCACTTGCAGGTGGTCTTTGATAGCTGGGCGTTTGCCAGGACGAACAGATAACGAGATAAAAAACTACTGGAACTCGCATCTGAAGAGAAAAATTATCAACATGGGGATCGATCCACTGGCCCGCCGTTCTTTTCAAAAGTATCCTCGCCATCATCCTTCGGCTCCAGGGAACGTTGAAGAACCTGAAACAGCACGTTCGAACGAGAATGTCCAAGATTTCTTTCATTGCTCATCCGAATTAAGCGTCAAATCCGAGCAAATTTCAGATGCGACAAGCGTACTCGCGCGCGATGATAATCCCGACCTCAACCTCAACCTCAACCTCAATCTGGAGCTGTCGATAACGTCAATCCACGCGGCTGGGAACGAGGACGTTGTAAATTCCGAGCAATGCGAAACCAATGTCAGTGAAGGAAACGGTAATGTATCTCGTTATGGAGACCACGCTCCCTCTCCCTCTCCGGTGATAATGTTTCAGATGAGATAAATGCCGCTTTTTCATTCATGAAACCCCTAAAACCATTCTCTATCTGACAGGTGTTTATGGAACATGAAGTCTCCATTTCAATTGTTCTATTTTCGCAGCTTTTACCTTGTTAATCACCTAGCACTTTTGCTGAGTGATGAACTATATCGATTGCTAAACTTATATATCTGTTACAATTTGGGAATATCTTGAAATTGGATTGGTAGTTCAGATTCTCAGTCTAACCTCCCTCCTTTTTATAAAATTTCTACATATCCCTGAAATCCGCAATGAAAGTAAAGGTCGCACCTTTTGTTTATGGCGTTTCTCCATATCCATGAAATTGCATGAAGATAAAGATACCGTACATCTAGCAGCTTGTAGATTTTCTTAACTAAAATACATTCTCTAAAATCTAGCTTTTACTCTCACTTCAACTACCACTCTGTCAAGATCAACTATTTTTCGTACCAGTGCATCACTTTAGAAGGGCGCCGGATAACTTGTGGGCTGTGTTGTACTAAGTGCGCACTTCTTTTGAAAGATTTCAAACTCCGGAACACTGATGCCATAGCTTGAACGACAGTAGGAAAATTTCCATCCTTCAGTTTTCATGGTTGTGTAGAGTAAAATTTAAGGTGTCTTTGTACAGTGATGTGTGGTTTGACGATAAGTCACATGTGCGAAGCCCGGGAGGACTGAAGTTCAAATCTCATTGAATACAGTGACCTGCTGTGGTGGCGGCTAGAGGGGCCGACCCCCCTCCCGTGGGTGTGCTCTTGCTAAAATCATAGGATCTTAGTATACCCGACTTGCAGGTGGTTGGTTATGCTCTTGGTGTTATAGTGGCAGCAATGAGGTTTGATCCTGGTTCTCCCGTGGATTAAACTTGATAGTTACCGATTCACCATGTGTTAAAAAAAAAAAAAATTAAGGTGTCTTTGAGCCACCCCTTACGGTTTGTTTTTCAAATTAATCTTTTAAATAAAATAGGTGTTTTTTTTATTTATCTTCAAAATAAAATATGAAAATTCAAAAATTATTTAGAAGCATTAAAGTTTGGGTGTTTTATTATAACTATATTTTGGTTTTTAATTTTTAAAATATTTTTTCTATTGGATCAGATTACACCTTAAAATTGTGAAATTTAAAAACATATAAACTAATTAAATTATAATTTTTTTTTTATTATTACTATTATATTAGTGATATATATATATATATATATATATATATATATATATATATATATATATATATATATATATATATATATACACCAAAATCATGGTTTGTAGATTTCTGTAGTGTGGTTTTTGAGGTTCAGAATTCAGATATTCTACAGTCTTCATTTTATGTTGTCTACGTTTCGAGCCTAGAAGTTTTTGATTTGTGAATAGTATTTGTTAAAATATCTTGCTTTATGAATACCACATGCAAAAATATCCATAAGTCCTTGCAAAAATCCGATAAGTCATTTCATATAACACATTCCCATCTGACTTTTTTTATTAGTTAATAAATTTAATTAAAACACAAAAAAACATAGCTACTTTCAAGGTAACAAACTTTGATGCATATATACTACTAAGAATATTCTAGACTAATTTATCGAGGTCAAATATCTACCATTTACCTAATAATTATTGATTGCCCCAAGAGGCACTTTGCAATGCACTATGAGGCAGATGATGCCATCTTACATTATATTTATAAATCATTGCGTCATGTGGTGCCAAGGGAGATATTGTCACCTAATGTTACATCTACAAATCATAAAATAAATATTTACATTACCAAATTAAAAAATAGTAATAACAAAAAATTAAATGTGAGCCATAAATAAAATACTTCAATTTTCAACTTAACTTTACATCAACATCATATAGAGATAAAGTAATTGCAAGTATTTTATATATATATATATATATATATATATATATATCTTTTAGAATGAGGAGATAAATATTGACATTAAGAAATTAGAACATAATAACAAAAAAGCTAATGTCGGCCATAAATAAAATACTTCACCTTTCAACTGAACTTTACAAAACCATTATATAGACATAAAATAATTGCAAGTAAAAAAAATAATTTATTTTTCAGAATGAGGAGATAAACATGTAATACAATATTATTGATATTATATGATGTGTAATTCATTCTATGTTTAATTGACATTTAATATTTAAAACAAAAACTAATTGACAATAAAAATTTAACGTCTACTATAAATAAAATATATCAACAAAATACTTCAATGTGCAAATTAAATAAGTAATTTAAATTTAAATTTGTATTATATTTTCAATTTTAATTAGGAAGATTTATAATTTATTTCATTCTTAATATGGAGTTTGTTGTAACTCATTTTAAATTTGAGCATATCTTGTAAAAAAATAAAAAAAAATCAAATATGTTTTCAAAAATATATAATAATGGTTGAAAGCGCTCTGGGTTATTTGTTAATGCACTAGTCAAAGTTAGCGCAATTCTTAAGCCCGACAGTGAGTCCCGGCTCAGCACTCAAAAGGTTTAAAAAAGGGGCACGTATTGTAGTGGAAATGAATTATGCGACGATGCCCATTCGATGGGGCAAACCCGCAACACAAAATGCACGGATGTTAGCAAGAGGTGTGCCTCCGGCAACACTTTCACAAGAGCCTGTTGACTTCCAATGTATGACTCACATTAATTGTGGAGGCGGTCCTCCAAAGATGGCCCGTATTGAACACTTCCCCCACATTGTTATCAGCAAGTGAGCTTGGTGTGCTCCGCAAGTGAGGCTGCCCCCACCACCTTCTCTACCACATAATTTTTCTCTCTGCCACCTGTCATCCATGCATATCATTTCGTCATTTAATGCAACCTACAAGAAAATTTAATTTTATACGGAAGAATTGAATTTTTGCTTTTCCCTCTTGCTCTTCCATTTAACCTATAAATATTCATTTTAATCCATTCTCACTTAGTTTTGTTCTTTTCTCTCACTGTCGTGCCCTCCGAATTCTTCGGCAAAACTCTCGGTCAACATTGTTTTCCTTTCCCAGGTATTTACACAATCACCCATCATTCCAATTATCCAAAATGTCGAAGAAAGGTACCTTAGCCTGGTCATCCTCTCATATTCCACTTATGGACACTGAAAGAGACATTTTAGATACTGTATGCAATTGAAACCATTTGGAAACCTATCAGTCTATCATAAGGAATCAAGTCGATATCCCATTTTATGCTACCGCAGTCAAGTTCGGTGTCCTTTCGCCTTTCATCTCTAAAACTCATCTCTTCCAAGAATTTATTCATTGGTTAGTATCAAATATGTATCCACATAAGTGTTTTGTAATGAATAACTCAGCATAAAATATTTTCTAGGTGCCCTCTCATTTAATTAAGCAGGCATTGTGTTTTCCTTCTGCTATTACATATACCTCTTTTTTCTGAAGAAACTCTATTAGTCTATTTTGAAATTTTGTCAGGTCAAGAGTATGCCCAAATTATATTTTATTTGATGCCAAGTGGGAAACAATTGCCTTTGGAGTCAAATCAGTTTCCATTAGATACTTTTGTTGATGATGTCAAGCCTATTCTCCATATTTTAACTAAGATCTTGGGAAGAGATGATGCTTCAGTTATTGATAAAGTTACTCTTAGTCTTTTTAGTCTGATGATGAAATCTGAAGTTGTTTTAGATATACCAGCTTTTTGGGAAGGGGTGGTCAATGCTCAGTTCATGAACCTTTCACTCACTAGCTGTTTTAGGTTCCCTTCTTTAATTACATATCTCTTCTTATACTCTCATGTTGAAAAGCTCATGCATTTGGGGTTAAACATTATGGAACCCCATAAGAACAAATAGTGAGTTATTTTCTGGACTGATATAGTGAGGAGTAACCCAAAGAAGGAAGGCCTGATGGATTTTGTTGCCTTATTTCTTTTAGTGGCATATTCAATTATTGATAGTTCACCTGCACCTACTATTTTTCCTAAAGCTCAACCTTTCCTTCAGTTGAGCAAAGATATGAGAGTAGGAGACTCGTATTCTTTTAAAGATCATTCGGAAATTAGGTTGTATGGAGCTAATATATAACCTTACATATTGGCAACCTTTGTTCCTATGAGGTTGTTTGCTTTGGAATTTATAAGACAAAGTTTAAATGTGGACCAAGTCCATTTTGTGCCAGCTAAGAAAGGGCATCTATTTAGATTGCCAAGAACTGTGGGACCTTTTATTGTGAATACCATACAAGTAGCAGAAGAAGTCCAAAAGCTTCTAGAAGAAATGAATTTTCTATTGGGACATAAATGGGCCTATGATCCTTTTCATGTGATTTCTAACAAAAGAGTGGAGAATGGTTATGCCCCTTTCTTACATGAAGCTTAACCAGAAATCGAGAAGATGGCTAATGGAGTTCAGTCCTTTTCAACAGGAGGATTAATAGTCCACACTCCTGTACGAAATGAAAATAATTTGAAGAGAGGTAGAGAGGAAATTATTGATTTGGATGAAGATATAGTGTACGGATTTATAGGGTAAGTTCCTTAGATAAAACACCAAAGAACACTTCTCACAAATAGATCACACATGAGGACATCAGTATTCTTAATGTGGTTAGCACCCTCAAAGAGGGAAATAGTACACAACTTTGTCCAACGCGACCACTTCAGGCAATTTATTAATGTAAAAGAAAGAAAATTTACATAAGCTTCTCTCATGAACGGTCACCTAAGAAATGACCCTCCATCATCTTTAAATAGAAATCATGGACCAATTGCGTGTAAATCCATGGATCAACTGTCAGTAATACCGAGGAGAGAATGAACCATCGGATCACTTCACATCTGGAAAATATCATGACCATCGGATTATAAGTTACAAAAAGTGCATACTAAAGAAACACACATTACCTAACTATACACTAGACCATGTTATACTTAATTAGTTCATATGTATCGGAATATCCTAACACCCCCCCTTAAGAACAACTTGAGATAGGATTGAAGGATGTATAAAGATGACACAATAGGAGAAGGAAGGAGGCATTAGAGCCTATCCCCTCTTAGTGAGAACTTCCTGAACTCCAACCATAAATCAAAATTTAGTAAAATTTTCCTTTGTGAGAGCCTTTGTAAATATGTTTGCAACTTGATCATCGGTTGACCAATATTGCACTTCAAGAACGTGGTCATGAATGAGATTTTTGATGAAGCAAATTTGTAGTTCCATGTGTATGTTGCACTAACGTTGCACTGGATCTTTGCATTGGAACTTTGATTATCACACCAAAGTGTAGTCAAATGTTGCTACTGAAAACCAAACTCTTACAGGATTTGGAAAAGCCACATGGCTTCCTTACTAGCTTTAACAGTGCCATGATACTTTGCTTCTACTAAAGAAAGATAAATGAAACTTTGTTTCTTGCAAGTCCATGTAACAGGTCCAAAACCAAGAGTGAAGACATAACCTGCAGTAGACTTTTGATCATCAGGGTCACCAGCCCAACCAGAATCAATGAAACCAACCAATAGAGGAGATGATTTTGCACTGTAATGTATCCCAAACTAAAGTATACATCGAACATAATGAAGTATTCTTTTAGCTTCTTTCCAATGAATTTCATGTGGGTTTTGCATAAAATGAGCAATAAGGCCAACAACAAAGGAAGTGTCAAGATGGGTATGGATCAGATACAAAAGTTTGCCAACAAGCAGATGGTATATGGTAGCATGAAATTTAAGAGAATTACAAGTGGCTGAAAGTTTGGCTCTAGAATGAAAGGGATAAGGGGCTCACTTATAGCTTTCCATGTGAAAATGGCGTAGAATATCACAAACATACTTGGACTGGGAAAGGGAAATACCTTCTTTGGATTGCAAGACTTGAAAGCCAAGAAAATAATCTAAGTTTCCCAAGTCTCTCATTTCAAACTGATTTTTAAGGTTGTAATTCACATGACTTATAAAGTTAGGATCACAACAACTAAGGATAAGATCATCAGCATAAAGAATAAGAATGATAAGGAAGTTACCCAATTTCTTAGTTTAGATAGTATTGTCTGAATGACACCTAGAAAAGCTAGTATTTAAAAGAAAGCTATCCATTTTGGCATACCAAGCTCGAGGGGCTTTCTTCAGACCATAAAGGGATTTATTAAGCTGGCATACAAGGCTCAAGTCTATTTGTATAAAGCTAGGAAGTTGTTCTATATAGATTACTTTATGCAAGTCCCCATGCAAGAAGGCAGATTTAATATCTATCTGATGGAATTCCCATTTGAAAGAGGCTGCAAGGGAAAGAACAAGTCGAATAGAGTTCATTTTGGAAACAGAGGAGAAGGTTTCAATATAGTCAATGCCTTCAACTTGTGAAAAACCCTTAGCAACAAGATGAGATTCATGTTTATTAACTCTTCCATCTGGTCCAAGCATGGTTCTATAAACCCATTTTCATCTAACGAGTTTTTGTCCCTTTTGAAGAGGAGCAAGGTCCCATATATCAGTTGCCAATAATGAACGATAATCTTCATTCATAGCTACGTTCCAATCTGGATGGCCTGAAGCTTTTGCAAAGGTGTTTGGATCATAATTCACTAAAACATGAGCCAATAAGGAAGAGGCTCTATCGAATTTAGAACATGTACAACGTTGATCTATAGGATCACCTGCAAGAGCACCTGTTGCATCCCAACTAGCAAAAACCCGTTTTGGAAGCTAAGGAGCTGAAGGAGGATCCCGAGAAGGTGGGGTGAATTTTCATCCTTGCTATTGTCATCTAAAGAAGGAATATTTTCATAAGTAGAAGGGATAGAGAGAGGTGGCACATCCATCGAACTAGGCTCATAGGTCTATTGGCATTATGATACAAGTGTTGTCCTTGATGGCAAATAACTCACAGGCTAGTTCAGTTTTGATGAAAGGAAACTCACAGTATAATAGGTCTATTTAGATGTAAAAGGGCACTGGTACAAAAGAATAGGTAGATGGAACTAAGGTCTACTCATCAGAATACAAAAGTTGAAGGAAAAGGATGGTGTAAAGCAATTTAAGATGTGTACGCTAGTTCACTTAGTCAAAACAACATATACACGTTGTTCACAGAACAAAAAGAGTATATACATATACACACACCTTCTTAAGAAGAAAAGCACATATATGTTGGAAAATCAAGGAAATTCAAGAGTAAACAATACCAGGGGTCAATACTATGGTATTAGCCAACAATATTGAGTGGAGTAATGACTATTTGATCCCATCCAAGAATACCACAGGTCCTAAGTGGTTTTGGTCTGAGGTATTGAGAAAGGCCTAAAACTATATAAGGACGAGAAGATCATAAGGGCAGAGGGTGGAAAAAAAAAGGGCTTTCTCAGGAATACTTCTATTTGAAATATATTTTATGTTGTAGGGGCTGTGTTTGTGATTTGATCTAAAATATTATGTGCACCTTGAATTTAGTGTTGGATAAGGATCATGAGACCTGAAATTACTTATGATTGAATGATCTGATATTGGTTGGGCTGGATCTTATTTTGTACACCTGCTCCTTTAAATGTCATGATCTAGGTTTGTCTAAAGTTAGGAATAGCAGTGAATTTACGAGTTAATATTTGCAGATATATATACTGGTTTGTCTCGGTAAAAGCGCGTATAAATGCAAGTTCTACTCTTCCAAGTAGCGTATACAAAAGAAAAGCATATTATTTAGATCTAACTAATATATCTGATTAGTTTTGTTGTTTTACTAATGTATGTCAATGAAGTCCTCTTAGATCTGAATGTAAAACATAATGCATAAGGATCTTGGTGTCTGATTGATTGATTGTCCAAGTAAGAAGGGTTATCTCTGCTACTTCTTGTGTAAAGCTCTATAAATTGACAGTAGATGTTCATTATATTGCTAGTTGGTACAAACTTGATTCAGAAGTTTTATGTTTCAGTAGTTTTGAGGGTATACACAGGTTTGGTTAAAGGAATTAGCATATACACAGAAGTTGGGTTCAGTAAAGTACCATATACATTCAGATGCAGGATTTTTGAGGTTACAAATCATTCTGAATGATGTTGCAGGTTTCTGGGTTCAACACAATGTTCTGGTGACAGTGATCTAATTTTTCAGATTAACTGATGGTTGGTTGATGCAGTTTGAGTTTCGAAGTTTCTGATGGGTCCAGTATGAAAATTTGATGAAACAAATCCTTCATTTGTATTTTTGTGTACGAAGAGCATCGGGTCTGAAAATTTATGAAACATGGTCTTTGGAAATAGAGAGAAGTTTGTAGCCTTCTGTAGGTCGGCGCCTACGTACTAGTAAACACATTGGCTAGTACAAGAGCTAGGGGGTTGTAGCTCCTTTCAAGTAGAGTCTGGAAAACGAGAGAAGGTCATAGCCTTCTACAGGTGGGTGCCTGCGTACTGGTATGAGTCTGCACTAGTACAATATTGTAATTAGATTTTCTTATTATTAAAAGAAGACAGAGATGACAGGAGAGGGTGGTTTTCTCCCGCATTGGGTTTCCACCTTAAATCTTCGTGTTCATGTGCGGTTCTTATGTGTTATTTTTTATTATGTCTTTACTACACTACTTAAGAAGTTATTGATGTACTGATTAAAGATAAACACGTGATAAATTGATTAAATCATAAGTTCTCTAGGTATACGCTGGTTTCCCTAATAACAATGGCGTGTACATGCTAGTTCACTTCAGAGAAGTAGTGTATATAAATCTGTTTGGGAAATGAAAAATTATTGAACTAATAATACTGATTCACCCTCCCTTTTAGTATTATTTCCAACAATTAGTCTCAGAGCATGTACTTCAGAAGAAGCTTGATCACTTGAAGGAAGATCTTTCAAGATAAATAATCACGAAGGCATGGGATCTATTAGACCATCAATCTTCAATGGGAGAACCTTGGTATATTAGAAAATAAGAACCAAACCCTATCTATAATCACTTGGTGTAGAAAATTTCTACAAATCTAGCTCTCATACCATGTAGAAAATCTGGTGTAGGTTAACCCGATAATCCAGTATAAACCAAAGCAGAATACTATAACCTACTTCTACTATCAATTTGCAAAAGCTTAACGATCGATATGAATCAATATATCCAGAAGGAGAAGAATAAATACACAATACACATGAAAATACTTCGGGGAAAGCCTCAGCTAAAAACCCCACTATCTGTATTATCATACAAGGTGGAAATACATAGAAATCATACAAAGACTTAGCTCTCACAACTAGCTAGCTCTCAGTACAACCCTCACAGATGCTCATAGGAAATCATGGCTTCTCTCCAGCCTTCCTCTCTGCCCTCCAAGCTCTTATTTCCTTGCACTGTTCCTTATGGATGATTCTCCTTTACCAAGTGGAAAGCTCTCTCACACACTGTCAGAACTATTCAATCCTCAAGGAATTATCCTTGACTGCATGCATGAGTTTCCTCTTTGAGAAAACACATGCAATTGATAGTACACTGTCGTTGATTTTAATGTCAACTGGGTCTTTCTCACAAGAGACATGCATGAGTTTCTGATGAGGGAATCTTCAATTAACTAGAGTAGAACTAGCCGAGTGCATGTATGCATCAACTGATTGTTAACTCACTATTAATTCCTCAAACAATTTGGAGCTAATTTAACTGGACTTAACTCAGTAAAATGAGTTAACTAATTACAACTCAAATATAACTCAATCTTATCTCCTTAATTTAAGGGATAACTCTTGCATGACATGAGAAAGGCTTCTAACTTGAATTTCTCCAACTAATTAATTCAAAATAAATTAATTAATTATTTCCAAGTAGATGTTAAGACTAAATTCGATTTTAATTCACAATTTAATTCAAGGACAAATAAATTGGAATATTCTTATTTCCATATTTCAACACTCCCTCTCAATAAGAAAGGGATTATCTGCCACCCTAATCCTGTTTGTATGGAACTCAAATTTACACTTTGATAATGCCTTTGTCAAAATGTCAACATCTTTCTCCTCTGTCGAAATATACTGTAGCAACATGATCCTCCCATCATCAGTAGCTTTCTTTACCTTGTAAAGCCAATGGGAACTCACAATTGACTTGTTGTCTGGTCTCGGAACCACGTCCCAAACACTGTTACAAACTATGGAGTCATACTCCTCCACCATAGCATTAACCCAAATCAGTTGTTGCACTACTTCCTCAAAAGAAGATGGCTTGGTCTCAACACATTCTCCAGCAAGGGCCATGTATCCAGTGTACCTCTGAGGTGACCTCCTCTGTCTGTGCTTAGAAGATGGTGCTCCCACACTCTCTCTCACATCCTCCAACAAATTATCAGCTTCTCTTGTGCGCTTTCATCCATCTCTAGAAGACTCTTCTTGAGTGGATGTCTCCACTCCTGGAACCTCTGCATGTGGTTGTTGGACACATTAGTCTGACACTCCTCCTCCTTTGGAACCAAAAATTCCTCCACAGCCTGTAGTTGGAGCTCCCTCTCAAGGGAAACTTGCATGGTCTTCTGCTCATCAAACTTGAGATCTCTGCAAACTACTGTCCTCCGACTGGTAGGCAAGTACAATCAATAGTTATGAGGTATATCAGTGTACCCCACAAATATCCCCAACTCTGTTGTTAGCTCAAGCTTCTTCTGTGCATCCTTTGTCACATGGAAATATACCAATGAGCCAAAGATCATGAACTGACCCACATCTGGTCTCTTACTGGAGAAATCTTCCTCTGGTGTCTTCATACCAAGGATGAGATGCAGGCTTCTATTCTACAAATAGACTGCTGTGTTGCATGCCTCAGCCCACAAGTGAAGTGGTAGGCCTTGGTCATGCAACATTTCCCATGTTGCCCCTACAATAGTTTTGTTCTTCCTCTCGGCCACCCCATTCTTCTGTCGGTTATGAGGTGTCATCAACTCTCGTTTAATTCCTTCTGCTGCACAAAAGTCTTGAAACTCTTGAGAGACATATTCTCCACCGTTGTTGCTTCTCAAGGCCTTGATCTTATTCCCTGACTCTTTCTCGACCAAAGCTTTGAACTCACACAAATTTGTGAAGGTTTGGTCCTTCTTCTGCATGAAATAAATCCAACATTTATGAGAATAGTCATCAATAAAAATCACATAATACCTTTGCTTCACTGTGGATGCTGTCGAGAATGGTCCACACAAATTAGTATGAACTCAATTGAAGATAGCCTCTACTCGACTTTCTCGATCATGAAAGGAAAACTTGGTGTACTTTCCCAAGGTACAACTTTGCATGTGTCCACTTGCTCAATTTTACCTTTGGGAAGTCCTATAGATATCTGTTGCATTATCTTCAAAGCCCCATGATGCAAATGGCCCAACCGCCTATGCCACAACTCACCAATGTCTTGGATTTGCACCAATTCTACTTTTGTACTCAATTCTGCACAATCATCTACCTTTATTTTATAGAGATTTTTCACCTGAATCCCTATCCTCTTGGTCTGACCCATGGCTAGGTGTCTTAGGAATGCCTTTCCTTTATTGAAGGCAACATCATAGCCTTTGTCATCCAACATCATGACTGATACCAAGTTCTTCTTCAGTCTAGGCACATACCTCACATCTGTCAAAGTGAGAGGAGCTCCATGCTCCCTCTGAAAAACAACCTTGCTCACTCTTGAAACGCTATACCTTCCGTCGTCACCCATCTCTATGTGCATCTTAATGTCTTTCTCCTCCAAGGCACTGAATAAATTTTTATCACCGGTCATTTGGAATGAGGCTCCACTATCAAGATACCAAACACAACCCATCATCAATGACACCATGCATGTAATGAGGGTAAAGTCCATTTCCAACTGAGAGGCTAATGCCTCACCTTCCGATCCTTCCGAGGATCCCTTCTTGGACTTCTTCGATGTGAAATTAGTCGCATAATGTCCCATATCATGACAATTAAAGCATCTATCTTTATACATGTCACCCTTCTTCCCTCCATGAGAAGAATTTGATATGAAATGGGAAGCCTTCCCCTTCCCTTTCCTTGCCTTACTTGATAAGGCAAGATTTTCTTCATCATCATTCTTGGATGAAGAACCATCTCGTGTGCTCATGTTGATCTCCTCCTGCATAAGATCTGACCACAGTCATTCCTAATCCGACAATTTCTCCCTTCCATTCACAGAGTCCTGGTAGCTATTGCAACTCTTTGGAAGGCCAAGGAGAGCGAAGCTCACCATATCATCATCGGAAATAGTTATTCCCACACCACCAAGCTCATCTCTGTAGGTGGTGAGCTTGTTCAGATATGTGGAAATAGTATCACCCTTCTCCATCTTGATTCTTCGAAGCTTATCCTTGAGCTCCAATTTCCTCTGGTCACTACTTTTCTTGTAGAGGTCCTTCAATGTCTTCCACATTGAAAATGGAGTATCCTTCCCATGGAGACTCGAGACAATATGGTCTCTAACTCCCTCAAGGTTGATCAATCTCGCCATCGCCACACACTTCTTCCACTCAGCCAACTATTGATCATTAGTTGAAGCTAGCTTTGGGATTTCTTGATCAATGAATTCCTTCAAGCCATTGTCTTCTAATACATCCTCCATTCTATCTTTCCATGGTATGTAATTCGAGTTACCTTCCAAGGCATACTGGAGTCTCAAGCCATAGAACGCCATTGGCCAACCTTGAAGTATGATATGAATTCAATTTGCACCTGCAACCCCGAACTTAAAACTTCGAATTCTCTTCTTAGTATAATGTTCACTGCTTTGATACCATGTAGAAAATTTCTACAAATCCAACTCTAATACCATGTAGAAAATCTGGTGTCGGTTAACTCGATAATGAAATATAAATCAAAGAAGAATACTATAACCTACTGTTATTGGGAAAACTAATGTCCATTCAGAGCTACTAGTCCCACTAAGATGGGTAGCTATCTTAGAAACAAACAAACTAAAGTCACTTGTGTTTTCCTTTATGGGAGATAGATGAGAGAGAAGCAGAGAGTACCAATTTTAGTGTTTCGCTAGTCTCCTTGCTTGTTTCCTCTCTCCCTTGATAGAACTTTCGCCACTTCTTTCTCACTTGTCCTGCTTCAAAGAACACCTGTAGAGTCAAAGTAGCAAAATACCATCAAAGCATAGAGATCTATAACCATAAACAATGTAGGATCATATGTACATTAACCATACAAATGCATATACAAATACAAGATTCAGAGATATACAAGCATATGGAGGAAAACTCAAATAGCTTTATTGATAGAAGTAGTAGAAGAGAGGATTACAACCAAGCTGTCTGATCCAGCATCATCCTCCCAGCATGAAAGCCCTCTTCACCTCATTCAAAGCAAGATCACCCAACAACACAATGTCTCAAAGAGAAACCAACAACACTTCCTTACAAATTACAAAATTCCAGCCTCTAGATCTCTAGGATGAGGGATCCATATATAGATGTTTGCAGGGGAGTGAGTTAGCTTCTGTGATTTTGATTAGTGTCATTTCACTAACAGTTCTTGGTTCCACTTGGACATTTCATGATCTCTTGCTCATCCCTAGGCGAATTCAGAGAGGCAAGTGTCATATGAGCAGTTTCTAGAAGATTCTATGAGTTTCCACCTAGCAAACTGCATCTGCCATTTGTCTACTCTCACCTATCGCACCCTACAGAAGGTATTTTCAGTATGCATCGCACCCCCCGTGTGTAATAGGTGAGATGCATTGCACCCTGACCATGGAGTAGGTGAGATGGTCCAGTTTTAACCAGTTCTGAGCAATTTTTCATGGAGAACTTCTGCGAAATGATGTAATAAGTTGACCTTGATCCTTTAGGGTTTGAAACAACACTTTTATGGGTTTATAAACCCTTGGTTTATGGACATATTTGATTGGGGTTGCAGTGCCCAAATATGTCTATAACAGTTGCCCCCTAAAGCATGAGGTCGTAAATATTCTAATGTCAGGTGAAATGCTTTATCATGAGGATCTGAGGTTTTTCGAACTGGAAGGTGACCTGTAATAAAATACAATAAAATACATTATCTTCATAATATTTTAATGATCTATCTGAGGCGAGCATTCCCATGCTCAACTTTATAAATTCATTTTCATGTACATAGGACAGACAACCATCTGTGTGGCAGACTGATGATTCTGGTAGAGCCATCATCCTTTAGCTTGGATGATTATATGTGCAGCTATGATGTACACTTGATGTCTTTATTTTCCTGAATATATCACAGCCTGGATGGATGAAACTAGATCTGGGGTCTTCAAACTCATTCAATCTTCACCCAAAGTACAAGTCGATCCATGTGAAAAGATGTTTTGGTGTCGAACATGGAAAGACATCGCCTGATTACCAGCCAATGATGTAAGTTGTTAAGAAGCACGAGAGGAATCACCGATAATGATAATGACCCTCAAGGTACTACAATACAATTCACGTGGTGTGAATACATGACTTGATGTTGAACACCACGCAAAATATTTTAGTTGAAGGCCATTGATGTAAACCTATCTCCGGAAGTGAGAAACTTGCCATTGAGGCATGCAAGCTTCAAAGTACTAAAAGGGTTATTCCTAAGTCGACCTCTTGGATAATGAGCTGATGTCGACAAGAAGTGACCGGCTGTAGGAGGGCCTTAATGAATCCCACATCTATGAGACAGAATTGAGCAAATGATTTTGTGGAGGTGAAAAAAATCTAATGATACAAGGTTCAGGGTGGTAGTCATGAAAAACTGGAGAGTGAAGGTATTGCAGCGCATGAGGCGTTAGCTGGGTTGGTGAATTCTTTGAGTGACATCTCTTGAACATATCAGCCACACTGAAATGGATTGGTAGCATTAACCCCAAAAATGGATGGTACTGAGGACCAATGGTGATATGCCCGGTGAACGGAATAACCCAACCCGACTCAATCATGGTGATGGAGTGAAAGTGCCATGTTCAAGAGCGACCTGCTACCAATGAAGTTATTCAAGTTTTCCTCCTTTTTTCCTCAGTCATTGCTGACCAGTACCTCTTTATTTTTGACAATCTTGAGGAGAATAACATATGCTTGTTCTATAATTTGCCCTTCGGGCAAACCTGTCGCTATGTTTTAGCGAGCCTAGCGACAGTGAAACTCACTCTTGTCTACATGGACAAGTTTGTAACTATTTTTTTAACGATTTTAACGACAAATATAACTCGGTCCTTTTCAATTTTAGAGAGTCTGAAAAGAGATGGAAAGGAAACTCTAGTAGTCCTTTTTTGTAGTATAATCCCTTAAGTCCGAAAAAGTATAAAATAATACGAAAGGGATGACTTTTCTGATCACTTTATTGAGCCAAAAAAGACAAGCGCTCGATCTTTTTGTGTAATGATCCCTCAAGTCCAAAAAGATTAAAATATAGAGCAGGGATGGCACTTCCAATCACTTTAATGAGCTAGAGAGGCCAATTGCTCAACAATCTTTTCATATTTTACGATTCTAAAAAGAGATTAAAGGAGACTCATTTTTTGAGGAACAAGTGATGTTTTCGGATAGCAACTGGTTCTAGGTAAGGTTTGGAACTTTTCAATCATGGCAGTATAAATAAGGTGGCTAATAGAATCACTTGTCGCAGCCATTCCTCAAAAGGGTAAACAATCAAGTGGAGGCGTATGATCAGCTAAAAGGTGGAGGTGATGGTAAGAACACAACCAAGGATCAGAGGCTGATAGCAATGTGATCAGAAAGGTTATTTACCGAAAGTGGGTTCATTTTTTAATGAGCTTGAACTCTCGGGGAACATATGCTCATTGCTAGGTTTATTTTTTAATGAGCTTGAACTTCACGTAACCCTGCTCTTGGCCTGGTTCATTTTTTAATGAGCTTGAACCATGCGACAACATATGCTCAAATTTGGTTTCATGTTTACACAAGCTTGAAACGAAAAACTATGCTTGTTATAAGTTCGCATGCCCCCAGCATAGTGACGCAAATCGAGGTGCATGCCCCCAAAGCTTCATTGCATTCAATGAGGTGGATGGAATGAAGGTTCACTTTTGAGATCTTGGAAAGACTCGACTTGGAACTTTGCTCAGCCTTGTTTCATTTTTTAACGAGCTTGACACAAGACAAGGAATTCTGCTCAGGTCCTTGGTTTCATTTTTTAACGAGATTGACACCAGCCAACGAACTATCCTCTAGCAACCTTTGATCACAACTCATAAGGGGTCATAAAGGAAAGATCTAGTTCGAAGTCCCCCAGTACATAATGTACAACATCACTAAATTGATCGTCAGATGATGTAGGTATGGTTGGGCTTGGGGGAAATACCTTGTGATGATCCATACTATCAAAATGTTCAGAATTCTTCTTAAACTTTGACAATGTAGAAGATATCATGTGACAGGTTTCCACTGTGGCCACTTTTGCCAGATTATTCGGAGGTGGATGGGCAAAAGTACCCATTAAGGAAGGGTCTTTTAGGAGACCTACTCCGATATTTTGAAGCAATTGAGAGCTTCCATGGATCAATGGAATGCTTTCAGTAACTTGAGAACTGTTGGGGAGGAAGGTTAGTTGGTCAATGATCGTGATTCCGCCTTGAAAGGGGAATGCAATATTTCTAAAATATGTTGACACAATAGCAGCCATAGCATAAATCTTGGGCCTACCCAGTAGGATATTGTAGTCAAGGTTTCCATCAATGACCTCGACTTCAATTTCTACTGTCTTTCCCCCCAGTTCAACTTGAAAGTTACTTAATATCCCATACGGCGTGTATGTTCTTCCATCAAACCTTTTTAGTGTCGTTGATGATCGTGACAAGGGTGGAGAGCCTAAAGTTTTCCAGCAACTCATTGACATAATACATGTAGATGCCCCCTCATCAATGATTGTTCGATGAACATTTTTTTTGAGGGATTTTATTTGTATGAGGAAAGGGAGTTGGGCCAGTAACTAAGGTTCATATCATTTATGATTAAAGGCCACTAGATTGGAATCTGCTGGATCAATCCCACCTATCGCTAATAACAAAGCCTGATTTTGGGATGGGCAATTTTGTAGTACTTCAAGTGTTGACATGGCGGACGATGATTGGGCTAGATCCTCCACTATATTATAATTTTGTTCTGCTTGAGCACGAGGATTAAACGTCGATTTATGTACTACTCCCTTAGGCGATTTTATTGTTAATTCAGGAATGATTGGTGGAACAACTTCTGATGAAGTTGTTGTCGAACTGCTTGGTTGATCTGTAGCCTTTCCATTCGACGATTGCGGATTTCCATAATCTTTATTCCTTGTTGATATCAAAGCATCATTTTGCTATTTTGAGATGGATAACAAAAGCACTTGGGATGGGGAAGCACGATGACTAGCAACCAGGTTTGTTTCTGAGCTCGGAAACGGATTAGTCAACACCACTGGGGTATTTGAAGTTTTTAAAAATTTCATAACCTTAGCATTATGTGGAAAGTCTTTCATGAAATGGTTGTCGTCACATATGTAACATAGATAATGAGGTTTCTTTTGCCCAGTAGGGTTTTCAGAAGATTTTTCAGGAGTCGAATCCTCCTGTTTCTTCTTTTTGTTTGTCCCTTTCTTCTTGCCTCCTGGTTGCTTAGCATTTTTGCCTTTGTTGGTTGACATGACATTGACCTCTGAGGTGAGAGGTTCCTCATCTGTTTTTTGACTAGAAACCGTACGGGATTTCTTAGATGTAGCCTTTGCAGTTTTCGTGCTTGTCGTACCTATCATGCCATCGCCAGCATGAGAGTCCTTATTTGATTTAGGAGGAGGAGGAACAGAAAATTCTGGTCTAGGAGCGTCAGGAATTTTGTCGTAGAGTGTGCCAGATTGAGTATAGATCAAGTCTAAATATTGCGCATGAGCAATGACCTGCTCTTCTGTAACAACTCCTCCCTTAGCCACATCCTCTGTAATAGAGGGTAATAATGACTTTATAAACCACTTAGCTAAAAGTTGATTAGGAACGTACGCCTTCACCATTCTTCGATGACGCTGCCACTCATGAATATGATCATATATATGAGTGGTTGTTGTCTACTTAAAGTTGGTAAGGAGTTTTGTCCCTATTTCGTACATTATGGGTAGCTGAAAATGGGTTAAAAAAGTAGTGGAAAGGGTACTGAAGTTGTCAAATGAAGCTCTAGGAAATTCTATATACCATTTAGCTGCTGGACCTGTTAATGTTCACTGGAAAAGGCGAAGCCTGATCAAATCATCATTCAGGGTGTTGGAAGAACACCACAAATGGAAAGTCATCACATGATTTGACGGATCGTCAGCCGGATTTCAATTGAATTTAGGAATATCATAGGGAAAATTATGAGGAATAGCAGGCCACCAAGGGGCATAAGCAATTGGATCATTTGTCAGCTGGCTTAGATCTAGTAATTCTAGAGTTGCTACAAAGGGCAACTGTTGATTCAGGTTAGGCGAAGCATACCCAGGATAAGATGGAATCGCCTGAGTATTAGGTCTTTGCATACCAGCATAATGTATTTGATGCTGGTAACTTTGATATGGTTGATGGGCATAACCATTATAGTATGGTTGTTGATAACTGCTTTGGAAATGCGATTGCCCATTACTTACAAAGACTTGTTACTCAGGTCCTTAGTATGATTGCTGGAATTTCGATTGTTGGTATTGAACTAGCCATGGTTGTTGGACCATTTGCTATTGTCCAATACTAGATGGTTGACCAAGATGTGGAGTCATAGTACCTGTTTGAGCCTGAGTCACTCCAAATAAGGAGGCACTAACCTAAGGTTGTGATTGAATCACTGAGACGAGGGGCTATTGTATTGCAACCTGAGAAACTTGAGGTTGGCATACAACAGGTAGCACTTGTACTTGCGATACAGTCACAATAGCAGGTGTAGTGGGAATATTTGACATAGGATAGACTAGTTGCATTGAATATACAACCCTTGGTTATTGAGGCAGTATTGATACCCAACCACTGGATGTAATTCCAATTTGACATGAACATTGTCGTAAACTGTCATATGGTTGTTCTCCAGGAGGGAACAATGAAAAGTCATACTGCCCCCCATACGGTGGTAATCTAGTACTTAAAGGGTAGATTGGCCTTTGAAGACACGTTGGATCAACTTGTTGAGTTTCAACATAAGAAATACCAGATGAGAATCCGGATGGAGAAATAGGAACTGACCATGTCGTCGAAACAGTCCCTGATTGGACTCTGGCTTGTTGTTGATAACTAGCCGGGATAGATGGTATACCAACAATCATTGTAGGGACAACAGTAGGAAGCTCCACCGTAGCTATGTCGGTTGACACAATCCTAGATGTTGATGGTTGTTCAGACATGTTTAGTCTATCCGAAATATTTCCTAGCGATTTGACAGGAACTTGCGATGAAAAAGAACTAACTTCTGTGGTAGAAGGATGTAAGTGGATCCCAGTTCCAAAATGCACTGGATTACTGGGTGGAAGATCCTCTACTATCTCTTCTATAGCAATAAATCCAGATGGAAGAGGTAGACCGTCAGGTCAGTAAAATATTTTTGGAGCTGAAGAAAGTGTAGCTTCTGCAATAACAGACACTGGAGGGGTGACACCTTCTGAATTCTGGAATTGAACTTCCAGATGTTCAGGTAAGTGAACTTCAGTTTCTTGATCAATCCTAGGTGGAGATGCTTCAGGAATAGAGGTGTCTACCGTTACACTAGGATCAGTTCTAATGTCCTCTTGTAACTGCAGAACTTCTTCTGTAAAGGCAGATGTACTAGAGATATTGGAGTAACTGTAGTCTCTAACGATGTTGAAACACAAGTTTCAAATAAATCAGGTGAGTTGGACTCATTTAAATGGGAACTCTTTGCCCAGGATGGTTTTGTTTCCTGAGTCAAAGGTGGTTCACTCATTAGTCTCCATGAATGACGAGGTTTTGATTGACTTTCTTCCACGATTACAGATTACTCGATCAACTCAAAATAAAAAGGGGAAAATGTTATTTTGAATTAAATGAATTTTATGATGCTTAGACACAACTTGATTTTTTAATTTTTAAGAGTCGAGAAAAAGCTAAAGATGACTCTAGTCGCCTTCAATTTTTAATGAGCCTGAAGTGACAAGTGCTCAGATGGGCCTTTTCTTTCAAGGAGTCTGAAAAGGAACAAAAGTGACTACTCTGGAAATCTCGACAGAGGGATTACAAAACCAATCGCAAAACTGCAGAATACTTTTTAAGGTACGGTGGTCAATCTTCCCAAATGCTGCGTTCAGTGCATTGCAATCGATAGGGAGGCAGACACAGCTTCCTAAGGATAAAGGATATCAACCTATTGTGGTCTTCCAATATATAATCGATGGTACGTGGGAGCACAAGTCCGTACTGGCACTTGTCATATCAAAGAGGAGGAATCACCCAACCTACGATGAAAACGATAGTTACCAAGTTTTACGATGCCAGAATATATCTCTAGCCTAGACTTCTAGATGTTGTGCGTTAGGTTCCAAAGCGTTTTTATGTTCATTGAGGTTTATTTTACAGTTGATCTTTATTAAGAAGTTTGCCTTTAAGGTTTACTGCATGATGTAGATATACAATTCCTAAACATGCAATCTAAGATGATAAACAGTCATTTACTTTCTTTTAGCAATGAAAATCCTAGCTACTAAGGAAAGAGAAATAAAATTCTTTCAACATAGAGCAGAGAGCACACACTAGATGCACTTTTCCTAAATCAATTTCTGCATGCAGTCTAAATGAAAATGCACATGCATGTATTTGTTTTTCAGTTCCCTTAATGTGAGAATGACAAAAAGAAAACTAAGTACAGAGCTAAACCATTTTCTTTCAAAGCAACAACACTCACAATTTTCTCTTCAAAAAACGAAAGGAAGACTAAGACGACACTTTGCGATTTTCAATTTAAAATTGCTTTCGACACTTGAGATACTAATGATTCAAATAAAATATAATGGCAAAAATGTAATCAACTATCTAAAAGAGGAAGACTTTACGACACTCTTTTTCTTGATTGAAAACAACACTTGTGACACTTTCAAATCAAAAGACGACAGTTTGATTAAGCTACTACTTGCAAAGGAGAACTGTAAATGATGAAAAATACATTAAAAAAAATTCACAATTCTTTACCAATGGAGTCTGAATGCAAAGGAAGATGGTTTCAACAGTGATATACTGATCATAGATAGCAAAACTACTAAATAAAGCTGAAGCCAATGAAGAAAAAACCAAAATCTAGAGGAAGAAACAGTCTTACTCAATCGTCGCACCTGTTACACAGGGAAACAGGGATGCATCTCACCTGCAACACACGGGAGGTGCGATGCATCCAGATTGTCAATGAGAGACAGTGTGATGGTCGAGGGATGAGACTGAGCTTGGTTTTCACTCACAGTTTGCAGCTAAGTTCGAGGATTTAGGCTGATCTAATAATTGTCAGTAAATAGAAAGTATAGGGGCTGATCTAATGAGGTTATTTGAGCTACCACTAGGGAACTTAGGATATTTGCAAGTCATATGTTCAGTTCATAAACTAACCCAGAGATTGACTAAAGCAGCATTGATCTACTTTGCAGTTACATAGCAAAAGTAGTTCAAAGGCCAGCTGGCTTAACTTCAGGCTCCGTCTGTGGTTTATAAAGCAAACAACAGTAACAAAACAAACAAACTATTCACTCCCCAACGGAGTCGCCATTTTGTTATCGAGATAACTAGTGTCCATTTAGAGCTGCTAGTGCCACTAAGATGGGTAGCTATCTTAGAAACAAATAAACTAAAGTCACTTGTGTTTTCCTTTATGGGAGATAGATGAGAGAGAAGAAGAGAGTACCAACCTCAGCCTTTCACTAGTCTCCTTGCTTGTTTCCTCTCTCCCTTGACAGAACTTTCTCCACTCCTTTCTCACTTGTCCCGCTTCAAAGAACACATGTAGAGTCAAAGCAGAAAAATACCATCAAAGCATAGAGATCTATAACCATAAACAATGTAGGATCAGATGTACATTAACCATACAAATGCATATACAAATACAAGATTCAGAGATATACAAGAATATGGAGGAAAACTCAAATAGATTTATTGATAGAAGTAGTAGAAGAGAGGATTACAACCAAGCTGTCTGATCCAGCATCATCCTCCCAGCATGAAAGCCCTCTTCACCTCATTCAAAGCAAAATCACCAAACAACACAATGTCTCAAAGAGAAACCAACAACACTTCCTTACAAATTACAAAATTCTAGCCTCTAGATCTCTAGGATGAGGGATCCATATATAGATGTTTGTAGGGGAGTGAGTCTACTTCTGGGATTTTTATTAGTGTCATTTCACTGACAGTTCATGGTTCCACTTGGAGATTTCATGATCTCTTACTCATCCCTAGGCGAATTCAGAGAGGAAAGTGTCATATGAACAGTTTCTAGAAGATTCTCTGAGTTTCCAGCTAGCAAACTGCCTCTGCCATTTGTCTACTCTCGCCCATCACACCCTATAGAAGGGCTTTTCAGTATGCATCACACCTCCCATGTGTAATAGGTGAGATGCATCATACCCTGACCATGGAGCACGAGTTCTGAATAGCTTTTCAGGGAGAACTTCTGGGAAATGATGTAATCAGTTGACCTTGATCCTTTAGGGTTTGAAACAACACTTATAGGGGTTTAGAAACCCTTGTTTTATGGACATATGTGATTGGGGTTGCAGTGCCCAAACATGTCTATAACACCTACTTCTACTATCAATTTGCGGAAGCTCAAAGATCGAGATGAATCAATATAACCAGAAGAAGAAGAATCAATGCACAATGCACATGAAAATACTTCGGGGAAAGCCTCAGCTAAAAACCTGACTATCTGTATTAACATACAAGGTGGAAATACATAGGAATCATACAAAGCCTTAGCTCTCACAGCTAGCTAGCTCTCAGTACAATCCTCATAGATTCTCACAGGCAATCTTGGCTTCTCTCCAACCTTCCTCTCTACCCTCCAAGCTCATATTTCCTTGCACTGTTCCTTGTGGATGATTCTCCTTTACCAAGTAGAAAACTCTCTCACACATTGTCAGAACTGCGCAATCCTCAAGGAATTATCCTTGACTGCATGCATGAATTTTCTCTTTGAGAAAACACATGCAACTGATAGTACACTATCCTTGACTTTAATCTCAACTGGGTCTTTCTCAGAATAGACATGCATGAGTTTCTGATGAGGGAATCTTTAGTTAACTGGAGTAGCACTAGTTGAGTGCATGCATGCATCAACTGACTGTTAACTCACTATTAATTCCTCAAACTGTTTGGAACTAATTTAACTCGACTTAACTTAGTAAACTGAGTTAACTAATTACAACTCAAATATAACTCAATCTTATCTGCTTAATTTAAGCGATAAATCTTGCATGACTTCATAAAGACTTCTAACTTGAATTTCTACAACTAATTAATTCAAAATGAATTAATTAATTATTTCCAAGTAGTTGTTAAGACTAAATTTGATTTTAATTCATAATTTAATTCAAGGAAAAATTAAATTGGAATATTCTTGTTTCCATATTTCAACACCTGGAGCCAATGTTTGGGAAATTGTGGAAGGAGGATATCAATTTCCAACATCAATTCCTTCAGACTCTCTAGGTAGGATGTTATACAAAACCAATGCTAAAGCTGTCAATATGTTATTGGGAAGTATTTCAGAATCAGAATTTTTCAAAGTCATGCAGCTCAAGACTGCCAAAGAGATATGGCACAAAATCATTGAGAGCTATGAAGGAGACTCCCATGTAAAATGTGCTACGCTTCAAACTCTCAAAATTCAATATGAAGCTCTTAAGATGCATAGTGATGAGAGTTTTTCTAGCTACTTTTTACGTATACATGAGATTGTTAATTTTATGTAGAATCTTGGTAAACAGATAAAGGAAGCCACTTTAGTTGAAATTTTTTTGAGATCTTTGTCTTCTAAATTTGAGTCAAAAGTGTCTTCCATAGAAGAAAAATATGACCTTCAAACTATTACTGCGACTCAAATCCATGGAATCCTAACTGCCTTTGAAATGAGGAAAGGAGCTCCATCAGATATGAGAGAAGCCGGTTTTAAAGCTTCAATGAAGGGAAAAGAAAAGGAAGAGCACAATGAACCAGGATATATTTCAGAAGAAGATGATGAGCTAAATTTTGTCAAGAAGATTCAACGGGGTTCCAGAATATTTAGAGGTAAGCTATCATTTAAATGCTTTGATTATGGTAGAGTCGGCCATTATGCTGCCAAATGTCCTCATAAAGATAAATATGAAAAGGGAAAGGAATATGTAAAAGGCAATAGAAAATAGGTTGTCAATAGAAGGAGTTACTATACACACGAAGGTAGTGATGGTTTATCTCATAGTGATGAAAATGAAACTGAACAAGATTATAGACTACTCATGGCCTATGACAATGATGATTTCTTGGATGCCTTAGAAGAGGAAGACTTTATTGAAGAAATCGCTAAACTCAAAACTCTGTTTAGAAGAAAAGAATATGATCATAGATACATTGACACACCAACTCACTGAAAGAGAAAAACACAATGAAAATATAGAATGTGAAACTGCGGGTCTAAGAAAAGAACTTGAGAAGACAAAATCTCTTAATCTCATATTTGTGAAAGGATGAGAAACTTCAAATGAAATAATCAAAGTTCAACATTTTCCTCTACTAAAGATAGGTCTTAGATATACTGAAGAATCATCTCAATCACAGAAATCGGTAGCCTCCACTAGAAGCTATCTTGATGCAGCAAAGACCGGTGAACAATATGTCAATCATTAGCAAAGGCCTAAAAATACTCCTAAGGTAAATCATACTAAATTTACTCCAAGGATGAATATCAGTGGAAGCTTCAACCAATAGGTAAACAATGCCAAAAGATTCTATGATTGCATAAACTTATTTAACGGGCAATGTTTTTCATGTCATAAATTTGGTCATAAGGCTGCTCGATGTGTTTCTTACAAAACCATCATGACTAGAGAAGCACAAAATCAAAGGAGTGTAACTGGAATCAAGAAAAGTTCCTATAATAACTTTTCTCCTCTTTAATATGAAATGGAATGTTTGATTTGTAGCAACTTTGGTCATGAAGAATCTGAATGCAAGAGAAAATTTCAGCCAACACTTCAAAAAGAGCAATCATTATTAAATTCCAAGATATGGAGAAAGAAGGAATCTCAATCAGAAAGATGTGGCATAGCTCTGTATGCATAAGGACAAGAGAATCAATGGTACATTGAGAGCGGATGCTCCAAACACATGACAGGTGATAAAGAGAAACTTCATTCTTATAATGCTTTAGAAAAGGAAAATAATGTCTCATTTGGAAATGACACACCAGATGTCATCAAAGGTAAAGGTTATATTTTCTTGAAAGAAAAGGTTAAAGCTTGAAATGTCATGTATGTAGATGGCAGGGAAAATTTTAAGAACCACCATAAATTTATATGCATAATAAAGGGGAGAATCCCCATGATACATAGGAAAAATGGGATGCGATTTTATCACTAATATAATATGTATATATATATATATATATATATATATATATATATATATATATATATATATTGATGAATCTCTCACCAGATTATATTATCTTGTAAAGTCATGGCGAATCTTTCATTGAATTATAAAATCTTGTAAGATCTTGGAAAATCTTTCACTGAATAATAAAACATTGTGAAGTCCTAGCGAATGTTTTGTTAAAGTATGAAACCATATATGATAATAATAAAACATATTCATTAAACTGTAATATACTAACATACATGTTTGGAAAAAAGAAACATAATTTTCACTTCCTACAAACAATGTTGCAAGTTTTAGTGGCCATGTTTGTCATGGTAGGAGAGATTAATGTTTTCTCTACCACTTTTGTCTAGCTACCACTTTTGCCAAGCTATCAAATTTCTTTCTTATTCCATAAACTCCAACTGCGAGATAAAAAAAAAAAAAAACACATCAAGTTTTTTTACCCCAACATGCCAACAAGTAGAAAGCCCCAACTATATAATATCATGAAGTAGTAGGTATCCCAAAGGCTTGAAGGGGATCTAATGGAAAGAAGTGACCGTTGTCAGAAGCCTCCCAATCAATATATAAATATATAAATGTAGATTTATTATTATTTTAATTGGAAATCTTCAATTAAATAATAAAATTTAATTACGTGTCTCCCAATCTAAAATTTCTTATTAGCATAATTCACTACCTTCATACCATTTTTAACAGCGTTGTAACATGTGGATTAGTTTCATTTTTGGTGCACAATCTCCACCTTTTAGGACAATATGGTGCAATGAGCCAACCCCTACAGATCATTACAACAAACCAAGAATAGCAGAGAAGATGAAAGGTTGTACAAACCAACATATTTTTCAAACAACTAATCCAAGATCAGTACCTTAACTTTTTCATGAAGATATCATATTGAGAATGTTTGAAAAATGGTGGGAATTCTAGGTAGAGAGATAGTTGAGAATGTTTGAAAAATGGTGGGAAATCTGGGCAGCGACTATCTCTCTTCTGTGAGGGTGATGTGGAAAGAGTTAAGATTTCATTGTTTTGAATTTTTTTTGTTAAATCAGAAAAACCAATATTAATGGAGATATCGTATTTTTTACTAAATTTTGTGAAGTGTCTAAATGTAGCTTTAACCATTCACCTTAAGATTTTTTTTACAATGTAATTTCCTCTATTTAATATCTTCATTATCATAAAAACCAACCTATATCCATCTTAACTTGACATCTACCACTCTTAGAGGGATGAAATCTATTTATCCCTCCCAGCACTTGGTAGACTCAAAATTAAGATGGATCTAAGATGATATAATTTCCCCTTTAAATAGTCTATGCTGACATGAATACCATGGTATTACCATGGGTCAATACCATGGGTTATCATAAACCTGGAGCTCAAAAACTACTATTAGTAATTTATAAAAATTAATAAAATTAATAATTGATTTTTATTTTATTTTTTTATTTTAACCAAGTTAAAATGTTTAAGTGACATTAAATTACAAGATCCATTTTTACTCTTGATCTACCAAGCCCGGAGAGGGATCAAATATTTTTTCACTCTATGTTAGTTTGGATATCACAATATTTGATCCAGAGTAAAGATGGATCTATGCTAGTTTAATTCCCCCCTTTAAATAGGCTACATTCCATGTGAATACCATGGGTCAATACCATGTGCCATATTTATTTTTATTAATGCTAATATTACGGTTAATAATGTTTTTTTTGCATGGTATTAATAATAATTTGGCCCATGGTATTTGGACCATAGGCTTCACCTAAATATAACAAATGTTTTGAGTGTTCGTATATATAAGGTGGCTTATGGAGTAAATATAAAAAATATTTTATTTATTTACCATACCTCTCGTTTATTTATATTTTTATTAATTTACCATACCTCTTTTATAAGTATGGTATTTGGCCCATAGGATTCAATTAAATAAAACCTCTTTTTTGAGCCTTCTTAAATAGAAAGAGGGTTATGGACTGATATAGAAAGAGGTTTTATTTATTTACCATACCTCCACTTTATTTATATTTTTATTTATTTACAGGCTTGTGTGTTCATAAATATAAGGTGGCATATGGAGTAAATATATAAAAATGTTTTATTTATTTACCATACCTCTCGTTTATTTATATTTTTATTAATTTACCATACCTTTTTTATAAATATGGTATTTGGCCCATAGGATTCACTTAAAATAAACCTCATTTTTGAGCCTTCTTAAATCGAAAGAGGGTTATGGACTAAATATAAAAAGAGGTTTTATTTATTTACCATACCTCTAGTTTATTTGTATTTTTATTTTTTTACCATACCTTTGGAGTAAGTATAAAAAGAGATTTTATTTATTTCCCATACCTCCACTGTATTTATATTTTTACTTATAACTATCATAAATACATTTTGTTGAAAATGAGGGCGAATGGAAGATTGTAACTCCTAATTTCAATGGGTAAATTTACTTTTTTTACCTTCTCGCTTAAAATAAGGTGAGCTAACCCCCATACCTAATTTCTTTATAAAATAAATTTGAAGCGATTTGTAACAATGTACTATGATGGCGGGAGACGCGTAGGGCTATCACGCGATCAGGGTTAGGCTAGGGTTTCTGTAACCCTGCAGTCGCTGGTAACTCGCCGCTCCGTTTTGCCCTTCACCGCGCTACATTCTCCGTCAGCTACTCTACTATTCTATCGCCGTCCGGGTATACGACTCTCGGGGGTTATACTTTACCTGAAGCTGCGTTACGCTCTCTACTGTGGCGGTTTCTCATCGAACCTTCAACCGCTACATGTCGTTTTCGCCGGGATTCACTGCTCCGCAAAGTGCTCACCGTTCCGAGGCGCAGATGACTATGGAGGACCTGGAGACCGTCGATTACTCTGCTGACCCTTTGGAGGGGGTCTCCATCTGGCGAACCCCCAATGCCAGCTCAGAAGGTATGTATTACGATGACTTCTCTGGGATTTACTCACAGTACTCACATGGTGAATCTTCCAGATCTTTGCCGGTGGTCCTCCCGGATGAACCCCCCACCTGGCCGGCACTCTCGACGCCTCCCCACTCTCCGGCGACCCTAGGTTTTGTTGCTGGTAGCCTAAACCCTAACCCAGGGTTAGCCCCACAGACTGCCGGTACATCTCACCGCCTTCCTCACAACCCTAACCTGGTACTATCCTCTTCCGGCCCCTTGGGTTACCTTGGCCCCTCATCAGGCTGTTTTACTTCCGTACCCCCGCTCTCGGGCCCCCTTTCTGGGTTTACTCACGATTTCCCTGCTGGTATCCCTGCAACCCACCAACCCTCGGCTCCATCACATTTCTCTCCTCCGGCATCCGGACATCCACAGAATCCACCCCCTCCCGGCGGCCCTAAAAGGAAATCAAAGTGTTTCAAATCAAGAGAAGTTGATTATTTCCTCAGACTGGAAGAGGACATACAGTGGGGCGAAGCGATGGATTTTGCAGATCGGGTCTTGGTCGGACGCATCAGGGGTCGCAGCTATACGGCGGCACGATTGAAGGCTTGGGCTACCGAGATTTGGGGACATCACTTGGTAGATATCCCTTTTGTGCAGACATTCGTGAGGGGATGGTTTGCACTAAGATTCGCGCGTGCCGATCATACAAACTGGGTTCTGTCCTCACATTGGCACTTTGACCATGCGCCTGTGCTCCTTAAGCGATGGACACCCTTGTTTGATCCTGAGACAGAGCAGATTGGGGTCGGCCCTATTTGGATTCGGCTACCCGGACTACCTCTTCATTATTGGTCTGAAGAAATTTTCAAGCGCATTGGCAATGCACTCGGCACTTATATGGGCTATGACAAGTCCTATCTTCAGACGGGCATGATGGCTTATGCCAGGATTCTCATATACATGGATACTAGGGGAGGACTATATGAGTACATTACTATTCAGTGGAAAGATACGGCGCGACGGCAGATTATCGACTATGAGGGTATCCCATATCGCTGTCGCAGATGCCACAAAGTGGGGCATCTCTACAGGGATTGCCCGCTCCTTCGGAAATCGCAAAGGAACGAGAAGGAAGAGGTCACTGATATCACCCGGTCGACCCCTCTGGAACAACATCCGGTTCAGCCTCCTGAGACTCATCAGAGCTTTCAAGGGGATGATACACCTCAGGAATTATCAGGGCCTGCAAATTTAGATCCTGTAGCACCTACCTCAGCACCGCCAACGTCCTCAGAGGCTCAGGAGCATACACTGACCCCTCCGGTGGACTCAGCGGTTACGGGTATGTCATTTCCTTCTATCTCTTTGTCATCTTATGCATCCTGCACTACATCAGTCTCAGCACAATCTAATCCTCCTGTATCTACACACTCATCACTCACTCACTCTCAATATACACTCTCTTGCTCGATCCCGCCCCCCCCTCCTTTGGCTCCCCCCTCACTGATCACATCGACCTCGGTACTCTCCAAGCCATCTCCCCGATATTCCCTTCGTCCTCGGGTCAAAGTCCGAGGCCCAGATGTGGTAGGTCTCGACCTTATTAGTCCCCCCACCTCCCACAAGACCTCACGAGGTCGTCCATCTCGTATTACTAAAGCAAGACATACTGCGGATGAGGAGGTCGCCCTCGGGCGACAGCAAACCATTTTTGGGGCCCTTAGAGCGAAGGATGGCCCTCCCCCTCCCCCCTCATGAAGTTCCTCTCATACAACTGTAGAGGGTTTGCTAGTTCAGCCAAAAAACTAGCGCTTAGGAGGTTGCTAACCTCGGATCGACTGGATATTATCTTTCTTCAGGAGACCCTCTGCCAAGCGGACCATCTCATTCACTCTCTTACCTCTTGGCTCCCGAACTGGACATTCCATGCACTTGATGCATCAGGGAGATCCGGAGGCCTGGCAATAGGAGTATGTAACAAGACAGTGGACATCTGCAATTTTTGGGGAGGCAAAGGGTTCATAGGCCTTGACATATATGATCATACACTTGAGAGGGATCTCCGCATCATAAATGTCTATGGACCCTGTTCTGATCGAGCTACATTCTGGAGATCCCTACTTGAAAGGGGGCTCTTTCAAGCGGATAACATTATATTGGGGGGGGACTTAAACTTCTCCCTGGGCTATTGTGAATCCTGGGGGCATATGGCACAAGTGGATACTCTCTCTGATACCATCTCCTCCCTTTTAGAGGACCATCACTGGGTGGACATCCCCACTGCCAGACTTCAGTATACCTGGACAAATAATAGGAGTGGAGATCAGAGTTTGGCCAGGAGACTCGACCGCTTCCTCATTAAAGAACAGTTATACAATGAACTACCCAGAGCTCGTCAATGGGTAGGATCCGGGGGCTTATCAGATCACAGACCAATCCTCCTGGAGGTAGATGGCCTCACTCACAAAATCAAAAGCCCCTTCAAATTCAATGCCTCCTGGCTACAAGATCCTTCATACATTCAGCTGGTCCATGAATACTGGCAGAACAACCCTATCCGGGAAGAAGAGGAACTTTCTGCTGGATTTGTCAGGAAGCTAACAGAACTCAAGCAGATAACTAAAAACTGGGCACATCAGAAGCGGATCCAGGATAACCATACCCTCAATGAGGCAGAAAGGATTATCACTGAGTATGAAAATTCTACAACAGGAACTTTCAACACTCCGGAGAGTAAGGAACAGTATAACCTACTGCTTGCCAAACGCTCTCAAATATTGAAGGAAAGAGAAGAAAGCATGAGATTGAGAAGCAGGGCTATTTGGCTCACCGAGGGAGACAACAACACAAAATTCTATCACAAATTTGCCAATGGTCGGAAAGCCATCAACACTATATGGGAATTAAAGGATGATCATGGCCTCACCATCTCTAACCAGCAGAATTTGGCCAGGCTTGCCACTGAGCACTTTAGAGGTATCTACAAGGCGCCAGGGAATGTAAACATACTGGAGATCATGAGAGTGGCTGAACTCTTCCCCAGATATGTGGACCAGGAAAATTCGGAAGAGATTCTGAAGGAGGTGACCATGGATGAATTGGAAGCCACACTGAAATGGTTTAAAAAGGATAAAAGCCCTGGCCCTGATGGATGGACCATTGAATTTTACATCTCTTTTTTTGACATTTTGGGTCATGACTTATTGAGTATAGTGGAGGACAGCAGGAGAAGAGGCCGGATATCATCAGCTATCAAATCCACCTTCATCGCCCTCATACCGAAGACTGATGATCCGATCTCTTTTGATGATTTTCGCCCCATATCACTCTGTAACTGTCTTTACAAGATCATTGCTAAGATCATTGCAAACCGCCTCAAGCCCATCCTCTCACAGCACATATCTTCTGAACAGTTTGCCTTCTTGCATCACAGACAGATCCATGAAGCCATAGCTACAGCACAGGAACTCATGCATACTCTTCAGATCAAGAAGCAGAAAGGTATGATACTCAAAGTGGACCTCTCTAAGGCATTTGACCGAACAAATTGGCTGTACCTAAGGTTGCTGCTTACTCATCTTGGTTTCCCATATGTTTTTATCAAATGGATGATGAGCTGCATCACTGATGTATCATATAGTGTCTTACTCAATGGAGAAGCAACTACCTTTTTCACTACTGAGAGAGGGCTCAGGCAGGGATGCCCTCTCTCCCCGCTGCTCTTTCTCCTAATTATGGAAGGACTGAGTAGGATAATCTTATCCACCAGAGATCGACACCAAATTACTGGAATCAAAATAGTGGATAACTTCTACCTTACTCACCTTTTATTCGTTGATGATATTCTCATCTTCCTGAATGGCAGTATCGGTGACTCCTCCTCATTACATAACTCCTTCTTTCTTTTCCAGCAGGCCACGGGGATGCAGATCAACAATAATAAATCCACTATTACATCAGTTGGCTGCTCGGTACATGAAATCACCTATGCCACACAACACTTTCCTTTTGTCACCTTGGAATTAACGGATGGAATAAAGTATCTTGGTTTTCGATTGAAACCATCTGGCTACAAAATTGCAGACTGGTTATGGCTTATCTCCAAAGTAGAGAAGAGGCTACAAGTTTGGTACCACAAATACCTCTCGCGAGCGGGCAGACTAGTACTCATCAAAGCGGTCATAGAAGCCACACCTGTATACTGGATGGCCCTCGCTTGGATTCCAAGGGGCATCCTGAATAGGCTGCAGAGCATATGCTGCAGATTCCTTTGGAAAGGACACCAGCCGGGGCGTTTATTTGCATGGGTAAAATGGGAGACCATAACTAAGCCTAAGAGTTGGGGAGGATGGGGCATAAAGAGGCTGGCTATTTTCTCCAAAGCATTGGCGGCCAAACTCGGATGGAGTTTACTCACAGCAGACAGTCTCTGGACCCGGGTGGCTTACTCCAAATACATCAAGCCTCTATCCATATTAGATTGGATTTGTACTAGACATGGACACAATAATCATTTTTCCAACATATGGAAAGCTGTCATTGACTCAATTCCCCTGCTTAGAGATGGCATCACTTGGAGGATAAAAGAAGGGAATGCTGTACGTATTGGTGTGGACCCTTGGGTTGGATGCGGGAATACCCACAGACTGCCAGCAGATCTCATCCACCATCTCCATGACAGAGGCATCACGCACATCAAACACATTGGTGACCAAGCAAACTCCTCTTTCCTCCAGCAGGCTTGGTTATCCGCCAGAGCTCTAGACCTGCCTCACCAATGGACAGATGAATGGAAGGAATATACTTCTGCTCTCACTCAAGCACAAATCAGACTTACGGAGGGACCAGATGAGATTATCTGGGCACATGCAAAACATGGAGTATACTCACCTAAGCTGGGATACCTCAGACTTATGGAGCCATATAAACCACCTGACATTCATCCCACCTGGAAGTCGATATGGAAATTCAAGGCCGCGCCTAGGACGAGACTTCTGATGTGGAATATTATCTTTGATAAAATACCCACGGGTTCTAATCTCATGAAGCGATCCTTCTATGGACCCTTTCGCTGTCATCTATGTCTTAATGCTGAGGAAAGCACTGAGCACCTGTTCCTATCCTGCAGCTCGACCATTACCTTCTGGCAGTCAATATCATCACATATCCCGCTTTTGAAGGAATGGCATGGGAACACCCTACAGGAGGTTTGGTCTAACTGGTGCTTAGAGCATACAGGCAAGGCCAAGAACCTACCTCTGCTGATTTGTTGGGCTATATGGATCGCCCGTAACCAATCTATCTTCCAACTTAAAATGCCACACTGGCCATCGATCATTCTTCACACAGTTGCTGATTATAATTTATTACCTGATGAGGACCACTCCAACCCACCGAGAACTCTCAGACCTATCCCCATTGATAATACAAAGCCTTGGGCCTTTTTTGATGGCTCTGCCCAAGATGATGGTTGCGGGGGGGGAGCCATACTTCACATCAATGACAGACACTGCTACAAGATACAAATTAACTTAGGAAGAGGCACAAACAACTTCGCAGAACTCAGCTCAGCCAAGCACATCATTCATTTTGCTATCCTTAAACAATGCAGACATTTACAGATTTTTGGTGATTCCAAAGTTGTTTGCAATTGGCTCAATAATGCATCACATTGTCATGCTTTTGCTTTGAGACATATTATTGATGAAGCAAAGAGATTGATCACTTCCTTTGAATCTTTTGTCTGTCATCATATTTACAGGGAACAAAACACCACTGCAGACCAGCTCTCCAAAGAGGCAGCGCACAGAATAGGGGAGGAATGGTGGATCCAAGAGGAAGTCGATGGCACTTTTTATCAGTATTATCATCGTCCTTTTGATGAACAACTGGAATGATGGGCTATAAGCCTATTTTCACATGCAGTTTTTTGCTCATTACAGTATGTAGATACAACTACATCTTTTTGTTTTATTACAGCAGTATATATTGCTCTCTGCGAAGAGCCAGTTTAAATTTTGAACATAGTTCTGACTTATTTTTGAATGCTCCCTGCGTGGAGAATTATTGTATATAGCAGTTATAAAATGAACTCGACAGGCTTAAGCCTACATATGAATATGCTTCGGCATCTGCAAAATGTAATTTTCTTAACCTTAATGAAAATTACGACTTTTTACCAGGGGAAAAAAACAATGTACTATGATACAAAATATTCGCCCAATAAAAATATAAAACCCCTTAATTTAGCCCAAGGGTGAAAATTCACCCGTAAAATTTTCCATGGTAGATGGTTTAAAAGATAACATGTTGAGTGTCCGTCAAATGTGTGATCAAGGAAATGAAGTTGTTTTTAGGTCAAACGGATGTGTGGTTCGTGAGCTTGATACATGAAAGACCGCAATCAAAGGTACAAGAACTCCAAATAACTTATTGTTATAGACATATTTGGGTACATCAACCCCAAACTTATATGTGAATAAACTAGGGCTCATCAACCCTTAAAAGAGTTGTTTCATGCCCTAAAAGAACATAGTCATCTGATTACATCATTCCCCAAAAGTTCCATCTGAGAAACCGTCCAGAAATTGACTAAACTGAACCATACTGACTGCTCCACTGGCAAAGTGCGATGCATACTGAGTGGTACACTACCAAGGTGCGATGAATATTGTTTGGGCCTTCTATAGGGTGCGATGGGCGAGGATGGACAAATGTCCGAGACAGTTTACTAGGTGGTTGCTCATGGAATCTTCTAGAAACTTCTCATGTGCCACTCGCCTCTCGAAATTCGCCCAAGGATGAGTAAGAGATCCAAGAAATCTCCAAGTGGAACCAATTGTAACAAGTGGAATGACACTAATCAAACCCTATGGATGACTCACACCATTGCACACATCTATAAATGGATCCCTCATCTAAGAGATCTAGAAGCTGGAATGTTGTGAATTGCAAGGAAGTGATGATAGTTTGTAATTGAGGAAAGGGCATTGTATTGTTGGTGTGATCTTGCTATTTCATGAGGTGAAGAGGGATGGAAGCTGGGAGGATGACGCTGGATTAGGCAACTAGGTTGTAATTCTCCCTTCTATTAATAAAGATCTCCAAGTTTTCTTCCATATGATTGTGCAATTGTGAATGTTATCATTTTTTCATTATATATTTGATTTTGTAACGTTTATGTTGTAATAGATCATGATGCTTTGACGGTTCTTTATTGTTGTACTTGTGCAGGTACTCTCCAAGTGGGTTAAGTACGAAGAGGAGTTGCAAGTTCTGTCAAGTGGGAGAGAGATCAAGCAAGGGATTAAGCGGAAATTCCAGGTTGGTTCCATTATCTTTCTCTTATCTGTTACACATAGAAGAAATCGTTGGGTTGCTTTAAACTATTGTTTCTAGGGTAGCTTCCAAACCTAGAGGGCTAGTCATTCGACAAGACACTAGTTTTCCTAAGAGATGGATGGTATGAAAGATGAATGGTGAGATGACCGGTGAACAGAATAACCCAACCCAACTCAATAATGGTGATGAAGTGAACGTGTCGTGTTCAAGAGCGACCTGCTACCATAATTTCTTCAAGTTTTTTCTCTTTTTCTCCAGTCATTGCTAACTAGTACCTCTTTATTTTTTGTCAAGCTTGAGGAGGATAACATATGCTTGTTCTATAATTTTCCCTTCAGGCATACCTGTCGCTATTTTATGTTTTAACGAGTCTAGTGATAGTGAAACTTAGTCTCGTCTAGAATGGACCAGCTTGTCGCTATGACTTTAATGAGTTGAAAAAGACAAGCGCTTGCCTTTTTCGTAAGATAATCCCTCAGGTCCGAAAAAGTATAAAATCATACAAGAGGGATGACATTTCCAATCACTTTAATGAGCTGGAAAGGCCGACGCTTGACAATCTTTTCATATTTAATGAGTCTGAAAAGGGTTTAAAGGAGACTCGAATTTTGAGGAACAAGTGGTGTCTAGGGTAGCAACTAGTTCCGGTGAATTTGGAACTTCTCAAAACATGTTGAATTCTGTGAAGAGGCTGGCTAATAAGACCACTCATTGCAACTGTTCCTCAAAAGGGGTAAAACAACCAAGTGAGAGTGTATGATCGACCAAAGGGATGGTGGTGATGGGATGTACACAACCAAGGCTCAAAAGCTGATAGAATGGCAATCACAAGGGTTAAGTTGTAAATTGGTTCATTTTTTAACAACTCGAACCATGGGGAACTATGCTTGGAGTCAATTTCATTTTTACATAAGCTCGAAACAACAAAACTACACTTGAGTTCATTTGCATGCCCCCATCATGATGAAAAGGAGAGTCCCTTGTAACTAGATGGAAATCACTGTGGTTAGGCAGGACGGTTTCATCTAGAATAGACAAAACACCTCCTTGGCTTCGTCCAGAATAGACAAAGGTGAATGGTGTGTCAAACCAATCACATAACCTACAGGGAAACTTATCTTTACAACTAGGTGCGTCCAGAATAGACAAGGGTGCATGCCCCCTAAGCTTCGTTACATTCACCAGATTACTCATGGCTATCAGGTGGATGGAATGAAGGTTCAAGTGATACCGTTGATGTAAAAGGACCATTTAGGGATGATGATTGACTTGGAGCTATGTTTGGACCGGGAAATGAAAGCTGGTCAATGGTGACAATCTTTCCTTCATGCAGGAAATGCATCACTCGGAAGAGTGTTGAAACAATAGCTTCCATGTTATAAACATAGTCACGCCCAAGAAGTAAATTGTAATCTAACGGTCCTGGGACTATCATCATGTTTAGATGAATGGTTTTCCTTCCCAAAGTGATTAGTAACTTAGGAAGGATCCCTAATGGTCAACTAGTTCCTTTGTTAAATCCTAATAGATTTTGTGTAACTGGCATAAGCGGTGGTGAACCAAGCGCTTTCCAAGAGGTTGAGGAAAGGATACTCACTGATGCACCTTCATATATAATAGTGCTAGACATGATCATTTTACAATCTTGTACTATGGTTCGGAAAGGTACATAAGAAGGAAGGTAGGATCTTGCTAGTCGATTGCAATCAAAGGAAATCACTAGACTACTTGGAGGGGGTACCAAAGAAATGGGAGAATTGACCCCTTGAGTTATGAGAACTGGAGGGTTTTCCTCCTGTCTGGATGTACCAAGCGGATTTCCTGCAAGTTCGTTAGAAACCGAAGTAACAAAAAGAACTTAAATGGTATCATTTTTACTCTCTTTGGGAAAGGTACGATTAGCTGAAGGTGAAATTGGGTCAACTGTTATGTTGACATATTGACTTTGGTTGGGTATAAACTCATTAGATTCACTTTCAGAGAGTGGTTTTGACTGGCAGTTGATTTACGTCAGTTGGTTCTTCAACTGGTGAAGGACTTAGGGAGAGTTTCTTGTATCCAGATGGGAGTCACTGCGGTGAAGCAGAACTGTTATCCAACACTCTTTTGGCTTCATCCAAAAAGGGACAAAGGTGAAGGGAATGGTTACCTTCACATAACCTACATGGAAACTTAACTTTTCTCCTCTATCGATGAAATTTACTATCACTAGTTGAAGGTGTGTTACCAACATGATCTCCAGAAGTTGATGACATGGGATGGTGTGAATTGGGATACCATTCTTTCAAGATCTGAGGAAAGCAAGGAAAATCTCGATGAAAAAGGTCTCCCACACAAATTATGCATGGAAATTTGGATTTGGGAACTTTAATCCACGGATTTTCACCAGATGATGCATTCAAAGCAATGGTTGCTTGGTTTCCCCCTTGCTGATTTGGCTTCTTCTTCTCCTTCCCTTTTTTCTTCTTCTCAGCCACTTGGTTACTAGTATCACTACTTTCACCAAGAAAAGAGGAAGAAGGGGAGGGAGAAACAAATGAGGAAGAAGGCGAAGGGTCAACTTCAGCATCAACTAGAGATGTATCCAATTGCGAAGAAATCACGGCATTTTGAACCACAAAGGTTGAAAAAAACCATACTAGCCGGCCAAAAGTAATTTCCAAAAAGGATAATGTAGCCATATAAGGAGCACCAATATTTCCCCAAGAAGGAAAAGGACTAAGATTCCCCTCAAAAGGGATTCCTTGATCAGTGGATTCCGGATTTGTTGCCATATTCCTCAACCTAAGATCAACTAAAGAACAGGGATGCTACTCCAAATTCAATTAATTTTAATGATGCTTGGACACCACTTTCCTTTTTCAGTTTTTAAGAGTCGAGAAAAAGCTAAATATGACTCTAGTCTCCTTTTAATGAGCCTGAAAGGACAAGTGCTCAGATGGACCTTTTATTCTAAAGAGTCAAAAAGGAACGAGAGTGACTACTCTGGAAAATCTAGACAGAGGGATTACCAAACCAATCACAAAACTACAATATACACATTAGTGATAAATTAAAGAGAAATTACCAAGGACTTATGTATGGCAGTCAATCTTCCCGAATGTTGTGTTCAGTGCATTGCGATCAATAAGGCGACAGACTCGGATTCGTATGAATAAAGGATTTAAGCCTATTATGGTCTCCCAATATATACGCGACGGTACGAGGAGCACAAGTCCGTGCTAGCACTTGTCGTATCAAGGAGGAATCACCCAACCTTCAATGAAAACGATAGTTACTAGTTTTAACGACGCTAGAACATGTCTTTAGCCTAGACCTCTAGATATGTTGCGTTAAGTTCCAAAGCGTTGTCAGGTTCATTGAAATTTATTTTAAAGTTGATCTTGTTTATAGTTTGCCTTTTAATGGTTCACCACGTGACATTGATTTGAAATTCCTGAAATGTAATCTACAATGATAAAAAATCTTTGTTTATTTTAAGCAATGAAAATCCTAGCTACTAGGGAAAGAAGATTACAATTCCTTCAAACAAAGAGCAAAGAGCACACACTAGTGCATTTTCCTAAATCATTTTTTCCCACACAAACCAAAAATGCTAAATGCAGATGCATGTATTTTTTTTCGTTCTCCTTAACGTGAAAAGTGCCAAAAAGGAAAACTAAATGTAGCAAAGATCTAAAATATTTTTCATATGATATCGGTGGCATATGTCAACTATGGTTTTTTTTATTTCCTCTTATATACTATTATGCTCTGGTTTGATAGAGCGGATTATGATCTGGTTACTATATGGTTTTTCCTGGGTTGTTTTCCTCATGAAAGGAGACCCAGGAGACACTGTGGACTTCAGCTTCTTTTTCTTGGTTGTGGCTGTTCAGGCTGAGTACAGGAGAATTTGTTAGTACTCTTAGGGGTGCTGATGATCTTTATTAGAGGAGTCTTGGCTCCTTATCAGGCATCTTTTTTGTAGAATGTTAACTCATCTGCTTTGTAACTTTTTTATTTCTTATAAAAAAGTTCGTTTTTTTTCCTTGGAAAAAAAAAAGATCTAAAATATTTCTTTCAAAATGACATTTTCAACAATTTTTTCTTCAAAAGAGAAAGGAGACTCAACAACACTTTTCAATTTTGAATAAAAATGCTTTTGACACTTTGAATAAAAACAAGTCAAATCAAATACATGAAGAAAATTTTAATCGATTATCAAGGGAAGGAAGAATCCATCACACTTCTCTTTTCGACACAAAATGACAATTACGACACTTTTTGTACCAAAGCAACAAATAGATTTAAACAAATTTTTGACAAAGGATTGTAAATTATGAACAAATACATAAAAAACATTCACTAATCCTAATCTACTTAAGGTTGATCTATGTGATGCAAGTAAACTTCAGTAAGGAGGCACTGTTCATATGCAGCAAATCAACTAAACAAAACCGAAAACAAGGTCAAAACTCCTAATTTCTAGAATAGAAAAAGAGTTCAGTCAGTCATCGCACCTGGGCTTCACAGAAACAGGGATGCATCACACTTACTACACTTGGGAGGTGCGATGCATACTAGGTTACAATGACAGACAGTGCGATGGGCCAGGGAGCACAACTGAAATGGGTTTTGGCTCAGATGTGCAGCTATTTTCAATGAGTTAAGCTGAGCTTTGATGAACAGTAAAGAGAAAAGTATGATGGAGTGTCTTGAGAGGTTACTGAGCTACCAAAAGGGCATCTATATGTGCTTGTAAGTCACATGTTTAATTCATAAACTAAACCAGAGATTGACTGAAGCAGCATTCATCTACTATGCAATTGCAGAGCAAGAGCAACTCGAAGGCTACCTAGCTGACTTCAGGCTCTATCTGTAGTTTATAAAACAAACAATAACAAAAAACAAAAATCTGTTCTTCCCTAGCAGAGTCACCAATTTCTTTCTGGGAAAACTAGTGTCTTGTCAAACGACTAGCCCTCTAGGTTTGACAGATACGCTAGAAACAATAGTTTAAAGCAATCTAATGATTTCTTCTATGTGTAACAGATAAGAGAAAGATAATGGAACCAACCTAGAATTTCCGCTTAATACCTTGCTTGATCTCTCTCCCCCTTGATAGAACTTGCAACTCCTCTCCGTACTTAACCTGCTTGGAGAGTACCTACACAAGTACAGTAACAAAGAACCGTCAAAGCATCGTGATCTATTACAACATAAACATTATAGAATCAAATATATAATGAACAATGATAGCATTCACAAATGATAACATTCACAATTGCACAATCATATGGAAGAAAACTTGGAGAACTTTATTAATAGAAGGGAGAATTACAACCCAGTTGTTTGATCCAGCATCATCCTCCTAGCTTCAATCCCTCTTCACCTCATGAAATAGCAAGAACACACCAATAATACAATGCCCTTTCCTCAGTTACAAACTATCAGCATTTCCTTGCAATTCACAACATTCCAGCCTCTAGATCTCTTAGATGAGGGATCCATTTATAGATGTGTGCAAGGGTGTGAGTCATCCATGGGGTTTGATTAGTGTCATTCCACTTGTTACAATTGGTTCCACTTGGAGGTTTCTTGGATCTCTTACTCATCGTTGCGCGAATTGAGAGAGGCAAGTGGCACAGGAGAAGTTTCTAGAAGATTCCATGAGCAATCACCTAGAAAACTGTCTCGAACATTTGTCCATCCTCACCCATCGCACCCTATAGAAGGCCCAAACAATATGCATCACACCCTGGCAGTGTACCACTCAGTATGCATCGTACTTTTCCAGTGGAGGAGTCAGTATGGTTCAGTTTAGGTAATTTCTGGATGGTTTCTCAGATGGAACTTTTAGGGAATGATGTAATCAGATGACTATGTTCTTCTAGGCTATGAAACAACTCTTTTAGGGGTTGATGAGCCCTATTTTATCGACATATAAGTTTGGGGTTGATGTGCCCAAATATGTCTATAACACTTATACATACTCAAAGGAGGACAACAACAATGCAATCTAAGCAAAACAGATGAAAACTTGGTATGGCACAGACGATTGGGACAACTAAGCCTTTCTCATATAAGAAAAGCATGCAAGCTCAAGGATGTTCGTGATCTTCCATATATCATCATCCTAGAAAATACCATATTCAAACCATGTCAAGTTGGTAAGTAAACCAGAGTTCACTTCAGTGAAAAAGAAAGATCAGCAAGTAAGCCTCTTGAACTCATCCACACTGATTTATGTGGACCAACAAGGAAAAGGTCACCTCGTGGAGAAGGATACTTTATTTTATTTATTGCTGATTTTTCCAAGATGTGTTGGATAGGTCTACTAAAGCATAAAGTTGAAGTATTTGAAAATTTTAAAGCCTTCAAAGCTTTAGTTGAAAATGAATCAAATCAAAAAATCAAATGTCTCAGATCTGATCAAGGGGGAGAATTCATATCAGATGAATTCTTTGACTTTTGTGAACAACATGGAATAAAAAGGAAATTCTTCATCGCAAGAACTCCTCAACAAAATGGCATGGTGGTGGAAAGAATGAACAGAACAGTTCAACAAATGGCTCGAGCTATTCTTGATGAATCTGGAACTCCTGCAACCTTGTGTGGTGAAGCTGCATTTGCTACCGTGACTATTCTCAACAAAGCAAATGTTTGGGTAAATAGCAATCAAACTCCATATGAACTTTGGTATGGTAAGCCTCCTACTGTAAAACACTTTAGATTTTTTGGAAGCAAATGTTTCATCAAAAGGACTGATGAAAAAATTGGTAAGTTCGAACCCAAAGCAAACGAAGGAATTCTTCTTGGTTATTCATCTAGAAGTAAAGGATACAAATGTTATAATGAAAGTCTTTGGAAAATTGTTGAAAGCATTGATGTTATAATTGGTGAAGCATGCAGAAATCTGAAACAAATGAAATCAATAGAGGAATATGACAATTAGGAAGATGGGGAATGTTTTCCTGCACCAAACCAAAATGATATAGAAGAAGAAACCAATGGAGCACTAGAAGAAGATACAACATACAAGGAGAATATTCCATCCAGGTATGTTCAGAAGAATCATCCAAAATATCAAATTCTAGGAGAAAAATGGTCTAGAGTATAGATAAGAATAAATCTTACAGGGAGCTCAAATTATCTAGCATTACTATCCTCCACAAACCTGAGAGTGTAAATGAAGCCTGCAAAGGTGAATGTTGGGTCAAGGCTATGGATGACGAACTTGACCAAATTGAAAAGAATGATACTTGGGAATTAGTTCCTAGATCTCATGATAAAAATGTTATAGGAACAAAATGGATATTTAAGAATAAGCTGAATGAAAATGGAGAAGTTATTAGAAATAAGGCAAGACTTGTTTGTAAAGGGTATGCTCAACAAGAAGGTATAGATTTTGAAGAAACTTTTGCACCTGTTGCCAGACTTGAAGCCATAAGGATGTTTCTTGCTCTTTCTAGTTTTCAAAAATTCAAAGTATATCAAATGGATGTAAAATCAACTTTTCTTAATGGAGATCTAGAAGAAGAAGTTTATATTGAACAACCAGAAGGATTCATTCTTGGAAATGATGCAAAACTCATATGCAAGCTCAAAAAGGCTCTCTATGGTCTGAAACAGGCTCCAAGGGCTTGGTATTACCGCCTTGACAAATATCTACAACAACAAGGTTTCAGAAAAGGCTTTGCAGATAGTAATTTATAAACAAAGATTGAAAATGATAAACTACTAATTATTGTTGTTTATGTTGATGATATCATCTTTGGTAGTAGTTAGGAATACATGAGTCAGAATTTTGCATCAGTAATGCAACAAGAACTTGAAATTTCCTTACTTCGTGAACTTACTTATTTTCTTGGTCTACAAGTACAACAAACAAAAGATGGTATTTTCCTTTCACAAACAAAATATTTCAAGCAAGTATTGAAGAATACGGAATGGAAGATCCTAAACCAGTATGTACTCCAATGGTAACAGGATGCAGTCTCATCTCTAACAATGAATCACCAACAGTAAACCAGACAACATACAAATCTATGATTGGAAGTCTTCTCTATCTAACAGGTACCAGACTTGATATCATGCATGCGGTAGGAATTGTTGGAAGGTTCCAAGAAAATCCAAAGGAATCTCATCTTCAGGAAGTTAAAAGATTTTTCAAATATCTTCAAGGAACATAGGACTTTGGACTATGGTATCCTAAAGATACAGATCTTACTCTTCATGCATATTGGGTAGGAAATGTCGATGATCGAAAGAGCACTAGTGGAGGTTCATTCTATATGGGTTCACGACTAGTGTCTTGGTTCAGTAAGAAACAAAGTTCGATTGCCTTGTCTAACGCTGAAGCAAAGTATGTGGCTACTTCATCATGCTGCACACAACTACTTTAGATTATCCAAACATTACAAGACATTCAAATCACATGTACTCCACCCATTTCCATTTTATGTAATAATACAAGTGCCATTAGTATTTCGAAAAATCCTGTCATGCACTCGAAGACCAAGCACATACCCATTAAGTACCATTTTCTACAAGAACAAGTGCTTGAACAAAAGGTTAAGTTGGATTATTTTCCCTCCAAAGAACAAGTTGTTGATATATTCACCAAACTGCTTCCTAGAGAAACTTTAGAATATCTCAGACAAACGCTGGGAATAGTTACTGCATCATCCTGTTGCTAAATTCAATTTTCAGAGGAAGGTTATTATACGCGTGTTTCATGAAGTATAGTCACGTATACATGTGGGTTTCTGTGGCTGAAGTAGCGTATATGTTTTTCTAACATAAAAACAGTGGGTCAGACTCTGATATGGGTGCTCTGTCTAATATTGATGATTACAGTCTGACGATATGCTTTGTTCATTGATTTTTATCTAACTGACAAAGATTCCTTGATGAATGACTTGTTGACTATGCATAGGTAACACAGGTTCAGGGGGAGCATTAGCCTTCACATGCATTCTGCATTGTTGGCATTATGGTTGCTGAGTTCAACTATGGTTTCAGATATTTATATCATTTGTTGCATAAGTCATGTAAAGATCTAGGGGGTGATATGACTCCTTCTGTCATAGTCTATATTTGAATGAGTCCTATTGGACATATGATGTAATTTGTTTCCCCACTATGCATGGGATGGATGATGTAATAATTGATGTATTTCTATCATGTATAAACAATTGGTATATCCCCACTTGGTTGGGTGGATGAGTCAAATATGGTGTATCCCCACTTGGTTGGGTGATTGATGTATGTATGAGTCATTGGTCTTAGGGAGGTCATACTCACTTAGTTGAGTTCTAGAGTCATGTTATTCTTTTGAAACATATCTCTGCAGACTTTGCATGTACTCAGGGGGAGCATGGACAACATAATGTATATCAAAGAGGGATAGTAGGTTGGTCCGCCCTTTGCCCTTGATGTCAAAGGGGGAGAGTATTTTGGTGTTGGTGTTACATGTTATCTCTAACAGTTTCTACAACTTGCAGTAATCAACACCATCATGGTTGCCATCAAGTCCAAAGGGGGAGATTGTTGGAATTATGATATAAGTGTTGTCCTTCATGTCAACTCGCTCACAGTTTAGTTCAGTTTTTATGAAAGACAAATCGCAGTATAATAGGTCTATTCAGATGTAACAGGGCACTGGGACATGAGAACAGGTAGATGGAACTAAGGTCTACTGATTAGAATAAGGAAGTTGTAGGAAAGGGATGGTGTAAAGCATTTTAATGTGTGTACGCTGGCTCACTTAGTCAAAACAACATATACACGCTAGTTCACCGAAGTTACAAAAGGAGCGTATACATATAAACACACCTTCACAAAAAGAAAAGCATGTATATGTTGGAAAATAAAGGAAATACAAGAGTAAACAATACTAGGGCCCAATACCATGGTATTAGCTCGGAATATTGAGCGGAGTAACGACTATTTGATCCTGTACGGATCCTAAGTGGTTTTGGTCCAAGGTATTGAGAAAGGACTAACACTATATAAGGAGGAGAAGATCATAAGGTCAGAGGGTGCAAGACAAAAGGGCTTTCTCAGGAATACTTCTATCTGAAGTATATTTTATGGTGTATGGGTTGTGTTTGTGATTTGATATGAAATATTATGTGCACCTTGAATTCGATGCTGGATCAGGATCATGAGACATAAAATGACTTATCATTGAATGATTTGATATTGGTTGGGCTAGATCTGATTGTGTACATTCTTTAAATGCCATGATATGGGCTTGTCCAAAGTCTGGAATAGCAACGAAGTTATGAGTTAATATTTACAAATCTATACGCTGGTTTGTCTCAGTAAAAGTGCGTATACATGCAGGTTCTACTCTTCGAAGTAGCGTATACAAAAGAAAAGCCTATTCTTCAGATCTGACTGATCTATCTGACCAATTCTGTTGTTTTACTGTTGTCTTTCAATGAAGTCTTCTTAGATGTGAATGTAAAACTGAATGTATGAGGAGTTTGGTGTCTAATTGATTGATTGTTTAAGTAAGAAGGGTTATCTCTCCTACTGACTACCCTTGCATCTCTGGAATATCTCCTTGCTAAAAGCTATTGGAAATGCAATTGGGAAATTTTACTGCAGGTGCCCATAAATAGAGGAATATGCCAGAACCACCTATGCACGCATCTGTGTGGAAATGGAATTCAGGACCGGATTCCCATCTGAAATAAACCTAACATGTAAAGACTATGTGTGGAACCAAAAACTTGATTATGAAAGTGTCTTCTTCAGATGTCGATCCTGCTTTGAGATAGGCCATCTCGCCAAAAATTGCCTAAAAGCTTCCCAGAAAAATTATGCTAGAAAAAACCACCATAGATCTACATGGTGGGAAGGAGCACAAAAAGAACACTACACTGTCATCAAAGAGGAATACTCTAGAGAAAACTTTGAATCACAAGAAATTGGGCAAGAAAGAAACAACTCTCAAGAAAAGTAGGGAGAAAGCCCCACCCAACAAATCAACAGTTATGATGATTTGAATACCACACAAAATAAATCTTCATTTAAAAACAAAGCAGATCTCCTAGACCAAACTTCTCCTCCGACTATCTTCAAAAGGACGAACACAATAGATCGCGAAGCTAAGATACCAATGTCCCAAGAACCAGAAGAGATGAAGGAGATGCAAGATAAAGGAAGTTGGAAGACTGTAAAGGAAAAAAAGAGAGCTACAACACCAATCTCGCCAAGAAAGACGAGGAGGCAGATAATTAAAAACTAAGAAAATTATAGGTCCAATAGACCAATTTGGTCTCAATGGATGCTAACCACCGTCATCGTCATCATCATCATCATCTTCAAATTAACTGATGGTAGGTTGATGCGGTTTGAGTTTCAAAGTTTCATATGTGTCTAGTATGAAAATTTGATGAAACGAGGCCTTCATTTGTATTGTTGTGTACCAGGAGCATCTAGTCTGAAAATTTATGAAATGTGGTCCTTGGAAGAAGAGAGAAGGTTGTAACCATATATAGCCAAGCGCCTACGTACTAGTAAATGTATTGGCTAGTACAAGAGATAGGGGGTTGTAGCTCCCTTCCAATAGAAGCTAGAAAATGAGAGAAGGTCGTAGCCTTCTGCAAGTGGGTGCCTATGTACTAGTATGAGTCTGCTCCAGTGAAAGATTGTAAACATATTTTCTTATTATTAAAAGAAGACAGAGACGACAGTAGCAGGTAGTTTTTCTCCCGCATTCAGTTTCCACCTTAAATCTTGGTGTTCATGTGTGTCTCTTATGTGTGATTTTTTATTGTCTTTATTGCACTGCTTAACAAGTTACTAATGCACTGATTAAAGATCAACACATGATAAATTGATTAGATCATAATTTCTCTCAATATGCACTGGTTTCTCTAATAACAGTAGTGTGTACACACTAGTTTATTTCACAGAAGTAGCATATATAAATCTGTTTGGGAAATGAAAAATTATTGAACTGATAATATTGATTCACCCCCCCCCCCCCCCTCTCAGTATTATTTCCAACAAGGTCAATAAATTTTCAGCAAACTTTAAATCTCTTCTAATGATAACATTTTGGATTTAGGTTGAAGAAGTCTATATCCTTTGACATATTCAAAATATCGAACAAAAATACATTTTTCACTCTTATGTTCTAAGGCTTTATGTTTCTCATCTAGAATATGGGGCCATGATTCACTTCCAAAAACATGAAAGTGACTTACATTTGGTTTAATTGAGCTCCATGCTTTGTTTGGAGTTATATTCTTTAAAACCTTAGTGGGAGTGTGATTTACTATGTAATTTTCACAGTTAATTTCTTCTGCCCAAAAATTAAGACTAAGTCCTCTAGATTGAAGCATACAATTAGCCATTTCATTTAAGGTGTGATTCTTCCTTTCAATTACACAATTTTTCTATGGATTATATGGAACAATATGTTGCAATTGAATTCCATGCTCAGTGAAAAAGTTGATGAATTTGTTGTTAACATATTATCCACCATTATCAGACATTATCTTAATAATTTGATGTCTATATTGTTTCTCAAAAAACACCTTAAGTGCAAAGAACATGTTAAATACTTCACTCTTGAGTTTTATGAAGTATACCAAGTGCATCTAGAGAAATCATCAATGAAAGTTAAGAAATACTTGTAGCAAGAGAATGAAACAACTGAAAATGGACCACATAAACCACTATGCACAAGCTGTAAAGACGTTGATGCGTGCCAAGAGTGTTGTTGGGAAAAGTATCTATTCAAAACGCCCCTATCCCACTCTAAGGTGTAACAGTGCCTTAGCAACAAACAAGGAAAACTACTTGAGTATTCTTCTTTATGAAATGTAAACGAAGAGGAAGGATAAACTAACCTGTGTCTTGTGCTAGTTTGTTGATCCAATCGCTCCTCTCTTCAATAGCTCCCAGCTCCCTGCTCCTTTACCGGCCGAGCTTCACCGAATTCCTGCAAGATCACAGAAGAGAGAAACTACACGAAGATATAGACTTACATTCATAAAAACCTTAGGATCAGATTAAGCTAAACATGCAAATATAACAAAACATCATTGGTATACAGCATGTAGGAGAAACTCAAATAGTTTTATTGATATGATAAGAAAGTCCAAGAGGAGATACAACCAAGTGAGTCCCGATCCAGCATCTACCTCCCAGCAAAGGAATCCCTTCCTCACCTCCAAGAAAGCATAAATCACCCAATGCACTAATCTCAATCTTAAACCAACAACAATTCTTTGCAAAGTACAAAATTCCAGCCTCTGGATCTCTGGGATGAGGGATCCATATATAGATGTAAGCAGAGAGGATGAGTCAGCTTATGTTTTGACTTGTGGCTTCTCTCTGTCAGTTCTTGCTTCCACTTGGAGACTGAGAGCCTCTTACTCATCACTGGTCGAATTCAGTGAGGCAAGTGTCATTGGAGAAGATTCTGGAAGATTCCATTATCTTTCCACCTCGTTGAATGACTCTGCCACTTGTCATTTCCTGCTTAGTGCACCTGGGTAGTGCATTCAAGTGCATTGCAACGCACCTAGCCAGTGTATTTGGGTGCTTTGCAACGTAGCCAGCTAGTGGAGCACCTGAATTGATCCTGATTTGACTAGTTCTGAGTAATTTCTGGTGGAGAACTTCTGGGAGAAGCTGTCACTGGTTGACCTTATTCCTTTAGGGGCAGGAACAACACTTTTAGGGACTTTGGATCCCTTGGATTATGGACATTTCATGCTTAGAGCTGTAAGGCACAAAAATGTCTATAACAGTTGCCCCCTAAAGTATGAGGCCCTTTATCGGGTGAAATGCTTTATTAGGAGGATTCGAAGTTCATTCAATGCTGGGAGGAGACCTGTAATAAGATACAATACAATACATTATTTTTCATACTGTTTTCATGATCTAGCTGAGGCGGGCATTCCCATGCTCAGCTTTATAAATTCATTTTTTATGTACACCGGACAGACAATCGTCTGATGGTAGGCTGATGGTTTTGATGAAGTCATCATCCTTTTGGTAGGATGATTATCTGTTCTGCAATGCTGTACATGTCAATGTTTTTATTTTTCCTGAATATATATCGCAACCCGGATGGATGAAACTAGATCCAGGGTCTTCAATCTCGTCCGATCTTCACTCGAAGTATAAGTCGATCCATTTTTGAAATGTTTTGAAGTTGAACATGGAAAGACATCGCTTGATTACCAGTCAATGATGTAAACTGTTAACAAGCGCGAGAGGAATCACCGATAAGGATGATGACCCTCAAGGTACTGCAGTACAATTCACGTGGTGTGAATAAAGGACTTGGCGTCGAACACCATGCAAAATCTTTCGGTCGAAGGTCATTGATGTATACCTGTCGCCGGAAGTGAGAAACTTGCCATTGAGGCATGCAAGCTTCAATGTACTGAACGGGGTGTTCCTAGATCAACTTCTTGGATAATGAGCTGATGTCGACAAGACGTGATCCGTCAAAGGAGGGCCTTGATGTATCCCACATCAATGACACGGAACGGAGCAAATGATTTTGATGGAGGTGAAAACGATATAATGATATATGGTTCAGGGTGGCGGTCATGAAAGAATGAAGTATAATGTATGGTATTGGATGGGACACGGGTGACTTCTCTGGATGACTTCTCTTGAACATATCGGTGACACTTATATGATGGATTGGTAGCATTTACCCCAAAGGTGGATGGTATGGCGAGACCATGGTGATGTGACCGGTGAATGAAACAACCCAACCCGACTCAGGAACAAAGTGGAAGTGTCATGTTCAAGAGCGACTTGCTACCAATAAAGGTTCTTTGAGTTTCTTCCCAATTTTTCCCCAGTCATTGCTGACCAGTACCTCTTTATTTTTGTCAAGCTTGAGGAGGATAACATATGCTTGTTCTATAATTTGCCCTTCGGGCAAACCCATCGCTATGTTTTAACGAGCCTAGCGATAGTGAAACTCGTTCTCGTCTAAAGACAAGTTTGTCGCTATTAATGTTTTTAACGAGTCTAACGACAAAGATAACTCGGTCCTTTTCATTTTTAGAGAGTTTGAAAAGGTACGTAAAGTTAACTCCGAAATTCCTTTTTCGTCATCTAATCCCTTAAGTCCGAAAAAGTATAAAATAATACATAAGGGATGAATTTTCGATAGTTTTAACGAGCGGAACAAAACAAGCGCTCGATCTTTTTGTGCAATAATCCCTCAGGTCCAAAAAGATTAAAATCTAGAGGAGGGATAGCACTTTCGGTCGCTTTAACGAGTTGGAAGGCCAAAACTCGGCAATCTTTTCATATTTTACGAGTCAATTGAAAGGAGCTTAAAGAAGACTCATCTTTTGAGGAACGAGTGATAAAATGGGTAGCAGCTGATTCCAGGTAAGGTTTGGAATTTTCCAAGCATGGCAGTGTCACAAGGATGGCTAGTGAAATCACTCTTCGTAGCTGTTCGTCAAAATGGGTAAACAATCAAATGGAGGTGAATGATCGGCCAATGGAAAAGTGGGGGTGACGGTGCAAACACGACCAAGGCTTTAATGGCTGATAATGTTACATTCACGGTGGTTATTTACCGGAGGATAGTTCATTTTTTAACGAGCTTAAACGTGGATTGAAACACTTGCTCGATCTTATGTTTATTTTTTAACGCGCATGAACTATGTGCTAAAACTGCTCGATAAGATGGTCTTGTTTTGATTTTTTACCATAAATAGCTTTGCTTTTCAAAGATAGTACTGCATTTTCAATCACTTCATCAAACTAGTTAGAAATGAATAACATTTGCCTGAAAATGAGATTAAAACGCTAATATTTTACTTTGAACTACGTAAAAAGCAATTAAAAAGTGTTTTTACCTCTCATTTTACCATTTCATTTGAACTTGGCTTGTTGGAGCTTTGGAGGTGCCTCTTCCCCCTTGATTTTCATCAGCTGATTTCAGGAGATTCTGTGGACGATTCTCGGTGCCGTCTGGACCAGGTAGGAGCTAAACCTGAGCTCTTTCATTTCATGGTTTCCTTTTTGCATTCTGTGCTTCATTCTCTGCTTTTCTGAGCCCCTGGGGTTTGATGGGTGCGCTCTGCCATCAACGCACCCTGGGCATATGGAAACCTATGCTGAAAGTGGGTCATCATGAAGGTAACTTGACATTCAACGCACCCATAACACATGTTCAGGTGCATTGGGCGCAGAAAGGAAAGTTGTTTCACAGTGTTTTAATGGAACTTTTCCCTGTTTCTCATCAAAATCAGGATCTAATCTCCTCTCTTGTTTGTTTTTGCAGAGATATTGGAGCAAAATGACCCTTACATGGTGAGAACGAGAACATGAAGAAGAGGACATGATTGCCCTACATGATCCTGTTACAGTGAACGCGCTGCGGAACTGCGGTTTGCTGAAGTTCTTCCACATCTCTAGCATGATACAGCAGATCAACCTACTGCAGTATTTGCTCGATGCTTGGGATCCTATCAATCAATTTTTCCAGATTAGGGGCAAATCTATCCCCTTGACTGCAGTAGATATTTACTTCTTGACTGGCTTGTCGAGGCGGGGTGCCCCCATTTCTTTGTCAGGTTCGGCCCGAGGGAGTGACTCTGTTAGAGATTATGTCCGCCAGTATTGCAGGGAAGGATCTCAGTCGAGTAAAGATGGTAAGATCGTCATCCGAGATGTGACTGACAGGTCCCTTAGGTCTATCCTGTTTACCTTTGGTAGGATGGCCGGGAGTGCGTCTCTTCATGTAGCCAAGAGATCCTATATGCAGCATGCCTTGGAATGCCTCCAACCGAAAATATTCAACTGGTGTGATGCAGTACTTCTTGTGATGAAAAGTCAGTTGACCAAGGTAAAGGACGGGAGGTTGAAAAACTTTGGGTTCGGTTCTATTTTGACCGCCTTTGCCTTGGAGAATATACCACTGATGCAGCCGCAGTACATTGCACTCGACTTACCTTCTCCTACTGAACCACGTATGTAGAGATGGGTTGACCATATGTCTAGGCATGCTGGTCAGTCTCAGATTTCATTTTCTGATACCTTCTTCAAGTTGTTTGATCGGCAGGAGATGGCTTATGCCGAGTATCCATATGCTCGCATGGACTTCTGGGGTGATCCGGATTTAGTATTGCCGGATGGCGAGCAGTGGGGCGCTATTGGTAAAATCTTCGACCATATCATTGTTTACTGTTTTTATTTATAATGTCCTTGTGCTTTATTCTATCAAGACTTTAATCAAACTCTTGTGTACATGCAGATGTTGGTCCTGTTCGTCCAGTAGTTTGCCAGAGAGTGCCAGCCGCTGCCCCAGCAGGAGAGGCTGCCGGGAGGGTTATTCTTCGTGACCTTGATGTGGCCGAGACTCTCACAGCTGTGCAGGAGCAGTTTGAGAGCCTTACTCTCGGTATTCCAGATGTGAGGATCGACGAGCTACCTTTGCAGTTACAGCGACATACTACTGGTGTGCCTAGACGATGGACTCGTCTCTTATTCATGATCGCACAGGCTGTGACTTGCTATCACGAGCATCATTAGACTAGGGTACCCCCTAGCATTTTTGGGTTTTTGGGTCATGTGACTGATTTTGTCTTGGTTACAGAACATTATATGTAAACCATAAACAACTATATATATATTTTGATTTTCGGGGTTTTATTCTGGTTGAGCTATATGATCCACATGTAAAACATTGATGATGTGTTTCTTTTTACAAATGTTGCAAATGTCTATCTAACACATAGTTTGCTAATGAGTCGGTTAATGTGTTTAAGTTTCTGGAAATATGTTGGTATTGAATAAAATAAAATTGTCTTTCCAAAATCTTAACCCTTAGGAACATGCGATAAATAGCTGGGTTTCGGACGGAATATATACCATTGAGTTGTAGTATTACGAGTTGTGAGTCCAGCCTGACGATTAGTCGGCGTATACCATGGGTGATGGCATCAGAGAGAAGTTCTATCAACGCGCTATACTCAGTGATGTTATTCATTGATTGACCAATACATACACCTCTGAAACTTACTAACTCGCCGCTTGGATCAAAAATGACCCAGGCTGCGGAGGACAAGTTCTGCGAACTACGACTCGCTCCGTCGGCATATCCAACACATGTCTCCAAAAGGTTTGACATCTGCAATAAATGTAAAAAGGTGGATTACTCGACCAAAACGAACACTTTAGCGAAAACAAAATACAACAAAAGCATATTGGTTACTATTTAAGCATAGTAACGCTTGAGGTACAACCCATTACGAGGTTGCGCCACTGGAATTCGGTCATAATCCATTAAATCGTAGGCTCCTTTTGCTAACACCCGTTTAAAAATATAGGGACCCATCCATAAAGACTTAAATTTACCCGCTCCCAATTTATCAGATTCTTGGTCGTAAAGCAAGACCAAGTCACCTTCTAAGAAGACACGGGGTTTGACATTTTTGTTGAACTGCGCCTTGACTTGTTTCTTATGGGCTTCGTTAGCCAAAGCGGCATCACGACGGGTTTCATCCAATTGGATTAATTCCAAGAAACAGGCCTCTTCTTCTGAAGTTCCGGGGAGGAGATCGATTGCGAGTTTAAGAGACGAGATTTCGCACTAGACTGGTAGGACTGCTTCCAGGCCATATACCAGTTGGAAGGGTGTGAACCCGGTCGCATTCCTTACCAATGTTCGGTAAGCCCACAAAGCTGAGTATAGGATTAGGTGCCACCTTCTTTTGTGAACTCCGATCATTCTTTGCAACATGCGCTTCAGGACTTTGTTGATTGCTTCAACTTGTCCGTTGGCTTGTGGATAATACGGAGTAGAGCTGTCGTGAGACAATCCTAGTTTGGAAGCTAATTCGAGCATCATGTGATTGAAAAAATGCAATCCATGATCTGTGACTATAGCTTGTGGTACGCCGAATCTGGCGACTACATGATTGAAAAAAAAAAAGGGCAGCTGTTTCACCAGTGTTATCTAATGTAGGCATCGCCTCGGCCCATTTGGTAAAATAGTCAACTGTGACTATGATATACCCATGCCCCCCGGTCGAGGTGGGGTTACATGTCATGAAATCGATGCCCCATTTGGCGAACGGCCCAACAGCAACTATTGGCTGTAGAGGTGCGGGTGGTCTTCTGGTTTTGCTATCAAAAATTTGACAAGCATGGCAACTTCTGACTGCGGTTATGCAATCTTTGAACATTGTTGGCTAGAAGTATCCTGCTCGTAAGATTTTTTGTGCTGTAGCATATCCAGATTGATGCCCCCCACAAGCTCCTGAATGACACTCATTCAGGGCTTTTTCGGCCTCCTCATGGGTGAGGCACCTTCTCAGAACTGTATCGATGCCACGATGGTAAAGTGTATCACCGACGATCATGTAGTCTTTTGCTTGGTATCGAATACGTTTCTGTTCAGAGTGAGAGGTGTTAGGCCTAAACTTTTGGGTTTGGAGATAAATTATAATATCTCCATACAACTCATTGCTTGTAGATATCAGAAAAAAATTCTCATCCACGATTGATTCTTCTGATGTTTCATCGTTGGACGACGATGGGAGATCGCATAATAATTCTACAAAAACCAGAGCTTTCTTTGATTTGGATTTTAGGAATTCTAGATCAAACTCTTGAAGGATTGCTATCCATTTTGAATATTTGCCCCCCAGCAACTGTCGCGACAATATATAAGTCATGGGGTTGCAATCAGACAAAATGGTAGTTTCCGAAAGAGGACATAGTGTCGAAATCTTTGTATCGCTTAAACAACTGCAAGCGTTAGTTTTTCAACATAAGAATATTTGCTTTCTGTATCATTTAAGTTTTTAATTAAATAATATATAAGGTGTTCAATTCCATCGACTTCTTGTACTAAAACCATTGCGATGGTCGTATCTGCTGCAGCCAGATACAGGTTAAAATCTCTTTGATAATCGGGGGCATACATTAATGATGCTTTCATTAAGAAATCTTTTAAAGCATCAAAGGAAGCTTGCGCAACCTGATCCCAGACGAAGGGTACCTCCTTTTTCAAAAGACGTGTATAACCTTTATCAAGTTCGGTGTAATTTGGAATGAACCTCCTCAGAAAGTTTGCTTTCCCTTGGAGTTTCTGAATCTGAAGCAAATTTGAAGGTGGAGGCAAATTTATGATTGCCTGTACCTTGCACGGGTCGAGACGAATCCCATCCTTCGAGACTACAAATCCAAGTAAACGACCAGAACTGACGCAAAACACACATTTGTGTGGATTGAGTCGTATCTTGTAGTGTCGGCAACGTAGAAATATCGCTCTTAAATGCTGCGGATGATCAGTCCGCTTTCGCGAATGAGCCGGAAGGTCATCAAGGTATGGTTGAACGATGTTTTTGATGTCATGGAAGGCATAATTCATTGCCCTCTGAAACGTCGCCCCTGCGTTCTTTAAACCAAAGGGTAATTTTCGATATGTGAATGTGACCCGTGGACAAATGAATGTAGTCTTTGACTGGTCCTGTGGGCGTATATTTATTTGATTATATCTGGAAAATCCATCCATGAATGAAAATATTTCGCATTCGGCGCATTCATCAATTATCTGGTCGATAAAGGGTGTAGGGTAGTTGTCTTTTGGACAAGCTTGATTTACATCCCTATAGTCGACACACACTCTAATTGTCCCTTGTTTCTTCATAACAGGGACAATATTTGATACCCAATCAGTTAGAGGAACCGGGTAGATGAAACCAGCATGGAGAAGTTTTTCAACTTCTGCCTTAATGGCAACGGCTTTCTTGGGGTGCACCTGCCTGAGCCGTTGTCGTACTGGTTTGACATCTGGATACATCTTAATTTCGTGTTCAACGATATTCGAGTCGATGCCTGGCATTTCACTATATGACCAAGCAAAGACATCTCTGAATTCGCGAAAAAGAGCGTTATATATTTCCAGTTCTGAAGGAGAACAACATTTGCCAACATAAATATTCTCTACAACATCTGTTTTAGTCGAGATATTTATGGCTATAGTCTCTTCAATTTTGGATAAGTTTCGCTCGGAATCCACCGTATTTACAGTATTTGAAAGTAATTCAAAAACTGAAGGATGATAAAGGTCATCTTGAGTATCTTCTTCATAATCCGGAAGAAGGGAACGATGGTGGCTATCATTCCATGGTGCCCCTTCAATCAACATTGATTGTACAATTCCTTCGTCGGTTCCATGCACTCGCGACCAAGGATCTGAAGGGGTACCATATTCTCTAGACCAATCTACCCAAACACTTGATGAGCGTTGATTCGGGTTTGCCTCCCATGCTAGAAACATTGATTGCTATAATACTTCTATTGGGCTTGGGGGAAAAACCATTGCATGATCCATGTTGATATCATTTTCTGAAATCTTTGTGGAAGATATCATATTGCAGGTCCCTATCGACGCTACTTCCGCCAGATTGATTGGAGGTGGAAGAGCGAAAGTTCCCATTAGTATAGGATCTTTCAGTAGGCGTACTCCGATATTCTGAAGCGAATGGGCGCTTCCATGGATCATGGGAATGCTTCATGTAACTTGAGAACCATTAGGGAGGAAGTTTTGTTGGTCAATGATTGTAATCCCTCCTTGAAAGGGAAATGCAATCTTTCTAAAATAGGTCGACACAATAGCTGCCATGGCATATATCCATGGTCTCCCTAGTAGAATGTTGTAATCAAGATTCCCATCGATGACTTCAACATCTATTTCTACTGTTTTTCCCTCTAGTTCAACTTTCAAGTTATTTAGGATACCATATGGGGTATATTTCCTTCCGTCAAATGCTTTTAATGTCATCGAAGATCGCGACAAGGTTGGAGATCCTAAAGTTTTCCAGCAACTCATCGACATAATGCATGTGGATGCCCCCTCATCAATAATTGTTCGATGAACAGTTTTGTTGAGGGCTTTCACTTGAATAAGGAAAGCTAGTTGGGCTGGTAACTGAGGATCGTATCCTTTGTGGTCGAAGGATACGAGATTGGAATCCTTTGGGTCAACCCCACCAATGGCTGATAACAAGGCCTGCCTTTGGGATGGGCAATTTTGTAGTACTTCAAGAGTCGATATAGCGGATGGCGATTGGGCCAAATCTTCCACTATGTTATAATGCTGTTCCGCTCTAGAGCGGGGATTAAACATCGACTTGTGTACTACTCCATTTGGCGGTTTTATTGTTAATTCAGGAATGATGGGTGGTACAACTTCTGTCGAAGTTGTCGTCGAACTACTTGGTTGATCTTTATCCTTGCCGTTCAATAGCTGCGGATTCCCGTAATCTTTGTTCCTTGTCGAAATCAAAGCATCATTTTGCTGTTTTGAAACTGACAACATTAGCACTTGAGACGGGGAAGCATTTCCACTATCAACCAGATTTGTTCCTGGATTTGGAAACGAATCAGTTAACACTGCTGAGGTTTTCGAACTTTTAAAGAATTTCTTAAGCTCAGCTCTGTATGGACAATCTGCAGTCCAATGATCCTCATCGCATATGTAGCATGGATTTTTTGGTTTCCTATTTCCAGGAGGGTTTGAAGAAGGTTTTTCAGGGGATGACTCATCCTGTTTCTTCTTCTTCCCTTTGCCTTGTTTCTTCTTGCTTCCTGGTTGTTTGGTTTCTTTGCCCTTATCTGTCGATACGACATTTACTTCCGAAGCAAGAATTTGATCTTTTTCATTTTGATCTGAAATCTTACGGGCTTTCTTGGACGTAGCCTTTGTCGATTTCGCGTTTGTCGTGCCAATCACGCCATCACTGGCGTGAGAGTCATTGTTTGATTTAGGAGGAGGAGGAATTGAGAATTCCGGTCTAGGGGCGTCAGGTATTTTGTCGTAGAGCGTGCCAGACTGAGTATAGACCAAGTCCAGATATTGCGCACGAGCGATAACTTGCTCTTCCGTTACGACTCCCCCCTTTGCCACATCTTCCGTGATGGTAGGAAGTAAAGACTTGATAAACCATTCAGCTAATAGCTGATCGGGAACGTATGTTTTTACCATCCTGCGACGACGTCGCCACTCATGTATATGATCAGATATGTGAGTGGCCGTTGTCTGTTTGAAGTTGGTTAGGAGTTCCGTTCCCGTTTCATACCTTATCGGTAATTGAAAATGGGTTTAGAAAGTCGTGGCTAAGGTACTGAAGTTGTCGAACGAAGCTCTAGGAAATTCAATATACCATTTTGCCGCTAGACCCGTTAATGTCCTCTGAAAAAGGCGAAGCCTTATCGAATCATCGTTTAGGGTGTTTGATGAACACCATAGATGAAATGTCATCACGTGATTCGATGTATCTTCACCTAGATTTCCATTAAATTTAGGAATATCTGATGGAAGTTTATGAGGGATTGCTGGCCACCAAGGGGCGTAAGCAATTGGATCGTTTGTTAACCGGTGTAAATCGGGTAACTCTAAAGTTGCCACGAATGGTAACTGTTGATTCAGGTTAGGTGAAGCATACCCAGGATATGATGGAATTGCCTGAGCAGTTGGCCTTTGTATACCAGCATAATGTAGTTGATGCTGGTACGACTGATACGGTTGGTGGACATGACCATTGTAAAATGGTTGATTTTGACCGTTTTGAATGTAAGACTGTCCATTGTTCGCAAAGATCTGCTGCTCAAAACCTTGGTATACTTGTTGGAATTGTGGTTGTTGGTATTGCACCAAGCACGATTGTGAAGCCATGCTCTGTTGCGCTATACTAACCGTTGGACCAAGGTGTGGGGTAATTGTACCCGTCAGGACCTGTGTCGCCCCACTAGTTGGCGATTGTGGTTGAGTCACCGGGTCAAGGGGCTGTTGCATTACAACCTGAGAAATCTGAGGTTGACATACAACAGGCAGCGTTTGAACTTGTGACACTGTCACAATAGCCGGTGTAGTAGGTATATTCGACACAGGTACACATTGTTGCATTGAATATACAACCCTTGGTTGTTGGGGTAGTATAGGTACCCAACCACTTGAGGTTATTCCAGTATAACCTGAATATTGTTGTGAACTCCCGTATGGATATCCTCCCGGAGGGGGTAATGAAAGGGCATACTGCCCCCCATACGGTGGTAATCCGGAACTCAAGGGTATTGTCTGCCCTTGGGGACTGGATTGCCCAAATTGACCTCCAAATGGATCAATTTGTCGAGACTCAACATAAGAGTTGCCGGATATTATTCCGGAGGAACAAACAGGAACAGACCATACTGTCGAAATAGCCCCTGGATGGACTCCTTCTAGCAGTTGTGAGCTAGTCAGGACAGATGGTACGCCGACAAACATTGTAGGAGTGACGGCAGGGAGTTCTGTTGTCACTGTGTCAGTCGACATAGTCCTAGATGTTGACGGTTGCTCAGACATTTTGAGTCTATCCAAAAGATTACCTAGCGATTCTACAAGAACTTGCACTGGTGGTAGACTAACTTCTGATGTCAAAGGAAATAGAGTGAACCTGACTCCAAAATGTGTTGGAGTACTTGCTTGCGGATCTTCTACAATTTCCTCTATCGCAATCAAACCAGGTGGAAGGGGAAGACTGTCAGGTCCGTAAAATATTTCTGGTACCGAAGAAGGGGTTAAATCGACAGCGACAGATGTTTGAAGAGCAAGACTCTCCGAACCGGTTGTAGATGGAACTGGTTCAGTAACACAAGTGTTTACTCTCAGACTAGGATCAGTATCACTATCCCTCTGTGGCTGTTGAACTTCTTCTGTAGAGGCAGGTTTTCCAGAAATGTTTGGAGTAACCGGAATCTCAGATGTTGTTGGAACACTTGTTCTAACTTTAATAGGAGATTTGGAACCGGTTAAACGAGTTCGCTTTGTTCATACTGTTTTCGATTCCGGAGACAAAGACGGTTGACTCGTAAGCCTCCGTGAACGATGGGGTTTCAATTGACTTTCTTCCACGATTGCAGATCACTTGATCAACTAAAATACAAAAGGGGAAGTATGTTTCCGAATTAAATGAATTTTAGATGCTTTAGACACAACTTGTTTTTTCAGTTTTTAAGAGTCGAGAAAAAACAAAAGATGACTCTAGTCTCCTTCGATTTTTAATGAGCCTGAAGTGACAAGTGCTCAGATGGACCTTTTCCGTTAAGGAGTCTGAAAAGGAACGAAAGGGACTGCGTTGGAGTTCTAGGTAGAGGGTGTGCCAAACCAATCGCAAAACCACAGAATACTTTTTAGGGTACGGGCGGTCAATCTTCCCGAATGCTGTGTTCAGTTCATTGTGATCAGTAGGGCGGCCGACATGGCTTCCTATGGATAAAGGTTTTATGCCTATAGGGGTCTCCCAATATATACTCGACGGTACGTGGGAGCACAATCCGTACTGGCACTTATCGTCTCTCAGGAGGAATCACCCAACCATCAATGAGGCCGACAATCACCAGGTTTTACGACGCCGGAACACGTCTCTAGCCTAGACCTCTATGTTGTGCGTTAAGTTACAAAGCGTTGTTAAGTTCATTCAATTTATTTTAGGTTGATCTTTCTTAGAAGTTTGCCTTTTTGGATCACCACGAGATGTAGATTAAATTCCTAAATGCAATCTAAAGATGATAAGCAAGCATTTATCTCTTTTCAACAATGAAAATGCTGGCTACAAGGGGAAAAGAAAGACACAATCTTTTCTCAAAGAGCAAAGAGCACACTGTAAATGCACTTTTCCTAAATCAAGCCATACAAACTATCAATATGCAAATGCACAAATGCATGTATTTGTTTTCACTTTCTTAATATTGATGCCTAAAAAGAAAGTTGATGTACAAATTTGAATTTGCTTTCAAGTGAAAAACACAAACAAGCTTCTTTTTCGAAATCAAAAGGTAGAGAAGATTATGAAACTTTATGATTTTGAAGTAAACACTCGTTTCGACACTAGAAAGAGACAAATTCAAACCAAAGCAAAAGTAAAAAGTATAATCAACTGTCAACAGCAAAGGAACTTTCTCCTAAGATCAAAATCGACACTTACGACAGATCTAAATCTAAGGACGACAGTATGACTATTTCACTTTTCAATGGAAAACTGTAAATGATGTAACAAATACACAAAGAACACCTACAGTCTTTTTGTACAAAGGAGGTGGAATTAAGGCAGAGAAAAGGGGTTTTCAGATAGGTACACACACTGATAACAGGCTGCAAAAATCAGAGATAAAACTGAACACAAGGATGCAAAGAACCACAGCTGCACAGGGCAAAGGCTGATCAGCGCACCTGTTGCACAGAGAAACTGAATTGCAACACAGGTAGCCCTCTCAGGACCTGCGTTGAAATGCAGAACCTCTTCACAGAGACCGCACTGAAGCAGAAATGAGAATTTTCTCTGGGTTCTGGGTCACGGTTCGCAGTTTAATCTACAGTTTTTGGCCAAGTAAAAGCAATCAGTAAGGTACAATTAGAGGGATGATTTCAAGGAGGACTAAGAGCTATCACAAAGGGCAATTAGAGCATTTGTGGATCAGCTGTTCAGATCATAAACAGGCCCAGTGAGTGGACTAGAGTAGCAGATCTCTACTTTGCATTTGTAAATGGCAAATGCAGTTCGATTCGCCACTCCTAAGTTTATGAGAAGAACAACAATAGAAACACAAATAAACTAACTAGATACGTTCCCCAGTATGGTCGCCATTTTGTTGTTGGGAAAAGTATCTATTCAGAACGCCCCTATCCCACTCTAAGGTGTGACAGTGCCTTAGCAACAAACAAGGAAAACTACTTGAGTATTCTTCTTTATGAAATGTAAACGAAGAGGAAGGATAAACTAACCTGTGTCTTGCGCTAGTTTGTTGATCCAATCGCTCCTCTCTTCAATAGCTCCCAGCTCCCTACTCCTTTACTGGCCCAGCTTCACCGAATTCCTGCAAGATCACAGAAGAGAGAAACTACACGAAGATATAGACTTACATTCATAAAAAGCTTACGATCAGATTAAGCTAAACATGCAAAGATAACAAAACATCATTGATATACAGCATGTAGGAGAAACTCAAATAGTTTTATTGATATGATAAGAAAGTCCAAGAGGAGATACAACCAAGTGAGTCCCGATCCAGCATCTACCTCCCAGCAAAGGAATCCCTTCCTCACCTCCAAGAAAGCATAAATCACCCAATGCACTAATCTCAATCTTAAACCAACAACAATTCTCTGCAAAGTACAAAATTCCAGCCTCTGGATCTCTGGGATGAGGGATCCATATATAGATGTAAGCAGAGAGGATGAGTCAGCTTATGTTTTGACTTGTGGCTTCTCTCTGTCAGTTCTTGCTTCCACTTGGAGACTGAGAGCCTCTTACTCATCACTGGTCGAATTTTTTGAGGCAAGTGTCATTGGAGAAGATTCTAGAAGCTTCCATTGTCTTTCCACCTCGTTGAATGACTCTGCCACTTGTCATTTTCCCGCTCAGCGGACCTGGGTAGTGCATTCAAGTGCGTTGCAACGCACCTAGCCAGTGTATTTGGGTGCTTTGCAACGCAACCAGCTAGTGGAGCACCTGAATTGATCCTGATTTGACTAGTTCTGAGTAATTTCTGGTGGAGAACTTCTGGGAGAAGCTGTCATTGGTTGACCTTGTTCCTTTAGGGGCAGGAACAACACTTTTAGGGACTTTAGATCCCTTGGATTATGGACATTTCATGCTTAGAGTTGTAAGGCACAAAAATGTCTATAACAAAGAGGCACGTCTTTTAAAACTATCCTGATGATGCTTTTCAAGTGCACATCTAGAACAAACACCATCTCTGCAAGATACCATAGGAAGACGTGTCACCATATTTTATTTACATCGATTTTGAAGGGAGAGATAGTTTAAGTGACCAAATCACTTATGCCAAAGTTTTCTCACTTCATCATTATGAGCAACAAATACCGAGGGAAGAGTTGATGACCCAAAGTTGTTAAGCTTATACAAGCTTATAGAATCATCAACAATGCAGTAGCTAAAATCTATCTAGGATCTCTTAGGTCCTTAATTATAACATCATGAGATGAAAATTCAATGGTTTTACCTTCATTTGAATGAGTTATCTGATATACAGATAGAAGGTTGCAAGATAAGGTAGGAACACATAATACATCATTAAATTGACCATTGTCTAGATGAATAGTTCCTTTCTCTACAACACTAAGAGATATATCATCAGCAACATATATATTTTTGGTGTTACAATCATTTAAAGAAGAAAATATGGTTTAGTTTTTGGTCATGTGATAAGAAGCTCCAGAATCAATGAGCCACTAATGAGAATGAGTAGAAGTAGATACATTTAGTGCATAACCAGACTGAGATGCTTGACAACCACATGCAAAAGGTGTTATTCCTGAAGATGAAGTTGAAGTTGAGGAGTGCTCCAAAGGGATGTTATGATTCTTCATTGCTACTTCCAAGGCTTCCATCTACTTAAAACATTTGGATTCTAAGTGGCCATCACGGTTACAAAAGTTGCAATGTCCATCAATCTTCTTCCCTTTGTTTTTATTTGCCTTATCATTTTGTTGAGTTGATTTTTCAGTTTGAGACTGAAATGGCTTAGGACCCTTGTTTGTTATAGGACCATTCTTTTTAGGATGCTACTTCTTATGATTCTTTGAACTTGGTTGTTTTTGGGCTGCTAAGGATTTCTTAGAAGAGTTTACAGTATTAAGAAGACCAAGGTGTAAGAGTTTTTCTTGTTCCCTTATTAAACAATCACAAAATGCATCAAAAGAGGGCGACTTGTAGACTTGTCCTTGAGAAATAAAGACTTCTCTAGTAGAATGGAAGGCATAAACAAACATAGAGTAAGCTAGTCCTAACTTAGTAAGAATGGAATAAATGAGCCTACTAACTTCCTTCTTAACCTTAACACCTTCGAACAGAAGTCTAAGGTTCTTAAACTCAGACAAAAGAATCTTCAATGGAAGAAAAAATATTGGGGTCCAAAGTAAGTGACTCATTTTCGAGTTTATGGGCTCTAATTTCATTTTTAATTCCAAAAACCTTATTGCATTTTTTCATTTCTTCATCGGGGCTATCAATTTATATGATATGGAATCTAGGGTTCAGAGAAATAGACATCCCTATCAACCCACATGATTGATCTCGCCTATTTTCCCATTTTGCTTTCTTATCTTCATCTTGCGGTTTGGACTGTTTGCGTGATGCTATTCTATAAAGACATTTACATCCAAGTAAATACACCATGTAGGATAACCATAGGAAGTAGTTAGTGCTATCAAGAATAACTAGGCATGGACTTTCTATTTTCAAAGAAAATGAAGTTGTATATGCTAAAACTAAGTAGGCCAATGGAAATATCTCAAAACATTAGGCCAACTAAAAAAAAATGGCTCTGAAAACGACTTCTGGATGAAGAAGTTATGATTTTCTGAAGAAATGTTGTTGAAGATGACAATGAACTACATGAACGTTTGGAAATCGATGATAATGTTATATTTACAAAAAAAATCAAACCTTTATAAATAAGTGAAAGTCACTTTTACTATTGTACTTGATGAATTACCCACTAAATTGTAACTAGAATAAAAGATAGTGTGACTTTAGAATTATAAGTGACACACTTTTTATAATGGGTGAGAACACTTTTACATCAAGTAACTTTAAAACATAAGTTACATGTGTTTTTTGAAAATGTAACTCAACAAAGAGAAAGATTTGAACCCAAGAACTCTATTCGCATAAACTAACCTTAGACCAAGTGAGCTAGTTTAAAAGCTTAGTAATTTTTGGAAAGAATGAAGGGTTTTTTATTTTTGATTTTTTCTCTCACTAAATCTTTGGGTTGCGTGCTTACTTGAAAAACCATTTTTTCAACTCCAAATCTTAAAAATGACGTAGCTAGGGATACCATAAACCTTTTCGTGTGAAACGAAAAGGGTTCCTCACTCGAACATAAACAATAGATCTAGGAAATGACAGTCGGATGCAGTTGTACGAACTTTGGATTTGGATCACCAATGGATGTGTCCCTTGAATAACTCTAACACCATGTGGAAATTTACACGTTAATTTACTTAGATAGAACACCAAAGCACACTGCTCACAAACAGATCATAGATCAGTACACCAGTATTCTTGACATGGCTAAAACCCTCAAAACGGGAAACAGTCCATGACCACAGCTAACGCAGACACTTCAAGCATTTATTAGTGTGAAAGAAAGAAAATTTACATAAACTAGTCTCATGAACGGTCACCTACCAAATGACCCTCCATGCTCTTTAAATAGAGATCATGGAACAATCAGGTGTTAAGCCACGGATCAAGTGTCGGTAATATCGAGAAGAGAATGAACCCTCGGGTCACTTCATGTATAGAACATATCGTGACCATCGAATTGTAATTTAAAAAAAGCACATACTAAAGAAACACAGTTTACCTAACTATACACTAGATGTTAGGTCCTTAAAATACCAATGATTCCCCCATTGCTGTTGTCGTTGTATTGCTTATTGTTAATATTGTGCCCCTATTGTCCCCATATTGTTATTAGTGTGCCCCATAGAAACCCACTATTGTTATTGTTGTTCCCTTATGTTAATACTGTTAGGTCGGCTTGATTATATTGTGACCCCTTAGACTCCTATATATAGAAGGGAGGTTTATTCATAAGTATCCTCCAAAAATTGTTCATTTGTGTAATGTCAAGGAGGTTTCCCCCTCGAAGAGGCTGAATTCTAAGGCGTTGATATATCTTTTTTATCTTTTCGTGAGCTGGTTTCCTAACATTTGGTATCAAAGCTTTGGATTCTAGGGTTTCGCTGCTCCAAACAGGTCATCATGGAATTTTCACTATAACTTTTTTCTGTGATGTTTCAGAAGCTAAAAAAAAACCCATTTGAGCCGAAATAGTTCTCAACTTCGGGACCAAATTTTAGAGCTTCTCGCATTATGTGTTCAGAGATATGATCTAAGGAAGTTAGGGATTTTGGAGACTCCCGAATTATATTCGAAACAAGTGACCAAGGGAAAATTATCATAACTTTTGTTCTAAGCATCAGATTGAAATTTCGTCAGAAGTTACAAAAAGGGGATGACGTGTAGTCTTCTGTATATCCATTTCATGTACTAAGGTCGAAACCATGACACGTGTCACTTCGTACAAGTTCGCTCTACTGAACTATTATATAATCAGGTCATCGTGGGAGATTTGGCATAACGCTTCCTTCGACAATCCAATTTTGATCAGACTTGTGGTGTTAGAAAAGAGGACTCAAAGGGCTACTGTAGGGCGCAATTTTAGATATTTGAGATTCGCAGTTACAGAGATACAATAGATTCAATATTGAGCTCTTACAAAGTGAAGAAAAGGTGTGTAGTTTTTTTAAAATTTTACATAAGATTGGTTTGAAAAATTAGTTTGAAGGAATTCAAAGGGAATAATGAAGAATTATTAGCATTAATTGATGCCCCGAAGAAAGAAAATGGAAACACCTAGTAAGAAACCTGAAAGCCCTAGCATGAATCATGAAGAAGAGGAGGAAATGCAACACAATATATCAAAATTACAAGACCAAGTACAACAAATTTCACTCTCACAAAAGGCAACTAAAGCCAAGATGAATGGCGTGGAAGCTAATATGAATGGAATGCAAGTCAATATGGATGGAATGGATGTTATATGGAAGAATTGAAGATAAATTTGAATAAGTTGCTACAAGAAATGGTTACTAATGGTGAAAGGGTAGTACAGGAAACTCATGATGAGAAAAAAAGAAATGTTAATCATGATTTCATAGACTCTAATGTTGGATTGAAGACCCACCATGTTCCAAAAATTGATATGAGGAAGTTTTATGGCAAGGATCTCGGAACATGAATACTACAGATGGAGCAATTTTTCGAACTCGATAATGTGCAAAACACACAAAAGGTATGTATTGCAACTTTATATTTGGAGCCAAATCAGTTTGTATGGTATCGATGGCTTTGCTGTCGTACACAAATTGTCACTTGGGCAATTTTTACAGAAGAAATGATAGTGGATTATGAGGATACAAAAAGCAATACCTTTTTTAGCTAATTGATAAATCCCAAACAAAAGGGTCCAATGATGGAGCACATTGAGGACTTCCAAAAATTGAACATAAGGGTAAAAGATATTCCAGAGGAGCATAGGATTGATGTTTTCATAGGGAATTTAAAGAATAATATCCAACAATAAGTTCTCCTTTGGGAACCTGATTCATTAGAGAAGGCATTCAGGTTAGCAAGAAAAATGGAAAGCAAAATTATGGCAACTAGGAAGCCTAACACTCACAACTATAAAGATGGAAGTGTTGTTGCCCCTAACCTTCCACAACCTACAATGTTGACAACACAACAATTAGAAGAAAAAATAGCAAAAAGGTTTTGTTACAGTTGTGATAGAAAATACACTAAAGGTCATAGGTGTGCTAAGAAGAAATTATTCTACATAGATTGTGAAGAGGAGGAAGAAAAGGAACAAGAAATGTCAAAAGAAGAGGATATACTCTAGAAACAAAGCCTAGATAAAGAAGAAATGAATTCTACCATATCTTGTAATGCATTGGCTGGAATTACCACTCCTCAAACTATCAAGATAGAAGGACATATCAAGAAGAAAAAGGTAATAGTGTTGATTGATTCAGGAAGTACCCATAATTTTATTCATTGTAAGACAACCAAGGAATGGAATTTTGCTTCCTATATCCAACACCAGAGTGTCAAGTGATGGTTGCAAGTGGAGGAACCATAAATTTCTTTGGAAAGTACCATAATATCAAGCTATCCATGGGAGAATATGTATTGAATAGCCTAATGCTTTCCATTCCAATGGGTGGTGTTCATGTTGTACTAGGAGTCCAATGGCTCCAATCCTTCGGTATAATAGCTTTTAATTTACAAGAACATTTCATGAAATTTTGTGCAAAAGGAAAGGAAGTTGAATTAAGGGGTATTGTAGGGAAACTAGGAAACATAATCAGCTCTAATGGTATGACAAAGCTTATAAATAAGGAACAACGAGGTGTAATTTCACAATTATGTTTGCTAGAGGTTTCCACATCAAAATCATCTATTTCTCCAGATCTCCAGAAAGAATTGGACAATCATTCCAAGGTATTTGAGACTCCCAAAGGCCTCCCACCTATTCGTGATCATGATCATGCTATTCATTTGATTCTAGAAAGTGTTCCTCCAAACATCAGGCCATACAGATATCCCTATGCCCAAAAGAGTGGAATTGAACGTATGGTTGCATAAATGCTAGAGGCTGATATAATTCAACCTAGTCAAAGTTATTTTTCTGCTCCAGTAGTATTCGTGCACAAGAAGGATGGATCATGGTGCGTGTGTCTAGGTTACAAGGAGCTCAACAAGCTCAGTATTAAAGATAAATTTCCCATTCCTATCATTGATGAATTATTGGATGAATTCCATGGATCAATTTACTTCACCAAATTGGATCTTCATTCAGAATATCATCAAATCAGAATGAAGACTGAAGACATTCTGAAAAACAACATTTAGAACTCATGAGGGTCATTATTAATTTTTTGTTATGGCTTTTTGCCTTACCAATGCACCTTCTACATTTCAAGGTTTGATGAATTCCATTTTCAAACCCATACTTAGAAAATTTGTGTTAGTATTTTTTGATGATATACTAATCTACAGCAAGTCTTGGAAGGATCATGTTGAACATGTTGACAGGGTGCTCAAACTATTGAAGGAGAAACAATTATATGAAAAAAGCTCCAAATGTTTCTTTGGATTACAAGAGGTTGAATATCTAGGTCATATTGTATCTCATGAAGGTGTTAAGGTAGACCCTAGCAAACTAAAAGCCATTAAGGAATGGAAAATCCCCACATCCATAAAGCATCTGCGAGGATTTCTCAGGTTGACAGGGTATTATCGCAAGTTTGTTAAGAATTATGGGAGAATAGCAGCACCTCTAACAACATTATTTAAGAAGCATTTTCATGGACTCCAGCAGCAACAAAGGCCTTCGAACATCTTAAATAGGCAATGTTCCAAGCATTGGTATTAGCTACGATGGACTTCACAAAAACCTTTATTGCGGAATGTGATGCTTTAGGAAATGGAACTAGTGTTGTTTTAATGCAAGATGAAAGACCCATGGCTTTCGAAAGTTTCCTAATCAAAGGAAAGTATTTACATAAAGCAATTTATGAGAAGGAAATGTTGGCAATACTACATGCACTTAAGAAATGGTGACCCTACCTAATGGGAAGACACTTCAAGGTAAAAACGGATCATGATAGCCTTAAATACTTTTTAGAACAAAGATTATCCTTTGAAGAGAAACAAAAATGGGTCACAAAGATGTTGGGTTATGACTTTAAAATCATCTACAAAAAAGCGAAGAAAAATGTTGTGGCAGATGCATTCTTAAGAAAGGATGAGGGTGTGGGAGCATTGTTGTGTGCCATTTCTATTATCCAACCAGATTGGATAAATGAAGCAAGCGATGAATGGAAGAATGATGACGAAGTGTGGGCACTCATTCAAAAGATACAACACGATCCCAGTACATCTGATACATTTAGCTAGAAAAATGATTCGTTATGATACAAAGATCGCTTATACCTATGTAATAATTCCCAACTCAAACTAGATATTCTTATACTTCTCCCTTAGGAGGGCACTCAAGATTTTAAAAAACTTACCACATGCTTAAGAAGGAATTTTTTTGGGATGGCCTTAAATTAGAGATTAAAAATTTTGTGGCGGAATGTTTGGTTTTTCAACAAAATAAAGTTGAAACAATTAAGACCCCATGTCTATTACAACATTTATCCATTCCAAGCCAACGTTGGGAGGAGGTTTCAATGGATTTTATCATAGGTTTACCCAAGTCCGAAGGAAAGATTATCATCATATTGGTAGTTGATAGACTTACCAAGTATGCACACTTTTGTGCATTATCGCATCCATTTAAAGCCAGTACAATTTCTACTACATTTATGGAAGCAATTCAAAAGCTACATGGAAACCCAAAGATTATTGTAAGTGACAAAGGTCCCATTTTCACTAGAAATTTTTGGACAAAATTATTTTCTTGTCTCGGTACTCAGTTAGCTCATAGCTCATCTTATCATCCTCAATATGATGGGCAAACTGAGATAGTAAACAAATGTTTGGAAGGATATCTTCGTTGCTTTGTATATGATAAAAAAACACAATGGGTCAAATGGTTGCCTTTGGCTAAATGGTGGTATAACACTTCCTTCCATACTGCAACAAAAATGACCCCATTTATGGCACTTTATGGATATCATCCACCTTCCATCACATAATATTTAATAGAAAATTCTAAGGTTCAAGCAATGGAACATCACATCGAGCATCAACAACAAGTTCTCCAACTCTTAAAGGATAACCTCACATTGGTGCATAATAGAATGAACCAACAGGTAGATCAACATCGCAACGAAAGAAGTTTTGATGTAGGTGACTAGGTATCCCTACGGTTACAACGATATAAACAAATGTCCCTTAAGCAAGCTGGTGGGCTCCAATATTGTAGCAATAATGCTACAACTCCTGGAGCTTCCTATCTCTAATTTTATCAACCCGGTAGTTCGTACAAACTTGGAAGCGACGGTGTTGTATGCACAAGTACTAGCTCTTGTCGCAGCTGTCACTTGGTCAGCTGGCACAAGTCCGCTAGGGCTCAAGCCAACTTCTATATGCTCTCAGAAGAAGCTTGCTAAATGATGGACGAAGGCTATCTTAAAGGAAATTAATCTATTTTGAAAAAATGAACTGAAAGCCAACAAAGCATGAAAACCCCTAGTAAACCCTAATTTGACTAGCTAGGCCCTTACAATGCAAAACTGTGAATAAAACTTCTACCAGTGATGCCATTACTTGCAGTGAGCTGAAATACATGCATCTAAGCTACTTGCATCTGAAAAGACATGCTTTTGTATTTTTTCATTAAGTGGTTGGATTTATTGTGATGATGCTTTTGATTAGGGTTTGACTGTGCAGGAGTGGTTCAAATGGAAGGAAAGCATGGGCAAGGTCAAGGGGGGCTAGGAGAGGCCCTAGAGGATCTCTAGCATCAGTCCATAGAAGTCTACCACGTTCGGATGCTCAGCAACTGAGTTTGCAGGCTTCTACAGGAAGTCTGCAGGGATCTTACAGGAAACACAGGGGTTCTACAGGAAGTCTGTGAAATTCTACAGGATGTTCGACCGTGGGAGTTTTGGGAGATGGTGAAGTGATGGAGTGGTATGGGAGGATAGGTGAGATGGAGATGGAACTGGTGATGGCTCAGGAGCAGAGAAGTCAGATGGAGAAAGAGTGCATGCAGTGGGTTGATGGCTGGAAGGATGGGATCAACGAAAGGTTAAGTAAATGGAGCTACGTGAGTAATGGAAGAGCTGGAAGGTAAACGAGCTGAACAGAGGTCGGTTGAGTGGCTTTAGGTGTGGTTGACAAGAAGAGGAAGGTAATGGAATGGTGTGGAGCAGTGTAGATGAAACAAATTGTCTATGAATGTCACCAAAAACGAGAACTCTTTAACCTATGTTAACTGTGCTATTTTGAACCAATGAACAGCAGTGCAATTTGTGAAAGAAACTCATGCATGGAAGTGGAATGAAGAAGTAATGATCAAGACCAAAGTGCATGGATGGATCTACGACTAAAGTAACTGTTGCAGCTTGCATGGAAGTAAAAGACTGCGTTTCTTTTTGGTGGTTGATATGGACTGCACCCCAATCCCTAAGCAGAGATGGCAGTGATCTCTAACAACCTTTTTCTTGGAGCTCCTGTGTATTACAAACCTCCTATCGAATCTAAGCAGCTGAAAGCAAAGTAACCATAAGCTAATCCTACTCAATCACACGAAAACTAAATCAGCAGACTGTAAATTCGAATTGCATGTCAAAGTAAAGAAACAAAGTGCTGGAACGAAAGGCAAATAACATTACAACACAGAGGAGGTCTATTGCTCTCAGGTTGGGCCCTAACCTGAGAGCTATAGCTCCCTTAGAAACTCAGAATGAGATCAAAATCTGCCTGCCTTTATTCATAACCAAAAATCTGATGTCATGCCAAAACTGGCTTACAAAAAGAACCAACACCGAGCTGCAGCTTGTACTTCAAAATCACAATAGTAATACAAAAGTTCAAAAAGCTCCTATCAAAGGCTACGGCCTCAGTATTTATGCAAAATGATAATCCAACAGGTTTCCTTGATTTGTGGAGCTCGGCTATCCAACTGAAGGTTAAACTGTTGATCCTGTAGAACAGTTGTAACTGCTGTTCCTGTAGAACGGTTGGCTGCCTGTAAGCTCGGTGGGGAGATTGGTTGGAGCTCGGAGCTATGGTGGGAATCACGAGGAAGGTCCCCAAGACTGTGGACATCCTCTCATAAAAACTAGCAGTGCCACCTTACTGTCTCCTTGTCTCCTTTTTCGTGGTCTTTGCTCCCTTTTAATGCCAAAAACCTGAAATCATCATGTATTAGTCACGTAGATAGAATGCCTACCCTTCTTCCTACAAACAACATGAATAAACCAAGAAATGAATGCATAAGAAATAAAAGATGAATTGTTTGAGCAAAGCAAGTAGGCCAAGTGAGCCCAAATTGTACCAAAAATTGGGGCTCATCATCACCCCCCAGCTAAACTATTTGCTCATCCTTGAGCAACTTTGCTCTGGCTCCTCATCTTTGGCCGAGAACTAGAGCCCGGAGCATGCTCTTCCTTTCCTGTTTTTGGTGGCCCTGCCTTTTCTGCCCCTGGTGGTGACGAGGGTGGCGCTTCTTCCCCCTTTTCCATTTCCTTGAGCCGGGCTTCGGAAGGCGATTGGCCTATTTTTCGTGTCCAGGAAGTTATTTTTGGGCTTCCCCTCTCGGGGGTGGCTGATGTTTTAGAGGGGGTTCTTGCACTGGGTGAAGTAGGGACATCCCCTAAAATGGTTTGGCTGCTGGGTGGAGGCTGCGGCTTGCCCGTGTTTATCCTCTTATTTCTCCTGGCTTCAGATGGTAGAGGGGTCTCGCTCTCTCTCTTCTCCTTCGGCTTTGGAGGTGTACTAAGGGAGGCCAGCACAGCTGCTGCCTCCTTTTTGAGAATTCCAGACTTCTCTTTCTTGCGTTTTGCTTTCTCAGAGCTCCTTGTAGAGGGCCCCTTCCTTTCAGATTTCGGGCTTCCTGTAGAAGACCCTACTTTGCCCACTTCCGGGCCTTCTGTAGAAGATCCTTTCTTTACCAATTTTGGGCTCCCTGTAGAAGACCCTTTCTCTGTCTTCAGGCTTCCTGTAGAAGCCTGTTTCTCAATGATTTTCGGGCTTCCTATAAAAGCCCCTTTTTCCAATTTCGGGCTTCTTGTAGAAGCCCTTGTCTCTGTTTTCGGGCTTCCTGTAGAAGCCTGTTTCTGCTTTCCTGTAGACACGGGTGTCACCACCTTTTCTTGCTTAGCCGCATGGGTTTTGCTTTTTGCTTTGGTTGCAGGTGCTGATGAGGTACTTGGGCTGACGTGGACCATCTCCACTTTGTCCTTTCTGCTCTGCAACCTCTTCTCCCTTGCTGATAAGATGGGTGTGCTACCTTTTTCTTTGTCATCCTTTTCCTCGTGCTTCTTCTTTTGTTCTTTCTTCTGTACTGTGGTCGTGGTCTTCTGGCCTTTTTCTCTCTTTTCCTCGGCCACTGCTTCTTGTTCCTCACTGCTGGAGGACCCCATTTCTTCAATCAACATTTTAATGTCTCCATCTCTTGTCAGATTCCGGAATGATTCCCATGAGAGGGGAACCTTATATGAATGCAGCGCATCCTCCACAAGAAGCTTTATCAGCCCATGGTGGGCTATCTGATCTGGTATGCCCTCTTTTAGCTTTGTGGCACACTCCATTAGAGACTGCAACAGGAAATAAGGGATGCTCAGTTTTTGTTCTACAGGAAGATCAATCCGGTGCCTCAATTCAGTGAGCAACCGAAAGTGATATGCATACACGATGCTAAAACGACCTTCACAAGTTATATATTTCATGATTTGCAAACTGACTTCATTCCAAGGTGGTAGCAAACTGGTTCTGCGCACTCCATTTTTGTCCTCCGAGAATTCCTCCTCAGGTGGAAAGAATTCTTTCTTTGCCTGTTGGCTCAGCTTTCTTTCTTCCTTATCCCACGGCAAACCCATAGGAAGTTCTGTGATTCGACTGATATATTGCGGGGTGAGCTTGAGGCTTAGACCTCTGAAGTTCACTGTGGCCAGTGTTTTGGATTTCGACCTTAGAGCTTGCAGAAATTCTTTGGCCACTTCATCATCGTAACCCTGCAATTTATCACAAAAAGATATCCATTGAACCCGTGTGAAGAGTTCTACCACCTCCTGGTTTTCCCTCAACTTGGTGGAATCAGTGGGTTCCCGTCTAATAAACCCACCCGGCATGATGAACACGGTTGTTTTAACTACAGGTGGCAAATGCGAAAGAGATTTGGTCTATTGAGACAGAGCATTCACATAATCCATAAAATTTATCCCTGCGGATCTCAACACAGTCTAATTACACTGACATCCTGTAGAACGACAGTATAGGCACAGCAAACAACAATTTCACCGATATCTTTATGACCAGGCTGTGGACAATGATCCTGCCACCTTTGAAAACCAATTGCATGAAGAGTTTCAGGGTTACCTTTTTCTGTCACCTTTTTTTACGTGGGGAACCCGCCTTCCTGTAGAACTGCATCCCTGTAGAGACTGCGTTCCTGTAGAAACTGTGTTCCTGTAGGAGCAGTGCGCAAATTTCGGGGAGGACTGTAGTTGGCCTGCGCTCGAGGTGTGCTTCACCGGCGTTCTGGTAGCCAAAAGCTCGGCGTATCAAAGTGCGGAAGAGATCAGAATAGCCACTCGAGTTTGAAGTGGTGGTTGATAAATGCATGCGCACAATCTAGCCGATTAGATTTTGAATCGGCGTAATCCGTGGCGCGAGGGGTGAGCTGTCCCCGCCGGACCGTTGGGCGACGTCATCCATCATTCGCCTGCGTATTCACTTGCTGCCGCATCCATCCCCACAGATCTTCCGCCGCCTCTTTCTGTTAAACTCAGTGCTTCCGACGGGAGTGTTCTCACGTGCGTGCTGCTCATTCTCTTTGTCGTGGCCGCCACCCAAACATCCAACTATACCATAACTAGCCAACGTGGCCAGTCGACTGGCCATACGGCCGCTCAACCATTCACTTTTACGCTGTGCAAACAATTCAAAGTAAAATTCATGCGATTTGATGGAAGGAAGGGTCGAGACACTTACCTGCGTGGCTGCACACGATTTTTTTCCAGTTTTTGGACGATGGTGAGTGGATCTACCTGCTGCACGTGAACTTACACAGACCCAGAGGCTCATGGTTACAGGCTACCGACGATGGAGTGGATGCTTTGGTTGCATGCGCCCGCGTTTCATTGCAGATGGCGGTGCTGTGAATGGTATCCACTCTAGCAGGTTTAACTGTTACAGGATTCCCGCGGGGTGTCTCGTAACAGTTCTTCCTCCTTGGGTGCATGCTGCACGACGGAGGATCTGGCCTTTCGATCACGCTCCCGGAGCTTCTGATGCCTGTGGTATGAGATCTCAGCACTTGTTTATCTTTGAAAATGGCTTTTCCCGCGAGAACTCATCGATCTGCTTTGCTGGTGCAGGGAACTTGGTTGCATGTCGACAAGGATGGTGGGGCAAGGTAACAGCAATGCGCAAGGGTGCCAACAGAGGCTTGCATGCGTCCAAACCGATCCTTAGTCGCTAGATCTCCTTTTAAAATGAATTCTGGGCCGTCCCAAACTTCTACAGGAAGTTTCCTGTAGAACACAGAGCTTCCTGTAGAATGTTCGGGCTTCCTGTAGAAAGTCTGCACTTTCTTGTAGAAAATCCGCGTCTTCTTGTAGAAAGACTGCATCTTCCTGTAGAAGATTCAAACCATGATAAAATTGCACATACCTTGAAAAAACATGGGTATCCTTGGAGGAGGTGCTGGTGAGGTCCCTTGACAGCATGATAAGGACCCTTGGCTTTGAGTTGAGAGGCTTCCTCTCCTCCATAGAACATCTGCAACCTGCATGCAATTTTACCATATTTTGCTTATTGTTTTTTCTTTTTTCTCTTTTTTCCTCTTTTTTTTTTTGAAAGATAACAGGGGCACCTCAAAGAGGTTTTCACCCGTGCCATCTGCCCTGAGTGCCTCAGAGAGGTTTTCACTCAAGGATCTTTTTCAAACCTTTTCCTTTTTTTTTGAAAGACAATAGGGGTGCCTCAATGAGGTTTTCACCCCTACCACTTGCCTTGGGCGCCTCAGAGAGGTTTTCACCCAAGGATCTTTATTATTATTTTTTTCTTTTTCTTTTTCTTTTTTAAATCCTTCAGGGTATGCCAAAAGCAGAGGCAGAACCCTTCTCTATGACCAATATAGATTTCTCCATAGTTTTGATGAACTCTTGTCTTGAGAGAGGTCTCCTGTAGATCTTCAATCGATGCCCATTGACAAGCATGGGAATGGCTTCCTCATCAATGGTTTGAATAAGGACAGATCCATTGTCATGGCATTTTTCCACTGCATATGGTCCTAGCCATCTGGTTCTCAGCTTCCCCTTGAAATCTTTGTATCTGGAGTCATACAACAAAGCCCAATCTCCTGGCTGAAATTGCTTGTCATGGAGATGTTGGTCATGCCACACCTTTCTCTGAAGTTGAACCACTTCTGAGTGAAGGAGGGCCTGCATTCGGTGCTCATCCAATCCATTCAGCTGCAATAACCTTTCTTGCTGTGCATGGCTGAGATCTAGGTCCAGCTGAGCTGCCATCCTGAAAGTGTTGTATTCAAACTCAATAGACAGCAAAGCTTTCTTCCCATAGACCAGCTCATAAGGTGTGAAGCCGGTGGTGGTCTTCCAAGTGGTGTTGTAAGCCCATGTGGCTTCAACCAGGCGATCTTCCCAGTCCTTTCTGCTGCTGCTCACCACCTTAGTCAAGATCCCTTCTAATGCTCTATTCATGACTTCCACCTGCCCATTTGCTTGAGGGTGATAGGGGGTGGAATTCCTATGCTTGATCTTGTGATGAGCTAGTAAGTCTTCAACCAGGTTGGATGTGAACTGGCTTCCTTGATCGGTGACCAACTCTCTTGGGTAACCAAACTTGTAGAAGATGTTTTCTCTTAGGAACTCGGCCACCTTTTCTTCTATTGCTGCTTTGATTGCTTTAGTCTCTGCCCACTTTGTCAGATAGTCAGTACACACAATGATGTAAGACCTTTGCCTCGAAGAAGGGTTGATTGGGCCCACAAAGTCCATGCCCCACTTCTCAAATGGCTCAAGAGTCACTTGAGGTTGGAGAGGCATCTCATCCCTTTGGGTCGGTTTCCCCATTCTTTGGCATTGGTCACACTGGCTGACATATTTTCTGACATCTTAATGAAGTGTGGGCCAATAGTAGCCTGCCTGCAGGATTTTGAAGGCAGTTCTCTTTGCTGCAAAATGTCCTCCACAAGGCCCATCATGACAAGTGAGGAGGATATCAAAGACTTCCTCCTCCCTTACACAATGCCTTAAGATCTGATCGGGGCCAAGCTTGAAAAGATTGCCCCCGATCCAAGTAAATGAGGCACTTTTTCTGATGATTCTGCTCTTCTCTCTGGAAGATAGGTGCGGAGGAAACTGTGCTGAAACAAGGTAGTTTGCTATATCAGCAAACCATGGAGAGAGTACTGAAATAGCAAACAAATGTTCATCGGGCATCTGGTCATCCACCGTTCCATCCTCATCTGCAGACAAATCCAATCTAGATAAAAAGTCAGCAACAACATTTTCTCTACCTGGTTTGTCAACAATGGTCAAATCAAACTGCTGCAATAAAAGTAACCATCTAATAATACGAGCATTCACATCTGGTTTATTCATTAAATATCTGATTGCAGCATGGTCAGTATGTACAAATGTTTGATAGCCAGTAATATAATGTCGGAACTTGTTTAGTGCATGGACCACAGCCAAGAATTCTTTCTCGGTTACAGTGTAATTCAGCTCAGCTTTGGTCAAGTTTTTGCTAACAAAGTAAATGGCATATGGAAGTTTTTGCTCAACTTATCCTAAAGCTGCACCTATGGCTTTGTTCGAGGCATCAGTGTGGATGTGGAAAGGTAGGGCCCAGTTTGGACCTCTCAAGATTGGTGCTGATACCAACTTGTCCTTTAATTCATTCAAACTCTTCTGACAATCGTCAGTCCATTTAAACTCCACATCTTTTGCCAACAGGCCAAACAATGGCGAGGCTAGCTTGCTGAAGTCTTTAATGAATCTCCGGTAATACCCTGCTAATCCTAAGAAACTCCGAACATCCCTTACCTTTTGAGGAGGTGGAACCTTCTTGATGAGAGCAATTTTGTTAGGATCCACCTGCAACCCTTGGCAAGAAATGGTATGGCCTAGCACGGTCCCTTCAGTCATTAGCAATTCACATTTTTCAGGACTAAGGGACAAGTTCATCTCGATGCATTTGGTTAGGACTTTTCCCATATTGGACAATGCTTCCTGGAAGTTGGCCCCATAAGGAGTAAAGTCATCCATATAGATTTCCACTGCATCATGGACCAGCTCCAAGAAGATGCTCAAGACAGCTCTCTGGAAGGTAGCAGGAGCATTGCATAGCCCAAAGGGAAGAACTCGGTAGGCAAAGGTACCCCAAGGACAAGTGAAGGTGGTCTTATCTTGGTCTTCCGGGCTGATTTGGATTTGGTTGTACCCGCTAAACCCATCCAGGAAAGAGAAGAACTTCTTTCCTGCCAGTCCATCCAACACTTGATCTATGAAAGGTAGAGGGAAATGGTCTTTCTTGGTAGCTTTGTTCAGTTCTCGGTAGTCCACACAGATTCTCCATTTCCCATTTTTCTTGGGAACCAACACCAGAGGGGACACCCATTCACTATTTGAGATGGGGTAGATGAATCCGGCGTCCAACAGTTTTTGCAATTCTTCCTTGACAATGTCCTTAAGGGTTGGATTCATTCTCCTCTGAGGTTGCCTAACCGGTTTACAATCCTCTTTGATGTATATGTGATGAGTACAAACCGAAGGATGAACTCCTTTCATCTCCTTATAGCTCCAAGCAAAAGCATCTAAGTGGCTGGCCAACAGGCTACACAACTCCTTTTCCTGGGAAGGAGATAGGGAGGAGCTGATCTTTAATGCTCTCTCAGGGCCGAACTCTACATTCTTAACTCTGGGAGTGACAGGGTTGGTTGTACAAAGATCCACTAAGGTGCTAGCTTGGGCATCCTCCACCAATTTCTCTAAGGGTAGTGCACTGGAAGGTGGATTCTGGATCAAGGTCTCGATCAAGTCATCCTCGGTTAGGGGGTCTCTTCTAGTGGTATCTAAGGTGCACAGACGTGCTGAGTACACCTCGTCTTCCTCTCCTTCTTCCAACCAGAGAGGTAAGTCATGCTCTAAGGAGGGTTGGGAAGGAGGGTATAGGACTAGCTGCTTGGACATAGGACCATTTTTGATGGTCATATTTCCTGCACGACAACTAATGTAAGCATCTGCAGTGGTTAACCAAGGCCTTCCCAAAATGAGGGGATATCCAGTAAGCTTTGCCTTTGGTTGCAGAACCAGGAAGTCTGCAGGGTATTCCCAAGAGTCAATAGAGACCAAGAGATCCTCCACAATCCCTTCGGGAGTCACGGTGGAGCGATCTGCTAATTGCAGTACTGTCGAGGTCTTCCTCAAGGAACCCTGAAGATTGAGTTTGAGCATGGTATCCCTGGTCATCACATTAATGGCGGCCCCCAGATCAATCAAGGTGTGAGGTATGATGGTGCCATTGATGTGGACATCTACTACAGGACTTCCAGGATCTAGGTACTTTGGGCAGATGACTTGTCCTAGCATCAGGTCAGACAGTTGTCCTATGACATTAATGGTCGAAGCATCTTTCTTCCGCCTGCCTGGGTGTTTGAAGCACTTTTCCTTAACCAGTTTGTTGTATATTGGAACATCCTTGATGGCTTGGAGAAGTGGTATTTTTACACACAACTGCTTGAGCTCACCCAGAAGCTCATCCTCCTCTGGGTTGGGTTGTGTGGTGTCTGTTAGTCTCTCAGGAAAGGGTGCAATAGCTTTTGGTTCACTTTCCTGTTTATCTTCCTCATCCTCTGGGGGAGGAGGTTGGCGATCTGGTAGTGTCTTTCCAGATCAAAGATTGATCTCCTGGATCTCCACAGCATAGGTAGGGCATGAGGTTTCCCCAGTGTATACCTGCTGGGCCTATCTATTGTTGGTGTTCGGGTTCGGTTGAGCAGGCATTTGAGGTTGCCTTGGAGGAGCAAGAGGTAATGGCTGAGGTTGAACTGGTGGTGGAGGCAAAATGGCAAGAGGGGTGTTGTATTGGGGCCTCCACCCCGACTGAGGTGCATTCCATTGAGGCTGTGGCTGGGCATGTGAATGATATGAATGAGAAGTAGGTTGAGTGGGGTACTGAGGTGGATAAGACCATGGACGAGGCATGGACCATGAAGGATGAGCAGGGGGACCCCAGGAAGGCATAGGAGTCGATTGGTTGGGGCTGTAATAAGCTTGAGGTGCCCCTTGCATCCCCTGCTGATAAGGTCTAGATCCTTGTGGCCTCCTTTGGTTGAGGTAATAGAGAGGTTCAGTGGGAGCTTCCGTCCCTTGGTACATGGCTTTAAACCCAGGTAAGGTTGGACATTGATTTGTGGGATGGTCCTCCTCACAAACGAAACATACTTCAACCGAATGCAATGGGCATTCTTTCTTAGGGTGTCTCCTTGTGCACCTAGGGCAGAAGACAGCCAAGGCTCTCTCAGCTTCTTCTTTCTTCTGCTGGATTCTGAATGTGTCCAGCTGCATGGCAATGGTCTGTCTCACCTCACTATTGAGATCTTCTAATTGATTTGCAAGCTGATGTTTGGAGAAAGGAACACTAGTTGAGAGGAGGTTTCCCCTTCCTTGTTTCCTAGCTGCCCTGGAGTGGTTTCTAAACACAGTCTTGATGTCCTCATAAGGCAGTTGGTAAATGTCCCCCCCAGCTAACATGTTAAGGGTATCTAAGAGGTCTTCAGGGACTCCTCGGAGAAGGACCAACTTGAGGAATTCAGGGTCAAGTGTGCACCTGGCCTGCTTATAGCTAAGTTGGAACCTTTCCTCATAATCCTCTAAGGACTCATCATTTCCCATGGTCATCCGAAAGATTTCCCCCTTTGTTTCCTTGGACCTACAGTAATCCCGGTACTTGGTATTGAAAGCTTGCTACATCTGAGCCCAAGTGGTGATACTATTCCCAGGTAAGCCCATGAACCAGCGTAATGCTGCATCCTTAAGAGTGGAAGGGAAAAGTTTCAGCTTTTGCTCATCTTCAGTATAGTCATAGGTTCTACAAAGGACAACAAACTCAAACAGGAAGGTATCAGGATCTTCAGTAGTTAGCCCATGGAAGTGAGGTAAAGCAGAGGGGCTAATGTTCTTCATTTTCATCTCTCCATTGGTCTCTCGGATGGGGAAGGCACCTTCTATTCTCTCATCTTCTCCTCTATTGTCAGCCATAGCTTCAAATGGAGTGATTTCTAACTCTTCTTCTTCTATAGGATCTTGGTATATCTCAGGATGTTCACCTATAGGTTCCTCTGGATCACTGTCACCAAAGAAGAGAGAAGGGTGACTTAGTGATGTGGTGGGGGTGTTGGGTAGGAATTTTCCTGATTTATCTCTGTTCCTACGAGGCATGAAATGGAAAGACTTCTTTTTGATTGCTTTTTCTTTTTCTTTGGTACCTGCAAAACTGAAACAGATTGATCTACAACTAACTATCTTGCAGAATTGAAAGTCTAATCTACGCTTGCAGAATTGAAAGGCTAATCTATGAAAGCAGGAAATGCTAATCTATGAAAGCAGGAAATGTCTATGCTACTTTTGCGGAATGGAAATGAAATAAACTACTTAGCAGAACATAAGAGTAAGAAAATAGAAGAAAAGCAACAATTACTAATACTCTGACGCTTCCCCGGCAATGGCGCCAAAAAGATGGTGGGATCCAGTATTGTAGCAATAATGCTACAACTCCTGGAGCTTCCTATCTCTAATTTTATCAACCCGGTAGTTCGTACAAACTTGGAAGCGACGGTGCTGTATGCACAAGTACTAGCTCTTGTCGCAGCTGTCACTTGGTCAGCTGGCACAAGTCCGCTAGGGCTCAAGCCAACTTCTATATGCTCTCAGAAGAAGCTTGCTAAATGATGGACGAAGGCTATCTTAAAGGAAATTAATCTATTTTGCAAAAATGAACTGAAAGCCAACAAAGCATGAAAACCCCTAGTAAACCCTAATTTGACTAGCTAGGCCCTTACAATGCAAAACTGTGAATGAAACTTCTACCAATGATGCCATTACTTGCAGTGAGCTGAAATACATGCATCTAAGCTACTTGCATCTGAAAAGACATGTTTTTGTATTTTTTCATTAAGTGGTTGGATTTATTGTGATGATGCTTTTGATTAGGGTTTGACTGTGCAGGAGCGGTTCAAATGGAAGGAAAGCATGGGCAAGGTCAAGGGGGGCTAGGAGAGGCCCTAGAGGATCTCTAGCATCAGTCCACATAAGTCTACCACGTTCGGATGCTCAGCAACCGAGTTTGCAGGCTTCTACAGGAAGTCTGCAGGGGATCCTACAGGAAACTCAGGGGTTCTACAGGAAGTCTGTGAAATTCTACAGGATGTTCAACCATGGGAGTTTTGGGAGATGGTGAAGTGATGGAGTGGTATGGGAGGATAGGTGAGATGGAGATGGAACTGGTGATGGCTCAGGAGCAGAGAAGTCAGATGGAGAAAGAGTGCATGCAGTGGGTTGATGGCTGGAAGGATGGGATCAACGAAAGGTTAAGTAAATGGAGCTACGTGAGTAATGGAAGAGCTGGAAGGTAAACGAGCTGAACAGAGGTCGGTTGAGTGGCTTTAGGTGTGGTTGACAAGAAGAGGAAGGTAATGGAATGGTGTGGAGCAGTGTAGATGAAACAAATTGTCTATGAATGTCACCAAAAACGAGAACTCTTTAACCTATGTTAACTGTGCTATTTTGAACCAATGAACAGCAGTGCAATTTGTGAAAGAAACTCGTGCATGGAAGTGGAATGAAGAAGTAATGATCAAGACCAAAGTGCATGGATGGATCTACGACTAAAGTAACTGTTGCAGCTTGCATGGAAGTAAAAGACTGCATTTCTTTTTGGTGGTTGATATGGACTGCACCCCAATCCCTAAGCAGAGATGGCAGTGATCTCTAACAACCTTTTCTTGGAGCTCCTGTGTATTACAAACCTCCTATCGAATCTAAGCAGCTGAAAGCAAAGTAACCATAAGCTAATCCTACTCAATCACACGAAAACTAAATCAGCAGACTGTAAATTCGAATTGCATGTCAAAGTAAAGAAACAAAGTGCTGGAACGAAAGGCAAATAACATTAAAACACAGAGGAGGTCTATTGCTCTCAGGTTGGGCCCTAACCTGAGAGCTATAGCTCCCTTAGAAACTTAGAATGAGATCAAAATCTGCCTGCCTTTAATCATAACCAAAAATCTGATGTCATGCCAAAACGGGCTTACAAAAAGAACCAACACCGAGTTGTAGCTCGTACTTCAAAATCACAATAGTAATGCAAAAGTTCAAAAAGCTCCTATCAAAGGCTACAGCCTCAGTATTTATGCAAAATGATAATCCAACAGGTTTCCTTGATTTGTGGAGCTCGGCTGTCCAACTGAAGGTTAAACTGCTGATCCTGTAGAACAGTTGTAACTGTTGTTCCTGTAGAACGGTCGGCTGCCTCTAAGCTCGGTGGGGAGATTGGTTGGAGCTCGGAGCTATGGTGGGAATCACGAGGAAGGTCCCCAAGACTGTGGACATCCTCTCCTAAAAACCAGCAGTGCCACCTTACTGTCTCCTTGTCTCCTTTTTCGTGGTCTTTGCTTTCTTTTAATGCCAAAAACCTGAAATCATCATGTATTAGTCACGTAGATAGAATGCCTACCCTTCTTCCTACAAACAACACGAATAAACCAAGAAATGAATGCATAAGCAATAAAATATGAATGGTTTGAGCAAAGCAAGTAGGCCAAATGAGCCCAAATTGTACCAAAAATTGGGGCTCATCACAAGCTAAAAAGGATAATAAATTATCACCAAAGTATTATGGTCCGTACAAGGTGTTGCAAAATATTGGTACTATGGCATACAAATTGGAGCTTCCTACAGCTTTCCGAGTGCACCCAACTTTCCATGTTTCATGTTTAAAGAAGGTTATAGGTGACAAGCTCCATGTTCAAACAATATTTCTAGAACACGACGAGGAAGGAAAAATCATATTGGAACCGGAAGCAGTCACAGAAACAAGAACTCGATAGCTACGAAATCGATCAATTTCGGAGTATCTCATCAAGTTGAAGAACTTATCCGCTGAAGATTCTAGATGGGAGGATGAGAATTTTATACAGAAGCGTCCAAAACTACTCAAGCATTGAGGACAACAATTTTCGGAAGGAGAGGGGCATGTTAGGTCCCTATAATACTAGTGATTCCCCCATTACTATTGTCATTGTATCCCTTATTGTTATTATTGTGCCCCTATTGTCCCCATATTGTTATTAGTGTGCCCCATAGAAACCCACTATTTTTATTGTTGTGCCCTTATGTTATTACTGTTAGGTCGGCTTGATTATATTGTGACCCCTTATAGTCCTATATATACAAGGGAGGTTTAGTCATTTGTATCATCCAATAATTTTTCATTTGTGTATTGTAAAGGAGGTTGCCCACTTGAGGAGGTTGAATTCTAAGGCGTTGATCTATCCTTTCTATCTTTTTGTTAGCTAGTTTCCTAGCAATAGACAAAGTTATACTTAATTATTTCCTATGTGTCATAATATCCTAGCATATAGATGGAGCAGCTAAGAGATCAAAACTATTTGATGAAGGTGGTTCATCATTAATTTCTCGTTTTCAATTATAGTTGGGTGATATAATTTGCACACCATCCTCTCCCAATTTGGATGAAGATACTCAAATCTCTATCCCAATGATTAAACAAATGTTTTCTCATTTTGAAGATAGAAATGAGAAGATCAAAGAAAACATGGAGACTTAGTTGGAGGCTCAATTATCTTTAGATTATCAAGAAGATTGTTATCTTCCATGGATCTAGAAAGGAACCAACTTAGGATTTCATTTTCTCATCCATTTTCATTATATGTTTCCTCTTCATCAAGTTTTAAAAATTTTAATTTAACACTAGATGCTAGAAATATCCCTTTACCTGATAAAATTAATTTCCACAACCAGACTAGAGAATTAATTTACAATGATTTGGGTAAAACATTTTCATCTTCCTGCAAAGCAGAAGACATGATGGAGAAGGTTATTGGTCAACTGAAACTAGAAAAGAGAAATTCAAGGGTATTGACAACCCAAAATGAGGAGTTGAAAAAATTGGTTGTTAAAGTTGGGGTCAACCCTAATATACAAGTGCAGTTGAGAAATTGTTATAGGGCAAGGAGGTAGAGATTGAGATTCTTAGGAAGAAATTGAAATTACCTTATGTAGAACATCCAATGGCTACAAAGTTAGCACAAGTGGAAAAAGAGAAGGAAGTGCTGAATAATGATTTATTACAGTCAAACGAAGAAGTGGATAAGTTAAAAGAAATGAATACTGCCTTGCAACATAAATTTGAGTCACATGTTTGTATAATTTTGGTGCAAGTAGATTACGTAGACCCAACTGCAATAATAACTTAGGTCATGGCTGAATTGAATATTTCTAAAAGTGAAATGAAGAATAATCAAAATGATTTTGATAATGAAATGAAGGTCATCAAAGCAACTGAACATGAATTATACATGGAAAAAAGGTCTGCTTAAAAATACATAAATGACTACCATCTTGCCTACCAAGAGATCAAAGAACTGAAGGAAAAGGTAAAAGGGAACATGTCCCTCATTAAGGAAAGGGAAATCTTGTGGAATGATATTAAAAATACAGTAGAAATTATTTGTGGATTCTTGCTTATTGTTGAGGAAGAAATATTATTGTCAATGATCTGGAGGATATAATAATGTTTTCTAAACAAAAATTACAACAAAGAGCTCAATTTGTTAGGAAAATGATTGATTTTTTGAATTCTAACTCTGCACAGGAGTTAAGATATGTTGGAATTGAACACATGATGGAGTATGTGATCGAAATAAATAAAGCAATAGGAAGGAATTTATGTCGAAAAATGACTGAGAAGAAGCTCAGCGAGGGAAAGGAGTCTGTGATGACGTTTAATGCTTATTTTGATAAAAGAATTGGGACATGTTTGCCATCATGTTGGGATGAATAAGGGAACTTGTTGCCTTGGGAGACTTATGAGACATTGCTTGTAGAAGCCAAAAGAAAAATTTGTTCTACACTAAAAAGACAATAACGCTTAAACGGACCACTATTGTTAATTATTTACGTAAAGACTTTCAACTTCTTTGGATGATGAGGACATTGTTTGTTGAGAAGCCAACATACAACAAAATATCTTTGAATTCACGATGGCTCATGCTAAGTTCATGAACAGTTCAAATCCAAAGTTAGATATCTGGAGAAAGTGTAGAGAATGGATGGCACCCCAAGGAGCTGATGCATCAGGACCTTCTTCTGTTCCTGAGTCACAAATCACCCAGTGACAAAGATGTTTTAAAAAACAAAGTTTTATGATGTTTTAGCACAAGTATTTCATATTAATGTAATTTTTTATTTCCTGAATGTAGTATTCGAATAAGAGGATAGTTGATCCTAAAGTAGTTTAGAAGGTTGACAGTTTCATAACTGTCCTTTTGAAATTTTGTATAAAAAATATTTTCTAAGGCATTGGAAGGGTTCCAGAATTTTGGACTTCAGTGGAAAATACAGTTGTGTACTTTCACTTTTCATGTGTTCATGAATAAAATTTTTTAGATTGATTCCATAATTTGTTGGGTATGATAAATTTTTCGTGTTTCATCTTAAGTTTATTCTTCCTATTAGAAAAGAGTAATGAAGTTGTTCGGTTTTGATTTTACAGTGTTGTGAGTTTGATTTTATGTAAATAGAAGTTAAAAAAACTTAAATATGTGCTCCTCTTTCCTGGATTTTATTTCCTATTATTTGGTTCTCTTCTAAAGTTGAAGATAAAAGATTTTGTGCAAGGCAGTGTATTATCTAAAACTTTCCACTATCACTTCATTATGTTCTTTCTTCATTTGTATCTAACATTAGAAGGCCACTTTTGAAATATTGTTTGCATATGGAAAGTTAAAGGGTTTTAATTAAATTTCTGGAGTTTTACATAATGATGGGACAATTAATTAATTAGTTCTTTTGCAGCTATGAATAAATGTATTGGGCACTGATCTCCTTTCAACTAGAGATTGTCTACCAAGGTACAACAGAGTTGATATAAGAAATTTAAAAAATATTAATAATACAATAAAAAGTTTAACATTAATAAAAAATAAAATATTTCAATATGCGTGTTCAATAATTAATATATATACATACACACACAAAAAAAAAAAGTTGGAGTTCTTATTTTATTAATGGATTCTTCCTAATAAAATTATTAAAAATATAAATAGTTCAATGTACACACATAAAGATGCATCATATTACATGGATATATATTTTCTTCATTTAAAGATCCCAAGATATATATTATGTGGAGAATCTTAAACAAAAAATATATATTTCAGTGTCTAATATATATATATATACGAGTTAAGATACAAAATAATTTATAGTTAAAACAATTTATTAGTGATAAAAGGGAGGTCTCACCTCGCATAAAAGGGAGAACTTCAACCTGAAATGGGAAGTCTCAACCTCTGATGGTTTAAGGATGACCAACAACTCTGGAATGCTTAATGCAATTCCTAGAACTCTTCCAAAACTGGCAAGAAGCTGAAATCTTCTGCTAGAGGAAGTGTTCTCAATTTTGTTCCTGGAATTCTTCCAAAACTGGCAAGAAGCTGAAGTCTTCTGCTAGAGGAAGTGTCCTAGATTACCAACTGAAGGCATGTTTAGGGGAATCTTTGTTTCTAGCTACAACTTTGAAATTGGTGTGGAAAGTTGTGGCTCAGGATTGCTTTATGTGACTTTGAAGCTTGTAGATGACCATCTTTTCCCCCCATATCAGATACAAGGTGAGATGATGGAGAAAAATCAACTGCAAGATTGTTCAATACTCTGGAACAAGTTCTAACATGTGATTGGAATATCTTCTTGGCTGTTGATGCCCATTACCAAGAAGCGATCCATCCAAGATGAATCTTTGTTCTTGCAGGACGTTTGTTTCTAAAGCATCTGTGTAAAGAATGGGTGGTTTTATGACAGTGCTTACATGGATGAAGATCAAAACAATGATCTTTCAAATGGCCAACTCGGTCACAGTGTTGGAATTTCATGATCTGTTGTTGTTCTTGTTTCTGTGGAAGAGGGGCAGAATATGGAATAGCTGAAGCTGAACTGTCATGAGGAGCAGGTGAACTGTCATGAATGAATCCAGCACTCTAAAACTGAATGGGCTTGGAGTAGTCTGGAATATGAAAGGACAAGTCCTTGTCATATCCAAGACTAGTTCTGTGCTTGTTGTGGACAAGCTATTCCCAAGGTTTGATGATGGGCTTGGGAAGTGCAGACTGAGTTTCTGCATCTGCATGTACAACTGCTGCTTTATTAGTTACTAAATCTGAACCAATTGTAACATTATTGACTTGCTTCTGATGGGTTGTAGTCTCAACATTCTGAACATAAACATGTTCAGAATGACTCCTCTGTTTTAGTTCTTCTTGCTGTAGCTGAGTTTCAAGCTACAAAAAATCAATTTTCTCTTGTGCATTTTGTAGACAGACTTGAATGTTCATGAGAGAAACTTTGCCGACTTTTAATGTATCATGATTAGTAGACAATATGAGAGTTTTGAGGAACTCTAATACTTCACTGATTCTGGCCATTTCTTTTTCTTCAATGTCAGATTTACACCTTAAAAACTGATCACAACTACTACTCAGCAGAAAAGTAATACCCACTCACAGTACACATCAATATCCTTTATAAATGTGCAGCAAATGAATCAAGGAATCAATGCATATATATGTAGACAGAGACTATAATGAGTTTTAAGACCATAACTGAGGCAACAACAACTGCAAACTTGCTTGGATCCTTCAAATACTCCTTCCCTTTTGAATCAGAAATGATGGCTAACAAAAATTCAACAATTATAACACCATGTCATGGACAAGACTTGAATGCTCATATGCTTTGACTGGGGTACGAATCAATATTCTCTGATCTTGCAACTTTCTTCAAAGAAAACAATAGTTCACTTCAATATTTGAGATACCACATTTGCATGAAAACAAAAGTCCACTTCAACTTTATGTAATAATTGCATGAAGATATTTGTAATGCTGTACGCTGCTACCAGAGCTGCCACTCTGCAACTAGTTCATGATTCTCTATAGGACATGTCCATGTCCCTTTATCAATAATCCCCTTGACTCCAAATGAACTACTGGACAGACAATGTCCTCTTTTCCTCAACTTGAGATCTTGATCAATTTTCCCATAGTTACCAGTGATTCCAAGCCTATAGGTGAAGTCCTGTAGCAATGAAGGATTGGAAACTTGGAGCAACTATAGTTATAGTGATAGCTCGTGTCTCTACCCTATGTACATTCCTTTACCACAATTTAAATGATTTTCTGCAAATAGCTGCTATGCAGGCTCCTAGGATTCGCTAGAAATTTCTTTTTAGAGAAGACAAAAATGATCTTTATAAACTTGCTGATAGTGCTTAATGTTATGCTGGAAACAATGCGTCCCTCTTATCTAGTAGAGAAAGATGACCAGGAAAGCAATATGAACTTGGTCTGGAAGCTAAGTTGGCCTTCAAGGTTTGATATGTCCACCACGACCTGATTTTGGAAGTGTTGCTTCAAAGATTAAATTCTGGAATTTATGTACTTGAAGAATGGCCTGTCCATTCAGATATGTTCAAAAATTCAATCTCCAGTGGTAGTCTGAACTTGGTCTCTGAGTGTTGTTGACATCTTAGAACTCAACCAATTTAACATAAGCTCGGCCTCTTCAGAGAAATATTCTACAAGGAATTTTTGTGCCCACAATCAAAAGTAGATTTCATCCATCTTCTGGGACTGATATTCAGCGTGATTCTGCCTTCTTGATATTAGAAATTCGTTACCCTATCTACAATTTGGGAAAGGGATTCAATCTAGTTGTTGATTCGAATGCCTTCTGCTACCTTGATTAACTCCTCAATTAGATTGTTCCTTTGGCCACCAACATCGACCCCTTCCGTTTTGAAATGTCAATGAAAGACAGTCTTTGTTGATATATCTTCAGCAAAACCGCACTGAAACTCAAAAGACATTCGATACATCTTCAGCGAAATCAAACTGAAACCATGCTGAGCGGCCAATCCAAGTTCTCCAACAAACGTATAATGTAAATGCACCAACCAGGAAATAAACAACGAATGGCAGATAAACTCAACAAATCGACCAACGTACATATAAACTCAATGAACTAGCACAAAGAATGGACACATAGTCGCAATTGAATTCGGCTTTCACCAGCACTGTGGGTAGAAAATAGCAACATATTCAACCTCAACGAGCGACATTCATTCTCCACGCATGCACAGACATGCCTATAGATAATTAATGGCTACAAGTTCTCAGAGAGGGATAGAGAACAATGAGCAACATCAAAACTCGAAACCCGAAAAGGCCTCCCAGTGCTTTCTTTGTATTCTTAGATGAGTTGCGAAAGGAATATAAAAATCAAACCCTAACGCGAATTCAGTTTTTGCCATCGGGAAAGCGGGAGCAGCATCAGGATAGTTCAACGTATGTCTGGTCAGCACTATAATGTAATGAGCAACGTGATAATGTTATGAGTAGTGTTCAACACACATCATGTCAGACAGGCAAGCGAACTCTGGTATGGTAGTTCAACGTACGGACAGTGAGTCAGAGACCAAAAATAGAGACTTGCAGATTTTAGAGGTCAGGAATGTCAGGGATGGCACGATAATGGCTAAAATTGGTCTTTCTTCAACACAAAATACAACTGCAACAACCGACTACATTTTTTTTTCATATGACTGACACACATGGAGATCACCAGGCATGGGGACGTTCAAAACGTTTAAAATTCCTTTAACTAGCGTATAGAGACACAACGCAAGGAAAATTGATTTTCCATTCCAACACATGGATTCCTTCAAAAGTTTTGTATTCCCGTGAATTTCGCTTAGACTTCAAGCTGAACGCCAACACATGAATCAATCAACCAACAATATCACTGCACCGAGAGTTCAAAACCCACATAACATTAATGGTGAAAGAAACACAACAAAAGGCCACAAGAAAACAGTGACTTATATTGAAAACAATGACACAAATATGAGCAAGGCCAGAATTCGCCCGCTCTGATACCATGTTAAACACACATGGGCAATAAGAATAATCTGAAGGATAAAACATGAGAGTGCCTTTTTTATTAACAGGAGATATACATTTATAGTACATAGTTTGACCGTTGCGTTCCACATCCCAAGGTCTCTTGGACTTCGTTTTGTCTATTCGGCTTCCACACTAACCCATTGAGGATTAGGTGTCCAACAATAATGTTTATATTAACAAATTAAAAAAAAAAAAAATAGACCATACATAAAATATTTCAATTTTCAACTTAACTTTAAATCAATGTTATATACACATCAAATAATTACAAATAAATAAATAAAAATTAAAATAAAGAAATGACCTTGTAATATAATATTATTGATATTATATGATGTATGATACATTCTACTTTGAACTGGCATGTAATATTTAAAACAAAAATTATTAATAACAAAAATTTTATGTCCACTATATATAAAATATTTGGATATGCATATTAAATAGAGTAATTATAATTATAGTTTTCATTTTTATTTTTTTTAATTATAAGGAAGATTTATAATTTATTTCCGGCTTAATATGGAGTTGATATAAGAAATTAAAAAATTATTAATAATAAAATAAAAGGTTTAAAAATGTTTATAAATAAAATATTTTAATATGCATGTTAGCTAGGGAAAACGAGTTTTTATCCCATTAATAATTTCCTTATAGATTTAAAATATGATAAATATTTGTGATTTGTTCAATTCAGTGTATGACATGTAATATTTTAAAAATTATTAATAATATAACTCGTTCAATGTACACATAAAGGCACATTATATTTAATGGATATATGTTTTTTTTTTCGGAATATGAGAAAGAATATATCAATATTTTAGTATGGAGAACAACAATGATAAAAAATTACTTTAATATCAACTATGCTTATATTATTAAAAAATAGAGAAAATAGAAAATAGATTATATATATATATATATATATATATATATATTAATATTATATTATATATTTAAAGTGATTTATTCAAAACCAAATTAAATTCATTTTAATTCTATACCTACAAAGAGAGGGATCAGATTTTTCTAAATGTAAATTTTTTATATAATTTTGAATAAAAAAATATTTACATCTGGAAAGATTTAAAATTAATCTACACTTATAATTATATTAGAATTATACAAACTTATTTTAAAATATATAAATATTTCGTATCTTAATTAATAAAATTTATTCTAAATATATTTTTAATATACTAATATATTTTATTTCCCAACCTATTAAACAAATTGCTTTTTCTTTATATTACAAAGAATAATAGAATAATGTACTGTTGGTTGCATCCCCTTGCAAATAGCCGTTTATTTTAAAAGTATAAGCATTTTAGTTTTATTTTCACCCCCACATGAAATGTTTGCAAACGCACGATGCAATCACTTACGGAAATTGTTTCACTTTATTCAACCCAGTTCCTTAATGAAATGTCTCAATTAGAATAGGCATACGAAATGTGGTTTGACAATTTTAATTGATTTTACAATTTTAAACTGAATGATTTCCATGTTTAAAAAGAATAGAAGTAACATCTCTGTTGTTTTAATTTAATACCTAATCCCATGTCTTTAAAACAACAAACCGTTATTCTAATCTTACACAGAGAGAGGATTTAAGATTGATAATTAAATATAAAGTAAACCTCCATTCTAGTCATTACAACATAAAATAGTTTCTATTTCACAATGGTCAAAAGAATGAGATCACCAATAATCTTGGGTTAAGTTAGTTTCTTATTAGTAACCAATAATCTTTCGACTAAGTCAACTACAAGAGTAGAAAGCGATAACCATTTTCTTTAAACTAGTTTATATGAAGAGTAGAATACTTATAGGCATTTCAAGGTTAAGTTAGTTTCTTATTAGTAACCAATAACCTTTCGAATAAATGAACTACAAGATTTGAAAGCGATAACCATTTTCTTTAAGCTAGTTTATACGAAGAGTAGAATACCTATAGTCATTTCGACCTAAACAAATTCATATAAATTCGTAAAAATATATTATTTAATTATTATCGTGAACCAGGTGGTTATAAAAATATTTAATTCACTTTATGTATGACGTTACAAGAATTGAATTTTTTTGACTTTATGTTAATGATTTTGAGTAATTGATTTATAGGTAAGAAAAAATATATTACATTATGATTAATATGAGACAAATGATTGAAAAAACATTTAATTCAATTTTTGTATGGAGTTACATAAATTTATTTTTATGACCATATCTTAAATATTTTTTGTAGTTGATTTAAACACAATAGTTTTTTTGGTAAGTTCGGTAGTATTTATCCATTCATTCATTTCAATAATGATGCAGGTTACAAACATAAGAGTTGTTTGGTGGCCTTAACTTGCCTAGTGGGAAATTAGGTCTCTTGGCCACCGAACCGAATTATAGGCCATCCAAAACATAAATAGTTTGAGTTTGTCTATCAAACCCTTATAGGACTTATACTCTAGAAACCATCTACTAGACATAGAACTATAAACATAAATTCTACCTGACATACACATCAAAATATAAGCAAAAAATTATCGGAGAGGACTTTCCATCACCTAGTCATCTCACAATTCCACCAGAGCGAGATCTTTTGCACTTGAAGCTCATAGTTCGGATTGAGGCAAACAAGGAATGTGGCACTCAATGTGGTTAAGGCAAGCATTCTTGTGTTGCATCTGGAGTTGAATTAACTGGAATTCTTTCTGAATGTCTCTCAGACCGCAATCAAGATCTACATTCACACCTATATTGAGAGAGGAAGCCATTTCTTTAGCAGCAATACATTTCATAAGCCAAAAAAGATGAAAAGATTGTTTATACAAAGTGAGGCGACCACGGGTGTAACCAAGGTTGGGTATCAAATCACTCCAATCCTCTGTTGGCAGCACAACCTTCGATTTCAAATTTAATTCAGCCTCCTAGGTTGAAATCAAATTCTTTACATGGGACGGGGTCACCAAACAATAGGCCAGAATGATGTTTTGCCAAATCTTAACATTCATTTTCCTTCCACATTGGCGTGGAGGCCTGCAAGATGTCGAACCTTTTTCCTTGCCCTTTCCACCCTGGTTCTTGTGACCATGACCTCTGCACCCAAAAGCACCACCATCAAGAGGAGTTTTTACCATGATGAAAAGAATCAGACCACCCTTCGTCGACTTTCTCTCACCTACTCGCACTCAAGAATCCAGCCCAATATGCATAAGCCAGAGGGAGAAGTGACTTAGGCAGACCTCAAGTAACAACAATATAGAAAACCAACAGACAATCAAACTGAAACTTAGTAAGAGGACCAATGGATAGAGGTAGCGTCTGACAACACTGCTCCACACCATGAATGTACAACATGAGCCAGTACTCAAAGAAAATAAAGAACCCTCCTGGAGTGTGAGGCACCTTCTGAATAGAGTTTCCTCCCATAATAGAGTTTCCTCCCTGTGTTCCCAGTGCTACGAACAAGAAAAAAATTATCTTAATCCTCCTAAGAGATTGGTAACACTAGTTCGATTGTTGGGCAAATGGTCACATATGATCCTCCTCTCCCACCACCTAGAATTTTAAGAGCCCACCAAACTGCATGTCATGGATTTGTTGAGATCTGCAACATTTCTTGTCATTGAGGAGGTGGAGTGTGTGAGGGTGTGGGGTAGGCTGCCCACTGACCCATACGTTTAAATGATCAATCATGGCGACGATCCCCATGCGGATCTCCAGCTAGCGTGTACCCCGATCGAGGGGATTTAACACAATATTTGATTTGTACTAAAGAAAAAATATATTACTTAATTATTAACCTCAAACAAGTGATTACAAATGCATTTAATTCAATTTATATATGGAGGTACCTAAATTGAATCTTTGCGACCATATCTTAAATATTTTTGTAGTTGATTTAGACACAACTAAATGAACCTAAAACATGAATGAGGTAATGCAAGAACGACTCATAAAATTATTATGATAGCCTAATGGAGCAACAACTGAAATCTTTGCACTGAGATACATGTAGGATGGGTATTATTGAGAAATTATTACTTCACTGTGTCATTCAAAGGTTTAGTTGTTACATGTTTGTTTCTTACTTTTCTACTTATATTTCTTGCAAATTTAAAACTAAAAATTCAATTATGTTTCTTCTAATTAAAAAACTACAGTATCAACTATGTTACTATGTTTCTTATGCTTCTATGATATGTAGCTTCTATTGCATTACATGTAGAGCATTTTTACTTCATTCCATAAAATGATAAAATCATTTGTATTTTTTTTTTTAATTAAACAAAATATTACTTAAAAATAGAAACACGTTTAGAAATAATTATTTCATTCTTTACAAATTATTACCTACATTTTGTAGTTTAATGAGAGTATATAGGATAAATCAAGATGATGGTGAAGGTGGGTGATTTTATATAACAACTACAGATTTGGATATATCTAAACTTAGCCATACACACTTGGAGACCACTAAACTTAGCCAAGCATCTTGAAAATTGTTTAACAATATTCTTTTTATAAAGTATAAGAAACAAAAAGTTCGTTTTATAGATTAATCATATTTAAAAAAAAAAAACATGTTAGAAAACATATCTTGTTTAAAATCAAACCTTAGACATAGTAAAGGGGTGAATGTTGTCCTGAAGACAACGTCATATAACCATAATTCATATGACATTGTTTGAAAATTAATCAAATAATTTAAAAATAGAAAATGAATAAATATTTTGGAAATCTTAAAAATATTCTAAAATATTCTATAAAACATCATTAATATTTAAATACAAAAATTTGAAAACATAGTTCCAAAATACACGTGTTTATGCAGTCCATACAGTGAATAGACATAGAAATAATGATTTTTTTTTTTTTATATGTAATCAAGGACTTAAAAGATAAATTTTAGATAAAGTTCATTATTTAAAAATTTACTTTCTATTAATAGATCTGGATGCTATGAACATATCAAGGAAAAATAATTTCTCCAAGTCATTCAAACTAGACCTAATTTTATAATATTAAAATAATAAAATTTAATATGAGATAATAATCTTATTATAAAAATATTTATAAATTATAATATTAATAATATAAATGTAGATATTTGTACACGAATAAAATAAAATATACCTACATGTCAATAATTGATTTTTTAACTTTCCATCTCCTTAAATTATATTGATAATGCATACTTTATTATATTGATAAAATAATATTACATATATACTGAAATGTTGTCTTAAGATAGGGAAATTGTCTTGGACACACAATAAGTTGGTTGAGAGAATATCTCAACCACACATAGATAAAGGAAACAACTAGATCTAAATAACTCCTAGAGAATTGGAACATACTCCTTTACATAGAAAGAATCACAACTAAGACATGTAGGAATTATATTTGCCAACTCACCTCTTTAACGACTACTTTTCTCTATCTCAATAATGTCTAGCTATGGTTCTCGTGTTTACAAACATGAATAAAAGATATGTCGACGTCCATTTAAAGGAACAACCATCTATCAGAACGCATGCATGCCTAATTGTTGAAACCACCAGTCTACTAAGATGCCCTTCGTGTATATGATTTTGTCAACCACTATAATTGCATACAGGTACTTGTACATACAATTCCCCCTCAATCATTATCATCCTAGGTTTTCTTAGATTACCCGTAACCATGCACTCAGTTTTATCATCTTACCATAAACCATGTCAAGGGTTTTCTTTGCTCACCCTAAACCATGCTCAAGATTTTGTTGGCTGATCCTCAACCATACGACAAGAACCCCTTTCCACTTCATTCTCTCAATTGTGGTTTCTAGCTTACCACAAACCTACACTGTAAATTGGTTTCTTGCTTACCACAAACCTACACCTACAAAATGGTTTTAGTATTACCACGAACTTTATGGGGGTACACATGCCTTATAAGGATCACAACAGAACTTCAGGCACATAATATTACAAACCTTTGAAGGACCACTATAAAACATTATAGATTTGCTTATTAATACATGTATGTGACACAAAATAAACCTTAACCATGAGTCTATTAATCAAACTCACACAAACTTTCTCTTGGTTATCCATCATACCTTAATCACTATTTCTTCTCCTTTACCTCATATTTTGAAAATTTTCACATTTTGGGCATCTTTGTCATTGTCAATTAAGTCTCAGAACTCCATGCTAAACCTTTCATTTGTTAGATTCATGAATTCTAACAAAATAACTTTACCTAAATTGGTTTAGCTAGACTCATTAAGGATCCATACCTTTATTCATCATTCCAAGACACAATAATAAACTTTCAAATTAACAAAAAAATAAATTTCTCTATCTTTTCCAGCATATGATTTTAGACAACCATTTGAAAAAATATCATACCACAGTCGTGGTGAAAAGTGTAATTAGGTTCGGTCTTCATAATGACATGTGTAATTGCGATTTTACATAATTAATGTAAAGAAGAAAAATAAAATTATTCTTTTAATGCTTGAGATATTAGTTTCATGCTGAAGGAATTTTATTTTTAAAATCTCCCATGGAGAGCTATTACATTTGGTCATCATGTCACAAAGTCTCTAAACTGAATGTCAAATTTTGAAGACCCTTTTGGGCATATTACACATTGTAAAAAGAAAATTTGATTATGTCACAAACCATCCAAGACCTTGTCACAAGATACTCCTCATGTCGGCCTTCAAAAGAAGAAAAATATGCACCTTGAAAGACAAGTTGGCTTACCAATGCCACAAGTCGACTTATTTGATGGACAAAAGCCTATATATAGGAATCTTGGCTTTCATTTGCAGAACACAATTTGTTCAAGGAAATATGAATGAGAAAAGATGCAAAGATCACAAAAGGAGGAGTCTTATCACCAAGCAAAGAAAGAGGAAGACAACCGACTACATTTGATCATTTTTTTGGGATAATACCTCCACACATGCGAGAATATAGTGTTGCCATCTACAGTAAGGGTCGAGATATTATAGTCATCTTGAGAAGACAAGTTTAGGAGGAAATAATGTGTATCCCCTAACCGAGTTAACGAAGGAATAATACCCATCGCAAGTGAAGGAAGTTGAGAGATAATATTTCTCTAAAATACTCAAACTAGGGTTTCCAAAGAAGAGATAAAAGGTGTAGATCTAAACCGAGAATCAAATTCTAAAGGTTAGTTGAAGTAGTGAGCGGAAAAAAGGAGTTTGACTATATCAAATAAGAAGAATTTAAGGAAGCCTTGTGACTTCGCCTTGGAAAGTTTCAGTGCTAAGGGTATTGGTCATGGTCTTCGTATTTATCAATTTAAGTCCCTATACGAAAAAAAAATTGTTTGGGTTTTCCTTTCAAGTTGGAGAGGTTTTGGCCTTGGATCATTCCCTACATTTTGTGTCTCTTGTCCCTTTATTGTTTATGCATTTGTAGTGGTTTAATGAAGAAGAAGGCTATAATAATATATGTAAAGAGAATATCCTAATATAAATAAGTAAAACTCGTTCACATGTAGTTATAACTAGAAGAGAAATCACCTAATTATTATGTCCTAGATACATTAACATGGTATCAGAGCTAAGATGGCAAATCAAGGAAAGGGAATCTCATCAAGGGACAAACAAAAATTCAAGGATAAAATCTCAATGGACATGAAAGTGAATTCAAGATGTAAAAAGAAGTGTTAAAACCCTATATTGAATAAGAAATCTACTCCAGAAAGACTCTTGGGATCCTCAAAGGACCAAAAAGACCCTAATAAAGTTAAAGGGACCTAGAAATCAAAGTTTCATGAAGACTATTCATCCTAGAGAAGCAAGATCAAGGAGATTTTCATCATCTTCAATATATTCTAAGGTGATCTCCCTCTCATTGAAGTAAGATCCTTAAGATTGAATACATGATCAAGAATGTGAGAGATTTTTCGGCGAAAATGACATGGAATACCATTTGTCGATGCGTTTCGAACCAACTAGTGTGGTTCATCATCAGGACAAGTTGAAGAAACAGATCAAGCTTAGCAAGTTAAATAGTCTGAGCAGAGCCTCCAACGACTAACTTGACCAACGACTAGTTTGACTCTAGGACTAGGGTCAAAGTTATTTTATTAATTTAATCTGTAATATTTATGACCAATATATATAAAAATATATAAAATATTTTTAATGGGTATTAGTTCAAAAAATATTACTAAAAATTATAAGTTAAATAATATTTAAATGGACATTTTGTCAAATAAAGGACCTTATAATATATGAATAAATTAAATGCCTAAATAAAAATATATAAAGTAAAAAAGTATTATCAGAAATTATAAGTTAATTAATAATTAAATGGAAAATTAGTTACATAAAGGATTTTATAATATCTGAATAAAATAAAGTAAAATCAAAAGGATGCTAGGTTAGTTAGAAAAATAGTAAAAAATATAATTTGATTAGAATTTAAATGGAGAATTGGTTATATAAAGGACCTTCTATATATATAAAAATAATTGAAATGGGAGTTTATTTAGAAGAATTATTAAAATTATAAGCTAATTAGAATTCACATGAAAAATTAGTCACAAAGGACCTTATAATTAGAAATGAAAAAATTAACTCTCTAAAAATAAATAAATAATTAAATGAAAAAATAATGATGAGAAAACATAAAAGTCATTAAAAAAAATAAATAAAATAAATAAATAAATAATAAAAATACATAACTTAAAAAAAAAATAAAAAAAAAATTAAATAAATAAATATATAATAATAATATTAAAAAAAAAAAAAGACCTAAAGAGGAGGGCAGAAAAACGACTAGGAAGAGAGTGTTGGGACCCAACACCTACTAATTTTCCAGCCATCCTCTCTATTGAGATTGCTTGGCCTCTTTTCAATCTCAAGCGCTTCCCTAAATTTTCGATGATGGAAATGTGAAACCCTAGCAATAACACTAGCCTCCTCAATACAAACATGATGATTTGTTTTCTTAGCATGTTTAGCTAAAGCGGAAGACTTAACTCTCCTATGCTTAAGGTCCGCTGCGTGCTCGCTAATCCTTTGATTGATGGAGCGACCAGTCTCCCCAATATAGGGGGTCCCACAGGAACAAGGGATCATATAAACACCTTTCATATCCTTAGGGTCGATAGGATCCTTCACCGATCTGAGGGACATACGAATGGTGTTCGGGGGCCTAAAGGTAACAGGGATATTATGCTTCCTGAGAATCCTTCCAATTCTATCAGTGGTCCCATGAACATACGGAAGATGGACACCTAGAATTCTTTCCTCCGGTTCCCTTTTAGTGAGAGAGTTCTTGGAAGCTTTAAGGAAAGCCCTCTGACCCATGTATCTACTATAACCATTCTCAACAAAGACATCAAGCAGATGGGATTTTTCTTTCTCAAAGCTCTTCTTGTCCGAGATCCTTAGGGCCCGAGTAGCAAGGGTATTGAGAACACCCATCTTTTGAGCCGGGAAATGGTGGGAACTGGCATGAAGATACTGCTCCGTATGAGTTTTCTTCTGAAAAACTTGATGGGCGAGGGAACCATCACTATTCTTAGAAATAAGAATATCAAGGAATGGAAGGCATCCATCAACTTCCTGCTCCTTAGTGAACTTAATGGCTGAGGATTGATTGTTGAGATGATCAAAGAAGAGATCAAGCTCATCCTAGCCATGAGACCAGATGACATTGGTGTCATCCACATACCTTTTCCACAGCTTTGGCAAGAGCTGGGAAGAGTTAAGAGCCTTGGACTCAAAATCTTCCATAAACAGATTAGCAACGACCGGGGAAAGGGGTGAGCCCATCGCAACCCCATAGGTTTGCTCGAAGAACTCTCCCTCGAAATTGAAGAAGGTGGACGTGAGACAGATCTCAACCAACCTGGCCGTGTCAGGATCTGTTAGGCGGTTTATCACCTCCATGGCCTCATTAATAGGGATGCAAGTGAACAGGGAGACAACATCAAAACTAACAAGAATGTCCCCAGTTTCAAGCCTGATGTCCTTGAGTTCCTCAATAAAGGAAGCAGAGTCTTTAATGAAGGACTCCGTACGACCCACTAAGGATTTAAGCTTTATCGCTAGGAACTTCGCAAGAAGGTAGGTAGGACCTCCAATGGTGTTGACGATGGGCCTTAAGGGGGCTCCTTCAAGAAGTCGCCATTGATCATTATTAACAAGGACATCACAACCAAAGGATCTAAAGTGATCTCCTTCTTTGTGGAGTCAACGATCACTCTTGAAGAGACCTATCCTCATCAAGGAGAAGTTCTCTATCATATGTATTATCATCAAATTCAAGGAGGAAGAAAGAAGAAGAAGCATCTTCTCACGTAAATATATTTATGTCTGAATCTTTCAAAATGTCCTTTTGCAAGGAAAACAAAAAATAATTTGGGGCTTCAAATTATCTTGAATGGAAGAAGAGGATAGATCTGAATCTCATTGAAAATTAGGTTATGGATCATGTGAAAGAATATATCACCAAACCGTATAAATAATATTCTCAATCACTTGAAAAATTTATGAAATGGGAAGTCTGGGCTTAAGGGATTCTCATAAAATCCATCAAGGATCCTCTCATTCCATATGTATGTAAACTCAACACCTCAATATAAATATATGAAAAATTGGGAGAGTTGTTTTCTATAAGCACTGCAGGAGAAGTTATCTCTCTAAGGAAAGAACTCTACAAGCTAAGGATATCAAAAGAAGGGATGGCCTCATACTTTATGATGATATCTGAAATAAGGGATCAAATTCAAGATCTCGGTGAAATAATGTCTGACAAGGAGATAACAATTGTAGTCTTAAATGCACTAAGAGAGGAGTGGGGCAACTTTACTTCATGTATTTATTGGAAGAAAGAAGCTACTTCATTCTAGGATCTGTGGTCTCAATGCAAAATTGAAGAAACCAGACTGAAGGAAAACACTGATGTGGGAACAAGTGAGTAAAATCAAGTATACGATGCTATGGAAAAGAGAAGAGGAAATTTTGCGAAATTTGGTCATCTGAAAAAGAAGAAAATGGATAAAATTCACTACTATGGATGTCAATAGTATGGGAATTAAAAAACAGATATTCCTAAGCTCAAGAAGGAAAATAACAAAATAGGTAGAGAAGAATCCAATATCACCAAAGAAGTGGAGAAAGATGAAAAGAAGAAGTCCAAGAAAGAGGAAGTAAAAGATATGTACTATGATTAAGGTAGTCCTCCTCACCTAGTTATTTTCAAGTTCATGTTTTCAAGTTGTCTTTTACAATATATGGATATCATGAATCACTAAGGAAAATGATAGGATGCATCATGGAATCATAAAACCATTAAATCAAGATCATGTGATCATAGATAAAAATAGATGAAATAGAAGTCTATGGAAGTCATATATGGAAGGATATAGCTCTTGGTAACCTCATTAGAAACATAAGTGACACTTGTGGGAAAAAGAAGAAAAAAGTCTTCTAGCACAAAGATCATCGTACGTTAGTCAAAAGGGAACATTTCTAGATGAGGATACTCAATATCCTCTATTGGAATATTCATCGGAAGGTCCACCAATCAAAAGGAAGCAAGGGTTTCATCAAGAATTACATCTTGTGGGAATTAATTGGATGATGGTATTATGAAAAAAGAGGTGAAGCAGATCAAGGGATTGAAGTTCTTTCAATCAAGGGGACTCGTAAAGGAAGTTTGAATGACCTAATTTTTCTTTTGAGGTATGTATGCTTGTATTTGATATGGTAGAGTCATGTCATATTGCAGGTAACAACGATAAATTCTCTATATTGAGAGCATGATCAAAAGGAATTATCTCCTCCTTAAAGGATGAAGCAAGGCACGAGTCACACATTAACCAGATGAAATAAACATAATATGTCCTCATCTGAAATGAGACCTAGTTGCTAATGATTGGAAGAACTCTGATTAAACATTCTTGGGAATAAAAATGTGTGAAGAAGGAGGGAAAGAGATCGTGGAATATGAAACCATGAAGAAGGTAATCAACATCCTAGAACTAGAAAATTTGACTAGGATATCTCCATGAAAGATATAAAGACTCTGATGAAGTCTAAAAAAGAAAGAGACCCTTAACAACATATATCTTCTGGAGATGTGTGGAAGACCATCACATAGGTAATTTTGATTTAATATTCATTTCTTATTTTTGAGTGATAGATGGATGGGCTTATGCATGGTTTCTAATGGAAGAATTATGGATGTCTTCATCAACTGATGCCCATGTAGCAGGACGAAAGATATTTAAGAAAACATGGAATGAATAAGGCAATAGTGTATGAAGGAAAACTAGATATGAACTAATGGATCACTTTTCGATGAAAGGAATGGTGACATGAATGACTCATGGATGAAAGTAATTCATGATATGTGCCCTATGAAGAAGTCCCAAAACCATGAAGAGTCTCAAATAAAGAAAATAAGCTCATGACATCGTAAGGAGGAGTTCTTCAAGTAGCTGGTTGTCCCATAATCTCCACCTAAAGAGATTTTGGAAGCAAGTCCCTAGTCAAGAAGCCACTTGGGTACCTTCCTTCAATGGAATCAATATGTTCCCCCTAAGTTGAGGGGAATGAAGATTGAAGACATTCCAAAAACAACATTTAAAACTCATGAGTGCCATTATGAATTTTTTGTCATGCCTTTTGGCCTTACCAATGCACCTTCTACATTTCATGTTTTGATGAATTCCATTTTCAAGCCCTTCCTTAGAAAATTTGTGTTAGTATTTTTTGATGATATACTAATCTACAGCAAGTCTTGGAAGGATCATGTTGAACATGTTGACAAAGTGCTGAAACTATTGGAGGAGAAACAATTATATGCAAAAAGCTCCAAATGTTTCTTTGGAGTACAAGAGGTGGAATATCTGGGTCATATTGTATCTCATGAAGGTGTTAAGGTAGACCCTAAAAAAATTAAAGCCATTAAGGAATGGAAAATCCCCACATCCATAAAGCATTTGCGAGGATTTTTAAGGTTGACAGGGTATTATCATAAGTTTGTTAAGAATTATGGGAGAATAGTAGCACCTATAACAACATTATTTAAGAAAGATGCATTTTAGTTGACTCCAGAAGCAACAAAGGCCTTCGAACATCTTAAAGAGGCAATGTGCCAAGCACCGGTCTTAGGTACGCCGAACTTCACAAAATTTTTTATTGTGGAATGTGATGCTTCAAAAGGATGGAATTGGTGTTGTTTTAATGCAATATGAAAGACCCATTGCTTTGAAAAGTCATCCAATCAAGGGAAAGTATTTACACAAAGCTATTTATGAGAAGGAAATGTTGGCAATACTACATGCACTTAAGTAATGGAAGCCCTACCTAATGGGAAGACACTTCAAGGTAAAAATGATCATGATTGTCTTAGATACATTTTAGAACAAAGGTTATCCTCTGAAGATGAACAAAAATGGGTCACAAAGATGTTGGGTTATGACATTGAAATCATCTACAAAAAAGGGAAGCAAAATGTTGTGGCAGATGCACTCTCAAGAAAGGATGAGGATGTGGAAGAATTATTGTGTGCCATTTCTATTATCCAACCAGATTGGATAAATGAAGCAAGGGAGGAATGGAAGAATGATGGAGAAGTGTGGGCACTCATTTGAAAGTTACAACAAGATTTGAGTACATCTAATACATTTAGCTAGAAAAATGTTTCATTATGGTACAAAGATTGCTTATACCTATCTAAGAATTCCCAACTCAAACAAAAGATTCTTATGGAATTGGACACTTCTCCCTTAAGTGGGCACTCGGGATTTTTAAAAACTTACCATAGGGTGAAGAAGGATTTTTTTTGGGATGGACTTAAATCGGATATTCAAAAGTTTGTGGCAGAATATTTGGTTTGCCAACAAAATAAAGTTGAAACAATTAAGACCCCAGGTCTATTACAACCTTTATCCATTCCAAGCCAACGTTGGGAGGAGGTTTCAATGGATTTTATCATAGGTCTACCCAAATCTTAAGGAAAGAGTGTCATCATGGTGGTAGTTGACAAACTTACCAAGTATGCACACTTTTGTGCATTATCACATCCATTTAAAGCCAGCACAATTTCTATTGCATTTATGGAAACAATTCAAAAGCTACATGGAAAACCAAAGATTATTGTAAGCGACAAAGATCCCATTTTCACTGGAAAATTTGGAAAAAATTATTTTCTTGTCATGGTACTCAGTTAGCTCATAGCTCATTTTATCATCCTCAATGTGATGGGAAAACTGAGATAGTAAACAAATGTTTGGAAGGATATCTTCGTTGCTTTGTATCTAATAAACAGACACAAAGGGTCAAATGGTTGCCTCTGGCTGAATGGTGGTATAACACTTCCTTCCATACTGCAGCAAAAATGACCCCATTTATTGCACCTTATGGTTATCATCCACAATCCATCACATCATATTTAAGAAAAAATTCTAAGGTTCACGCAGTGGAACATCACATCGAGCATCAACAACAAGTTCTCCAACTCTTAAAGGATAACCTCACGTTGGCGCGGAATAGAATGAAACAACAGGCATATGAACATCGTAACGAAAGAAGTTTTGATGTAGGTGAGTGGGTATACCTATGGCTAAAACCATATAAACAAATGTCCCTCAAGTAAGCTAAGAAAGATAATAAAGTATCACCAAAGTATTATGGTCTGTACAAGGCGTTGCAAAATATTGGTACTATGGCATACAAATTGGAGCTTCTTGTAGCTTCCCGAGTGCACCAAGTTTTCCATGTTTCATGTTTACATAAGTTTATAGGTGACAAGCTCCCAGTTCAAACAATATTTCCAGAACTTGATGACGAAGGAAAAATCATATTGGAACCGAAAGCAGTCATAGAAACAAGAAATCGACAGCTATGAAATTTATCAATTTCGGAGTATCTCATCAAGTCGAAGAAATTATCTGCTGAAAATTCCACATGGGAGGATGAGAGTTTTATACAAAAGCATCCAGAACTACTCAAGCGTTGAGGACAACGATTTTCGGAAGAAGAGGGGCATGTTAGGCCCCTATAATACTAGTGATTCCCCCATTACTATTGTCATTGTATTCCTTATTTTTATTATTGTACCCCTATTATCCCCATATTGTTATTAGTATGCCCCATGGAAACCCACTATTGTTATTTTTTTGCCGTTATGTTATCACTATTATGTCAACTTGATTATATTGTGAACCCTTAGTCTCCTATATATATAGAAGGGAGGTTTAGTCATTTGTACCATCCAAGAATTGTTCATTTGTGTAATGTAAAGGAGGTTGCCCCCTCGAAGAGGCTGAATTCTAAGGCGTTGATCTATCTTACCTATCTTTTTGTGAGTTGGTTTCCTAACATGATAGATAGACACAGCATTATTGTATTCACTTGGGAAGACAAAGTGAAGAATTGGGTAAACATCTGGCATCTGATACTCTTTGAGGATAAGTTAGGGCATCCAAGAAAATAGTAGTTGTTAAGGAACATTATTCTTTGAGGAATTGGAATCCAAGATAAGAATAGTCTTGGTAGAACACACTGTGAGAACCCATGTAGGGTATGTTCCAAGAGATATAATGATGAGGGTGTCTATACATCACTGGTCTCGCCAACATTATGCTCTAATATTATGGAGAAGTACAGTTGTTATTCAAGGCCTTACTATGTGACAATCCTGGTTGATATGATGCTATACATATGGTTTACCAATCTAACTCTTCTTATGGGAGTTATTCATATTGTGAATGTCTAAGTACTTTGTATGAATAATGAATACCTCCGTAGTTAAGAGGGGGTGTTGAAAAGTGTAACTAGGTTCAGTCTTCATAATGACATGTATAATTATGATTTTTGGAAATTGATTTAAAGAAGAATAATAAAATTATTTTTATAATGCTTGAGACATGGGTTTCATGCTTATGGAATTTTTTTTTTAAAGCTCACATTAGGAGCTATTATGTTTGGTCATCATGTCACAAAGCCTAGATAGTCAATGTCAAAGCTTGAAGAACCGTTTGGGCATATTACACAATGTAAAAAGAAAATTTGATTATGTCACAAACCTTCCAAGACCTTGTCACAAGCTCAAAAAATAGAAGAAAAGATAGATCAATGACTTCAAAATAAGCCTCTTAAAAGGGGAAACCTCCTTTAAATTACACAAGTCAACAATTCTTGGATGATTCAAATGACAAAACCTCATTTCTATATATAAGAGTCTAAGGGGTCACAATATAATGAGAGCCGACATAACAATAATATTATAAGGGCAGAACAGTAACAATAGTGGGATTCTATGGGGCACAATAATAATAATATGGGGAAAACAAGGGAAAAACAATAATAATAATGGGCTACAATGACAATAGTAATGGGGGAATCACTAGTATTATAGGGACCTAACATAGTGTCGAAAAGTGTAACTAGGTTCAATCTTCATAATGACATCTTTAATTATGATTTTAGGAAATTGATGCAAAGAAGAAAAACAAAATTATTTTTATAATGCTTGAGACATGGGTTTCATGCTTAAGGCATTTTATTTTTAAAAGCTCCCATTAAGAGCTATTAGGTTTGGTCATCATGTCACAAAGTCTATATAGTCAATGTTAAAGTTTGAAGACCCTTTTGGGCATATTACACGTTGCAAAAAGAAAATTTGATTATGTCACAAACCTTCCAAGATGTTGTCACAAGCTCCTCGTCATGTCGGCCTTGAAAAGAAGAAAAGGATGCTCGTGAAAAGACAATTTGGGTTACCAATGGAACAAGTCAACTTATTTGATAGAGAAAACACTATATATAGGTAGCTCAACTTTCATTTGGAGAACACAATTCAGTGAAGGAAATATGAATGAGAAAAGGTGCGAAGATAACTTTCATTTGGAGAACACAATTCAGTGAAGGAAATATGAATGAGAAAAGGTGCGAAGATAACAAAAGGAGAAGTCTTGTGAATAATCGAATAAATAAGAAGAAAACCAAGTTCATTTGATTCTTTTTTTGGTTAATACCTCCACACATGCGAGAATATAGTGCTATCATCTGCACTAAGGGCTGAAATATTACAATCATCTTAAGAAGACAAGTTTAGGAGGAAATAAAGTGGACCCTCTAACTGAGTTAAGGAAGGAATAGTCTCCATATCAATCGAAGGAATCTCAGAGATAATATTTATATAAAATACTCAAACTAGGGTTTTGAAAGAAGAGTCTAAAGGTTCATATATGAGCCGAGGATCAAATTGTGAAAGTTAGCCAAAGCACCTAGAGGAGAAATGAGTTTGATTATCGCAAAGAAGAAGAAGTTAAAGAAGCCTTGTGACTTGGTCTTGGAAAGGTTTAGTGTCAAGGGTTTTGGTCATGGTCTTATTATTCATCAATTGAAGTCGCTATAAAAAGAAAAATTTGTTTGGGTTTTCCTCTAAGGTTGGAAAGGTTTTAGCCCTATCTTATCACCTACATTTTGTATCTCTTGTCTATTTATTATTTATGCATTAGTATTTGTTTGATGAAAAAAACACTATAACAATATAAGTAAGAATAAGATCCTAATCTAAATAAGTAAAAAGCATTCAAAATCAGTTATCACTAGAAGAGAAATGACCTAATTGCTACGCCCTAGATTTCTCAAAAACTCGACGACTCTCCACTCAGGTCAAACTCCAAAGCCATCTCTCCATAACTGGATATGCAGATCTGTACAATGCTCCAACAAATCTCTCTCTTGGAAATTATACGAGTTGACATTCCAGCAGGAGGCCTTCAACTCAAAAAGTGCAGCCTTACAGAGACAAAGCTCTATTATGAACAAAAGAACGTGCTCTCAATACTAATATCTCCGACGCGTACTCTCCACGCAGCTGGATTAAAAATCGAAAGCAATGGTTTTGAGCAGCAACAAACGGATCCTTCCACTTTTCTGTGACCAATCCATGTCATATTCTCTACCGAGATCCAGTCTCATGCCAGGTAAAACACAACTCACCCTTTTTAACATATCCATAGAGTGCTCACAATAGCAGAACTATCACCTGCTCCACAAGGAATATAATCATGCAACCGAGTACAAATGAATCACTACAAATATGAGTCATCTATGTGGCATGAATCCTCCTCTTTTGAAGTCACTGCAACAATGCTCAATGGATTGCACGCCACAGGGCCAAGCATATCCAACACTCAGCAAGAAGCTTGTTGAAATCATTTCCAACACGGCTTTGTTCATTAGCGCTCGACTTTGCCCCCCCCAAAAAATAAAAGGCTGCCTTCAATGTTGGACCTTCCCTTTTTGTCAACACAACACACCATAGGGCTTGCACACCATAGGGCTCGAAGGTCGCGTGTTTAATCCACACTCACCGAACTCGTCAACTGACAGATCACTAATAGTCTCATTTAATCTTCACTTCGGAAATTTTAAATTTGAAATTTCACAACAGCCGACCTTCTCACGGCCTCTGAACTGGAATCGGCATTCACCCAACCTCTGAGCAGTAGCTCAGCCTTCACAGTCAGTCTTAATCAACCTTAATCATCCTTCACAGTAATCGATCACCTTACAGACAAAACGTGACACATCGTTCAATGAGACGCAGGTTCAACAAGGTGTTGGACAAGTGAAAAAAAACCATCACACAATACTATACTTATTTGCCTCAGTCTACAAGAGGCCAAGGCCTAGTCTATACGGGCTTTGGTACTAACATAAATTTTGATAATACACACTCTATTACATTAATTAAATAATATTACTTATATACATGAAGTGTTGTTTTAATATACAAAATTGTTTTTGCCACATAATTATTTGATTGAAAAAATATCTTAATTACATATCAATCTAGGAAACAAATAGATCTAAACAACTCTTAGAAAATAACAACACACTCTTTTTAGATAAAAAGAATCACTCTTAATACAAGTACGAATTATATTTTCCCCCTGTCAATATATTCACTTTCCCTCCTCGAAATTTTACTCGAAATATTCTGTCAAAAGTTATCCATGAGAAAGGGAAAGAAACCATGTGCAGAACGCTTTGTGTGTTTGATAAAATGACATGATTGTCTAAATACTTTTTTAAGATGAAGAGGATGAGAAAATTCCTAGACAAAGAACATAAGCGAGGACTCACCGGATCTATATCCACAGAGTTAAGATGTATAGTCTGAACACATACATTTATCTACTGATTTATTTTCCGTGGATTCTGTTGTGTCAACGGACCCGTCCAACATACGTACCTGCAAAACATCACGTCTGAAAACTACCAACATTGATCATCCATTGACTTCCATCTTATTTCTGAAGTTTGTTAATGCATATATCAATTTTACTAAACATAAAAATAAAAAGATATTTACATTTTCGGAAGGACGCCTATTTAACCGAACCCTTACGTAGTGAATAACCTTAATCTCACACCTTAGAACAATTCATATTAAAAATAGGATTGCAATGCAATACAGGAAAAACATTTATTCCTGTACTTTTTTAATTAGGCGTCGTAAGGATCGATAATTAGTAGAAATTAGGTAATAACTTCAAAATTAGTTTAATATTTAAAACTTATTAACCTTCGATGGGTCTGCACACGACAGGAACATTCCCTCCAATTTTCCACTCTGATTTAGCATCCTGGGCACTTCGAAGAAGACAGTCTCAAGGGATTGACCTCCATTGTCGCTCGCTGAAATAAAACTAACCAATACTTTTCCTCCATTGTCGCTCGCTGAAATAAAACTAACCAATACTTTTCCTCCACTATACAGAGCCACCTCTGTATTATAGTATTTGATTAACTGCGAAATCGTGGTGTTACCCGAGTAGGCCCAGAATTGGAGGTTAGCATAGTCTATCACATGACCATATGTTTTCCACAACATAAGGTAATGCGACTGAATAGGGGCAATGGATGTGAACGAGACGATTTTTCTCTTCTGTAAAACTCATGATGTGCATTTCGCATTCTTCACTTCTTTCATGCTTTGGATATTTTAACCTAAACTTAAACCTCGAGGCTCTAGGATAATCAATTAACCCGCAAGCATTATTGTTTTGCGAATAGTTACTCAGAACTAGAAAATAATTATATTAACTAAAGGGAAATGTAGTTGCACAAACTTCGGTGGCGGCACTACACAATGCGACAATGGAAATTTCCATTGTGATCGGAATGTAAATGTTATATATGTGGAAATAAGACCTTCAAAATATGAGCCAATGAAATAATGACAAATTGGTTTTTTTAATAAAGTTAAAAATATATATAAAATTAAACATTAGAGAATATATTGGTCCAAGCTCAATTAATGGGACGTCAAAAGTAAATCAATTGCTATACATTTATGATTAATGCTATACATTTATGATTAATGACTATTATGATTATAAATATATTTTTATGATTAATAACTATTATAATAATAAACATATTTTTATGATTCATAACTTTTATGATAATTAGTTATCAACTTTAGAATTTTATGAACATTTCTTTCCTACTTTTATTAAAAAAGTTGTATTTATATATTAACTAATTTTTAGGATGAAATAAAGATATGTTAGCTCAACACAATCATAATAACCTTATGTTATATTTTTATTTACAATTAATTAATACAAATACTTAATTATAATAAAAAAAAATTAGTTTGAAATCTATTAGAATCAAGTCAGTGTTTCTTTCCTAATTTAGTCTTTTCACATATAGCTCTTATAATTAATAACTATTAAATTCAAGTTATTTACATTAGTATGTTCTTAATTATCAAGCTTAACAATGAAAACCATTGCATAAATAATTAAAAATTATGGCATAAATATTGCAACTACATCTAGAAATTATGGAAAAAGACTATGAGAGAGTTATCTACATTGCAAACAGGTACAATAAAACCTCAAAAGTCATGGTCCAATCAAATGTTTGAAAAACATGTTTATTAATAATATTGAAAAATAAATAACTTTTTTCCAAAGTTAAACATTGTAACTTGTATTGGGCAATGCTAAACTAATTGTGGTCAACAGAAAAATCAATTGCTATTTTCCTAAAAAGACTAATAAAGAAAAGAATACTCAACCAATCCATGTAGATTTCAAGGAGTCCCATAAATTTGGCTTCTTCTTATGAAAGTGCTAGAAGCTTTTATGATCGTGAAGCTTTATCTTATTTATTTATATAAGAAAACAAGAAAGAGATAACATCTTTTCTCACTCTCATTGGATATGTGTTTTTCTTTCTTAGTCCCGAGGTTTTCACATTCACTTATCCTTCTTCTGGTCTGATATGTATTTTTCTTTCTTAGTAAACAGTTTTTCACATTCAATTATCTTTCTTCTTGCAAGTTTATAGATTGTTTACTTTGTTACATTTATTCATTTGTTTTCACAATTTCATTCTCTTATTAAATATCTAGTTTCTCTATTAAATCTAACCTTTTGTGCTACTTAAAGTTTTTCTACTTTCTTCTGTATCAAAACCTCTTGTACTCTTCTTCCATATAAAGACTTATTTTTTTATTTTTTTTTGTTAATTTGAGTTTCCTTTTCCTTACCTATTTGAGTCCCTTTTGATCATAAAATAATTTTTACATTGTTAAGTTAAAAGATAATAATACTAAAAAAAAATTTAATTTTCAACTTAATTTTACTTCAACTTTATATAGAGATAAAATCGTTACAATTAGAAGAAAAAAAATTCCTTATTAAAATGAGGAGATACACATATAATATAATACTATCGATATTATATGATGTGTACTTATATTAAGTTGAATTGATATGTAATATTTAAAACAAAAATGTATTAATAACCAAAATTTAATGTTACCTATAAATAAAATACTTCAACATGAATATTAAATAAAATAGTTTAAATTATACTTTTTATTATATTTTAATTTTTAATTGTTAGGAAGGTTTATAATTTATTTCATTCTTAATATGGAATTGATATAAGAAATTAAAAAAATATTAATAAAAAAAAAAAATGTTAACATCAATCATAAATAAAATATTTCAACATGTATTTTCAAATATATATATATATATATATATAGAAACAATGTGAGTTCAAAAAAATATTTTTTTTCTCTTTCGAAATTCACCTCAATTGGATTTAGAAAGGCTTGCAACATGCTTTTTTCCAATGGCATGTCAGATGGGATTGAAATTCCAATCACTTAGATTCAGAAGGGTTTGCAACATGTTGTTTGCCAATGGTGCTAGCACCCAGTCCGGATGATATTATTCAAAAGAGTGAAAATAGAAAATGTGATATACTTGAAACATTATCTTGTAGTTAAAACATTTTATTAGTGATTTTCTTAGAACCAAAATAAATCTCAAATTCCATGTTTACTAAGAAAGGAATCAAATCTATTTAGGTGTAGACATTTTCTCAAGTTTGGGAGTCAAAAAAATATTTGTGTTTAGAAAAATAAAATTTGACCTCTTTGACAACTTGATAGATCCGGAGATAAAATACATCTATACTAATAATTAAATTAAAATTCTGGAACCTTATGTAAAAATATATAAATATTTCCTAGTTTAGTTTCTAAAATATATTTTAAAGATATATTTAATATAACAATGTATTTTGTTCCTCAACCTATTAAACCAGTGACTGTTTCTTTTCTATTACATAGAATAATGTATTGTTGGTTACCCCTCCTTGCAAATAGCCCTTTATTTGAAAAGTACAAGTATTTACACACAGCGCAATCACTTACAAAGGAGAATTGTTTCGCTCTAGTCAACCGAGTTCCTTAATGGAAGGTCTCAATTGGACCTCTAATTATTGAGAATAGAAAAGACATATTAATTGTTGTTTGACAATTTTTCTTATCTCCCAATTTTAGATTGAATGAATTTTATGTCTAAAATAACTATAAGTTAATTCTATGTTTGTTTTAATTTAATACCTAGTCTCATCTTTTAAATACAACAAAATAATGTTCTAAATTAACACGCAGAAAGGATTTTGAATCAACCATTTGCGCCATTAGATTATAAAACGGTTTTAATGTATAATGGTCAAAATAATGAAATCATTAACAATCTTGAATTAAGTTAGCCTCATATTAGTAACCAATATCTATTTCATATTCATCACGAGCGACTAAGTGAACCGAAATAAGAAGAGTAATAACCATTTTCCTGAAACGAGTCTACATGAAAAGTAAAATACTTAGAATCATTTGAACATAAATAAGCGAGGGGGTCGTCGAGAAACACAAGTACATTGGAATGAATACCCAAAATTTGGTTAGTAACGACCTCTCTTTATGAAAATGCCATATGTGGAGATTCCATGAACTATTGAGCTTATCTTCTTAGTACCTGCCACACTCTTAGTATCCGTTGCATGTGGTCTTGGACTATAGTAATTGAAATGAAGCGGTAGTATTATTACTTCATGCTTTTAAAAATGCCATATGTGGAGATTCCATGAACTATTGAGCTTATCTTCTTAGTACCTGCCACACTCTTAGTATCCGTTGCATGTGGTCTTGGACTATAGTAATTGAAATGAAGCGGTAGTATTATTACTTCATGCTTTTAACTTAGTGACAAAATGATTTTGAGGACCAATCACATATTTTATCGTATCTTTTGGCCTTTTTCTGGCCTCTTTCCGAAAGAGATAGCTATATGCTTCATGTTTATTGATATAAATTCCATTTATTTGATATAATACTTTGAAAGCTTATATGTTTGATGTTTCTTCAAATAATTTCTATTTACTTCATATATTAATTTTTTTTGTATTTCGAAATAGTTTGTTTTTAACTTTGTGACAGAATGATTTTGAGGGCCAATCACGTATTTTATCTTATCTTTTGGCGTTTTTTCTGGCCTCTTTCTGAAGGAGATAGGCTATATGCTTCATGTTTATTGATATAAATATCATTTACTTCATATATTACTTGAAAGGCTATATGTTTGATGTTTCGTCGAATAATTTCTATGTACTTCATATATTATTTTTTTTGTATTTCGAAATAGTTTGTTTTAACTTTGTGACAGAATGATTTTGAGGACCAATCACATATTTTATCGTATGATAGGCTATATGCTTCATGTTTATGGATATAAATTCCATTTACTTCATGTTTATTGATATAAATTCCATTTACTTCATATATTACAGGAAAGGCTATATGTTTGATGTTTCTTCAAATAATTTCTATTTACTTCATATGTTACTCTTTTTTTTTTTGTATTTGGAAATAGTTTGAAATAGAAACTGTTAGTAAGAATTATATGTTTTGACGTAATGTTTAGGGTATTTGCTAATGTATATACAAAAGACACGATTGTGTGTATGTAGTGGTGCGTTTTCAAATTTGAAGTAAAGGGTATCAGCGAGAAGTTGTCTCCTCCCATGTATGTCTGCTTTGCTCATTAAATTTCCCGACTGGAGTTTGCAAGCATTACCTTAGCATTGCTCTGTGGATGCTGTGCATGGCACTCGAAGTTCTTACGTTTCTATCTTATCTTTCAAGAGTGTTCGACACTGCGTGGGACTGGATCATATGCTGCACTCGTGGTACTTCATTTTCTCTCGTTCTTTAAGTTGACTGTCGTGGTTTTTTTTGTAGGTAGGTTCTTACTTACATGGAGAGAAAGCATGTCACTATGCATTCAATGATGATACTACTAATAAAAATGAAAATAAAAATAGGTACTATGTATGAGTAAGTATTTATTAATGAAAGCCTATAAATAATATAAAATTATAACTGTTAGAGTTTGATTTTTCAATAAATAATATAAAATTATAATTGTTAGAGTTTGATTTTTCCAATGATTATTTTTTTACGGGTTAAATATGGTGAGTTGTAAATTCAAATGAAGACTTTTATTTAGTTTAAGTAATCCTGAGCCCTCTCCATTGCTATATACCCTCTCCATTGCTATATAATAAGAGCTTTATATATATTTTTTATAAGTTTGTGAATAATAGAATACTCTAACATGGTATCAGAGATGCTACTCTCCTGAATTTTTTTGAGTTTTTTATTTTTATATTTTTTAATAGGGTTTCAGTTTTAGACCATTGAGTTTTTTATTTTTATATTTTTGAATGGGGTTTCAGTTTTATGTCTACTCCGGATTTGTGTTTTTTTCTAGATCTGTCGAGGAGAAATGATTTCCATCTGTCAGAGCTAAATGGCATTTCTCTCTGATCATGTCCGGTCAGATATGAGTTTGATATCCCTTCAATGGATCTGTAGCATTTTGTACGGAACTAGTTCTCCACCTCCACGCACAAGCAATTCCACCATTTAAAAGCGTGGCTACAAGCATTGGACATATTGTTCAGTCGTTGGCTTGGATGGTGAAATTGTCAGTTTGTTGATCCGGATCCGTGCTGCAATGACCATGATATCTTCGAATACTCCTTTGTAAACTTTTCTGCAACCCCAAAATATGAGCGCTATGTCCCTTGCTAATCATTGGTCACCCTAAATCTTTTACATTAGAGTTTAGAAGAATTTGCTTGACCGCTTTCTATGTGTCGCTGAGCTGGACGCCATAGTTTTCTGCTAATATTATGCTTGTACGAACACGTCTTGGCATTTCTTTTGGCTGTAGTTTCTGCGGGAATTAGCAATTGAATCTTGAGATGCCCACTTTGCCTATCGTGAAACGTAAAACAATGGCGTAACATCTTTTGTCGTGTATGCAGTGTAGTCGTTTGAGCGGTAGAAGCATTTGAAGCTTGCGGAGGAAGCTTGCCCCTCCTTCATCATGAGATCTCAGTAACATTTGGATCAAAGATTTCGTGCTGAAATCCTCTGAAATATGTAATCAAGGTGGGTTTTGCGCTTGAAATACCTGAAGCTCGAAATTGTTGTTGCTTATGGGGCACAGATCTCCCAGTTGGGATCTTTCCCATCTCAAGATCTTGTCATAGAAACAAAGAAGATCAAGGAAATTGCAGTCGATTACACTCCTGAGGTCTGCCATCATAATAAAGAACAAGACAAAATATTTTTTTGGTGGTTCTGCAGCTGGAGGAAAGGATATTTTCTTCTAGCGTTGCATTGCAGAATGTGAATGTCTGCAGAGGAAGAATAGGGCCGAGGTTACCGTGTTTGAGGCGACAGTCAAGCTGCAGTCGAGACTCATAAGAACTCTGGGTGGACGCCCTTTTCAGATCTCAATAAGAAATTTCAAAACCTCTGTGATTTTCTATCAGATGTTTGTAAAGATTTTGGAAGGCTTTGTAATTTTGTGCGAGGTGGGCAACACATTGCTATGAAGTTCTTCCCATTTTTTAATTTGCCCACATAAATCTTAAATGGAGAAAAACTTATTTTTAAAATGGGAGAAAGGAACTTAATTAAAATTATTTTATTTCAAAAAGGGAAGAGCTTCTTTTTTTTCCTTCTTCTTTTTTAAGGTTTTTAAGTTTCTTAAAAAAATTGGGCCAAAGTTTTTAAGGGATATTAATTCATATTTTTTTTTCATTAAAATGATGATCTTATGTCTATGCAATGTATTTGGTGCTTTGATGGTGGAGAGTTATGAAATGCTTCCTTGATTGGCTAGTCATGCAAATCTAGCTAGATTGATCTCACTTGTGGTAGTGTAAAGCAACTTGTGCTGTCATTAGTAGCCTTGTTTTGTGGGTAGTACATTTTCGATTTTTTGTTTTCAACATGGGTAAAAGAATGCAGAAGCTTCGTGAGAAGAAGGCAGGATATGAACTTCGTAAAGAGGTTCTCCAATTGGTGGTAGTTTTCTTGCAAGTAGAGAATGAAACTCTTAAGAATAGGTTGCAAACATCCATAGCTAAAAAAATTAACAAGGTTTAACATTTGGAACCAACCATGGCAAAATATCTTGAGATGCTTGCAAATGAATTCCAAGAGAAGATGAACCTCCTTGTTGATTTGCAGGAGGAACTTGAGTCTTTTTCTAAATCAAATTTGAAGAAACAACTCGAAGAGCAAAACCATCAACATGTTATGGAGATTGATTTCTTAAAAGAAACAATGTTGGAACAATATCAACTTTGTCACAATAGTTGAGTCTAAGTAACAACTTGAAATGGAAGTTGATCGTCTTCAGAAATATAAGATGAGCACACTTGATGTTGAGCTTCTAAGATCTCCTTCTTCCACAGGATGATGTTGATTGTTAGATTGATGGTAGAGATGATCATGAATCATCAAATGTTACTGTTGCACCTAGTTTTGAAAAACATACTACTCGTATTGGATCCCGATTGCTGAGCAAAATGTGATATATCGGAGGAGGACTTGGGAGGATTGGAGAGGGAAATGTTGATCTTATTAACGCTATAGTGCAAACATCAAGAATAGGTCTTGGATACCATTCTACTGCTGCTTCATCATCTACATCCATTTGTGAGGTGTTTGAAGAAAATGTTCCTCTTAATTGTTTTGATGACATCGTTGTTAATATCATTGGAGATGAAAATGTTATGGCAATGAAATTTGAATTTTCAAAAAAGAAATCCTGAGGCATTTCAGCATTCTCATCAAAGGAATTCATCCAGGTTCCAACATTCTTGGTCAATTTGGAGTCCAACATTCAAATCAATTAAGAAGTGATGTGAAAGAATGAATTGTGGACGAGTGCCAACCATTAGGATCAATTATGGATGGATCGATGGATGGTCATGGAATCATTTGAACCAATGCTTGAAGACTTCATATCGCCAAGTTGAATTAGTTGTCCATTATTGAGTACAACTATTCCCTCAATTGTGTTTTAGAGGGGGGTCTTAGATGATGACAGATGTTGTCATTGCTTTGTTGATAATTGTCATTTTTTATTTGATCAGTGTGATGGTAATAGTGTTCAAACCACTTCACGAGTGTTGTTGCACAACATTTGCATTGAGTTTTCCATACTTACATGCCTCATAAATTATTTTTTGGTTGATGGTGTTGCCTTTGTTTGAAGCCTTGTCTTGTTTCTTTACCAACACCTCTTTTTTTTTAAGCCTTTTGGAAGAAGTTGACAATGTTTTCTTCCCTTGTCCATCTGAAACAATCCTACTTCAAAGATTGCCCAACCTCATTGAGGTTTCATGGCTATCATCTTCAGAATTTTGGTGCTTCAGCATTTTGTACTTCTTGATTGGAGAGGGTCTATGTCCTTTCCATTCAGTGGATCGTTATGGTATCTAAAGTTTTATCTCCATGATAATTTGAGCATTGTCATCTTTCTCTCTTTTGGGGGGGAGTTTTTTCCTACAATTGTTTCCCTCTTTCTCCGCTTATGAGAGTTTGTACATGGGTACCTAACCAGACCTTCTTGCTAGGACCCATTCTTTGTTTTCTTTTTGTTTAGTCAATCCCTATGTTTTGCTTAAGGGGGGGTGTTTGAGTTTGTATTTTTCAATGCTTCATTTCCCTATGAGTTAAGTATGGTGAGTTGTAAGCTCACATAGGGACTTGTATTTACCAAATTGTCATAGTTATCCTTAACCCACATTGGGCCTTCTCCATTGCTATATAATGGACACTTTCTATGTACTTTTACATAAGTTTGTGAGTGATAAAATACTCTAACAATAACTTTTCTCATATGCATATACATTGAATTGTGAACAATACTAGGCATATTACAAATGACCATCAACACTAAATATGAATGTCGTACCATCTATTTAATATAACATAATATTATGTTGAAGATAATTAGGCTAGAGTAAATATTCACCCTCTAAGTAGATTGTAGTGGTGATTAAATGGGATAATTCACACTAGGCTCGATATAAATTCTCCAATTTGGTTGCAATGGAAATTAGACGAGATAATTAGGTTTGGGGTGAATATAAACTCTCTAACTATGTTCTAGTGATCTCTTACTCGTGATTATCCAAGTCTAGATAAAAAACAACTAGTAATTGATCTTAGTTTATTGACATGAGTAAAAATCTATTATGAGATATAGTAATATTGTATTCTGATATATTTGGCCTATGAACTCTATTCTATATATTTGGTCTATAGTGAACTACATGAATAGAACATGTCTCCGATGAAATTTTTGCTGGAAATGAGTTCAACAACATGTGAAGTTACTAAACTAGGATTTCAATTGAATAATACCATAAACTAACCCTAGCTAGTTCCAAAGATACCGAGAAAGTATGCTTAGAGGTAATGGTCCTCAACCTACCACCCATGTACCATGCATTTAGCTTATGTGAAAAAGATTGATCATACATATCCAGCTACATATAACACAGTTGGAGAGATAGTAGCACATATTGCAGAACTAAGAGTTTATAGGGTTTATTATGGTTATCTAGTTGGTTAGCTTGAATTGGAGCTAGTTGATTCAGTTGGCTAAGTTGATTTAGCTGAAGCAACTTAGGTAGAGGTAGAAGGTGCATAAGGAAGAGCAACATAACTTAGAGAAAGTACTTCGAACTCTAAATTTCTCAAAACACGTCTTTAAATTGATCTTGCCACCATTAGATTGAGATTTTAACTCCAACCTCTAAACAATTTATTTCCTTTCGAGTTGTCGTATGAGTATATTTAAATATTACTCCATTATGATCTGAATTTTATGCACAATTCACTTGTCTTTCTCTACAATTTATGAAGAATACTCTGTAAAGACATAAAGAACATGACTAGTAAGAGTGATCTCTTTAAACAATATATAATCAGAAATATCAATCAGTGCTGACAGGCTTGTATATATATAAAGAGTGGAGAAATAATCACTACATTTATATACAAGCATATAAATTTGTCTAATTTATCAAAATAGGGCAAGGCTCATTTGTCTTTAAGCAATAAAATAAAAATACCATACCGTGACAGCTACAATGAAAATTCCAAAATATGATGATAATGGAAAGAAATTTGTTTTTGTTTTGTAGTCTAATGGATTGAGATTTGAACAAAATATCCTACTTAAAACCTTCTCATTAAAAGAAAAATTTATTTCCCAAATAAACGCTCTTTCGAGTCATTGAAAAATTCAATACATAGGACAAAGATTATGTTTGGGCAATTAAGACTCCCACTGAGTAAATTTGTAGTGAAACACTTAGACAACTAGCAAGATGGCCACTCTTACACCCATTTTGGATAGGAAAACAATAGGTCAATAGGGACCACAAGGTCCACAGGGCAAGGGTGAGAAATGTTCCGATTATTTGAGGGAGTATCAGCCCTTAGGGTAGTTCCATGCAACCATGCGACTGTAAGATTTCTATAATTTCAAGTATTGGAACATGCCAAACTCAAGATCTTCGTAAGAAAATTGTAGAAGCATAGGCTGAAAGGAACATGCCAACAGCGTCAAGCTATCTGTAAGAAAATTTTAGAAGCATAGGTTTGAAGTAACTTCATCATTGAGAGATAAACCACAAGTAGCGACCCTGTGTCATGTCTGACTACCTTTTCTTGATGGCAACAAAGAAAATAATTTCATGTGGCGACCCATTGTGTCTGACCGCCTTTTCTTGATACATTTTCTGAATGAAAATGAAGAAACAAATGTCAATTAGTACCATCTTCTTTGAATTTTAAGAAAATGTGTCACATTTTAAAGCCAAATAAAATTAATTTCAACTAGTCTTCCATGTCTAAGGGGCTGGATCCTTCCCAGGTTAATGCCCCAACCAGTCCGACAGACATGCCATCCTTTTTAGACTCTTCTATTTTATCACGAGAGAATATAACTCCATTTCACAACCAATAAGTGGTAAGAAATATCCTCCATCGCGGCAAGTCTTTCTTATTACAAAGAGTGCAGACCATTCTTAGACAAGGGTCTTATCAGATCCAATCCATATTAAAAATTAGCATGGAAAACACCTGTCTGAAGGAAGAGCATGGAAGAGATATGATCCAAGTTGACTCAACTACTAGATTTAACCAAGATCTTTTTATTTTGTGATGCGATTAAAATTGCATTTAAAATAGCATAAATTAACATAAATGCATGCCTTGAAGAAGAAGGAACCTCACAATCATCAAAAACATAAAATAACAAGGCGTTGATAATGTAGTACATCTAGGAGGGACTACGTCTCCGGGCCCCAGTGTCAAGATGGTGTAGGCTGTTGCATTAAGTGTTGTGAATAGTGATGATGTATAGAGGTTGTGATGTCGCTATCATACAAGGAAAATGCCCTCACGTAGGAGTGTCTCCAAGAGATGTTCCCCTGCAGGGACTCTCATTCAAAAAGGACTCATATCAGTATGACATAATTTCACATATGACAATAATGAGCATATCACCAACATGGCATCAAAGGGATCTCAATTCAGACATACATGGCGACAACATCAGTATCCCATCAACATGAGGACAAAGGGATCTCAGACAAAACATGACGAATCATGACAACAAGTACATCCCACAAATGATTTTCCATCACATCAAGCAGGAATCAAGAAATAAGTAAGAAAACAAGATCCCACATCAAACAACAAACATGGATCTATGCAACACAATGCATCTCATAGCAAAAAGAAGTACATGAACACATTTCATATACCTCACATACTAGGGCCATCTTAAGAAAAAGATGTTAAACTGCTGAAGCTAGTCGTACCATCCATCTCGCGTCATCGAATTGCATGGAAATGACTTCTTGCACATTGAATGCTGACATCTACACTCCACTTTGAAAAGTGGCTGAAAAATGAAATGATCAAATGGGAAATATGAATGCACCATCAGATTTGTGGTGTCCAATAATATAAAATCGATTGTTAAATTTCTGAATTTGGATAAAGTGAAAATCTAGGGCTTAAGGAATCTTTTAGATTCCTCCTAGATTCCTCAAAGATTCCCTCCTCTAGGTCATCGAAAGATACGCTGCTCAGATCAAAATTATGACCGTGCCATCAGGTTCATGTCACTGAGAGGTATAGGATCGACATAAAGTTTGTCCAATTTGAACACTGACAAAATTTCGCCCTTCTGACAATTTGACTCAATCATGGTTCTGTGTGTATTTTTCCAAATCGTGGTTCCACCTGAAAAATAAAAAAAAATACATCTCTCGAAAAGTGTGTCATGTTCTTCCCTCTCCTCCTCCCCTGCAAATGAAAGTCAGATGCTTTTAAATGTTGTTTGGGCAGAAATATCCATGAAGTGGAAGTTAGGCCAATGGTAAATTTGGGTGTTGGGAAGCATTGGGTTGAGGGATCAAATCCCGCGCATGCCCAAAATAGACACACATTTACGAACCACTGTATCATTTACATAACTGTTTTAACATTGTTATAACTATTTTAGTGGTCGTAGATTTTCTTGTTTATTAAATAGAGGTGTTTGGTTTGTGGTAGCCACACGTATTGTGGCATATTGTTTGTTATAACCACACCACAAGCCCACCAACCTATACCCTTTTTTAATATAAAACATATATTCACCCACCATATATTCACATTGGTTTTTGGAATTTGTTTAATATAACCACACCAACCCATACCTTTTTTTAATATAAAACATATATTCACCCCCATATATTCACGCTGGTTTTTTTTTTTAATTTGTTTAATATAACCATATTTTAATATATGGTCTTTTTCTATGATTTTGCTAACCATAACTAATTTTAATATATGGTTTTTTTTTTTTAATGACTTTTGTTTTTATATCGAATTTTTTAATACTAATTTTTTGTCTTTTGCAGGAGTAAAGAAACCAATGAGTGGGTGCCATGTGAGTCTCACATGCTTACTGAAATGCCACGTGGAACATTGTGGGCCCCTCTCTTCTCGTGTCATGTCAATATTTAAAGAGCTCTATCTCCTCCATACGAGCTTGAATTGACGAACAGTTTACACTGTTGCGATTACGAAGACGAGATCTACGCTCTGGTCTTGGTTTGAGAACATTCTGATCACTTTGATTTTTGACCCATTTTGAGTCCTTTTGGACTTCTAAATGTGTTTGGGGCCACCTGGATCAATCCTCCCCACTAAGGAGCTTTTGGTCCTCCATATGCATGAAAATAAGCTGCCACTTATTTGTACCCTGTTTACACTTACAAGTATCTGATATGACACCCTTCCTTATCCTTCACCTTTGTCCTTTATAGCCATAAGCAATGAGTCGAGGCTTGCACCCTCTGCAAACATGTATTACAATTTCTGCAAATTACATGCTTAATTCACATGACCAACTAATTACCCAAGCATCCCATACTTTCCATGAGTTTATAACACATACTCGGTGGTCAAGTTTACATCAAAATGGAAACAATACCCCAGTTACGAAGGCCAACATATCATTGTTGCTTCAATAAGTGATGGAAAGCACATCATCACTACAACACATGAGTTGCAAAAATAAGGCCAAACACTATTTTTGCTTTGAAAAGTGATCAAAACACAACATCACCTCCACAATTTAACATGCAACACAAACACGACCAGACATCATTATTGCTTAACAAGTGATGGAAAACACGTCATCACTTTTTACATTTTAAAATGCAACAAATGATTTACAAAAGCACAACCATGACAAGCTAACATATCTAGAAACCATTTTTCACTTATCAATGTGAATGGGTCACCCCCCTGTGGTCATTTTTCTTGTTGAACAATTGTTTCACTTGGTTCATGCACTGGCACTTTGTCTTTAAGGCGCTGCTATGGATGGAGCTTCCAACAAGTGGCTCTTTGATGGCCACCTTTTTTGCAATGAATGCAATACATCTTCTTCCTCTAGATCTACTTACCATGTTTCTTTACCTGTTGTTGAGAGGGTCTTTCATGCCTCTTTTTGTGTGCTGCTATACTTTTCCAACAGTTAGAAAATGTATGGTTATGTAATCCACAAAAGGTACATGTATTTCGATTCCATGATTTATGTCGATCATTGACAACATGATTATAATTGAAATGAACATTTGAGTATCAAGATTGGTTATACCTTTCCTTGACGTCTCTGATGTCATTGTGGCGATGAGAGCTTGCCTCAGCTCTTTCCCTGCAATGGAAACTACCATGGGATGATGGGGATGTGTTCCCATCATTCTCTTTCCTTGACTATTTCAATGATGTCTCGGAAGAATCTGACACCTTCGAGAATTCTCCTTCGGTGTATCTAAAGCTTGAAAATTGAGGTCTCTGCATAACCTCCAATGGTTGAGTTATGCCTTGGTTATTAACACCAAGTTATTTTTCCTCCTCGTGCCTCATACTCCTAAGGAGCCTCATGTTTGTCCCTGTAATTGGGATCTGCAAATCTCCAACATAAAGCGTACTATGTGAAGACATAACCGAAAGGAAATCAAGATATTTTACCTCCTCTGTTGATTTGGAAAGAACTGATGAGGGCTGCTCATCATCTGTTGTTGGTGGTTTGTTGTCTGTCTTAGCGGATTCACCAACTTCTCTTGTGACATACCCAAGTCTTGCCTGAGGGGGTAATTCTTCTACTTTGATGGGGTTGATAATGCCTTGGCCATTAATGCCCAAGAATTTTCCTTCATACCCCATTTTCTTCAATAGATTGGAGCCAATTCCTATGGCATGATTTTCAAAAATAGTGAAATCATCATCAAGAAACATACTTGAAGATGGAGAACTACTTTTTACCTCACATGGGTCATGCTGTAGCTTTTCCAAGGCCTTGTCCTTAGCTTGGAGCTGTCGTAGGAAACAATGTTTCTCCTCTTTCTCTTCATGTAGAAGCTTCTTCGATTCAACATTCTTTGTTCGAAGATTTTGTTTGTTGTGCTTTAGTTCTTCCCGAGCCTCTTCCGTGGCTTGCAACTGAAGCCGCAATCGCTCCTTTTCCTTTGTCTCTTTTTGTAGAGCTTCATACATTATTTCCACCCTTTCGGAAATTTTAAGCATGGTCTCATACATCACTTTTTCATCCTCTATCACTGCACATTCCATTGTTCATGTTTTCAATTCACATCCACGCAAAGACCACTCTGATACCAAACTTGATCCAAGTTGACACAAACCCCAGATTTAACCAAGATCTTTTGCTTCCATGATGTGATTAAAATTGCATTTAAAATAACATAAATGCATGCTATATAGAAGAAGGAACATGATAATGATCAGCAACATAAAATAACAAGGCATTGATAATGGAGTTCATCCACGAGGAACTACGTCTTTAGGCCCCGGTATCAATATGGTGTAGGCCACTACATTAAGTGTTGTCAATAGTGATGATGTACAGAGGTGGTGACATCACTATCATACAAGGAAAATGCCCTCATGCAGGAGTGGCTCCAAGAGATGTTCCCCTACAGGCCCTCTCATTCAAAAGGACTCCTATCAGTATGACATAATTTCACATATGAGAATAATGAGAATCCTGCCAACATGGCATCAAAGGGATTTCAATTCAGACACACATGGCAATAACATGAGTATCCCATCAACATGATGACAAAGGTATCTCAGACAAAACATGGTGAATCATGACAACAAGTACATCCCATAGATGATTCTGCATCACATCAAGCAGGAATCATGAAACAAGTAAGAAAAAAAGATCCCACATCAAACAACAAATAGAGATCTATGCAACACAATGCATCTCATAGAAAAAAGAAGTAGATGAACACACTGCATATACCTCACAAACTGGGGCCATCTGAAGAAAAGGATGTCAAACTGTTGAAGCTAGTTGTAGCATCAATCTCGCGGTGTCGAATTGCATGGCAAGGAATGCTCGCACATTGAATGCTGACATTTGAACTCCACTTTGAAAAGTGGTTGGAAAATGAAATGATCAAATGGGAAATCTAACTGCACCATCAGATTTTGGCATTGAGTAGTGTAAAATCAGCTTTCAAATTTCTAAATTCTAATAAAGTGAAAATCTGAGGCTTAAGGAATCTTTTAGATTCCCCCTATATTCCTCAAAGGTTTCCTCCTCCGGGTCATCTGAAGATTTGCTGCTTAGATCAAAATTCTAACTACGCCATCGAGTTCGTGTCGCTAAGAGGTATAGAATCGACATAAAGTGTGTCCAATTTGGACACTGGAAAAATTTCACTCTTTCGAGAATTTGTATCAATTATGGTTCTGCCTGTGTTTTTCTAGAATCATGGTTCCACGTCCAAAATAATAAAAAAATTACATGTCTCGCAAAGCATGACATGTTCTACCTTCTCCTCCTCCTGTGCAAATGAAAGTCATAACTTTTTAAATGTTTTTTGGGCAGAAATAGCCATGAAGTGGTAGTTGGGCCAATGATAAACTTGATCTGAGTTGTCTCAACTCCCGGATTTAACCAAGATATTTTTCTTTCGTGATGTGATTAGAAGTGCAATTAAAATAGCATAAAGTAACATATATGCATCCTGTAAAGAAGAAGGAAGATGACAATAATCAACAACATAGAACAGAAGATGTTGATAATGGAGTTCGTCCAGGAGGGACTACACCTCCAGGCCCGGTGTCAAGATGGTGTAGGCCACTGCATTAAGTGCTGGAAAGAGTGATGTTGTACATGCATGTGTTTTCTATATCATATAAAGAATATGCCCTCTCGCATGAGTGGCTCAAAGAGATGTCCCACTGCAGGAACTCTCATTCAAAAAGGACTCCTATCAGTATGACATAATTTCACATATGACAATAATGAGCATCGTACCAACATGGCACCAAAGGGATCCCAATTCAGACATGCATGGCGACAACATGAGTATCCCATCAACATGACGAAAAAACATGACGAATCATGAAAATAAGTACATCCCACAGATGATTCCACATCACATCAACCAGGAATCATGAAACAAGTAAGAAAACAAGATCCCACGTCAAACATCAAACAGGGATCTATGCAGAACAATGCATCTTATAGCAAAAAGAAGTACATGAACACACTGCATATACCTCACATCCTGGGGCCATCTGACAAAAAGGATGTCAAATTGTTGAAGTTGGTTATACCATTAATTTCGTGGTGTCGTATCTCATGGAAATGACTGCTCACACATTGAATGATAACACCTGCACTCCACTTTGAAAAGTGGCATAAAAATGAAATGATCATAGGAAAATTTAAATGCATAGTCAAATTTGTGGCGTCGAATAGGGTAAAATCGACTATCAAATTTCTAAATTCTGACAAAGTGAAAATCTAGGGCTTAAGGAATCTTTTAGATTCCCCCTAAATTCCTCAAAGATTCCCTCCTCCGATTCATCTAAATATCTGCTGCTCAGATCAAAATTTTGACTGCACCATCAAGTTCGTGTCGTTGAGAGGTATAGGATCAACATAGAGTTTGTCCATTCTGGACACTAGAAAAATTTCACCCTTTTGAGAATTTGGCTCCATCATGGTTCTGCCTGTGTTTTTCCATCATCATGGTTCCACCAGCAAAAAAATAATAAAAAATACATGTCTCAAAAAGCGTGCCACGTTATGCCTTCTCCTCCTCCCATGCAAATGAAAGTAGGATCTTTCTAAATGTTGTTTGGGCAGAAATATCCATGAAATGGCAGTTGGGCCAATGGTAAACTTGGGTGATGGGAAGCATTGGGTCGGGGGATCAAATCCCGCCCATGCCCAAAATAGGCACGCATTTATGAACCACTATATCATTTACATAATCGTTTTAACATGGTTATAACTATTTTAATGGGTGCGGATTTTCTTGTTTATTAAATGGAGGAATTTGGTTTGATGTAGTCACACATATTGTGGCATATGGTTTGTTACAACCATACCACAAGCCCACCAACCCATACCTTTTTTTAATATAAAACATATATTCACCCACCATATATTCACGTTGGTTTTCTTTTTTTTTTGAAATTTGTTTAATATAACCATATTTTAATATATGGTTATTTTTATATGATTTTTCTAACCATAACTAATTTTAATATATAGTCTTTCTTTTGTTTTAAATGACTTTTTTTATATGGAATTTTTTAATATTATTTTTTTGTCATTTTGTAGGAGTAAAGAAACCAATGAAAGGGTGCCATGTGTCAATGACTGATGGGCTGCCTTGTGGGTCTGACATGCTTACTGGGATGCCATGTGGCACACTGTGGACCCCTATTTTCCCATGTCGTTTCAATCTTTAAAGAGCTCTATCTCCTCCATACGAGCTCGGATTGACAAACCATTTACACCATTGTGATCAAGACAATGAGTTCTACGCTCTAGTCGTAGTTTGACAACATTCTCATCACTTTTATTTTTGACTCTTTTTGAGTCCTCTTTGAATCTACATGTGTCTGGAGCCACCTGGATCAAGATAGGTGATATACATGGGATAGCCCCTCACACCCACATTGATAGTTAGCTCAAGTTATATATGGTAGTTGGAAATTTGAGTTGGATTATCTAGTCTTAGTCAATAATGGTAAGTTGAATGATATTTTTACTACACCTTCATTACTCATCGGTGATCTAACATGATAGATAAAGAAGAGATAGACAAATATATGCTTCGGTATGGTTAAGTTTTGTGGTTGGTTTTGTCTCAATGCTAGGAAGGAAAATCTTGCCAAGGTAAGGTCACACTCCTCTCAGGGGGACTAGTCTACTTTTTACCAATCCCTAAAGAAAAAGGGTTCTCTTTAGAAAAACCCCAATAAGCTGTTGATATTGATTGGGAATGTATGTGAAGATATTGATGTGAAACACTCAATCTCGATCACACAAAGTTTATTTTGAATGGTCAAGGTAAATGCCTTGATGGCAAGATCTTATGTTAAAACATAGGGACCACCACAAGTAGAGTAACCCATCTGAAAGTAAATCTTAATACAACTAGCCCCTTTATCTTTTCTTCGTCTTTCATCAACTTGTTTCTTATTCTATTTGTCACAAAATGGAGACCTTTTGAACTTTCACTACATAGAGTCTTGCATCTCGCTGACCCACTGAAGGGAGGGACTTGCTTCCCCACAACCCTCCTTGTTTATATAAGAAACTAAGAAGGAGTTCAACTCTTTTGGCCCCTTTTGTTGGTTGTGTTGTATTTTCCTCAGTAATTATGTTTTCACAGTCACTTATCTCTTTTTTGAAACCTCGGGGAATGTTTCATTTGTTAGGTCTATTACCTTTTTTTCTAATTTAATTTCATTATTGAATATATACTTTTTGTATTAAAGCTATTTTTTTTTCCATTTAGAGTTTATTTCCTTTCTTAAATGCCAAAACTTCTTATACTCTTCATCCACCAAAATATTTGAATTTTATTTTGTTAATTTAAACTTCCTTTTAGTTACTTATTTGATTCTCTTTTTATCAAAAAATAATATTTACATAAAAAAAATTAAAAAATAGTAATTAAAAAAACTCAATGTCAACCATAAATAAAATACTGCAATTTTCAACTCAACTTTACATCAACATTATATAGAGATAAAGTAATTGCAAGTAAAAATAAAATTAATTTACTTCTTAGTATGAGGAGATGTGCCTGTAGTATAATATTAGTGATATTATATGATGTGTAATTCATTCTATGTTGAATTGACATGTAATATTTAAAACAAAAGCATATTTACAACAAAAGCTTCATGTTCACTGTAAACAAAATATTTACATGTCCATATTAAATAAGGTAACTTCAATTAAAAGTGTTCTTACATTTTAATTTTTAATTATAAGGAAGATGTATAATTGATTTCATTCTTAAAATGGAGTGGGTATAAGAAATGAAAAAAAATATTAATAATAAAATAAAAAGGTTTAACATTTATCACAAATAAACCCCTAATGAGGGTGGATGATCGAGGTAATATTGAGGATGAGGGTGGGGATTAGCCCCTCTTGTTGATTTAACCAAGTGACATGTGGCATTTTACTAGCATGAAGTCCATGTTGCATAGAAGGTTTGAGATCAAGGATGGCACCATTATATGTGGGCTAGTGATAACAGTATTGATGTTAATAAATTTGGTTATGGGTGGACATGAAGGTTATGGAAGTTGTGAAGAGTTTGCATAGGTCATCAACCTATGCTTACTTCTTAGACTATGGCATTGTGTGACAAATAATATTTATTTCAAGTGGGAAATCCCTTATGGTGTTATTGGAGGCGAGACACGCCAGTTTGGGATCTCGGTGAGGCCAAAAGTTGGGGTTGGATTTTCCATTGCTTCGGTTCTCTACACAAGAGATGCTTCCTGAATTAGATAGGTGGTGGAGGTTTTTTGAATTGGGGCTTTGGAGTATACACACTCATAAGTCTCATTTGTTGCTCCTTTGGCATTTATAGTGTAAAGCTTTAACTTAGATGAAGGATAAATATTTTTAGCTATGCTTTTTGCTACATTCATTTATGTTTGAGGGACGACTAGGTTATCAAGGCCTCAAGAAAAATTGAAATTGTAATTAAGGATTAATAGCTTATTATTGGTTCACAAGATTATATTTAGGTCCTTAGGAGTTAGGTTTGGAAATTAGAATCCATCTAACCATAGGTAGAGATAGAAATCAAGGTGGTAGCAAGCACAAAGATAACATCATCTTGTTTCAAGAATTTCCATGTTTTATTAATTTTTTTGTGACTGGGAATCCCTAGGAAGTGGTGGAAAATAGTAAATTCTCTCTTCATCTTAGGAAAATTTGGTCTTCTTTTTTCTTTCCAGATCTTCTAGAACTTAACCCCTGCCTTGGTGAATGTCATGCCACTTTTTTCGGTGTTGGAGTCATTGAGAAGAGGAATTTGATGCCATTCTATGGTGGCAATTTGGAACGGGAAGGTGGAAGCTCTTAGTGAGGGTTTCCTTTCTCAATCGAGTCTTAGGTTTGTTATTATTGGAGCTATACTATTAGGTAGTAGGGTTTGGAGTCGTGGAAAAATCTCCATGTATTTTTTTATGTATGTGTGTGTTGTTAGTGAGTTTTGGTTAGAGTGAATGTGTACATGTAGAGTGGCAACGTGTAGAGAGGGGTCAGACCTAGAGGGCATAGAGTTGAGCACAGAGGGGACGATGTGGAAATGTGGAGAGAAGGTGGAATGGAAGTAGAGGTAGATAAGGAGGTGACCCATAATGGTTCCCCATTTCTTTGACATGTTGACCTTCATCCTCATTTCATCTCCTTGGATTCATAGCTTTGGCATGTCACCCATTATCTAGAATAACTAGGACAAAATCGCCATTATGACTGTAATGAATTCATAGGCTTCATTAACAATTTGCGTCACAATGAGTGGAATATGCAAGATCATTTTGCTTCACTTCGATGGGGCTAGACGAGAATGTATGAGAAAATGGAGCACCTAGAAGGGAGACTAGCTCATGTAGAATTTCATGTCCATGGCAAACATAAGCCTCATATTCATCAATTAACGAATTGATTAATATACCTTTGGAAAATCCTCTTGTTCCTTGATGTTTGTTGGTTGTATCTTCATCATAGGGGTATTTTGGGTATTTCGTCTTTCCATTTTAAGGCCCTCAATATATTTTGGCACATTGTAATTAGTTTCTGTGCTTCTCTTCTTGCTAGTAAATCTAGTGCAAGTGAGGCTGAAATAAGAGTAAAATCTCTTCAACCATGTTGTAATATTTGGATGAATTACTAAAAGTTTTTTTGACCAACAAATCAATAAATAAAATATTCCATTATGCATGTTTAGTAATAGATATATATATATATATATATATATATATAGAGAGAGAGAGAGAGAGAGAGGTCCCTATAATACTAGTGTATTCCCCCATTATTATTATCATTGTATCACTTATTGTTATTGTTGTGGCCTTACAATAGTATTCTTATGTCAGATCTGATTATATTGTGACCCCTTAGACTCTTAGGTATAGAAAGGAGGTTTTGTCATTTGAATCATCCAAGAATTGTTCATTTATGTAATGTAAAGGAGTTCCCCCCTCGAAGAGACTAAACTATAAGTATTTGATATATTTCTTCTTCTATTTTGGGAGCTTGTTGCATAACATTTGGTATTAGAGCTTTGGATTCTAGGGTTTTTCTTCTTTTCGATATAACTACTTTTCTATGAATCTTCAAAAGCAGAAAAAGAAACCCATTTGAGATTAAATCTTCATGAACATCATGTCTAAATTGAATATCTTGTCTCACTATATTTTCAGAGATATGATCCAAGGAATTTAGGGTTTCTGTAGGCTCCTAAATTCCATCTCAAATAGGAAACCTTGGGAAAATCGTCATAACGTTCCCTTTGAGCATCGCATTTGAATTTCGTAAAAATTTTAAGAAAGAGGAAGAACTATAGTTTGTTGTTTGTCATGTTCAATTCTGAAGGTCGAAACGGTGACACATGGCACTTCGCACAAGTTTGATCTATAGAACCCATCTATAATGAGGTCATTGTGGGAGCTTAGGAATAGTGCTTCCTTGGAGAATCCAATATTGATCCGACTTGTTGGGTTGGAAGATAACTCAGTGGACTACCATAGGACGAAATTTTAGACATCGAGGATCCAAAATTCCATAGATAAATTAGATTCAATGTCGAGCGCCTACAAAGAGAAAACAAAGGTTTGTATTTTTTTGAAATTTGCAAAAGTTTTGTTTGAAAAATAATTTTAAGTGATTCAAAGGGCATAGTGAAGCATAATAATCATTAATTGGTGCCTTGATGAAAGAAAATGGAAACACCTAGTAAGCAACCGGAAATTTCTACTATGACGCATGAAGAAGAGGAAATGCAACATCACATATCAAAAGTACAAGAGCAAGTGCAACAATTTTCACTACCAAAAAGAGTAACAAAAAATGAAATGGAAGCTAAGATGGATGGTTTGAAGGATAACTTAAAATCATACTTGGAAGGATTTAAGAATGACGTGAAATCTAATATGGATTACATGAAAGATAATATGGAATATTTTAAGAATGGTTTAAAAGGAGACCTTGAAGATTTCAAGGAAGGTTTGACAAGGTTGCTACAATAAATGATTCCAAATGGAGAAAAGGTATTACATGAGACTCATGATGAGAACAAAAGAAATGTTAATCATTATTTCACAAACTTTAACATTGGATCAAAGACCCACCATGTTCCAATGATCGATATGAGGAAGTTTGATGGCAATGATCCCATAACATGGATACTACAAATGGAGCAATATTTCGATATCCATAATGTGTGAAACTCACAAAAGGTGCACATTGAAACTTTATATTTGGAACCCAATCAATTTGTATGGTAGTGATGGCTTTGCTCTCATAAAAAAATTGTCACTTGGTGATTTTTTTACAGAGGGAATGATATCGCATTATGTGGATACAAAGAGAAACACCCTTTTTAGTCAATTGATAAATCTCAAAGAAAAGGGTTCAATGGTGGAGCAATTGAGGACTTAAAAAAATTGAATATAAGGGTAAATGATATTCCAGAGGAACATAGGATTGATGTGTTCATAGGGACTTTAAAGGATAACATCTAACATGAGGTTCGTCTTTGGGAACCTAATTCATTGGAAAATGCATTTAGGTTGGCAAGAAAAAATGAAATCAAAATTACGACAACAAGGAAGCTTACCACTCAAACATATAAATATGGAAGTGTTGTTTCTCCTAGCCTTCCACAACCTACAAGGTTGACACCACAACAATTGGAAGAAAAAAGAGAAAAAGGGAATTTTTATAGTTGTGAAAGCAAACATAGTAAAGGTCATAAGTGTTCTAAGAAGAAATTATTTTACATAGAGTGTGAAGAGGAGGAAGAAAATGAACAAGAAACGTCAAAAAAAGAGGATATACATGAAGAACCAACACTAGAGAAAGAAGAAATGAATCCAACCATATCTTAAAGTTTTTGAAAATAATGGCTACAACAGATCTCAAGGCCTCATGGATTTCCAAAGAGCCCATAAATAATCGAGGGTTAGGCCTCCTTGTGATGGGAAAATATCTAAGGTGCAACTCTCATTTATCCAGGGGACCATTGACAGGATTTCCCATATTCCCAAGAAGAATAATGTTTCCTCTTCTTTGAAGCCCCTTAATACCACTAGAAATTCTCTCAGATCCGTTAAAGACCCTGTTGACCCCAAGGACATGAAAGGAGCCTACTCGATCCCATGTTCGTGTGGGGCTCCCTACATTGTGTAGACCAACCTCTCTATTCAGAAGAGAAAGCTAGATCATGCATTACACATCAGGCACAAGCCATCTCACTCATGAACTCTTGTTGAGCATGCAAAGAAATTTAAGCACCATGTATGCATTGAGGATGCAAAGGTCATTGTCAAGGTTTATCACTTCCACCATAGGAAGCTAAGAGATGATATTGAGATTGAGAAACACACTGTCAATCTCAATAGGGATGATTGATGGAAATTGAGCAGGAGTTCTATTCTGGCTTTTTCATCGAGATTCTCCTTTTTCTTTTTCAAGTTGTTATCCCCTTATAAATTTTTTATAATTATATGATTATCATTTGTTTTATATAAAATAATGGATAGTATATAAATATTAGTATTATTATTAATGAATATTTTCATGTATAAACAAGTAATAAATATTATATTATATTTATATATATTTATTTATTTATGAAATAGGGTTAATTTGTATTATTTAAGATTAATATGTTTTTGTTTAAAAATTAGTTAATATAATAAATTATAAATTATAAATTATATATATATATATATATATATATATATATATATATATATATATATATATATATATATATATATATATATATATATATATATATATATATATATATATATATATATATATATATATATATATATATATATATATATATATATATAATTTTAATATTATTAAAAAAATCAGATTTATATAAATTATTAATGACAAATTTATGAAAGCTAGTTTTTAATAAGAATTTAAAATATTAATCTATTAATTAAAAAACTAATTCCTAACAACTAGTTTCCAACAGCTAATTCTGGAATTTGATGCATCCTTTCTATTTATTCATTAGGAGTTGTGGATTTTTTCACCTTTGTCCTGAGGATGAACCACATTAGTTGGTTTGAATTTTCGACCAAATACCATTAATGTGATTAATCCAAAAGACATGCTTATTACATTATGGATCACAAGAGCATAAGATCTAACATTAGTAAAACATCTCATGAATAACCAAATTAATAATACAATATTTCATTGATACCCAAATTAATAATAAAATATTTAACAGATACCCTAATTAAATAATTTAAAATTATTTAAGACATGTACCTCTTTTTAAATTTAAAGGATTTTTACTAGTTAAGATTTTATGACATGGAAATTACATGAAAATTTCATGGGCACTTTTAGGCTGAAATTTCCCTTAATGAACATATTTGACAATATGTCATTTTGTCCCATCTTATAAAACGGTCCTCCTATTAATGAAAAGTCAGCTGCCTTAACCACTAATTCTTTCTTTTGCCGCATAATATACTCTAACGGGGCCATCTCTGTGGTAAAAAACTAAATTATATCTACAAAGGGTCATCTGCAACTCTGATTGCAGATAATTGTGCATCAAGGAGATTATCCTCTATGCTAGTTGCTTCTTCCCCTATTTTCCAATCTTGATAGATGATCAGGTCTTGCATTCAGTCTTCCTGGTTTAACAATGATTTCAAAGTAATATTCATGGAATAACAATAACGATTTGCAATTATTTCCTCCTAAGACAATCTTATTAACCAAATATATTAGTGGAGAATGATTTGTAAACATTTTAAAGTGTGATTCCAACAAATAGTGTCTAAATGTTTGCAAAGCATACACCATGGTGAGTCCTTCCCTTTCTGTAGAGGTTTAATTATTTTCTTCTTTAGATAATTTTGCAGTTGCAAAAGCTATAGGATGATCAATTTTCTCTGCTATATGTTGTGCCAATACTACTCCGAAAGCTATACAAGAGGCATGCACATGGACATGGAATTCCTTATTCCAATTAGGGAACACTAATATCAGTGCAGTTACCATTTATTCTTTCAATATGTCGAGGCTCTTCTGACATTATTCATTCCACTGGAAAGTTTCATCCTTCTTCAACAATTTCTCCATAGGTACAGTCATCTACGCATACCCCTTGATGAATTTCCTGTAATACCCAGTATGTCCCAATGTAGTGCGAAGGTGTCTTAATCTCTTAGGTGGAGGGAAATTCACAATTATAGTAATCGTAGCAAGCTCCTCCATTAGTCCTTGCTTACAAACAATATTTCCCAACAATATGACAAAGGGTAAACAAAATATGTGCTTCTTTAAGTTCAAAGAGATCTGCTATTGTCTACATGTGTCAAACATAAATCTTAAACTTCCAATATATCTTTTTAGCGACCCAAATACTATCCAATCACAAAAATATACCTCTCAAAATTTGTGGATATATTCCTTAACAACGACAACCACCGCTATAGAGAATATAGCAGGGGCATCCTTTAAACCAAAAGGAATTTTTGTGTATTGATATGAACCCCATTCTGTAGAAAACATGGTCTTATGTTGATCTTCAGGTGAAATCTTAATTTGATGTTATCCTAAAAATCCATCTATAAATGAGTAAGCTTCTTGACCTCCTACATTCTCTAGCACTTTATCTATTAAAGGGGTAGGGAAGGGATCATATAAACATGCATTATTTAACTTTCTCATATCCACACAGATCCTAATCTCTCCTTGAGTCTTCTTTTCTTGCACTACCATAGGAGTCACCCATTCTGATTCTTCTACTCGTCCAATAATTCCTGCTACTATCATCTTATCAAGATCTATCTTTACTTTATCATTATACTTTGGGTTCAGCCTATGAGGTCTTTGTTTGACTAGCTTCACATCACGGTTAAGGAGAATCTTCATGACTCTTAGATATCCTATTATACCCTTCATCTCTGAAAACTTAGTGGGAAACAATTCTTTACATTCATTGAGTAACTCTGTAACTTTATTGATCGTGTCTTCAGCCCAATAGTCTCCTATTGTTGCAAACTTAGGTTCCTTTTTTGATCCTATGTTCACCTTCCTAGTCTTCGGTGGCTTTGCTATTTCTACTATTTCTATCTCAGGTTTAGTTACTTCATAATATCTTTCTGATTATGCTATGTCGATGTTGTGAGGATCTTCTTCCTCTTCTCTAGTAAGGTTATAGATTCTAATGCATTTTCTATATGCACAGCCCAATCAGGTTGTTGCCATGTCAATGGGGTTGCATTCTCAAAGATCCTCTTCTTAACAGTCTAAAGGGCCAAATCTATGTATGGGAAATCATCCTCAAAGCTAAATGTTAGTATGAAGCCAACAACCATGTACGCCCCATTTACTATACGATTTCGAAGCTCTGTTTGTACGTACCAGTTCTTACAGATTGTCTCTATTGTATGAATGAATCCATGTACCCATTATTGTTGTGGATTATCCTTCCATGTTGTAATGCATGGTTGTATATGCTTCCTAGGTTTAGTTTGACCATCATATTTTATCTCGATCTCTGTATCTGTCTGTCTAAACTTTATCCACATCGATATTCAACATTCATGCTAGCCTTATATATTCTTCTTGTGTGCACTCCATCATCTAGTAGGGGTATGTTTTAGGGATATATCCAAGGATAATAACCTTTTATTTTTTGGAACCTATTCTTCATAATGATAAAAAAAAAAGTATTTACATCTCCCAAGCCATCAGAAGAATTTAGATTACATAGCTCATGTATTATATGGTGAACGGATTTGGTAACTCTTGCACATCGCCTTGTGGATAGTTCATGCAGCCTATTCTGCTAGTTTTCCAACACTTCTTTTGAGTCAGAGGTACAAGAAATATCATTCTCCCAAGTCAAATTTCCTTCTACACTAGGGTTAACAAAATTGTGTTCCTTTGTTGTTATCTGATAGATATTATTTATATCAGTTGCGCAGTGTTCTTCTCTAATTGGTTCTGTATATCTTACCCCTTCTGGTGAATCCAAGGGAATCATTACTCTCATATTATTCCCTTCAAATATAATTTTTGCCTTCTTCAGATTAATTATAGCCATATTGTCAAATTACCAATCAAGTCCAAGAAATGTAGGATACGGGTTACTATCATTAACGATCTCTATTACTTCAAAATTAGTAGTAGTGTGAACTCCTTCAATGTCCATTGTTACACTAGGTAGTCTTCCTATGGGGAAGATATTTTGTTGATTTTCCATCCTTAACTGAATCAATGACCACTGTAGCTTTGGCTTACCCATTAAATCCCATGTTTTCTTCGTTAATACATTAGCATGAGATCCCAGATCTAGGATAGCTTGATCCATCTCATATACTTTTATCTGTGCACTAAGCCTCATATCTATTCCGGTTCTTTTTTGTCTATGCAAATTATTGACTGTGTGTATCTCGCTTCATAGTGTTTCTTTGGATGCACATGAATCTATCAGCTCCTGAAGCCCTTCTATTGCCTTTTTATCTCTTAATAATTTCATACATGTCTACAGAAAATGCTTTGAAATACCTGTTTGATTTGTTGAATCCTAGTCTTGTGTTAGAGATCGATCCTATGTCGAAGTCGATGACATGTCGTAGGTATTTCTCTAATTTAGCTGCACACTGGAGATCAAAGCTCCAACATCCATAAAGCTTCGCCTTTTTTCCATAAATGCTTCTTTTTCCTTCTGAAAATAAAAAATAAGAGCTTTATCAACAATTTTTCTTACCCATCTAGTTTCAGATTCCTTATTCTCATCTTCTTAATCACTTCCAGTCACAGCTCCACTTCTACTGATAATAATAATTCAAGGTTTGTCAGTCCTCCTTTCAACAGTCATCATTTGAGAATTTTGTGTTAGTTGTTGATTCCTTTTTTCTTGCATCATTGACGTAAGTACAAGGAATTCTTTAATGACATTGTCAGAGGATTTATAGCACGTACATGTCATTGTAGGGTTCTAACAATCTCTGGTAAAATGACTTGCATGGATGCAATTGTAGTAAATGATTTGTCCACGTCCTCGACTAGCTCCAACACCTAAACCTCTTCCTTGGTAGCATCCTTGACCATCATGTTGTCAAATTCCTTCATGTCCATGTTCTTCTGCTTGCATTCTATAAGTGGTAGCACCGCGCTCCATCATTAGTTCATAAGCTCGACAATTATTCTCATCATGTCCTACTCATTCGCAAAATTTGCAATATAGGTTCCATGGAGTCGACATATATTTCTATAACAGTTAACAATATCCTGGGCGATGTTGGCCTCTGGTCTTACATATATCGCACCACAGATTGAATCCCGTATTTAAGGGATTTAGTGCACCACTAGCCATGTAATGCCTAAAGATAAGACATTTTTCTTTAGAATGGCCATCGGATTTTCACTTCATAATCCATAGCTTTTCTCTGACTTATTTTATTTTCTTGATATCTTGTATCTATAGGGTTAGGTTCACTAGCTAAATCTTTATTTTTTGCATACTTGCACTAGTATCTCCTATAGGTGAAGCTTCCAATTTCTTTGCAATATGTAGAGCTTCAACTTGACTTGTTATATCTTGTTGCATTAATGGTAATCTGATATACGATAATAGCACAACTATAAACCATTATTGATGTTTCTGCAGAGCTATGTGGAATCTCACTTGATCCAACAATACCTTAAATCTTTGATCAAATTCCCAAATAGACTCAATAGGTTTCTATTTAATTTCTTTCAACTCACTAATACACTGCGACTCAAACTTCGGCTTCTTAAATTCTTTGATCAATGCTGCTTTAATACCTACAAATATTCTGATATGATTACTGAATACTTAATATAGAATGTCAGTTTTCTATCTTATAATGTCGTAATGAGTTGTGCTTTATTTATATTTTCATCCTTGATCTACTTTGCGGTCGATACAACTTCGCATAAAAACCAAAACTATTCTGGATCTTTCGAGCAAGTTCCTTTGAAAACATGCAGGTTAATATCATCAACCATATTTCTTCTTAGAGGGGGAGGGGGATTTTGGGTAGGGAGAGAAGGGGGAGAAGGGGGAGGAAGATTTGGAGGAGGAGTGGGAAGGGGAGAGCCAAAAACACCATGACTATTACTGGATTCTGGCTTCTATGAACTCTCAAGTTGAGAAGGTGAATACTACGAAGTTACCTGGGGTTTATCAGGGTGGCTACCTTCTCTTTCATTTTCAGATTCACGCAAAAGAGGACGATACTCAGTCTATACAAAGGTCTTTAGGTCATGCCCACGAGCTCTCTTTCTAGTATCTATTCTTTATCTCTTTCCAGTTCACATTATTCTGATCTTTGGCTCAAATTTATTCTCTTTTCTTCCAAACATAAGTAAACTAGGAATTTGATTGCATCTATAAAATTCCTTTGACTGCATCTATAAAATTCCTTTTTCACATAGAAGCATCTTAATCCAAAGTTTCAAAGACGTTAAATACTTACCTCATGGTCCTCTGAAGAATCATCATTCCACTTCATTGTAGGACACATTCGAGTCTACTACAAAATTAGTAATGGATCCTCCCAAGATGTTATCAATCCAAAAATTGGTAGACCTTCAAATCCTATAGTCAATGCTCTTAAGTTGATGTATTACTTTAGGAGTCCACACCATAGGTTCTTCGCGTTTAAAATAGGTCTTTCTTTTAGTAAACCTTGATATCCACTTGTACAGTTTGACAAGAGATGATGCGAAGATTTTTTTAATGGATCTATGAAAATATACTTCTGTAACCAAGTGTTAGATGGCAGACAGGGGTTTTTGTTCTCTTGATCTGCAAATTCTTGCTCCTTCAATTCTAGCCAATCTTAAATTTTCTTCTTCGAGAGATGCCACATCCACATATCCTTCAAAACAATCCTGGTCCCGATAATGGAACCAATTGTTGGTTATGATTTGGGCTGACCCAAGTTCGATCTATACTTCACACCAAAAAAACCTCAATCATTTTCCCTTTCGGCAATAGCTTGCAAGCAAATCGCATTCTCACCCGAAGTGACTATGGGAGGATGCAGAACTAGGTCTCTGCAAGCTTGAAGGATGATGAGATGTGGTGTTTTATATTATCTTTTTTACTTAACATTCATAAATCACTTTTTCGCATTCATTTAATTACTTAAACATACCATATAAAGCCATAAATCATCAGTGTACTGAAATAAAGTGTAGTTTTAATAAATTTCTACGCTACAATAGAGAGTAAGCAAACATACACATGAAGACACCAAATTACTATGGTTCATGCCAAAGTGGGGCTACGTCCATAAGAACTGTTGCTTATAATAAGAAATCTTGTACAACAAATTGTTCCTGATTGCATGCTAAGTTGCAAGTCGTGTATGAACTCAGCTGCATACTTAAGCCTTTGTGCACTCAGCTGCATACCCTTGCCTCTTCTTCCAACTACAAACCACAAGAATTCAACCATAACATACATTTGGATCATAATAGATGATTTTATTCTTATTATTTGACCCTATATATACTATTACACAAAGGGTACATCATTACAATACCATGGTCCACATGCCATAGTTTCCCTAAAACAAGAAACTAAACCCATTGATCATTTACATTATCACATGCTTTTACAAAAAGGAGGGGCTTTGAAAAACTACAATGCACTTATATTGTGCAATATATTCTAACTTCTTCACTACACGGTCCACTTTGCACTCTGCTGTGTGCTTCACTACGCAGTCCACTCCACAAAATGTAGAATCTTTTTCATAAGCTAGGCCAAGTTGGATTGTGCCTAACAATGACCCATATATTCCACCTTCTATACTCTAAAGAAATGTTTGGAGGGTTTTTCATATAATTTTTTCTCCTCCAATAATTTGAGCACCTTGCCAACACGTTGAATATGATCCTTCCAAGACTTGTTGTAGATTAGTATATCATCAAAAAATTCTAACACAAATTTTCTAAGGAAGGGTTTGAAAATGAAATTCATGAAACCTTGAAATGTGGAAGGTACATTGGTAAGGCCAAAAGGAATGACTAAAAATTCATAATGACCTCCATGATTTTTAAATGTTGTTTTTAGAATTTCTTCAACCTCATTCTAATTTGATGATATCTCGAATGAATATCCAACATGGTGAAGTAAATTGCTCCATGTAATTCATCCAACAATTCATAAATAAAAGGAATTGGAAATTTATCTTTAATAGTGAGTCTGTTGATATCCTTATAATCCATACACATGCACCATGATCCATCCTTCTTGTTCACCAATACTAATGGAGCATATAAAGAACTTTGTCTAGGTTGAATTATACCGGCCTCTAGCATTTCTGCAACCATATGTTCAATTTCACTTTTTTGGGAATAGGTATATATATAAGGCCCAATGATTGGAGGAACACTTCCTGGAATCATTTTAATAGCATAATCATGAACAAGAACAGGTGGTAGACCTTTGGGAATCTCAAATACCTTGGAATGATTTTCCAAGGATTTTTGGAGATCTGGAGAAATAAATGATTTCAATGTTTGAACCTCTAGTGCTCAAAATTTTGAAATTATACCCCATTGTTATTTATTTAGAATATTTTTCATGCCATTAGAGATGATTATATTTCCTGGTCTCCCTACGATACACTTTAATTCAATGGTTTTTCCTTCCCAAAAAAATTTCAAGAAAAGTTCTTGAAAATTAAAAGTTTTTGTACCTAAAGACTATAACCATTAGACTCCTAGTACAACATTAGCACCACCCATTTGAATGGAAAGCACTGGAGTGTTCAATACATATTCCCCCATTGGTTATCCTGATAGTATGATACTTTCTAGATAAATTTATAGTTACTCCATTTCCAACCATCACTTGACAATCTGGTGTTGGATATAGGAAGCAATTCAATTCCTTGGCTATCTTACAATGAATAAAATTATGGGTACTACCCGAATCAATAAAAAATATTACCTTTTTCTTCTTGATTTGTCCCTCTATCTTGAGATTTTGAGGAGTGGTAATTCCTCCTAGTGCATTACAAGATATTGTCGGATTCATTTCATCTTTCTTTGGGGTTGGTTCCTAGTGTATATCCTCTTTTTTCGATGTTTCTTGTTCGTTTTCTTCCTCCTCTTAACAATCTATGTAAAATAATTTCTTCTCAACACACTTATGACCTTTAGTGTATTTCCTATATCAACTATAACAAAGCCCTTTTTCTCTTTTTTCTTCCAATTGTTGTGGTGTCAACCTTGTAAGTTGTGAAAGGATAGGAGAAACACTTGCATCCTTGTAGTTGTGGGTGGTAGCCTTCCTTGTTGTCATAGCTTTTCTTTCAGCTTTTCTTCCCACCTTGAATGACTTCTCCAATGATTTAGGTTCCCAAAGAAAAACCTCATGTTGGATGTTATCCTTTAAATTCGCTATGAAGACATCAATCCTATGCTCCTCTGGAATATCATTTACCCTTATATCAATTTTTTTATGTCTTCAAGGTTCTCCTCCATTAAACCCTTTTGTTTGATATTTATCAATTGAGTAAATAAGTTGTTATTCTTTGTATCCTCATAATGTGTTATCATTTCCTCTGTAAAAACGGACCAAGTGACAAGTGGCTTATGAGAAAAAATCCATCGATACCATACAAATTAATTATTTTCTAAATATAAAGATGCAATTTATACCTTTTATGTGTTCGACACATCATGTAGATCAAATAATTGCTCCATTTGTAGTATCCATGTCACTGGATCCATGCCATCAATTTTTTTCATATCCATACTTGGAATTTGGTTAGTCTTCAACCTACTATGTGAGTCCCGAAAATTATAATTTGCATTCCTTTGATCACCATCATTATTTTTGTTGAGTACCTTGTGACCACTAGGAAGCACTTCTTGTAGCAATTTTGTCAAACCTTCCTTCAAACCTTACAAGTCCCTTTTCATATATGGTTTTAAACCATCCTTCAAACCTTCCACCTTGACATTCATAATTTATTCCATGTCGGATTTCAAACCATCCATCTTAACCTTCGGTTCATTTTTGGCTACTCTTTGTGAGAGTGAAATTTGTTGCACTTGATCCCTCAATTTTGATTATATATCATGTTGCGTTTCTTCCTCTTCTTGATGTGTCATTGAAGAGATTTCTTGTTTCTTGCTAGCTGTGACCATATTTGTGTTTTAAATAATTTTTAAATCAAACAATGAAATCTATGCTTCATTATGCCCTTTCAATCACTTCAAACTATTTTTTAAAATAAAAGTTATGCAAAATTTAAAAAATACACATATTTTTCTTGCTTTTTAGAAGCTAGATATTTCAACTATTTTATCTTTGTAATTGTAAATCTCCAAGATGTGAAATTATTTACTGTAGTATCCCTCTAATTCTTCTTTACAACCAAACAAGTTATACCAAGCTTGTATTCTTTAAGAAAGAGTTATTCCCAATCTCCCACGATGTCCTGATTATAGACTAGTTTAGTAGAGCGAACATGTACAGAGTGCCACATGTCACAGTTTCAACCTTCAACCCTAAAAATGATACCCAAAAAACTAAATTGCATTCTCTTTCTATTGCTTTTTATGAAATGAAAATACAATGCTCAGAGAAAATGTTATAATTATTTTCCCGACCTCACTTGTTTGAGATGGAATCTTGGAGTTTGCAGAAAACCTAACTACTCAAATCATATATCTAAAAAAATAGCAAGATCATATTTAAAATTTGTACACAAATTTTTCCATGATATGAGCTCCACGTGGTTGCAATCTTATCTTCTGAAGCTTCATAAAAAAATAATTATAGATAAAATTCCATGATGACCTATTTGAAGCATAGAAACACTAGAATCGAAAGCTATGATACCAAATGTTATGCAACAAACTCACAAATAAAAAGACCAACGACTTAAAAATTATCCTATTCGAGGATGAAACCTCCTTTACATTACATAAATGAACAATTTTTGGATGACAAATGAAAATACCTCCTTTCTATATATAGGAGTCTATGGGGTCACAATATAATTAGAGCCTACATAACAATAATATTGTAAGGGCACAAAAATAACAATAGTGGGCTTCTATGGGGCACAATAATAACAATAAGGGGGCTACACTAATAATAACAATAAGAAGCTACACTAGTATTATACGACCCTAACACTTAAATTCTCATTCAACACCCAAGCCCTTACAATCACCTACTGCTTCTTACCACTGCAAAAAACAGCTTCACAATACCAACACCTTAGTACACTAGATGCCTTGTCTAAAAAAATTGTGTCTATCCTACTTGCTTAGGCTTTATTTTATAGTTTTTCTTTTCCTAAGTTTTGATTGTTAAGTTTTTGCATATATCGCATTTTCATTTTAGTCTTTTATAGTATTTAATCTTGATTTGTTGTTCTGGGCTTAATTTTTGAGTTAAAATGTTGATTTTCTGCGTATTTCAGTTAATCTGGAGCTTTTAAAGATTTTAGCAGAGCTTCTCTATTCTTATCTATTTTTTAATTTTTCTTACCTGCCAAAGTTGTCTCTTAATGGGTAGTTCCACCAAACTCTTGTTAAAACAGGTTGCACGCTAATTCATGTCGATGTCACCAAACTATGCTCGCACACCACTTTATTGTAGGCCAAAAAGTCCTTCACAACCATTTACTTACTTGGAATAATGGGTTGTATATCATTATGTTAATCCATAGGTATATTATTACTCTAACATGCATATGAATTTCGAAGAAATGTGAAAACTGTAACCTGTACATTGTAATCATTCAAAGACATATGTATATAAATAAGAAAGACAATATTTATCTAACACTATTATGTTGTTCACTTGCTCATGTATTCGTTCCTGAATGTTAATCCTTTCAATCAATATTTAAGAAGCACAACATTAGTTACTTGTATTTCCTTGCCTATTTATAATCACGTAAGTCAGTCAATATGTAATAAGCACAATATTATTTACTTATCTTTTATTTTCTGATTTATTATCACATAAGTCCTTCCTGTTCTTGGAAGATCTCTCCTCCCAGCCTCGGATCTAGAAATTATGTCTAGAATCCCCCTCCGAGCTCTTCCTTCTCCTAACAAACAATAAGTCTGTTGCAGTTGGGTATCTTGGGCCTCAGGACGTAGTCCAGCCTCAAGTCCCATACCATCCGACTGTAGTCAAATTTTTTTCCCATTGGCTATTTTCGTCCAACTTAAGGAAACTCTGGGCTAAAAACCTTTCTTGCTCTCCCCTCCTCTCATATAATAGAAGAGAAAAACTATTTTTGTAACTGTCTCAGGAGTTATTTAACAGTTTCTATCAGTTCTTTTGACAAACTGTTTAAATTCTTAATTAATAAATAACAAGATAAGTTTTGGCTTCTGAGCCTCAATTCTTTAGCAATCTATGTTAAACAAAGTAAAATATTGAGGTAATAGGTAAAACTTAGTGACAAGGTAAATGTTTATGTAGCATAGGGTGTTACATAATGAGTTAAACAATGGTAGTGCCAAAACGTGATCTTAGAATATGAGCCAACATAGTTATAGAAGAAATTTAATATGGTATTTAGTTCTTCGTTGAAACGTGAGCCATCAAAGTGTGGAAAAAAAATTAATGTGGAAATTGGGTACATTACATCCTTAGCTATTGGCCAATATAAAAATGCCTTAACTTTTTCAGGATCAACAAATATGTCTTCTTTAGAGATAACATTACCCAACTATTGATTTTTTTACATTATAGAAATCACACTTGTTGAACTTTGCATAAAGTTCTTGTTCCCTCAAATTCTGGAACACTATTCTTAAATGTTCTTGATGTTCCTCTTGATTTTTCCACTATATTAGAATATTATCTATGAAAAAAAAAAAATCTTATCTAGGTACTTACTAAACACACTACACATTAAACACATAAAAGCAGCAGGCGCATTAGTAAGACCAAAGGATAGTACTACAAATTCGCAGTGACCATACCTTCTTTTGAATGTTGTTTTCTGTATATTTCCTCATCTTTTATCCTCAATGGATCATAACCTAATCTAGGGTAAATCTTTGAGAACATTGATTCCCCTCACACTTGATCAAACCAATCATCTATGAAGGGCGAAGGATATTTGTTCGTAATGGTGAGTTTGTTCAATTTTCTATAATCTATGCACATCCTAAACACTCCATCCTTCTTTTTAACAAACAACAACAGGTCTCCCTAGGTAGAAGCGATTGGTCTAATATAATGTTTATCTAGTAATTCTTGTAGTCACAGTTTTAGTCACAGTAGTTCAAGAATACTCAATCTATATGTTTCTTTCATACAAATGTGTCTCTCTCTATTAAATCAATTGAAAAATATAGGTCTCTTAAGCCGGTGGCAATCCTATAATTTCTTCTTGATAAGAATCTTTGAATTCTCTAATGATAGCCAACTCATATATAGTTTGTTTTTATCTTCTTTGAATTTTTTTTTCAATATGGAAAACAAAGAGTTTACATCGCTTTCGATCTCTTCTTTTTAGTCGTAAATCTAGAATATTTTTTATGGAAATAGGCTTGGTTATGCCTTTAATTAAGTGTTTTTTCCCTTCCTCATTTATACAAGTTATAATTTTTCCTAAACAGTTTATTATAACTGTGTTATACTCTAAGGAGTCCATGCCTATCAATAGGTCATAGGAACCTAGAGAAAGTATGCTTAAACTTAGTTCAATTTTATAGCCATTTAGTAGTATAGGATAATTCTTTACCCAAATGGTGAGTTTTGTCTTTATGTTTGTAGCTAACTAGACTAACCATGTTTTTTTTTATTTTTTGAAATTTACATTACATTTTTCCACCACTTTTGGAATAATATAACTAAGACTACCTCCTGGATCTACTAGTATAGATATAATTTAGTCTAGTATAGTACCTTCAATCTAGACCATAGTTGATTAACACTCTGCTTGTCTTTCTTCTAGCACAAAATTTATCTTTGGTTTATTCCTACGATGTCATTTAGAGAAGTTGTTTCATGTAAAAGCTATAAATTTTGAATAGATCTAGTGTTATGTGGATAGTTCTTCAACAGGTGGGGTTCTCCAGAACACCAACATTTTAGTGGTTCTCTTTCTCTTTCCGCAGTCATCCACTTATTATTCAAATCAATTTGTTTAGATCTAGTTTGGGACTCTCAAGGTTGGGTTTGGTTATTCCGCTTGAATCTTTCTTGTTGATTGTCTCTCCCAAAGTTTTTCATCATTGAGAATCTTGGTTCCTTTACTCCACTTGTGAATTTATTTTTTTCCTTATTAGACCATGATTGTGACAATTCATTATTGTTTTTTAATTTCTAATAAAAAAGCCTTTCTTTTCTTACAACTTTGTCCATGGACTTAGGATTATCAAATTAAGTTCTTTCTTTATAAGAGAGTGGAAAATATTTCAAAAATCATTGTACTTTCAATTTTTTTCCTCTTTCATATAGGGAACATATCTTAACAAATTTGGAAACTCCACCACAAACTTATCCATACTCAATTGGCCCAACCTTAAATCATTAAATTTCTTAGTGTGATCATAATAATACCTTTTATTTAAGTATTATTCTTTTAACTATTTCCGGAATTCTTCCCAAGAGACTCTCTTTTCATCAAGACTATGTATTGTATTTGCTTGTTCCCAGGATAATGTAGCCTAGCCTTGTAGCCGATAGACTGTTAATATTACTTTTAAATTATTGTCATACTCGTAAAAATGAAAATAATAAGTAATTTTTATCAACCAAGTTTCCACATTCTCTTCTTTCTCCTTGTCAAAGGTAGGTCATATTGTCTTTTTTAACACTCCCTCGAGTTTGATTTTCTTGTTCCTCCAAGATTTATTTGATTTTGGAGACATTTATCAGAATTTTCTCCACCTTCATATTTTCAATTTCATGATCAACACTTTTCCTCTTTAAGGGATCTTCCTTGTTTACTTCTACCTTTGTATCAAGATGTTTGTGGTTTGACTTTCTAGGAAAGTATTTTACTAATTTCTCTTGCTCCTCTCTTTATTTCAACAAGCATTCATGACCATATCTAATGTTGGACAACTCCTGTTTTAAATCTCCTACAATATCTAGAAACTGAGTTTCTCGAAATGTATTTCCCCTCCAACTCAACCCAAACATGTCCCCTTTCACTAGGAGGTTGATTAGAGGCTTCTTGCATGTTTCACTTTCTTTGCTGCCTTACGTTTGTACCTTATTAGAAAAAAACATCACATCAATTTTCACTTAACACATTATTTTCCAAAATGTACATTTTGTTGAGGTTTTTGAACTTTAGGCCTAGTATTTTAGCCTACCACATATAACATCCCTAAATTCCACACCAAAAAAAAAAAATCGGTATAATTACATCATCTATCGATACTTATTGTTAAAGTTGTCCAAATTTTAAGTCTAAGCACAATTAAAATTTCTCTTCCTCCTCATAATGTTTACTCTCATTTGAATTGCAAGATTCCCTTGGTTACTTAGAGGTGGGTATGATACTCATGTCTCAATAATTTGGACCCATATATATGTTTAAATATATCTATAAACATATATGTAGAGATATGTATATTCATGATAATATTTTTTGACCGATATATATGTTTAAATATATCTAAAACCATATATATATCTATATATCTATATATCTATATATATATATATATATATATATATATATATATATATATATATATATATATATATATATATATATATATATATATATATATATATATGATAATTTATATATATTCATGATAATGATAATGTTTTGATATATGTGTGTGTGTGTGTGTGTGTCTGTGTGTATTCATGATAGTGATAATATTTTTCTTATATGTAGAGATATGTATATTTTATACTATGTGGTTTATCCCTAACAATGTGATACAAGTTAGTGAGAACAATGTCTAATACTATGTGTTATATCACTAACAATGTCTAATACTTTTAAATATACCTAAAATCATATATATATATATATATATATATATATATATATATATATATATATATATATATATATATATATATATATATATATATATATATATATATATATATATAGATATTCATGATTATCTGGAAGGCCACTTCAGAGGCTTTCAAAATAATAGAGCAAGGACTTGCTTGGCAGGTGGGGAATGGAGAAAATCTGCGGATTGGCAGGGATCCGTGGGTAGGGTGCAACGATCTTTTTGCATTATCCCCTGGTCTTCTCGCTCATCTAGATGCAAAAGGAATCCATAGTTTAAATCAGATAGCAAACATGGAGTTATCTTCCATTTGGGGACAGGCATGGAAATCTGAAGAGGAATTGGGCATTGACCCCATTTGGAGAATCGAGTGGCGGGGTTTCATTCAGGAACTCAAGCGGTCAAATGTCAGAATAAAGGACAATCCAGATTCCCTAGTTTGGGCTCATGCTGAGACAGGTCTCTACTCCCCAAAGGCTGGCTATAATTTCCTGATGAAGAGAAAGGGATGGGATCCTCCTGTTTGGTGGGCAAAGCCTCTGTTCAAACTGAAATGCCCCAAAAAAGCCAGAATCTTTCTCTGGTGTGCTCTAAAAAACAAGATCCCTTCTTGGGAAATCCTTCAAGCACGCTTCAAGCAGGGGCCGAGTAGATGCCCTTTATGCTTTGCAGCCTCTGAATCCATCCCTCACTTATTTTTGGCATGCTCCTTTACTAGACAAGTCTGGGATGAAACAAAAAAACTCTTGAACATTAACTCCAGATGGGAAGGGGAAGATCTCCCTTCAGCTTGGGAATTTTGGTGGTCCCACTATCCCGAGAAGAACCTGAGAAACCTTCCTCCTATCCTTTGCTGGGGCATTTGGATTGCCCGGAATCGTAGCATCTTTAAAGAAAAAGCAACCCCGGTGGAAGTAATCGCAATCCAAAGCTCAGCCATCCTTGCTAGCATTCCTGAGCCGGAAGGCCCTCCATCCATGATCCAGCGGAAGGAAATCCTTATTAAAGAAGGCATTCCTTGGGCTTTCTTTGACGGGGCAGCACAAAACAACTCCACTGGAGCTGGAATTATTATTCATCTTAGTCCCTCACACTCGCTAAAAGCCTCAGTGGGTCTCGGGATGGGCACAAATAATTTTGCCGAACTATCAGCCTTAAAACTTCTCCTTTGCTGGCTCATTCATAGACAGGTCCTCACAGTTCAGATTTTTGGAGACTCTTCAAATGTTGTAAACTGGGTCAATGGAAAATTTAGATGCCGGAATTATATGTTGATGCCTCTGTTAGAAGAAGTTCAAAATCTAAAATCTTTATTTACTGTTTTCTCTATTGGACATATTTACAGGGACAAAAATGATGAAGCAGACAGGTATTCTAAAGCAGGTTTACAACAGGCTGTGGGTTCGTGGAGGATAACAGAGCAGGTCCAGGACCAGATCCGTGAGACGGATCTGGCCCCTTACACATAATGCTTTTTTTTTCATGGCTGTAAGTGCTCCAGGATCAAATGGACATATTTTTGGTACTGGCTGCACATGAAAGTTTTGCTGTTTTCATTTACTGTTTCATCTCTTTTTAATATGTAGAAGCTCGAGAGAAACCTTTGGTTTTTATTATGCGGGTTGTTTTCCTTTTAACAAGGAGACCCAGACATTCTAGACAGTCTTAACTATTTTTTGGTATGGCTGTTCAGGCCGAGTTCAGGAGAACTTTTGGGTTTTTGTAAAAGACATGGTTGATGACATCATGGAGGAGGATTGTTTATCCTTCTGCCTCAAGCAGTTTTCTGCTGAATGTTCACTCATCTGATTGTAACTTTTTTATTTTTATTAATAGAAAAGTTCGGCTTTTTTCTTCGGAAAAATATATATATATTCATGATAATGATAATGTTTCTTATATGTATATTCATGAAAATGATAATATTCACATATCCCTAACCACCTACTATAATATCTAATACTATGGTGTTATATCCCTAATGACATGATACAGGTTAGTAACGTGTAATATTATGTGTTATATCACTAACCACCTACTATAATGTCTAATAATATGGTGTTATATCCCTAATCACCTACTATAATGTCTAATACTATGTGTTATATCCCTAATGAGAACAATGTGTTTCTTATATGTATATTCATGATAATGACAATATTCACATATCCCTAACCACATACTATAATATCTAATACTATGGTGTTATATCCCTAAACAGGTGATACATGTTAGTAATGTGTAATATTATGTGTTTTCTTATATACATATTAGTGAGAACAATTTTTTTCTTATATGGATATTCAGGATAATGATAATATTCACATATCCCTAACCACATACTATAATATCTAATACTATGGTGTTATATCCCTAACCATGTGATACAGGTTAGTAATGTGCAATACTATGTGTTATATCACTAACAATGTCTAATACTATGTGTTATATCCATAACCACCTATTATAATGTCTAATACTATGGTGCTATACCCATAATCACCTACTATAATGTCTAATGCTATGTGTTATATCCATATTGAGAACATTGTTTTTCTAAGGCTATGTGTTATATCCCTAATGATCAGAACAATGTTTTTCTTATATACACATTAGTGATATATCCTTAATGAGAACAATATTTTTTTTATATGTATATTATGTATATTCATGATAATGATAACATGTTTTTCTTATATACATATCAGTGATATATCTTTAATGAATACAATATTTTTTTTTATATGTATATTCATGATAATGATAATATGTTTTTCTTAAATAAATATTAGTGATATATCCATAATGAGAACAAATTTTTTTTTATATGTATAATCATGATAATGATAATATATTTTTCTTATCTACATATTAGTGATATATCCTTAATGAGAACAATATTTTTTTATATGTATATTCATGATAATGATAATATGTTTTTCTTATATACATATTAGTGATATATCCTTAATGAGAACAATATTTTTTTTTATATGTATATTCATGATAATGTTTTATATGTATATACATGATAATGATAATATGTTTTTCTTATATACATATTAGTGATATATACTTAATGAGAAGAATATTTTTTTTATATGTATATTCATGATAATGTTGGTTCAAAAAGTGGCTCTCTATTTAAGCTTTTGTCATGATCTGTCTCTTCAATGATAATATTATTAGTGATATATCTTTAAGGAGAACCATATTTTTTTTTATATATGTGTATTAATGATATATCATTAATGAGAACAATATTTTTTTTTGTATGTATATTCATGATAATGATAATATCTATTGTTAATAATATATTTTCACAATAATATATTTAATGAAAATGAAATATATGATATATTCATCTTAATATAAGATATATATATATATAATATGATAATACAAGATATATATATATATATTCATGATAATGATAATATTTTTCTTATACGTCGAAATATTAGTGAGAACATATACGTCGAAATATATGATATATTCATCATAATATAAGATATATATATATAATGATAATACAAGAAAGATATATATATATATATATATATATTCATGATAATGATAATATTTTTCTTATACGTCGAAATATTAGTGAGAACAACTTCACATCGTCCCGTGCTAGAATTCATGGACTCACTACTAGAGTATTGCACTCTTTGTATATGTCAATACGATACACCTTGTCAGTATATATTGTTTGAGTGTTATTCGAGTTCCTTTAAAACTTGGTATTTATTTTATTTTTTATTAATGTGGGATAGTTTGTACCCCAAGTAGGTGTTGCTCTGCATTTGGAAATCTGGAATAAGTGCCACATCCCCACTGCCATATGAAAGTCACATGGAATACCTGTCAACACACTTTTAATGGTTTTGATTTAACAACGCAATCCAACGGTGGTGGATAGTTAGGATTGTCAAAGGACTATCCCTGCCCTTTCGCTCATCGTCGTTGCTTTCATTTGTCTTTCTCTTCTGACCAGAGCACCACTCTCACTATGCTTCATTATGTTATACTTATTTTTTCATGAAACACTCACTACACTTGGTCTTACATATTCGTGTCCATATGGAGACAATGCTACACGTACTTTTTCCTTCATTATGAGTATTACACTAAAAACTTGTTTCATTGTCTTTATATATAGTCTTGGTGTTATTTCACTGGTCTCACCTAGTTACCGTTCCTTTTTGAAAGGGCATATTGTAATTTTTTCTTTGCGTTATTATGTGTTCAGAGAACTACTGGGGTTTCGAAACTTAAAACCCCCACATCTCAAAGTTATACTGAAATTTTGACATTATTGTTACATAGTTCCATATCTAAGAAATTGGGGTTTTATCACTTGTTTCCGAGTATTCAAACCCTCATTGTATTTCTCTTCTAGCTGGTTAAATGATATTGAACCATTCTTCTTCTGGCCCTACAAATTTGGAAGTCTATTGGGTAAGTTAACGTCGTATTCTTGTTCTGCATGAAGTATGTATTTTGCCAAGATCAAAGCCACCCTCAAAATTAGGTCTTCCTCGTTTTTTTTGGTCATCGTTTGTTTTTCGGCCATTCCTCACACTGATTTCTCTCACCTTGGACACTTATGACTAATGTCCAGAGTATTATTCTACATGGTTTCTATTAGACTTCGGTGGTTACTAAGGTTCTAATTTAAATCATTTTATTCTTCCCATCCTTGACAATCTCCGTCCATTTGTTACCGTCAAGGAAGGTAAATGGTAGGGTTTCAATAATCTAACACTCTGTAATTTCTCATAGTCATAGGTAGGATTTCGGCGTTAGGATATTTGTGATATATTTTTAAGAGTTTCCTCTACGTTTTCAACGCTTTGCACCACCTTCGTTCCTCTAGAGGTTGGGTTCTCTTCCAAACTTCTTTACTTTGAATAATTAATGTCATGACACATGGCTTATAAATTTTCTTACGGTTTTGAAACTCAATTAAAGGTTTTGCCTTTTTATTTCCTTCTTGTTCGACTCAAATCCTACGAGGGTTCGTTGTGACTACTACGGACTTTGGCCTTACAAAAAATTCTGGTGATTACAGCCTTGGGCCGTAACTCTTTTAACTCTATGATAAATAAATTATTTTATATACACTGGTATATGTAATTTTCTACAATGGGATCCATTACATCATATTATATCTTAGATTTATGTATAATTTTTTATTTATTATAAAAGAAATTGGTATGTCTTTCTAAAGGTAAATGATATTATCCTTATTAGTCCCTGCCCGCAGGACCCTAGGGACTATAGCAATCGGTTTCATCGATAAGCATTAGTCCGACACTCAAACCAATGCATATTTTCCCTTTGCATATTTTCCCATTTTAAGCAAAGTCCGTTTATATTAATGAAATAATTTTTATTTTTTAAAACCAAACGAAATCAAATATTTATTTTTAACCAATCAAAGGTTTCAAACGATTCATCGTCTTATTTGGCCTCAAACCTAGGCATACATGCTCAAAAGTTAGGAAAAAAGTTGGGAGAGGTACAGGTAATTAAACCAAGTTCACACCTGCATGAAGTAATGCTATGTTTGCCTTAGCATTAATTTGCAACATTTAATGTTATCTTCTTTGAATGCGGATTACGGTTGATACACTATGGTTTAAGTTTGAATGCGGATTACAGTTGATACACTATGGTTTAAGTCTAATGTCGTCAGCTGCGAGGCGTTCACCCTTCCAGTTGCTAAGTGGTCTCTCCCACGACCGTTGATCTGAGAGGCGTGATCTAGCGGTCCACCATGGAACTATGGCTAACCACCTGGAGATGCCCCCCGAATATGGCTCTGCAAAACCCTAAGTCTGTTGGGGTTGCATTCTGGCTGGCAGGAAACTCGTCTCTCCGACTATGTCTAGCGGTGAACCTGACCAATGCATCGAGCCCAACTGCTATTGCAGGGATATGTTCGCCATTATTACCAGATTACTGCCTTCCAGACACAGGTGAGATTTATTGTTTACAGTGAGTTAATTGAAACTGCTCAGGTTAAATTTCCATGGGCCTCATACATCTAATTTGTTTACTTAGCTAATTTTTGATGCCCCCCGAATATGGCTCTGCAAAACCCTAAGTCCGTTGGGGTTGCATTCTGGCTGGCAGGAAATCCCTCTCTCCGACTATGTCTAGCGTGAACCTAACCAACGCATCAAGGCCAACTGCTATTGCAGCGATATGTTCCCCATTATTACCAGATTACTGCCTTCCAGACACAGGTGAGATTTATTGTTTACAGTGAGTTAATTGAAACTGCTCAGGTTAAATTTCCATGGGCCTCATACATCTAATTTGTTTACTTAACTAATTTTTGGCTTCTTACATTTGCCTGCAGGCATTGTGATTGTTGCGACATCAAATGCCTCTGTACTTCGATTCTGGTCCTAGCCAGTGAAGAGCAAAGCCCTAGACAGTTAAGTGCAAAGCCCTATCCAGCGTGCGATTCCCACATCTTCTGCTATGTGCGAACTCCGTCAAAGTTTGTCAAACTTGAATCCCTTAACGACAGGGTTGGCCCTGGCGATCGCTTCACGACCAGCGGCCGTCTAGCCATAGTATCGGCTGTTCTAACACGTAACAGGTTATTCTCCTAGCCATTTTGTTCGACCAGGAGCAAGCCGCTGTCCGTGTTCCTAAGGCCAAAAAAAAAGCTGTCAATTAAGTTCATCGTCCATCAGTTAGCATTCAAAAACCCTTTGTTTTTGTGGAAGCCTTCAAGAAACAAAAGACTGTAGAAGGGGCACAGGCAATTGATGCAAATATGCAAAAGGAGTTTTGGACAGGGGTAGAGAATCCAGTGCAGTTCGCGGTCGCTAAGTCGAGTACCATGGTGACCTCTGCGAAGGCTCTTTTGGTGGATGTCTCTACAGGACCTAATCATATGGCATTGATTATCCAGACTAGCAAGGGCACTTCAATACATGGTTACATTTTTTCGAAATCTTGTCAGAGGCAAAGAACATGGATCACTACGCACTTGCAGATCCACCTTCATTACAGCCATCACTTCGAATAGAGTACTTGCAGACCTCAGTAAACTAACTGCGTCAACAACAAAGGTTCTTTCATAGTGCACAAAATATATATTATAATTATTTATTTGTTGTTCTCCTAAATTATGCTTGTTCATTTAACGTCCTCTTAGCATTTTTTATTACAATATCTAACGCTAAACCTGTACTGAAACATGGGCCAGGTTAAAGGAATGTTGACGATAGCAAACATACATGCAGAACCTTTTGTTACAATCTGCAACAATTGCTCTCTGCCCGCGGATACATTTGGAACAGTTTTCATGGATCAACTTAATTTTTCCACACGCAAAAAGTTAACCACATATCGACACAGTTTACAATTGAATTGCATTATCCAAACAGAGGCAAATGTTCAGTACAAGTGCATTGTAAAAGACAGTTTGCTACTAGAACTTTGTCCATCTTTAACAGGTTTGACATATGAAAAATATCTAGAAGACGTTGCTGATGTTACGTACAATTTACGAGATTTCCACATACACAACAACTTTCAGTTGGATAGTTTGGATGTCATTGTCTGTACAGATTGACATATTTTACCCTCTGTAGGATTTGACATTTTCAGTTTTCATGGTGTATTTCTCTCCAATCAGAAGCACACGCTAGGAGTGCCTCATCTCCTAGATGGCTTCATAGACACAGTTCATGTATATAGTCACTATAGTCACCTTCAGGTGTACATTTAATGGTTACAACTAATGTTCTTGTTCTTGTAATAATTAAGCTACATTGTATTTGTATTCAAATTACCTATTGTAGATCGTTTGCGTTAATGCAATACTTGGGTAAAAAGGGGTTTCTGCATATGTAATTTTTCTTACAACTTCTTTGACAAAGACCTGGCCCATCTGGTTTGTGCTCTTCTTTGCTCCCTTGGAAATTTCTTCATGGTTTAGAAAAAGAAGCAGTTATGGATTATCATCGTTTAGAAAAAGAAGCAGTTACGGATTATCATGGCGATTTTTGTCTTTTCTTTAAATTATGCTTCAGCTTGTCCTTTTGTGGGTTTGATGATGTCTGCATTTGTCCTTCATGTTGCAGAAAGTTTGGCTGCTTTAATGAAGCAACTTTCTGTTACGGTCCCAAAAATTTATGATTATAACTTCATCCAGTTTGTCATCATCATCTGCATGTTTTCAGATTTCCGTTTTCTGCGTGCAATAAAACCAGGGTCACTTTTGGTCCATATTGAATGTAAAATGACTTTTCTTACTGAGCAAAACCCATATCTTCAGTTGTGACCTATCTCTAATTTGTTGCATGTGTGGGCTGCTCAATGGAAAATTGGTATTAGCAATTAGTTTGAGATTCTATTATTTGTCTTGGGTGCAGTTCAGTCTATATATATGTGTGCTTTGGTTTTTCGTTTTAATACATTGTAACAGAAAATATGTGTGTCAGTTACTTGTCTTTGATATATTTGATCAAACTCTGAATAATAGTAATTATAAGAGTGCTATAGATGGGTTCAAGGCTGAAGTGTAATACTCTATGGCTAAGGGATTGACAAAGTGAGTCTCTGGAGATCTTATTCCACAAAGTCGTGAAATGTTGATTGAAATCCTCCACCTTTTCCTTCTTCTCCATCTTGATCAGGTTAACTTGCTTGAGAAGACCAAAAGCTGATTTCCCTTCATCAAATTTTCTAAGAAAAGCCCTCTCAAAGGCATGGGTTTAAGGCTGAAGTGTAATACTCTATGGCCAAGGGATTGACAAAGTGCGTCTCTGGAGATCTTATTCCGCAAAGTCGTGAAATGTTGATTGAAATCCTCCACCTTTTCCTTCTTCTACATCTTGATCAGGTTAAGTTGCTTGAGAAGAGCAAAAGCTGATTTTCCCTCATCAAATTTTCTAAGAAAAGCCCTCTCAAAGGTATAAGGAAACAGAAAGTAGATTATAGTACCATGTGGATGCTTTTTTCTCAAAGGTATAAGGAAACAGCTTGCAGACCACATCCTCGTGTTGTACATTCATCAGACATAAGGATAGGTAGAAATTCTTTATGTCGTCGTCATGAGTGCCAAATTTTTTAGGATCATAGTTTGCCAAGAACCTCTTCGGTCATCTCTGAAAAAAAAGGAAACTATTAGGATTTTCAGTAGTATCTTTAAGTTATTTGTATAATGCATCAGTGCCTCAGTGATGTTATGTTGAATGGCATTTCTGCTAGCACATGACCAATTGAAGTTCTTATGGCACAGAACTGCGTTGCGCTTAAAGTTACAATATGCATGCTTCATTGTTTTATATGAATATGTTTGTGAATTTGTTTTTTCTTTGATTCCGTGCACACTACTGGATATTGCAGGTTTATAATGTATACATGGGGAGTAAAGTCCATGATGACCCAGAGATAACCTCACTCCATATTTGTCTTCCATTTCTCTGTACTTCTGTCATCATGTTTCTTTAAATAAACGTTCCAATTGTGCCTTTTACGTACATGCTTTTTCAAACTTTACATTTTTATTACCATCGAAGAACAGAAAATGAAACTGGCATTACTATTTCAATAAGAAATACCATTATAGCTTATTATTCACAAGGGATAGATTGAGCTTGTTAATTTTGTGTTTGATAGAGCAGGAAATGTGTGTAGCCCATACACTTCTTAAAAGAATGAAAATCTTGACATTGATTGTGAATGATGGCAAGGTTTCTTACATGAAAGCTGTTTGTTTCTCTTAGTATGTTCTGAATCTATTGCAACTATGATATTCTTCTTCAAAGTATTATTCTACCCCCCCTCCTTTGATGAGTTGTATGCTTAATTTTGATTGTTTGTATTTGTTAATATTTCCATATATAAACTAGTGTTGCTAATGGTCATCTAAGTTAATTTCTTGAGGATTCTTCCGCTCTAAGAACTTCTAAGCTTGTTAAGTTATGCCTCTAGTTAGTTAGTGCACAAAATAGGATAAAATCATGGACAAGTTAAGGCTCACATTTATTTTCACTACAGTGAAAGAATAGAGTCAACATGGGGCGAAAAGGTTTTGCAATATTTGGCGTGGATATTACATCAAAAGGATTATCTTGGATCGATCAAATGTACCAAAAGTTTGAGGCCATCTGCGTGGAGGTGGATCAAAATTCTCCTGTTTTACTACAAGTGAGAATCTTAGACTTCAGTTTTAACATTTACATGTCATTTTGGACATGTCGATTATATCAGTAGCATCTGCATATTATGATTTTCACTAGTTTTTTTGAAGAGAAATTGCTGGTATAATATCCAGTAACTACCATTTTTGTGACTATTTCTTTTGATTTCCTGTATGGTGTCTTCTTTCTAGTCCATATATCTAAGTAGGAGTCTGCTGGTTCCGAAAGGTTATACTGTAGTTTATTTCAGTCTTTAGGTTTACTATTGGAAATTCAATATTTACATACACAATACGGTGAAAGTGACAGCTTTTTTAACATTACTATTTTTGCAGGAGACAACGAATTATGTTGAAAATCAAGTCGCTGTAGTTGGTACAAATGTGCGGAAAATTTGTGAAGAAGTCATTCAGGATATCCTTCCACCAGGTCCCGAATCTGCTATCAAAAGCATGGCTTCTGACATATCTCTTGACTTTGTTGAAGAGTTTGAGCTATTTGAAAAGCCAAAATCAAATCCAAAAAAGTTACATGCTTTAAATGTGGAATCTGAGGCCAATCCCAAATTGGAGCAGAGCTATGATTCTAGCGAAAGCTTATCTTTTGACACATCTATCGAATTTACTGAAGAGTTTGACACTTCCCCAAATCAGAAAAAGTTAGACACTTTGAATGTGGAATCTGTGGTCGCTTCCAAATTGGAGCAGAGCTATGTCTCTACTGGGAAAGATTCAGTTTGTGCCTTTCCAGTTCCTGATAAATTGTAAAAGGACCAGCCAATTCTGCCTGAGGAAAAACCTTCTAAATTCCCAGCCTTGGACATTTTCGAACAACCACCTTGTCTGTCTGTTGAGGATCTGTCTGCTCCTGAAGACTTAAGCTTTAAAAATGAAGCACAAAAGCAGTCTCTCCGGCTTTAGCTTGAAGCAAATGCACGCATTGATCTTCCCCAAGCTGCTTTGCTTAAATCACCATCAGATAAAACTGGTAAGTAGAAACCAACTTTGTTACATTTTTCTTCTTTTCTTTCTTCTTGTTCATCTCTTTCATGCTTCACCAGTTAGTATGATTTTTGATACTGAAATGAGATGGACCAAATTTTATTGCAGTGCCTATGGTGGTGCTAGAACTTTGGTACAATTTATTCAATTTAAGGCTTCTTTATGGTTTTTTAAAACCTTTATATTATTATTATTTTATTTTGTGTATCCAGAAGATTTAGCAACTGGGCTGGGCTGGTTAAATAAGGGGATTTTAACCTCGAACCTCAAATTTTCACAAAGACTTCATATCACGGTGCCTGCCAATTGAGTCGCACCCCTGGGAGTTGAGGCTTATTTATGTCTACTTTTGCCATAAATATTGGCTCTCTTAGTGTAAAACATGCGGTTGACCTTTTAATATAGAATTGACTTAGAAATGTAAACACAACAGAACAAAACAATTGTGGACAAAACAACAACTACAAGAAGACATCTTGTATCAGAGAGAGGCAGCATAATTCCAGAGCCTATTATTCACCCAAGAGAATACAACTGAGGACTACATATTAGAAGTCATCAAACCTTCAGACCACAGGACTCACTCCCTCCTTGGTCAAATTTTAAGGCTTAACTTTTGATTAGGTAGTAGAATTGGTAGGCTTAACTCAGTGCATTGGTGTGGGTTTATAAACATGGGATTAATTACGATATCCCTTTGGAGTCTATTTTAGTATTGAAGAATTTCCTTCACTGTTGAAAGGCAGGAAAAGACTTCCCAATTTTGTAATCAATCCCTGAAAGGTCGGCGTGTTTAAAATTGAGGCAGCCAAAGGTAACTAGGCAATGCCGTAGTGGGGACAATTAGGAAGGAGGAGATAAGTGAATTTACCATTATGCTTTAGGAATCGGTTAGGCAACTAACTATGAAGCAAAGATTATAGTGATGCAAGGACCATCTGTAGGCTGAATGCTAGAAAGCTGTCAAGTTTGAGCAATTTTATTAATGGCTGGAAACTGTATTAAAATTGAAAGCTCCAAGATTTTCTTGAGGAAGTAGGGAGCTTGTATCACTGTTCACATAATTAAAATGGGATGATGTCAGAATGGGCAAGATAGGTTGGCAGGTAAAATGGCAAGTGTGGGGATTAAATTAGGGCCAATTTATATAAAATAATGACCTTTTAGTATGGGATAAACTACCAGGACTAGAGTATTAAGGTGTATTTAAAAATTATTTGTGGAATGACATGTGATTATGGGCTACATATAAGGACTACGTTCTTGAGGATCATTACCTTATATATTCTCATTATAATTGAATTGAGACATTGATGGAATGAAAACAGCTACAAGGTCTCTTTGGAAGCTTAAATTTTACTCTTTATAAAGGAATCACAATGTCACGAAAGTCATTATTGTTTTATTTGTAGAAATGAGAAAATTACAAGTATCAATCTGTCTCTTAGCTTGCCAGTGCTCAGAAAGCAGTTGCAAAAATAGATGGGGCAGCTATGATTGTAGTAGCAAAGGTGACCTTCTGTATATTAGAAACCATGATACCTGCATAAGTAATTAGTTCATGCATCTGCATTAGAGTCTTATACATGGAGGCACAATAAAATAGAATATAGCTAGTATTACGTAGTGTGCTTTATAAGAAAGGGCTTTAATTATACCTGTTGTCTAAACATGTCTTTCATACACTCATTACTTGTCCTGTCTAGCCAATTGACTTGTCCTGTCTAGCCAATTGTTTATTAGAATAGCTTGGACCCAATCTAACACTAAGATTTCATTTGAGATCTGCCCCTGATGTCAGATACATCACCTAATTTCCCATTTACTTTTGTCGTCACATACATCATTTCATATGCCATCTGCTTCCGATGTCAGATAGATCGCTTAATTGCAAATTTTTTATTAGAATAGCTTTGACCCAATCTAAAACTAAGATTTCATTTGAGATCTGCCCCTGATGTCAGATACATCACCTAATTTCCCATTTACTTTTGCCGTCACATACATCATTTCATATGCCATCTGCTTCCGATGTCAGATAGATCGCTTAATTGCACTGATTGCTCACTTAACGTAAGTTTTTCATTTTATGACGATCATTAAATACTGGCCTCCTCCAATAAATGCTCCTCATATTGGATTATATCCCCTCCGATCTGATTTTCAAGTATTTCAGCTCCATTCCAAATCAATCCGTATATGTACTTACTTTTGCACGTGTCAACAATTTATCCTGCATTCAACTCTTGCGATCGTGCATGACTTTCCTTATTTGGTTGTACAGTAAAATATTCTTAAAAACCCAGTTCCATTCACACTTAAAACCAGCTTGCAAACACATTGAACTCTTTTATAAATTGGCAAAAGAAATGCCTAATTTCTCGCTTACAAAAGAAAACCACCTTCTGCACCTAGATATTGACATACATCTCTCTGCTTCACATTACATTGAATCCATTAGCATAAGCCAACTTACTCAACTGGCGTCATTGTTTCTCTTAGCACTTGTTCTCATGACTCTTCTGATTATCGACATCGTAAAAGTAGAAACACAAAGAAAAAAGAAACCAACAAAACAATAACATCTCGAACGAGGAGCATATGATTCTACAACAGTACTTGGCATGATTATGGAGTATGTTTGAGCTGTATAGTCAAAACTCTGAATCTCACGCCTATTTTTGCATTACTTTACGCGTTGTCTTAATTCCCCGCTTCCTTGTCTGTTACAGGTCTACGACGGATGCTTCAAATATGCATTTGGATCATGCTTTTATCGTCTCTGTTGAGATGCCGATGATTACAAAACTAGCATATCAAGCTGACAAAGGAGAGGCACTGCAGACTGCCCTGATTGGAAATAACAACGCTCCTTGAATCTAAAGAATCTAAACTGAGGACTGATATATGTAACATTGATGCCAGTATTCTAGTTTCATTTTTTCTATATATATGAAAACTTTCTAAAAAGAGTATCAGTCTGCTTCATAGGCATAATGTCTTAATTGTTAGCATTCGTGCTTGTCTTGTATTCTTCACATGTTACAGTCTGTCATAAGAAATGCTTATTTTATCTTGATGCAGGAACTTGCTACCTCGCAGCTTCCCTTGTTTGATCATAGTTGTGAAGTATATATTTGTAAAGCCACCTCTGATTAGTTGTATGTATATAGATTTCATCCATGTTAACTTTATATTACATGACACGTACGAATTTATACGTACTTAAAATAGGATATTTATATGTATATGTTTTCATTCGGTAGAGTGTGTATGCTCCAATGTTAATCTTAGATGTGAAATATCGTTGACTTCATCGTTATAATTGTGTACTACATTACTATTAGACATAAATAAAACATAAATGAACTACTATATGGACATGTATACTATTTTATACAATGTTTATATATTCCATGGATTTTCAAGCATTTTCAAATTTACTCTTCTACATTCCTATAATAATAATTTTTTTCACTAGATTTAAGTTATTAATGAAGTTCCATTTTATTATTTTTCCATCTTTACTTGGAGTGTTTTTTTGCAATACATAATTTATATAGTTTTATTAGAGTGTAAAATTTATATAATTAATAATAAAATCTAGGAAATTTATACCTTCAATGATATAGGTGCTTGCCTATATAAATGTACTATATTCTATCACTAATTCAACTAAACTCATAAATACAAAAAAATATTTATTTAACTTAAGGAATAATATGAATATTCCATGTTTATATATATATAATTCATATTCCCTACAAATTTGTTGTGTGATTTAAATGATTCAAAAATATACTTTTTTATTATTTCACTATGTAGTATACTTTGTATACATATATAGTATATAATTTACCTTATTTCATTTTTATCCTAGTATAAAATTTCCAAATAATATATCAAAGAGATAATTTATAGAAATTACAAATTATATATGTTCCTCATTTCTTTTCAATGATTATATAATATAAGTTACACTGAGTTACAGAAGCTTATATTCCTTCTTTGGTTCTTTAGAAGTTAAATATTTAAAACAAAATTCTTTAAATCTTCCTACTCCCGAACTCATTATGATAATATCATACTAAATAATTTTAACTATGCATATTCATTTATCTCTTTATCTGGTCTAAATATCAACTAAATATAAATGTATATTAATCTATCATAAATTCACCACAAGCAATTAATTTAACAATTGTTCCTACTACACATGCATATAGTATTTGGTATACAAAAAACAATTTCTCTTACATATGCATTACCTTATATAAGATCTACAACATAATACATCCCATCAAATAAGAGTTAGACTATGCATGCAGAAATGTAACACACATATCACTAAGTTTAAGCATACGAAATTCACGTTGTTCTATTACTGCACATCAATAATCAATTTTTAGAACATATCAAACATAATATCATCTAACCATAGTTAATGATTGGGGAATATTAGGGAACAAAACATCAACACTAAACTTAAACAATAACAGCTAGACTATGCATGCAAAAATGTAACACACATATACGTAAGTTTAAGCATATGTTTAAGCATACAAAATTCAGGTTGTTCTATTACTCCACATCAATAATCAATATTTAGAACATATCAAACATAATATCATCTAGCCATAGTTAGTGAGAGGGAATATTAGGGAACAAAACATCAACACTAAACTATCCCCAACATGTCTCGAAGCTAACATCTTCTCGCTTTCACGAATCAACAATAATTTTGGTTCAGAAGTAGTTTCTCTTATAGATTCTTCTCAATAGATTTTTAGGGGTGTCTTGCTTTAAGATAGTTGTGTCTTTTTAGTTTTGTTTTAATTTTTTTTTATTATTTTTTTATTTTTCTTTAAATTTTGTCTTTCTCTTAGCTTTTCTTATATTCTTATTTTCATCTAATTTATCATTTGACTCCATCTAAGTGATTAACATAATTCTTTTCTCCCATTATATTAATATATTTAACCTCTTTCTCCTAAAGATTTTTAGGAAATTTTTTGGAAATTTAGCCATCTAAACATTAACTACTAACATTTTTTTGTATGTTTGGAATAAATCTATGACACTCTAATGCTATTTCTAAAATATTTTCAAATAATTTATTTGTTATAAAATAAATAAAATATAACTACATCATTCTATTCTTCCTTCCATAACCACTAAACTAAATAATAGTTTAAAAATCCAGGAAAAAACTAATATTTAAAAAAAAACATAAAAATATTAAATATAATGTTTTTTAAATGAAATTTAATTTTCTTATTCGTAATAAATTATTTCATGTTAAATTATACTCATTGTTAAGAAAATTAATAATGATCAAACGTCTTCCCATTGTAGTGAAGGACTTGTTTTTCATCAAATATTGTTGAATGAAATAACATGGAATCCTTACTAAGATGCCCATTTAAATTGAATCTTTTATTTAATATTATAAATGGAATCTTTTGTTTACAAATAATATTAGTATATGATTAATGTTAAATAATATTTTTAAATATAATTATTTTTTATTTATTTATTATAAATAATAATAATAAATAAAAAAAGCTACTATTGTTTCTATTGAAAAATAAAAACTCACAAAAGCTTATATAAATTAATAAAATAAAAATATAAAAATATATTTTAATTAAAAATTCAATCTGCAGAATTGTGTGTTCAATATATATTGAATTTAAGAGAGAAAATATAAGTAGTAAAAAATGCAATATTAACACTGATTTAAAAGAAAAAACATAATGTTAATTAATAATAAATGAATTTTTATGAGAATTGTGTGTTCAATATATATTGAATTTAAGAGAGAAAATATAAGTAGTAAAAAATGCAATATTAACACTGAATTGAAAAAAACACATAATGTTAATTAATAATAGATGAAATTTTGTGAGGTAAGATACTCCTCCAATCTACCATTTACATTGGAAAGGGAGCACATAAATTGTAAAGAAAAAAAAGCAAATTATCTTTTAAGAAAAAATAATATTAATTTAAATTTTGTTTTTTGAAATGTTTATTTTTATATAGATTTTAACTTTCCAATGAGATGAATACGAATTACTTATAATACCGGGCAAATTTTTTTTTTTCGAATATTTATTAGATATACGGAACCAGTGTAAATCATTTGTTATTAACACGACAATTAAATTATCATTATATTATAATGAAGAATAAAAAAATTAAGGATTAAAATTTGTATATAATTATTTTTCACAAAATATTGTTGGTTAGAGATATTTTATTTTAAAAATCTTTAGATTGAAAAAGATTATAAAATATTTTTTCTCGACATTTAATAAAATATTGTTGGTTAAAAATATTTTCCTTTAAAAATCTTTAGATTTAAAAGGATTATAAAATGTTTAGTGTTATTTATACATATAAAATATGTGGGAGTGAAATGTCTATTTTTATTGTGAAGATTCCATTTATTATTATTGGGTTAAAGAAATAATAAAAATATATATAAAATAAATGTAAAGATTGAAATATTATACTTAATGACATTTGAAAATAATATTTTATTTAATAAAATTTGAATAACACAAATACATGGAAGAAAATGATAAGACTAGAAAAGAAGTTAAACAAATAATTTTAGAAAGGAAAAAAAAAAACAATCAATAACAAAATAAAATAAAAATTACCAATTAATATTTCAAAATATTAATAAAATATTAATAAAAAATGACTAAATAAATAAAGTCTCTAAGCAAATTATGGATATGGACAAAGAGGAAGCTAGTGGAAGGACCATGTAAAAATGAACAAAGCCATTGACAAAATAAAAGATTAAATGGAGAAGGACTATTATGAATAATAAATTTCCAAGATTAACTAAATTTATAACCATTTTCACCATTGAAATGATCAAGGAATTTTTCAATTTCAAATTACAATAGTAAAATTCAAAAAAAAAGACTTTCCTTTACCCACATTAAAATAAGATATTTGGAGATGTGAGAGTGCTCTACTATCAATTATTTGTAGATAGAATTATGATAGGTGTTTGCAACATATCTTCACCACATGAATTGAATGATATACGAGTTTGGTAAATATAGGGAAAAGGAGAAGAAGGTAAAGGGACGAGGTGGATGATGAATGGGTAGGTTTAGATTTTTAATTCTATGGAAAATTTATGAATTTGGGTTAAATATTACTTATTTTTTCTTTAAATTTTAAAGACAATGACAATTTAATATTTAAGGACTACATATTTGTGGACAAATTTGTGGACAAGTTGATGGTGAAACTATGCATGAAGGTATCTATTAGTGTGTCTTCCTTTTCTTAAAGGAATAATGGAATAGGGTACCATTACATTGAAGTGGAATGAAAGGGAATGTTTTTGTTTTTTTCATAGTTAAATGGATGTGAATTGGGACACTATAAGAAGGTGGTGAGGTAAGGATGGCTATGAGTCTACACAATAAATATATATCTCAAAACAAGTAGGAACATTTGGGTTTTAAAAGAAAGTTATATATATCTCAAAACAAATAGGAACATTTGGGTTTTAGAAGAAAGTTATTTATGACAGTTTACAATATCTCATAAAGATGTTGGATGTTCCATAAAGATGTTGGTAATTATTGGGCATAAAGAAAACCCCTTACCCATGCCTTATTTGTACTCATAACAAAGTGTTTTAAATATGAAGAATATGGAAGTAAGCCAAAGGTTATTAATGTTAAGAGTTTGAGCATGGACAAAATAGAAATATTGTCAGTCTTTATAACTAAAATTTGGGTATAAGGAGACCATTTCAAAAATAACCATGACTTTATTTTCATGAAGAAGAAATTGTAAAAATAAGATACTTATTTTATACAAAATATATTAGAATAAGTCAACTCCTCATTTCATTCTGAGTTAAGTATGGTGAATTGTAACCTCACACAACCAGCCGAGCTGTATCTACCCAATTTTCATAATTATGCTTAATAGACACTTAGTCTATTCGGTGGTTGGTCTATTCCATGGTTATAAAATCGTTGGTCCATTCCATGGTTATATAATAGAGATTTTCAATGTACTTTGACATAACTTTATGAGTAATTCAACACTCTTACCTGGTATCACAGCCGGCCATTCCTGCGGTGCTGAATTATTTTTGAGTTTAGAATTAATTTTATGATCATGCATTGAGTTTCTATTTTAGTGGTGCCTTGAAATTTCTTATCTCAGATCTACCCATGTTTGAGTGATGATTGTTTCTCACTTTTTTTTAAAAAACCTGTAGATCTTGAATGGTTCTTTTGTTAATCTGATTATGAATCAATGGAGTTTCGCATATTTTTATCTTCAAATCTTGTTTTTCTGGGATTTCTATGTTATAGTGTGTCTTCGGATCATGATTACAGTTTCCGCAGATCTGCTGACCCAAAAGAGAATTTTCGTGGCGTTACTCACTAAATATGGGGTCATTTAGGCATCTCGTAGCCCATACAATATGAGCTTTTGTTCACCCCTTTCATCTTCAATCGTTCTAAGGCCTATTTGGTATGCCTGGGTGCGTCTTTAAATTTCTCGTCGAGTTAGTGAGTAGATCCATCCGTGTTTCAGTGAAATGTGTAGTGGTTTGGGGTTTCTTGCTTTTTTCCTTTACGTTCTATGTTTTCTAGGGATCGATTGCTCAGACGAGCTTTCCCTACTTACGTGAGCTTCCTGGTCGATGTTAGAGCCCAGTGATCGAAGAAATTTGGCAGCTTTCAGACTGTGAGAATAAGTGAACAGGTCAACCTGTCTTTTAAATCCGAGCAACCATTTTCTACGGCTACTATATTAACCACAGAATAATTCGACGTCCCGGAGTCATCCTAGTTAGACGTGGGTTTGTTGTCATTGCCAATAACACCAGATCTCTCCTCTCTTCATGTGCTGAGCAGCCATTAAGAAGTTGATCTATAATATGTCATTTAGCCGAGTATGTCATTGTCGTTGAATGGAGGAGATAAGGTGTCAAAAGCATACCTGCCAGCAAGTTGTTCAGGTATTTCTTTTACAATTTCACATCAAAAAATGACACAAATTTGATAATCAATTCAGCTTCTAAATGCCCTTAGGGTGATATACTTGAGAATCCGATGCCAGCCTGTCCAGTCTTCCCCTTACCACTTTTTCCATCAATGTTCGAGGGTTTGAAAGGAATCATATATCGATGTAGTATTTGTTTTGGTTCTGTGAGCCCTTCCTATTTTTGTGGTAGATAAATTTTGGAACAAATATAATTTTTTGGCATTATTAAACTGGGGCTATTTTTTTTGGCATTATTAAATTTGAGGTAAGATTTGGGGATATCAATTCCAAAACTTTTCAAGATTTTTTTAATCCTATAAAATTTATCTCCATGGGAGCATAGCCATACAAAAATTATGTCCATTGGAGAATAGCAATATGTCTAGTTGGTTGATGGGTTTGGTTTTTGTTATGAAACCTTTCATTGTTGGCTAGTCAAATAATCCTAAGTGGATTGCTCTCATTTGTGTCATTATTTGTGTCATTATGGGAAGCTTGAAGCCATTGTCATCATCAGCGTTCCTTTGTAGAAATTTTGTTTATGTAGTTAGTCGAAACATATTCACCAATTTTATCAAAATTGGGTAAAAGATTGTAGAAGCTTCGTGAGTGGAAGGCATTCGATGAACCTCGTAAGGAAGTCCTTGAATTACAATCAATGGTAGCTATTTTGCAAGCACACATTGCAACTCCTAAAAATAGGTTGCAAACACGAGTACATGAGAAAATCAAGAAGGTTGACCATTTCGAATCAAACATGGGAAAATATCTCAAGTTGCTTGTAAATGAAATTCAAGAGAAGATTGACCTCCTTGATGACTTGCACAAGGATTCGATTTCTCACTCAAGTTTGAAGCGCTTAGAAAAGAAAAATAAACAACATGATACGGGAATTGATTGTTTTAAAGAAACAAAGATGGAACAATATCGTTTTTTGAAATAAGATTATGATGCCTTGTGTCGAAAGGTAATTTAGAAGGATGAGGTCATTCAAAGGTTGCAAGAATCTAAGCAGGAACTTGAATTGGAAGTTAGTGGTGTTGAGAAATTTGAGATGTTGACAGTTGATCTTAAGGTGCCAAGCTCACCTTCTAACACACTTGATGATGTTGATTGTTATATGGGTGATGCAAATTATCATGAATCATCACATGTTATTGCTGCCCCTAGTTTTAAAAACCATACTACTAGTATTGGGTCTCAATTGTTGAGAAAAATAGAATATACCGAAGGAGGACATGGGAACATGGACATGGAATTGTTTCTCCTATTAACCGTGTAGTGCATACATAAATAGAAGGACTTGCATGCAATCTTGATGTTGTATCATCACCTACAACAAACTATGAGGTACTTGAACAACATGTTTTTGTTGATTATGATAAACAAATCAAAGACATGGTTGTCGATGTCATTCCAAATGATAGTATTGTTGCACTCAAGTCTGAGTTTGTAGAGGAAAAATTGAGCCATCTACACATCCTCATAAAAATAGATTAACCAAGCATCAACATTCTTGGTCATTTACTAATCTTGAATTCAGATAGTTATAGAAGAGACATGAGAGAATGAATCATTGACCAGTGCCGACAATCAAGATCATTTGTGGATGGATCGATGAATGGATGTGGAATCAATTGAACCAATGCTTGAAGACTTCATATCATCATTTTTCATCAGTTGTTCATTTTTTATTTACATTGTTCCCTTAGTTGTGTTTCAAGGGGGAAATTTGTTGACAATGAAGACTATTGATTACTGTTGCTTCCACAGTTATGTTTTGTGGGGGCAGGGGCGGAGGGGGAAGTTAGATGGTGATAGATGTTGTCGTTTCCTTATTAACAGTTGTTATTTTGTGTTTGATCAGTGTGATGGTGACGGTTTTCAAACAACTCGAGCAGTGTTATTATATTACATTTAAGTTGAGTTTGTTATACATACATGGCTCATTGTGTGTTTGTTGGTTGACGGTGTTGTTTCTATTTGAATCCTTTGTCGTGGTTCTTTACTGGCACCTAGGTTCTTTGAAGTATTTTTTGGGAGACGTTGACATTGTTTTCCATCCTTGTCTCTCTACAACATTCCTACTTCAGACATCGACCAAACTCATTGAGGTTTGACAATTCTCATCTTCAGAATTTTGGTTCTTCGACATTTTATACTTCTTGGAGCAGGCCTATGTTCTTGTCATTTAGTGGATCGTTATGGGATCTACAATTTCAGCTCCATTATAACTTGAACACTCACATCTTTCTCTATTTGGGGGGGGAAAGTTTCCTATGGGTTTTTTTTCTCTTTCTCTACTTATGAGAGTTTGTACTTGAATACCTAACCAGCCCTTGTTGCGAGGACTCATTCTTTATTCTTTTTTTTCTTTAGTTACTCACTATGCTTCGCTTAAGGGGGGGTGTTAGAATTAACTTTTCTAATGCCTCATTTCTCTATGAGCTAAGTACCGTGAGCTGTAAGCTCACATAGGGACTTGCATCTACCCAGTTGTTGTAGTTATCCTTAATCGACACTCAGCCTCCTCTATTGTTATACAATGGAGGCTTTCTATGTACTTTGACATAAATTTGTGAGTAACTCAATACTCTTACAAAATAAACCATTTTTCTAATAAAAATATGTAATTTGTATGCAATGAATAATGAGAGAATGCATGGTAGCTTCATTTAACCCTTACTATAAGTCTAAGTCCCATATCATTTTCTTGTATTTTTAAATGTTCATAAATTCTCTAATTTTGGAAATTTCTAAGTATAAAAGGCTTTTATATATACAAATTATGAACATTGATCTTGATTATTATAAAAAATATGACTTTTGATTTTTATATTAAAAATTTAAAATATTCGCTAATTTTTTTCACTTTGACCTAAATTCTCATCCTTCACAGTATCAAATATATATATGGATTCTCCTTTTATAATTTAAAAAAGACGATGGAGTATTCTTTTTATTAGATCTATATGCTATCAAAAGATCTCCCAATCACACCCGGATATACTGACACATATATCATCGAATATTAAAATATTAAAAGTTCTTACCTTTCCATACACTTTGGTAGGACTTTGGTTCACTAAATTTAAGTGTACCATCTTACCAAAAATTCATACGGACCTCGTTTAAAATTTTAAATATGTTCTCCCTGACCAAACAGCCGCACCTGCCCGGGATGGAGCGATTGGAAGGAAACCGTGAATCCCAAAACCTGGACTAAATTTCTCACATGGACTTGGGGTTTTCAAATTGATGTTTAAAAGACACATAAACGCACCAACAACCATGTTCACCCCAACACTCCCGTATGTTTTAGCTGCGATCGTCGTAAACTCTGTGCGTAGTTTTAACCACCACTAATAGGTACGCTCATCGACCTTTTTCCACGTTACAATCATAGAGATTACACCTGCTTCCAAACTTGTCCAACATATTCAAGCGCATGGAGAGGGTTCGTCTCTCTCCAATGCCGCAGGTTTAACACACAGATATACCTACGGTTATTTATATTATGTCCTTTTACAATATATGCACACTTTCCTTATCTTTCGTAATTTTTGCAATATTTTTAGCGGTTGGACGCTAAGCACGTGCGTTTGATGTTATATTCACCGGGTCTGCTTCATTGTCGCAAAAGTTGCAAGCTGAGATGGAAAAATAACCTTCGCCTTGATATCAAGCGAGGGGGTTAAGACGATGATGATATTATTCTCAAAATGCACACAATCCTTGGAAACAAGTACGTTTGAAGAATATAGTTTTCCTTATGTAGTCGCGTTACTATTTCTATGGTTAATACAATGGAGATGAAGTTTGTGACTATTTATCGTTGCATTTTTATATATTTTTCATTGACAAAAATTGAAGAGAACAAAAAGTGGAGCAAAGAATTTCTCTTTTTGGGTATTACAAATCACTTAAAGAACATTACATTGGAAACATTACTAATAAATGACTTTAATAAAACTTGACTAAACTTGACTTAATTGACACTGAAATCGAACACCTGGAGGGAGGGTTTTGACACCAAATACATAGTTGGAATTAGATTCTCCAACACTCCCAGTTAATTACAACCACATAAAAATTTAATTAAGATGCTTGTTGGTCTATGTGTGAGCTAGGCTTGCAATTTAAAAGATTGGCTTGAACTACATTTACTTTTCTTCTCCTCTTTTTCGAGATCCTATAGTCTCTAAATTGTTTCATCATTTTCTTCTCGTTGTAGCTTTAAAAGCTTAGATTATTCATTTGTTGGTGCAGGTCTTTCATTCTTCCATGTTATCTAAGCAATCCTCAACTTCATCAAAAAATTGACTTGTATGTGGGTTGCTGCCACATATTATCTTTTGTAGGGGTTTTTTTATCATCAATTTGTTAGCCTCACTCTCATAATAAAACAATTATAAATCCAAAATATAACTAAATAAATCAAATTTTGAGAATTTGGAGTTAGTTTCTCAAACTAGGGAGTTTAGTTAGGATGAGAGATTCTCTCCAACTAGTTCTCTTTTGTTGAGAATGTATCTCAATCAAGTTTGTTTAAGATAGACGCACTATCTTGAGACAAACTTCCTCATGTATTTATTTGTAATATTATCATTATTTGTACATTGGATCGAATCATGAGAGGAATACATTCTTCTGGTATTTTTTATGTGTATTAATTTTGTTTAGTATTCTACATGTGGTATGGGAGCAAGTTTGTTGCAACATAAGACCATAATATAATTTTATATCTTCAAAACTGCAATAACTGAAAATTTTATTAATTTCTTCATCATGCATGTTGTCTTCAACATTGATTTTTATAGCTTCTATGCAGACCTCATGTAGACGTGGTGTTGTAAGCCATGCTTCAAGGAAATTGAACTGATCATCAAAATCATTCTATGTTCTTGCACATTGGAAATCAATGATAAGTTTCAAAACATCTACATAACCACATTGGTTCTGTTCTTTCTGCTGTGCAATGAGAGCTTTTCTCTATTGCACTTCTAGCTTTGCTTCTGTTTATGTTTTTGTTTTATCTTTGTAGGATTCCTTCTTTGCTTTTGCCCCTATCTTTTTCTCTCTCTCTTCCACTTCTATACTAACCTGTGTTGTTGGAGACACGTTATCTTCCACTTCGTTTTTAGATTCAAGTTGGATTATCTCACCAAATAACATCATGGAAATATGATGTTTTTCTTGCATCATCTCCACCCTTTCATCTTTAGCCAATAGTTCTTCATCAAAATTTGCATCACGGATATTAATTGTTGGACTCACCTTAGCATTGACTACTCCAATAGCAGTTTCACTTCCATCAACAAGCTTTGTTGCCAGATTCACCAAAATTTCGTGAGCAAGATCTATTGTTGCAATCATCCAATCTTTATGAGCAAGCTCCGTTGTTCCAATCACCATATTGTCATAAGAAAGATTTGTTGCTGGAATCACCAAGTTTTCGTCCACTTGTGGTTGTGCACAGTAGGGTTCATGAGCATCTATGTGCTCCTTCTCCACTACTTATGCAACTTCTTCACAGACTTCATCCACTTGTGGTTGAGCACAATGGGATTCAACAAACTTTTGAATGCGTCCCCTTGCACAAAAATACCTCTCAAGGGTATCCCAAGCCTCCTTGGTTGTCTTGGCATCTAAAATAAGGGGAAGGATGTTGTAATCCACAAATTATTTTCTGCATATCAATGTAAGAGCATCATTTTTTCTCTTCACTTCCAAATTTAAAAATATATGAAACAATTATTATTGTCGCTTTAACCTTCTTAGCCTCTTTAATTTTCCCATTTGTTGAGGACTCATTCACTACGACTAGAAAAGAAAATTGAATTGCACACATAGTGACTATAAATCTTTTAACACATTCACAAAAAGTTTCCAAAAAAATATTTTGAAACCTTATAAAAAATCTTTTCTTTAATAAAAAAACATTTCTTAACATATTTTTTTTTTAAACAAAATACGTATGAGCCTTTTTAAAAGGTCTTTGAGTTTTTTTAAAAAACAAACCTGCCTTTGGAATATCCAATAAAGTGCTTCAATATGAACTTGATTTTTGAATTTTTGAAAAGGCTTGATTCATGCTCTTTGAGGTTTCTAATGTGACGTGAAGGGTGTGATAAAAATGGCAATGTTTGTATTAAAGAAATAAAACACATTCGTCAGCTCTACGAAAGAGAGTCTGAACGAGGAGAGTCTGGCTCTGCAGAATGCTCTACATTGTTCATCCACATTACACATTAAATAGAAAACATGGTTTTAGAGAAGTTAGAATAGCATCCTACGAAATAGAAACTAATTCCTATCCTAAGGTTACGTGAACCAATTATACCTATTCTAGGATATTCTCCATTATCTTCAACACTCCCCCTTAATAGAGAATGGGTTCACATATATGCCTAACATCTCCCTAAACATTTGAAACTTAACTTTTCCAAGAGGCTTAGTGAAAATTTCTGCAACATTATCATATGTATTACAATATTCCAGATGAATTTCTTTGAATTGGACTTTATCCATGACAAAGTGAAATTGAGTATCAGCATGTTTAGTGCTTTTGTAAAACACTGGATTGTTGGCCAGCTTGATTGAACTCTAATTGTTGCATCTGATTGTTGTTGTGACTATCTGTTCTTCAACAACATCCTGGAGAAGTCTCCGCAACCAAATTTCCTCCCACGTTGCTGCACACATGGCTTGATACTTTGCTTCCGCTGAGGACAAGGACATTGTGTTATGCTTCTTGCTGCTCCACGTGATCAGCCCGGATCCAAGACTGAACGCATAACCTATTATATATCTGCGATCATCTACATTTCTTTCCCAGTCTGAATCTGCAAATCTTGTCGATCTAACATTAGAAGACGCAGTGTAAATAATTCCATAATCTACAGTACCTTGTAGATACCTCAAAACATTCTTCGCTGCATTCCAATGGCTTTCAAGTGTCTTAGACATAAATTGGCTTAGCACATTGACTGCATAAGGCAAATCAGGCCTAGTGGTGGTTAGGTAGATCAGAATCCTAACTAGCTGTCTGTAAAGTGTTGCATCCCCCGCTTTTGAGCCATCCTCAAACTGCATTTGATGTTTTGCTGCAATGGTACCGGTGCAAGCTTACACTGATCCATTCTAAACTTTTCTAATAGGCCTTTGACATACTTTGCTTGAGACAAATTTTTTTTACCTGAATCCCTCAAGATTTCAAGACCTAAACAGTATCTGAGTTCACAAAGGTGCTTCATCTCAAACATATGTGACATCTATTGCTTGATTTCATCAACTAGATATGTAGCATCACCTGTAATTATCAAATCATCTACATATAATGAAATCAACACTACACACCCTTGTTCATCTTTCACGATGTAAAGATTAGCGTCATTCTTACTTCTATTATAGCCATGTTGTAGAAAAATGAATCAATTTTTTCATACCACGACCTGGGAGCTCGTCTTAGTCCATAAAGTGCTTTCTTCCATTTACAGACTAAATGTTCTTTTCCTTTCTAGACAAACCCTTCTGGTTGCTCTAGCTAAACCTCTTCTTTTAGCTCTCCATTCAAAAATGTAAATTTTACATCTAGTTGGTGCATCATCCAATGTTTCTTAGTAGCTAAAGTGATTAAAATTCTGATAGTGTTCAATTTAGCTACAGGGGCAAAGGTTTCTTCATAGTCTATCCCTTCCTTTTGTGAGTACCTCTTTGGAACCAACCTAGCTTTCAGTTTTTCTATAGTTCCATCTGCATTAATTTTCGATTTATATAACCATTTACAACCTATGGTCCATTTTCCTCTAGGAAGTTCAACCAATTCCTAAGTGTTGTGTCTGATTATTGAATCATATTCTTGTTCCATGGCTATTTTCCATTCACTACTTTCATTTGCTTCTTTATAACTAGACAATTCAACCAAATTCATCATACTAGTTATGAAAGCATTTTCCCTATATCTTGCAGGCATTTGAGCTTTCCTACGTGATCTCCTGAGTGGTGGGGTGGTGGTTTCCTATATGATCATCATTTACTTTTTCTTCCTGCTACTGTTGCTATTGCTGCTGTTGTTGTTCATCCTCTGCCTTTGTCTGCTGATAAGCCTAATTGTTCTCTCCTTCTTCTTCCTCAAAGTACAGAATGTCCCATCCATCATAGTGCTCATTAGGTTCTTCATTTCTTGCTCATGGAATTTAACATCTCTACTAACAAAGATCTTGTGAGTAGAGGGATTAAATAATCTGTATGTTTTATATTATGAACAATACCCTATAAAAGTACATCTGATGGCTTTTCAGTCTAATTTTATTCTATCTTCCTTTGGTATGTGGGCAAATGCTTTACATCCAAATATTCTTAAGTGTTTTACTGTAGGCTTATTTCCATATAATGCTTCAAAAGGAGTTTTAGGCTCAAGGATTTTTGTAGGACTCCTATTTTTCAAATAAATTGCAACATTCATTGCATCAGCCCAAAAACCATTCGAAAGATTCTTAGCTTTCACCATACCTCTAGAACATTCCAGCAGAGTTTTGTTCTTCCTTTCTGTTACTCCATTCCGTTGTGGAGTATGGGGTACTGTAAACTGCTGCAAAATTCCACTGTCTTCACAATATATGATGAGCTCATCCTTTCTATATTCCCCCCCTTGATCAGAACAGAGAACTTTTATCTATTTTCTTGTTTGTCTTTCAAATATATTTTTAAGCTGCTTAAAGTATTCGAATGTATGACTCTTATTACTTAAGAAATACACCCAAGAAAACTTTGTATAGTCATCAATAAATAGTAGGAAATACAATGCACCTCCTAATGATTTTGTCTGCATGGGACCACAAAGGTCTGTGTGCACTAACTCCAGTATATCCCTCTGTTTCTTTTCTACTCTAGCAGGGAATTCTTAGGCATCACAATCATTATGTACTTGTTTTAGCATAAGAAGATCTCTTACCATTTCCTTCCTCTATGATAACATCAAATCATTGTAGTTGATGTGACTGAACCTTTGATGCCAAAGCTCCTCTGTAGTTACTCTCGCTGCTGTCAATGCTCGAACCGGCGCAAGTCTCACATCCAATTTGTACAGTCCTCATGTTCGGATTCCTATAGCAATTGTCTTCATGCCATCTAGCAGATCTTTAATGTAGCAATTAGATTTTAAAAATTCAACTTTCAAATCTTGATTTGTAATCATAGATACAGAGATCAATTTCTTTGTTATGCCAGGCATATACATTACATTATAGTTTCGTTTAATATTACCATCAGGTAAAGTAACAAAAACTTTCCCACATCTTGTGATTTGATGACTTCTGTCATCACCTAGGTAAATCTATGTACCTTCGTTGATCTCTTTAAAATCCTCCACCGAGTGCTTATTCCTTTTCATATGTGTTGACGCTCCTGAATCTACATACCAGATGTTTGCATCAACATTTTCATCACGATCTGCCATGAGCAATATTAAATTCTGCACCTTATCACCATTTGTGAGATGAAATGCATGTCCTTTTGGCTTCTGTTGTTCTTCATGATATTTATTTTTCCTACACTCCCTGGAAATATGACCCAATTTTCGATAATAAAAACATTTTCTTTCAAAGTAGTTTTTATTCGGGTGCATACCTTGGGTCAGATTTGGTCGTTTCTGTGAACTCGCTCATTTTTGCTGTTGTGGACCTCCTTTCCCTTTGTAGAAGTTTTTCCTCGCCATTAGTGCAAGATCGGGACTCTGGGGCTTCAGAGTCAATCTCCTCTCTTCTTCTTGCATCAGTATGCCTGTTAGCTCTTCAAAATGCAGGATCTTGTTATGAAACCAACTCACAAAAAGATAGAAAAGATAGATCAATGCCTTAGAATTCAGCCTCTTCGAGGGAGCAACCTCCTTTGCATTACATAAATGAACAATTCTTGGATGATTCAAATGACAAAACCTGCTTTTTATATATAGGAGTCTAAGGTGTCACAATATAACCAAGCCGACCTAACAATAATAATATAAGGGCACAAAAATAACAATAGAGGGATTCGATGGGGCATAGTAATAACAATATGGGGACAATAGGGGCACAACAATATTAATAAGGGATAAAACTACAATATTAATGGGGGCATCACTAGTATTATAGGGATCTAACATGCCCCTCTCCTTCAAAAAAGTGTTGTCCTCAATGCTTGAGTAATTCTGGATGCTTCTGTATAAAATTTTCATCCTCCCATGTGGAATCTTCAGCGGATAAGTTCTTCCACTTGATGAGATACTCTAAAATGGATCGATTTCATAGTTTTCAAGTTCTTGTTTCTATGACTGCTTCCAGTTCCAATACTGCTTGAACTGGGAGCTTGTTACCTATAACCTTCTTTAAACATGAAACATGGAAAACTGGGTGCACTAGAGAAGCTGCAGGAAGCTCCAATTTGTATGTCATAGTTCCAATCTTTTGCAACACCTTGTGCAGACCATAATACTTTGGTGATAAATTTTATCCTTCTTAGCTTGATTGAGGTACATTTGTTTATATGTTTGTAGCCGTAGGAATACCCAATCACCTACATCAAAACTTCTTTCAGTACGATGTTGATCTACTTGTTGTTTCATTCTATTCTGCGCCAACACGAGGTTATCCTTTAAGAGTTGGAGAACTTGTTGTTGATGCTCGATGTGATGTTCCACTGCTTGAACCTTACTATTTTCTCTTAAATATGATGTGATGGATGGTGGCTAATATCCATAAAGTTCCATAAATGGGGTCATTTTTGTTGCAGTATGGAATGAAGTTTTATACCACCATTCAGCTAGATGCAACCATTTGACCCATTGTGTCTGTTTATCAGATACAAAGCAACGAAGATATCCTTCCAAACATTTGTTTACTATCTCCGTTTTCCCATCAGATTGAGGATGATAAGATGAGCTATGAGCTAACTATGAACCAAGACAAGAAAGTAATTCTATCCAATTTTTTTTTATAAAAATGAGATCCCTCTCACATACAGTAATTTTTGGGTTTCCATGTAGCTTTTGAATTGTTTCCATAAATGTCGTAGAAACTGTACTAGCTTTAAATGGATGTGATAATGCACAAAAGTGTACATACTTGGTAAGTCTGTCAACTACCACCATGTTGACACTCTTTCCTTCAAACTTGGGTAAACCTATGATAAAATCCATTGAAACCTCCCCCCAATGTTGGCTTGGAATGGATAAAGGTTGTAATAGACCTGTTGTCTTAATTGTTTCAACGTTATTTTTTTTTCATACCAAACATTCCGCCACAAACTTTTGAATATCCGATTGAAGGCCATCCCAAAAAAGTTCCTTCTTAACCCTGTGGTAAGTTTTTTAAAATCCTGAGTGCACTCCTAAGGGAGAAGCGTGCAATTCTAGAAGAATATTTTGTTTGTGTTGGGAATTCTTACAGAGGTATAAGCGATCTTTGTACCATAACGAATCATTTTTCTAGCTAAATGTATTAGATGTAGTGGAATCTTGCTGTAACTTTCGAATAAGTTCCCACACTTCTTCATCATTCTTCCATTCCTCCCTTGCTTCATTTATCTAATCTGGTTGGATAATAGAAATGGCTCACAACAATGCTTCCACATCCTCATCTTTTCTTGACAGTGCATCTGCCACAACCTTTTGCTTCCCTTTTTTATATATGATTTCAAAGTCATAACCCAACATCTTAGTGACCCATTTTTGTTATTCTTCAGAGGATAATCTTTGTTATAAAAAGTATTTAAGGCTATCATGATCCGTTTTGACCTTGAAGTGCCTTCCCATTAGGTAGGGTTGCCATTTCTTAAGTGCATGTAGTATTACCAAAATTTCCTTCTCATAAATAGATTTGTGTAAATACTTTCCCTTGATTGGACGACTTTCAAAAAGCAATGGGTCTTTCATCATGCATTAAAACAACACCAATTGCATTTCCAGAAGCATCACATTCCAGAATAAAGGTTTTTGTGAAGTTTGGTGTAGCTAAGACCGGTGCTTGGAACATTGCCTCTTTAAGATCTTTGAAGGCCTTTGTTGCTTCTGGAGTTCATGAAAATGCATCTTTTTTCAACAATGTTGTTAGAGGTGCTGCTATTTTCCCATAATTCTTAACAAAATTGCGATAATACCCTATCAACCCAAGAAATCCTCGGAAATGCTTTATGGATGTGGGGATTTCTCATTCCTTAATGGCTTTAATTTTGCTAGGGTCTACCTTAACTCCTTTATGATATACAATATGACCCAGATATTCCACCTCTTGTACTCTAAAGAAACATTTGGATCTTTTTTCATATAATTGTTTCTCCTCCAATAGTTGTAGCAACCTCTCAACGTGTTCAACATGATCCTTCCAAGACTTGTTGTAGATTAGTATATCATCAAAAAAATACTAACACAAATTTTCTAAGGAAGGGTTTGAAAATGGAATTCATCAAACCTTGAAATGTAGAAGGTGCATTGGTAAGGCCAAAACACATGACCAAAACTCATAGTGAACCTCATGAGTTCTAAATGTTGTTTTCGGAATGTCTTCAGTCTTAATTCTGATTTGATGATATCCTGAACGAAGATCTAACTTGGTGAAATAAATTTATCCATGCAATTCATCCAATAATTCATCAATGGCAAGAATGGGAAACTTATCTTTAATAGTGAGCTTGTTGAACTTCCTATAATCTAGACACGTGCGCCATGATCTATCCTTCTTGTGCACTAATACTACTAGAGAAGAGAAAAAACATTGGCTAGGTTGAATTATACTAGCCTCAAGCATTTATGCAACCATACGTTTAATTTCACTCTTTCGGGCATAGGGATATCTTTACGGCCTGATGTTTGGAGGAACACTTCCTGGAATCAAATGAATAGCATGATCATGATCACGAATAGGTGGGAGACCATTTGGAGTCTCAAATACCTTAGAATGATTGTCCAAGACTTTTTCGAGATCTAGAGCAATAGATGAATTCGATGTGGAAACATCTAGTGAATATAATTGTGCAATTACACCTCGTTGTTCCTTTTTTAGAAGGTTTGTCATACCGTTAGAGCTTATTATCTTTCGTGGTTTCTTGAAAGTTAAAAGCTATTGTACCCAAGGATTGTAGCCATTAGACTCCTAGTACAACATCAACTCCTCCCATTGGAATGGAAAGCATTGGGCTTTTGAATACATATTCTCCCATGGATAGCTTGATATTATGGCACTTTCCAGAGCAATTTATCGTTCCTCCATTTGCAACCATCACTTAAGACTCTGATGCTGGATATAGGAAGCAATTCAATTCTTTTGCTATCTTACAATGAATAAAATTGTGGGTACTTCCTGAATCAATCAACACTATTACCCTTTTCTTCTTGATTTGTCCTTTTATCTTGATGGTTTGAGGAGTGGTAATTCCATCCAATGCATTACAAGATATGGTCAGATTCATTTCTTCTTTATCTAGGCTTTTCTCTTGGAGTATATCCTTTTCTTTTGACTTGTCTTGCTATTTTTCTTCTTCCTCTTCACAATCTATGTAGAATAATTTCTTCTCAGCACACTTTCGACCTTTAGTGTATTTGCTATCACAAATGTAACAAAGCCCTTTTTCTCTTTTTTCTTCCAATTGTTGTGGTGTCAACCTTATAGGTTGTGGAAGGCTAGGGGCATCAACACTTCATCTTTATAGTTGTGAGTGGTATGCTTCCTGGTTGCCATAATTTTGCTTTCCATTTTCCTTGCTAACCTGAATGCCTCCTCTAATGAATCAGGTTCTAAAGGCGAACATCATGTTGGATATTATCCTTTAAAGTCCCTATGAACACATCAATGTTATGCTCCTATGGAATATTTTTTACCCTTATGTTCAATTTTTGGAACTCTTCAATGTGCTCCATTATTGAACCCTTTTGTTTGAGACTTATCAATTGGCTAAAAAATGTGTTGCTTTTTGTATCCTCATAATGTGCTATCAATTCTTCCGTAAAAATTGTCCAAGTGATAATTTGTTTACGAAAGCAAAGCCATTGATACCATACGAACTGATTTGGTTCCAAATATAAAGTTTTAATACGTACTTTTTGTGTGTTTTGCACATTATTGAGATCGAAAAATTGCTCCATCTGTAATATCCATGTTGCGGGATCCTTGCCATCAAACATCCTCATATCGATTTTTGGAATATGGTGGGTCTTCGATCCAACATTAGAGTCTATAGAATCATGATTAACATTCTTTTTGTTTTGATCATGAGTTTCCTTTACTACCATTTCACCAATAATGACCATTTCTTGTAGCAACTTATTCAAATTTATCTTCAATTCTTCCATCTTATCATCCATGCCATCTATTTTAGTGCCCATGGCATTCATCTTAGCTTCCATGCCATCCATCTTAGCTTCTACACCTTTCTTTAAACAATCCATCTTATCTTCTACACCTTTCTTTAAACCATCCATCTTAGCGTCTACATCTTTCTTTAAACCATCCATCTTAGATTCTGTTACTTTTTGTGCAAATGATACTTGTTGCACTTGGTCTCTTAATTTTGATATATCATGTTGCATTTCCTCCTCTTCTTCATGAGTCATGCTAGAGCTTTCAGGTTGCTTACTAGGTGTTTGCATTTTCTTTCTTCGGGGCATCAATTACCAATAATAATGCTTTACTATGCCCTTTGAATTCATTCAAACTAATTTTTCAAACCAAGCTTATGCAAAAATTTAAAAAAACTACACACCTCTTTTTTCACTTTATAGGAGCTTGATATTGAATCTGATGTATCTTTATAATTTTGGATCATCCAGTTTTGAATTTGCAACCTGTAGTAGCCCTCTGCATTGTCTTTCCAATGCCACCAGTTTGATCCAAATTGGATTCTCCAAGCAAGAGTTATGCATAATCTCCCAAGATGACCTGATTAGAGACCTTTCTAGAAGAATGAAATTGTATGAAGTGCCACGTGTCACAGTTTCGACCTTTGGCTCTAAAAAATATATACAAGAAACTACAGTCTGTCCTCTTTTTGTACCTTCTTACAAAATTTCAATCCGATGCTCAAAGACAAAGTTATGACAATTTTCTCCAAGTCACCTGTTTGGAATGTAATCCAGGAGTCTGCAAAAAAACAACTTCCTCAGATCATATCTCCACAAATATAGTGCGAAAAGCTCTGAAATTCGGACCCTGGGTTCAATGCCATTTCATCTCAAATTGGTTTCTTTTTCGCTTCTGAAACATCGCAGAAAAAAGGTTATAGTCAAAATTCCAAGCTGACCTATTTAGAGTAGCAAAATCCTAGAATCCAAATCTCTCATATCAAATGTTATGAAACCAGCTCACAAAAAGATAGAAAAGATAGATCGAAGCCTTTGAATTCAGCCTCTTCGAGGGAGAAACCTACTTTACATTACATAAATGAACAATTTTTGGATGATTCAAATGACAAAACCTCCTTTCTATATATAGGAGTCTAAGGGGTCACAATATAACCAAGCAGACCTAACAATAATAATATAAGGGCACAAAAATAGCAGTAAAGGGATTCTATGGGGTACAGTGATAACAATATGGGGACAATAGGGGCAAAAAAATATTAATAAGGGATACAAGTACAATATTAATGGGGGCATCACTAGTATTATAGGGACCTAACAGATCTTCTCTCTAGCATTTATCCCAGTGATGAACATTTGATAATCATCAGTGTCACCATTCATTGTAATGGTTACAAGATCTATATCGTCCATTGTATGATCAATATCTGATAATTTGGTTTTCAGATCCTTGATCCTTGCTATAAATGAAGCAATTGTTTCTTTCTCCTCCATCTTCATGGATAGGATCTTACTCTTGAGGAATAGAAGATGATTTGAATTCCTCATCTCATACAATTCCTTCAGAATTCGCCAAATCTCGTTACCTGACTTACCTTCTTTGATGTGTGGTATAATGCAGTCTTTCACTAACATCCTTAACATTGTCCTTACTCTACTTTCTCATTTCCCCCAATCTTGCTGATCCAGCCACAAGCCTCGGCTCATCCCCATTCACAATCATCCAAACACTCTGTGCTTCTAGCAAAGTCTGCATCTTGAACTTCCAATTTGCATAATTGGAACCATCGAGCTTGTTATGCTTGTTCATGCATGCTTCAAACATATTGTTATTCATCTTGGCGATTTAAGAAAAAGAAATTTCGACAGGTAAAAGATGTTAAATTCACCCCAGATCTGTGATAGAGATAGATCATTGTTCTTCAATGTTGTTTGATCTTGCAATGCACATGCAGATCACTGTGGCTTCCTTCTCAGCCTCCAGACAACCTTTTGTTGTCAGCGACAGCCTTGTTATTGGCTTCCCCACGCAGCTTCTTTGACAACTACATCCTTTTTGTTGGCTTCCCCTCACATCCACAATCTTGTTATTGGCTTCCACGATCATCGCCGAAGTTCCTGTCCTTTCTGCAACGTTGTCGCAGCTGTACATGTCTTTCTTGTGACGAATTGCGACGAAAAATTTGTGCAAAGTGCTACAGTGACCTTGTCGCAGAGGTACACATCTTTCCAGCGACGATTTTGGAATCGTCGCAGTTATCTACCTTACAACTATGATGATCTCGGTTCAATGAACCACCCACCAACCAGCATACAGGTTCCTCAGCCCTGACGCTCTGGTACCATGATAAAAATGGAAATTTTTGTATTAAAAAAATAAAACCCACTAGTCAGCTCTATGAAAGAGAGTCTGAACCACGAGAGTCTGGCTCTACAGAACGCCCTACATTGTTCATCCACATTACACATTAAATAGAAAACATGGTTTCAGGGAAGTTAGAAAAACATCCTAAGAAATAGAAACTAATTCCTATCCTAAGGTTACGTGAACCAATTCTACCTATTCTAGGATATTCTCCATTATCTTCAACACGGTGGTCAGGTCACAGGCCAACATTAGTGCTCTAACACAAGCAAGGCACAAGAAACTTGTGTGTCTTCATAATTGCACAACCTTGCCACTCGTAACGTGGCTATCTGTTGAGCTCTCATGTGTTATAATTCTTTGATCACAACTTGTGCAACATGTTATCGCTTCAACCGATAAAGAAAAAAAAAACGTAGCCTTCTTCTTTAGAACTGGCTTTCTCTATGTTGCTTCTTCACAAGAGGATTCTTGAAACTTCTTCAAATTTATGCTACTCTCTCAAAGACTATCATGTAGGTTTGTTTTTTCTTTCTACTATTTTCATTTCACTGACATTTCTTTTCTTACAAGGAGTTTTATGTAAACTAGTTCTGATATCATGACAAAAATTGAAGAGAAAAAAAAATGTGGAGCAGAGAATTTCTCTTCTCACTATTACAAATAACTTAAATAAGATTACATTGTAAATATGAGTAATAAATTACTAGAGTGAAACTAGATTAAACTGGACTTAATTGAAACTAAACTAAGACACTTGGATGGATGATTTTGATACCTAACAAATGATTAGAATTACTTTCTTCAACATCCAAATGGTCTGTCCGTTTCCCAAGCCATTTCCCAAGCCAACAGATAATGAGATAATGAACTACTAGAAATCCCATCTGAAAACAAAACTTGTCAATATGGCGGCGACCCACTGGCCCATCATTCTTTACATAAGAATTCAATCCACCATCCTAAAACAACATGTTTGAACGAGAATGCCAAATATTTCTTTCATTCTTGGTTGCAATTAAGCGTCAAATCTGAGCAATTTTCAGATGGGGCAAGGGACCGAGTAGCGGATGAGCATTCCCATCTCAAACTAAAAAGTCAATAGTTGGCTCCTCAATCCACAAAGCAATGCACCATCCTAAAACAGCATATTCGAACAAAAATGCCAAATATTTCTTTCATTGCTGGTCGGAATTGAGTCAAATCTGAGCAACTTTTACATGGGGAAAAGGACCGAGTGGCGGATGAGCATTCCCATCTCAACCTAAAAAGTCAATAACTGGCTCCTCAATCCACGAAGCAAGATGACATCATTAATTCTGAGTAATACGAAACGAATTTCGGTGAAGGAAAGGGGTATGAATGTCTTTATGGAGACCACCCTCCCTCTCTGCTGCTACTTATAAATATAATATAAATGTCGCTTTAATTCACGAGAAACCTATTGCAAATTCTGCATAAATGACAACCATTCTCCATCTGACAGGTGGTGCCTTTTTCGATATGTATGGAATTTCTTAAACATGAAGTGTCAGTTTCAATTGTTCTATTTTGCGAGCTTTTATCTAGAACTTTTTGTGAATGAGCTTCAAATATACGAAATATCCCGAAATTTGATGGGTAGTTCAAATTTTCAATTTAACTTTACCTGTTCAAGAATTTAATTTCAATTATCTGTTAGGTGTTAAAATCATCTATTCAGATGTCTTAGTTTAATTTAAGTTAGTCCAATTTAATAGAGTTTTACTCTCGTTATTTGATTTATTAACGATGTTTTTAATGTAATATTATTTAACTCATTCGTAATAAGAGAAGAAAAATCCTCTACTCCACTGTTTTCATTTCCTGTCATGGTACTAGAGAATAACTTGGGCCATACTCTTTGAGAACAGCTAAAAGAAGAAGCCGAGTTGCATAAAACTCTAGAAAGGGCAGCATCTCAATTTTTTTTAGGCTCACAAAAAATGAACAAATGTTTGTGCACCTATCAAAAGACCCTGGTGCATCACTTTCATATTTAACCAAGGAAAAAATGCACAAATTTGTGAAAAGCTATTACAATTTTGGGATTGGCATACCCCGCGAGTTAGAGCGTGCAAAACTCCGCAGAAAAACCCATCCGAGCTGCGCAAACGTTGAAGTACAGATACAAAGATACAAAGTTGAACATAAGACATTAATCAATGTCTCCATGATGTTGTCTTTTCAGTGAGGTGCTCGAGACACAAGAACGAAAATCAAGGCATGAAAATCGAAGCACAAAAGTGAAAATTATAAGGTGGTCAAACGAAGGTCGAAGAAAAAATGTGTTCATGGTATTCGTTTTAAAAATTTAAAGGTTGTGCTTTTGATTTTCGTGAGTAATTTTTTTGAAATAAGTTAATATGTTGACATTAATGTGAAGAATATGTTTATAAGGGATTTAAGAAAAACAACTTTCTATACTTCACTAAAAAGGAATATATTTTAAAAAAATGGCTTTTGTAATTTTTGAGTTGGTTGGGGCTATTTTGAAAATCTTCCTTTTATTTAATTATTCAAATAAAAAAAAATGGGAAGTTTTTTGTTTTTTTTTTTTTAACTTGAAAATGTTATAAAAATAGGGGTCATGCATGTTATCGAATTTTTTTAAAATTAGGGTTTTTGTTATTGAAACAAAATAAATGCAATATTAAAGGTTTTTTTAAAAGAAAAGGACATTGCATTGTTCAAATTCTCTTTAGGCATTTTTTGTGAAAGATTTATGCAAGTGTTGCCTTAGTAAAGAATTTGTACACCCATCTATTTTGTGGAAGTTATGTAGCAAAGATGCTACCATGGAGTTGTAGTCATTATGTTTGTAGAAAAATTGACTTAATGAGTCGTAATGAGCCAAGTTCTCAATAAATGAGAAAAGATAAGAGGCTAAGAAAGTCAAAGCGACACCACAAAATGTTTCAAGCAACACCTAGAATGAATGAATCAAAGATAGACACAAAGCCTGGGATATTGCTAAGAGGAGTTTTTGTGTAATGGGGAGTAATCTAGTTGAAATGAAGAATTTGGTGAATCCCACTATGCTCATCCACAAGCGGATGATGAATGAAGAATTTGCAGAAGAAGCAGAGAAGAAGCACATAGATTCTCGTGAACCCCATTGTGCACAGCCACAAGTGGGCAAAAATTTGGTTATTCCAGCAATAGAGCTTGCTGATCACAACTTGGTGAATCCAACAATAGATCCTGTTAATGAAAATTTAGTGCATCCAACAATAGCACTTGTTGATGGCAGTGAAGTTGCCATTGAAGCAGTCAATGATATGGTGAATCGAACAATTAATATTGCTAACATAAACTTTGATGAAGAACTATTAGTTAAAGATGAATGGTTGTAGATGATGCAAAAAAAACATGATATGGACATGATGTTATTCCATTAGAAAAGCCCACTTGAATCTGAAAACCAAGTGGAAGACAACTTGTCTGCAAAAGCACATGTCAATAAAGAAGTCAAAGTGTTAATTTTAGGTATGTTTTATGCCTAGAGCAATTTATTTCAATTTTCACAGTTAGCTCAATAACTTTTCCAGATTAGCAATCACATTAGCATTAAAGTAAATTGCAGATAGAACATAAACATAAATCGTAGAAGACAAGCCAAGACAAGGGGACACATGATGTGGTGCTAGCTAGGGGGGAACCCCAATGTGGGGAAACCCTTCATCAACTCTTCTTATATGTTCTTCAATAGTTCAGCACAGAGAGAGAGAGAGAGATAGCACGTTTACAATAGAAGTCAACACTTTGACTTATCTAGATAAGACCAGATCATCTCTAAGAAGATGATACATGAGATCAATTGAAGACATACTACTTCAACTAATTCTCCAAGGTGACTCCTTCACCTATCATTGTGCTGCACTTTGTCATCATGTTGCACCTCACTGCATTGCACCATGCTGCACCCATCATCACTATGCTCCATCTCATCACGCTTCATTAATCATGATTGTACCCATCACTACACTACATTATGTGCCATTGTTGCACCATGTTTCCATCCTGATCTATGTGTTGGCTGCACCTTGCTTGCTTGTTATCCATTGCTTACCTGTTGTCCCTAGCATGCCTGTTGTCCTTAGCATGCTTGTTGTTGCATGATAGTTGTCCCTTGCATATTGCTCTTCTTTGGAGATAGATGCTCTGACTGTTTCAGCAATTCCCGACAGTTCTGGCAGTTTCGGATGTTCCTGGAAGTTCTGGCACTTTGGTTGTTCCCGGTAATTCCCGCAATCCCGACAATTCTCACTTTTCCGGCAGTTCCGGCTTTTCCGGTAGTTTCCGCATTTCTGGCTTTTCTTAATTTTCTTGCTTTTCCAGTAGTTTTGTCTTTTACGACATTTCCTTCTTTTCCAACTTTTCCAACAGTTCCATCTTTTCTAGCAGTTCTGGTAGTTTCGGCTTTTCCGGCTTTTACAGCTTTTCTGGCAATTCTAGCTTTTCCAACACTTTGGGCTTTTCTGGCTTTTCTGACCTTTCCGGTAGTTCCGTCTTTTCTGACAGTTCTGGCTTTACCGACAGTTTCGACTTTTTCGGCTTTTCTAGCTGTTCTGTCTTTTCCGGAAGTTCCAGCATTCTGCCCTCTGGATTAGGGCAACATTATGCCTTAGGATCTCTCCTCGTACTAAAACCCAAAGACAAGTAGAGAGAGGAAAATATCCCAAGTGTGTTGAGATGACTTCAAGGACACCTCTATTTATACTAAAACGTTGAGCACATGTGGGGTTTATTTGGTTTTTGGCCGACCTTGACGAATTGTCTTATAACATGAATAAATTCATAAACCCATGAATACTTATCGAAATTGGATGATCTTTAGATCAATCCTACACCTCTCGATGAGAGGGATCCAAGAAAAATATCAGCTACCATAAATGAAATTACCCACATGGAGTTTGGACCTAATTTTCAATTTTAACACTCCCTTTCAACTAGGGAGAACTCCATCCATTGATCCATATGTCCAACTATACTATCTCTGCCATCAGTGCGCTGCATTGCTCTGCTCTTCTCTACTCTTCTCTACTCTGCTTTGCTTTGCTTTGTTCTACTCTGCTGAACCATGAAGAAGAATAATTGATCAAGAATGTCTCATACCAATCTCTATTGACCCAAAGTCAGTTTCATTTGAAGAGATTGTGTCACATCAATCTTACTGACCTGAGGTCAATTTTATTGATCCCAAATCAATATCACAAGAGAGTGTGTCAAACCACTCATACTAATCCCAGATCAGTCTCATTGATCCCAGATCAGTTTCATTGATCCTAGATCAATTGAGGTCATCCTAGCATAGGGAGTATGGTAGATACAGTGATGCGTCCATCAATAGTACTACTATGGTGCCTATCCTCATTTCCTTGCTCATTGATCGGATGAGAGGTACTTCCCATGAGTCCCTGACTGAGTGGGTAGGATGCCTTGACAGAAGAACTAATCATCCTTTCCATAGGAGAACGAATCATCCTATTCATAACGCACCACCAGGGGAGGGTGTGTCGCCCTGTGGTCATATGTTTCTCCAGTAAGTACCCCAAGCCCCCTAGATCTCCCAGAGCTCAATGCATGCAACATGCAGGACCCTTATAATAAGGTCTCTCAATGACTCCAATTCATTCTGGAAAGTCACAAATTTGCCCTCTCCCCAGGGCTTTGATAAAATGTCAGCGACCTATACATCAGTCTCAATGCGATGGAGCCTCCTCACTCATCGACTTACCATATCACAGATAAAGTAGTATCTAATGTCTATCTGCTGGAGAAATCATTGAATACGGGATTCCTCAATAATCGAATCCCCCCTCTAGTTGTCACAGAGATTCATAATGGTATTCATCATGTGTACAAACAACTCACTTAAGAGCTTCTGCAACGATGTAGCTTCACACGAGATCATACTCGTAGCTATGTATTCAGTCTCGTCTCTGCTTATAGCAACTCACTTTTGCTTCCTACTCATCCATGATATCAAAGCGAAATCCAAAGAGAACCAACACTTAGAAGTGCTCTAATGATCCTCCACACTGCCTGCCCAGTTAGCATTCGAATAATCATGCAGTTTCATATTTCCAGCAGTGTGTCTCAATCCATGAGAGATTGTGCCCCAAAGATATCTCAGAAGATTCTTGGCACCAATCTAGTGAAGCTCAATCAAATATGAGCTCACGATGCTAACTGCAAAACATGTATCCGAATAGAAGTTCACCAAGAACATCAACGCGAATGAGTTTATGAAACTCAGAGGCATTTCCCAAATCTAGTCCAACATCACTACCATATAACTTCTAAAAGTTAAGATCCTCGAGGTCGTCACAGGCTTACAATTTATCATTCCACATTTGGAATCCAACTCCCTCTCACTTCTGCAAATGAGAGGGTCTGCACCTGTCAGAAATAAGTTGTCCTCATAAGGTGCCGGTATGAGAGGTCTATCATCCACAACCTTCGGGTAATGGTTTGGATCTGTTTCACTCCTAATGAACCTCAACTTCATCACACAGCTATCAATCCTCTCATACTATGCCCGAGGTGTTTTGCTTCAAGCCATAGAGGGATTTCTTTCACCTATATACATGAGATTCCCAATCATGAATCTCAAACTCCTCGTGTTGCTCCAAACCTGTGGACTTGCTGCATGAGGGGAATGGTCCCCTTGATTTTTCTTTGGTACATCTCAGACATGTACCTTCATGCTCTACTTGAATTCAGACATCCCTTTCCATTGATGAATGCCACCCTGAAACCTTTGACTTCCATTTCCGAGATGGACACCAAGTTATTCTTCTGATCAGCTACATAAAAGAGATTTTGTAAATGAATCGAGTTACCCTTATTCATTTGAGAGTTAACATTCCCTACACCCTTTCCAGGATAGGTGGCGTTGGCTCCAAGTATAATCTCACGATTGTTTCCATCTCTACCAAATTAGAGAGTGCACCCATCTATCCGATGAAGTGCCTTGAATTACTACAATCTATAAGCCAGATTCCCAAAGAATCTAAAGGAGAGGGCCAATACAAGATAACACTTCTTTGTCTTTTCATAAACAACATTTGATTCTTCATACCTAGGGTTCCTTACTTTCTATGATGAGTCGGCCATTTCCTTGATGACATGCATTACCTATCATTCCTTTGATCATTGAAGATGTCCTTGGAATGATTGTTATCATCATCAAGTGATGTGTCCCTACCATTCGGACACTCCTTTGCATAATGGCCGAACTAGTTATCTGCCTTTCCTTCGACCCTGAGATCCGGTCTTCCAATGAAGTGATATTAAGGTAGGCCATATTCTATTGCACCATTTTGATAATATTCTTTGCTTCTACTTCACACTTGGTTAATTTGAAGAGGGATGAGGAATCGACTGATCCTTTTGTCCTTTCCCAATTGTCTCCGGTGATTGCTCTTTCACTCTTCCTTGGGCATTGTCATCACCTGAGCTCCGATACCATGTTAATTTTAGGTATGTTCTATGCTTAAAGCAATTTATTTCAATTTTCACAGTTAGCTCAATATCTTTTCCTGATTAGCAATCACATCAGCGTTAAAGTAAACTGTAGATAGAACATAAACATAAATCACAGAAGACAAGCCAAGACAAGAGGACACAAGATGTGGCGCAAGCTGGGGAGAAACCCCAATGTGGGGAAAGCCTTGATCAATTCTTCTTATATGTTCTTCAACAGTTTAGTAGAGAGAGAGGAAGAGATAGTACGTTTACAACAGAAGTCAACAGTTTGACTTATCTAGATAAGAGCATAGATCATCTCTAAGAAGATGATACATGAGATCAATTGAAGACATGCTGCTTCAACTGATTCTCTAAGGTGACTCCTTCACCTATGATTGTGCTACATTTCGTCATCATGCTACACCTCACCACGCTACACCATGATGCACCCATCATCACTATGCTGCATCTCATCACGCTTCATTAATCATGATTGTACCCATCACTATACTAAATTATGTGCCATTGCTGCACCATGTTGCCATCCTAACCTGTGTGTTGGTTGCACCTTGCTTGCTTGGTGTCCCTTGCTTTCTTTTTGTCCCTAGTATGCTTGTTGTCCTTAGCATGCTTGTTGTTACATGCTAGTTGTCCCTTACATGCTAGCTATAACATTACATGCTTGGTGTATTTGTTGCTAAGTACCATACAACTGTCCCAATGTTAGTTAGTTGTCCCTTGCATGCTACTCTCCTTCGGAGACAGATGCTCCAGCTATTTCGACAGTTCCCGATAGTTCTAGCAGTTCTAGCTATTCCCAGCAGTTCTGGTAGTTCCGATTTTTCCCGGCAGTTCCAGCAGTCCCAACAGTTCCGACTTTTGCTGCAGTTCCGGCTTTTCCGACAGTTCCAACATTTTTGGCTTTTCCAGTTTTGCTGGTTTTTCCGGCTTTTCTAGCTTTTCCAACAGTTCCGTCTTTTCCAGCAGTTCCAACTTTTCCGACAGTTTCACCTTTCCCAGCTTTTTCATATTTTCTCGCAGTTCCATCTTTTCCATTATTTCTGGCTTTTCCATATTTTCCAGCTTTTCTGGCAGTTTCGTATTTTCCGGTAGTTTAGAATTTTCCATCAGTTCCAGTTTTTTCGGCTTTTTCGGCTTTTCCGACAGTTTTGTCTTTTCCGCAGTTCTAGCTTTCTGCCATCTAGATGAGGGCAATGTTATTCCTTAGGATCTCTCCTCCTACTAAAACCCAAAGACAAGTAGAGAGAGTAAGAGATCCCAAGTGTGTTGAAATGACTTGAAGGACACCTCTATTTATAATAAAACATTGAGCACATATGGGGTTTATCTGGTTGCTGGCCGACCTTGATGAATTGTATTATAACACAAATAAATTCATAACTCCATGAATACTTATCGGAATCGGATGATCTTTAGATCAATCATACACCTCTCAATGAGAGGGATCCAAGAAAAATATCGGCTACCATAAATAATATGACCCACATGGAGTTTTGCCCTAGTTTCCAATTTTAACACGAGAGGACAGAGAGAGAGATAGAGGCAAAGGAAAAGAAGGAAGCTACAAGGAGAAAACAAAGATAACGACAGGGGCAGATAAGGAAGCACAATAGGAGAAATCTCTCAAGCAGCATGAACAAAACCAATCTGGTTCTACAGATATTTTTACACTAACCATTGATTTCCAATGTGCAGGTAAAGTGATCCACGTGGATGTTGGTGGCCACCTGACTATCCACTTGGACCCCCATAACTGTCTCTTTCAAATCTTCAGTTTCCTTATTTGTAGCACAATTTACTATTTTTGGCAGTTTTTCAGGTGCTTAACTTTTGGAGTCGTTTTGAGGCCCTTAACGACTTTTTTTGGGAAAATGGGGAGAAACATGGGGCATAGCGCAATTTTTACCACTCAAAAGTTGTAGCCCTCAGATAGATATTTCTAACGAGCTATTGTGCGCTCCAAACAAAGATCGTATGCCAAATTTACAACCCCGGGAAGTTGATATACCAATTTACCTAAATGGGGTCCATAGTTTGGCACTTCATCTCCTACGGTTAGGCTTTTGGATCTTTATGGTTTTCCATTATTTCTCAAGAATAAATAGGCATTGGAGCCTCATTGTAACACTGTTAAGAGGCATGTAGCCGCCACATCTCTCCTCAGAGATATGCTTCCATCGCCCAAGCTAGTTTATTTCCATTTCCATTTGTAAGCATATTTCAGTATTTTACATTAATGAAACGAATTATTATTTCTAATAAATCTCTGTATTTATGGTTATATCTATAATTTGTTGCGATCCTATTTAAATTTGGAACATAAAGAGGACAATTATTAAGAAGAGTTAAATTTCCTTGAAGCATGACTTGCAAAACCATGCCTTAATAAAGTCTGATAGAAGCTGCATAAATGAATGTTGAAGACAGCTTGGATGATGGAAACATCAATGAAATTTTTAGGTATTGGAGTCCTGAAGAAATATTTTTCATTATAAATTTATCTTGCAACAAATTTATGATGAATATCACAAAACAAAAGATGACATGTAGCAACAATCCATATAGAAGATGATTTTTGAAGAAGTCTAAGACATGCTTAGATAGCCTAGAACAATCAAAGACCTAGACCAGCAAATGAAGGAACTAAGGTTTGAAGTATACAATAAGAAGAAAATGTTGAAACAATTTAGAGGATATAAGATTTGGGAGAAGAGAAGAAGAAAAGTAAATGTAGTTGAAGTCAATTTTTGTCGTAGCTCCTACTTTTCATTTTTTTTTTTTCCTTTGATGCACATAGTTATGCTTAATTGTATTATGCATATTATGGAAGGACATGTTTCCAGATCCACCACTCTAGCTTTTCTACAAAATTAGAGAATGATATACATATCCATTTTTGGTTATATGCTTATGCACTGAATTTAACACTCTACTATGGAATGGAATCAATAACGTTATTTATTGTCATCATATACGTGTCATCATAACCCCAATTATGATTAGGTCACTATAGGGTTTACACGAGAGTGCATTATCTGAATATATTAAGTTCTTACGTAACCCTCTAACCCTATGTAGGGTTGATACCAGTGTCTAGTTTACTTTATTATATTCGATTGATTTAATTTATATGAAGGTTGGTGCTATTCATTAACCTTCCTCAACGTTCTTTAGGGTTATGTTATGGGTTTCATTGTAACCATGCTATATCGATGTGCTACTTTACCCTTGTGATTTATCGTTTCTTCTGGTATGTATTAATTGAATACCTTTGATATTTTTATGGTGTGTCCTAACCTTGGTACTTCCATACAATGGTTTATTAAACTCCTTACTTAATATTCCCTATGCAGTCACACCTTGGGAACATGTTGATCCAGGTCATTAGTGCCATGTCCCCTTCTTCATGTGGAGCACAGGTGCCCTTGATTATAATTCTACGATTGCGATGAGTGGTAAGTTGATCGACAGTGGGGATCAACCCACCTAAACCGTAAATTGTTTCCTTTGTGTTCAGTTAGCATTACACCAAATTTACTGCCACTCCTCCATGCCTTATGGCCTTCCAAAGTTGTTTATTTCACTTCCTAACTAGCTAGGCATTCTCACAGCTTCCAGTGGCCTTAAGGTCTCAATTAGGTTAGTGTTTTCTCAAATCTTGCATGCCTCCTTGAGTCGAGGGAACCGAATTTCCACTCTTATAACTACATTGTTATACTTTCGCTCAGTATAATATTTTCTGTGAAGATTTAATATGTGCTAAAAATATTCATTTTTTCACTATGGTGGCTACACAGGTACAATGTATCTCCTTTTTGGTGTTTTTTATACTCTTTCCACTTGGTTTTGAATCTATATGCCTCAAGTACGGGTTCCTTTGGTTTTTCCTCTACACATTACACAATTGGTCTCTGATTACCTTAATCAACAAATGTATTATGAGTTGAGCCTAGTAATTGTTCCCCTTTTTTTTCTTTGCAAGGTTTCTTGAAGAAGACCAAGGATTTGGTCCCTTGTTCAGGTGGATTTCATCAAAATATTTGCTTAGTTTTACTCACAGTTACTGTAACTAAGTTTCCAAGTGAACCCTTTCGATATTGTCCCAATTTCCCCCCACTCCAGGGTTTTGTCACAGGCATATCTCTTATCCTCCAAGGTTTTGCTAGTCACAGTTTTCATATCTTTCAGGTTTTAGTTATATATATTATTGTTATTTAACAGTTCTTATTGTTTATGGCAAGGTTCCAAGCACACGTACCTTAGTTCCTCTCATCCTGATAGGTAAAATTTAATCTTTGTGATGTTTCTTATATTTTTATTTCATTTCTCTTTCATCAACAAATAAGATTTATGTGATAATCTTAACTACATGCTAATCAGTTTTCTTGTGTCTTCATAGGTAATCACCTTTATTTTGGCTTATGGTTCTGATTTATAACTCTTTGAAAAGTGTGTTGGCAATCCTCATGGTCGCCTCCACTCTTGTAATTATTCCAAGTTGATTCCTTTGCGTATCATGGAGTTTGTTCTATCTAAATTCTTATTACAGATTATGGGTGTTATAATGTCATAATCGTTTTGGGAATATTTGGGTGTCAAGGAGTATTGTGAACATTTGGGTATTTTCACTGGGTTATCGATTTGCAAAAATTCTCATTAGAAACTCTTTCTAATGAAGCACAATCTCGCCTTGACCATATAGTTGAGCTTCAATTTTATTTTATATTATAGAGACCTCTGAGTCATATCATAGTTTTATGGTTGGTGATAATTTTGTCAATGCTTAATTGGTAATTACATACAGTGTATTTACTTTCTTCCAACTGTGGACATCTTTGGACTGTTATAAATATTTTGAATTGGAAACTGGCCAAATTATCTTTACATGCTACTTCATCTCTAGCTAGGTTTACAAGTTGGCCTAATGGCTTACATTACTTTGTTGTAGTATTTATAGTAATTATATAGCTTTGCTATCAGTTTGAATCACATGTATTCATAGTTAAATTGAACTATACACTGGTACATTCATCTCTTTGTAACACTTATGTACATTGTTTCCCTACAACATTGTTTTCTTCAATTCCATAAATTATGTTCTTCCTTGCTAAATAAGTAAATTGGTTTTTTTCATTGTATATTCCCTAGAGGTAGATCTATTAATTAATTTATAGTTGTAGCTTGTGAGGCATTCATTGTTTCCAATTCCATATTTCCTCATTAATTTAATTTTACAGCTAATCAATCATGAAATTAATCTCTTCCTGTACCATAGCAGGATTTCCCCAAGGGATTTCAGTGTAGGTTTCTGTAGTTTCTATTTTCGACCTATTATGTATGAAATGTATAATCACCATCCATTTACTACTTTTAACTTAGGACTGACCACTAATCGAACTAGGCCTAGATTTTAACGTAATCACATATTTTTTTTAAATAATTATAGTCAAATTGAGTCATATATCTTAGAGTCATCATTGACCAAAATTGCGCAATCAGAGGACTATACCATGCCTCATGGTTTTCTTATTACTTTGTCCTTCTCACTGACTATATCAATGTTCTTTTCCTGGTGCCACTAGGATTTCTAAACGTTATTAGCATTACTTCTCCTAATTTTATATTACCCACATAATAACATGCATGGTTCAAATACATCTCTTGATATATGAACAAACTCATTAGCTCAATTACCTTAATCTAGGAATTTCCCACCAGGAATAAGTATAAAATATTTGGTAGTTAGTTGTACCAATTTCATACCTTTCGGATCCATTATTTCTAGGATCAAAATTCATATGTTGATAAAAACATGTAATAAATTGAACTATCTTCTCCGTTACATGCAAGAAAAATAGACACGATTAAGCTTATATACTACTAATATTGCAGAAAAATTACTTATTTACTTCTAGAAAACATAGAGGGCCCTTTATCCAAATTCATAATTACAGATATACACTTTTCCTAAGTTCAAATCAAAAAATACATTGATTTACTTGCATAAAATGAAATCCCCATTATTGGTATAATTCACATTCCTTGGAAAACAAAAAAAAGATCTACTTAACTTTCATGCATTAAAGAATATGACACTTTTTCCACGCAAAAATAGTATTGAATTCTTCAGTTCACCCCCAAGTTGAGATTCAATTGTCAAGGTATCAACAACCCTCGTTGATCCCTGCAATAGGTATTTTCATACATTTCTTCCATGATGGATTTTTCCTTTAGTGACATCTTGCTTTTGTGGTCTCCCACAACTATTTGCCTAGAATTTTCCATAAAAGCTTGCTTTTATCTCCCGCGATGCTTTATGCTTATCCAAGCTTAGCATTTTTCTCCATCTAAGAAACTTAATGGATTTTTCTCTCCCATCCATTAAGCCTATCTAGAATTTCATCTAGAATTCTTATCATGAAAGAGTTATCTTAGATAAAAATATCATCTTCAAGTGTCTTATTCTCAAGTGTTTCCAATCTCATTTATCTATTAATAAAATATACATTTACATAAGTATTTCAATATACTTCATGGATTTTCTGCCATAGATAATACCATAGTCCTGTTTAAAAGAATAATAATAATAATAATAATAATAATTTAGTAGCGAAGGGATGCCACAATTTTTTAAATTGTAAGCCTAGTTGAGACATAGACCAACACACATATTAATTAAATTTGTATGTGGTTCAAATTAAGGGGGGCTGTTGGAGAATCTAATTCCAACCACCTACTAGGTGTCAAAATCGTTTATCCAAGTGTTCTAGTTAAGATGTAGTTAGTTTAGTTGAGTCGAGTTTCACTACAGTCATTTATTATTGATGTTTCCAATTGTTGGCTTATTGGGGCCTGACCCAAGTTCAGAGTTAATTAGCGAAACAAATCCCTTTACTACTGCCCCTTTAAGCAATAGTCTGCGGAGCGCCGACTGAGGTCTCACCCGAAGTAGTATGGGAGGGTGTTGGAACCAGGTTTCTGCACCCTTGAGATGTTTGAGAGGTTTGACTAGTTGTTATAGACATTTTTGGGCACTGCGACCCCAATCATATATGTCCATAAACCAAGGGCTCATAAGTCCCTAAAAGTGTTGTTTCACACCCTAAAGGAACAAGGTCAGCTGATTACATCATCTCCCAGAAGTTCTCCATAAAAAACTGCTCAGAACTGGTCAAAACTGGACCATCTCACCTGCTCCATGGTCAAAGTGTGATGCATCCCACCTAATGCACACGGGAGGTGTGATGCATACTAAAAATCCGTTCTATGGGGTGCGATGGGTGAGAGTGGACAAATGGCAGAGTGAATTTGCAAGATGGATGATCATGGAATCTTCCAGAAACTTCTCTTGTGACACTTGCCTCTCTGAATTCGCCCAGGGATGAGTAAGAGATCATCAATCTCCAAGTGGAATCAAGAACTATCAGAGAGAGGACACTATTCAAATCTCAAAAGCTGACTCACCTCCCTGCAATCATCTATATATGGATCCCTTATCCCAGAGATCCAGAGGCTGGAATTTTGTATCTTGTAAGGAAGTGCTGCTGGTTTCCTGGTGTAACATCATAGTGTTGGGTGATCTAAGCTTTTCATGAGGTGAAGAAGGGCTTTCTTGCTGAGAGTATGACGTTGGTTCAGAACAATTGGTTGTAATCCTCTTTGCTATTATTGATATTAATAAAGCTATTCAAGTTTTCCTCCACATTCTTGTATGATTGGTGATGTATGCATTTGTGTGGTCAATATATATCTAGTCCTATATTGTTTGTGATAGTAGATCTCTTTTCTTGAATAGTGTTATGGTACTTTGATTCCACAAGTGCTCTTTGAAGCTCGGTAGACGAGGAAGTGAGTGGCAAAGATCTATCAAAAGAGAGAGGAATCAAGCATGGAACCAAGCGCAAGATAGAGGTTGGTCTCCTCTGTTCCCCTCTTATCTACTTCTCATAAAGGAAAACAAAAGTAGTTTTAGTTTGTTTGTTTCTAAGATAGCTACCAGTCTTAGTGGGACTAGCAACTCAGCATGGACACTAGATTTCCCGATAACAAAATGGCGACTTCGCTGTGGAACGAATAGCTTGCTCTCTTTTCTATACTTGTTTTTTTTATAAACTTACAGACGGAGCTTGAAGTCAAGCCAGCTAGCCTTCGAACTACATTTTCTATGCAAGTGCATAGTAGATTAACGCTGCTTCAGTCTATCTCTGGGTTTTGTTTATAAACTGAACAATTGATTTGTAAACATCCTAATTTCCCTTGTGGTGGCTCTAGTAACCTCCTTAGATCTACCCCTGTGATTTATTTACTGATTATCACTTGCTCGGCCTAAATCCCTGAACTGTGCTGCAAACTATGATCAAGAACTGGATCAAAAGTCTCACACTGTACCATCGCACCCTCTCATCAAGGATATCAGTATGCATCACACTTCCTGTGTCCTGTATGTGGGATGCATACTGGAATCCCTGTGTAACGGGTGCGATGGTCAGAGAAGGCTAATTTTGCCTCCAGACTTTGGTTTTTCTTCACTCTTTTCAGCTCTATTTAGGAGTTTTGCTGTCTGTAGTTAGTATACCTCTATGGAAACCCCCTTGCTTGCCATTATTCCGCCTCCATCGTGCAAAGAACTGTAAATGTTTTTATGTATTGTGAGCCATTTTCAATTCTCTTTTACAAAGAAGTAGCGTAATTGAACTGTCATTTCTTGATTTGGAAGTGTCGCAAGTGTCGTTTTCAGTCATAGAAGAGAATATGATTGTTCTTGATAGTCGATTACACTATTACTCTTGTATTTGATTTCAATTAGTTAGTTTTTCAAGTTCTGAAAGCAAGTTTTCTATTCCAAATCACAAAGTGTCGTCATTGTCTTCATTTTGTCTTCAAAAGAAGCTTGTTAGTAATGTTGCTTTAAAAATAATTTAGATTTGCGCTTAGCTTTGCGCTTCCTTTTTATTATTCACACATTAAGAAGGCTGAAAAAAAATACATGCATGTGCATTTGCATTTAGACTGTTTGTTGGTTTGATTTAGGACAGTGCATATAGTGTGTGTTCTCTGCTCTATGTTGAAAGAATATCATCTCTCTTTCTTTAGTAGCTAGGATTTTCATTGCAAAAAGAAGATTAAACGATTGTTTATCATCTTAGATTGCATTTTAGGAATTGTATATCTACATCACGTGGTGAGCTTGAAAGGAAAATTTCTTAAACAAGATCAACTGTAAAATAAATTTAATGAATCTAAAAATGCTTTGGAACCTAACACACAACATTTAGAAGTCTAGGCTAGAGACGTATTCCGGCGTCGTAAAGCCTGGTAACTGTTGTTTTCATTACTGGTTGGGTGATTCGTCCACTTTGAGACGACAAGTGCCAGTACGGACTTGTGCTCCCACGTACCGTCGAGTATATATTGGGAGACCAAAATAGGCTATATCCTTTATCCATAGGAAACCGTGTCTGCCGCCCTATCGATCGCAATGCACTGAACACAGCATTTAGGAAGATTGACTACCATACCGTAAAAAGTATTCTGCAGTTTTACAATTGGTTTGGTAATCCCTATGTCTAGACTTCCAGAGTAGTCTCTTTTGTTCCTTTTTAGACTCCTTAAAGGAGAAGGTCCATCTAAGCACTTGTCACTTCAAGCTCATTAAAAATCGAAGGCGACTAGAGTCATATTTTGTTTTTTCTCGACTCTTGAAAATTGAAAAAACAAGTTGTGTCAAAGCGTCTAAAATTCATTTAATTTAGAAACATATTTCCCCTTGATTTTTAATTGATTAAGTAATCTGCAATCGTGGAAGAAATTCAATTGAAACCCCGTCATTCGCGGAGGCTTACGAGTCAACCGTCTTTGTCTCCAAAATCAAAATTGTTATGGACAAAGCGAACTCATTTAACCGCTTCAAAATCCCCTGGTAAAGTTGGAACAAGTGTTCTGACACCATCGGAGACTCCGGTTACTCCAAACATTTCTGGTATCCCTGCCTTTACAGAAGAATTTCCACAACCACCAAAGGACAATAGAGTTGATCCTAGTGTGAAGGTAAACACTTGTATTACTGAACCAGCTCCATCTACAGCTGATTTGGAAGGTGTTATTCCCCAAACATCTGTGGCTGCAGAATCTATACCTTCTCCAACACCAGGAATATTTTACGGACATGATGGTCTACCTCTTCCACTTGGTCTGATTGCTATAGAAGAGATTGTGGAGGATCCTCCATCTAGTACTCCATCGCAATTTGCAGTCGGGATCACCCTATATCCTTCTTCATCAGAAATTAGTCTACCTTTATCAGAAGCTCCTGTAGAATCGTTAGGAAATCTTTTGGATAGACTAGAAATGTCTGAACAACCGTCGACATCGAGGACTGTGTCATGTGACACAGCGATGGAAGAACTTCCTGCTGTCACTCCAACAGTGTTTGCAGGCATACCATCTGTCCCAACTAGCTCTCAATCGATAGATGGGGCCCACTCAGGGGCTATTTCGACAATATGGTCCGTTCTCGTTTCTTCATCCGGAATAATATCCGGGAGCTCTTATGTTGAGTCTCAGCAAATTGATCCTTCACAGTGTCAATTTGGGCAGTCCGGTCCTCAAGGGTAAATCATTCCTTTGAGTACCGGATTACCGTCGTATGGGGTGCAATATTGTTGTTGGGAAAAGTATCCATTCGGAATGCCCCTATCCCACTCTAAGGTGTGATAGTGCCTTAGCAACAAACAAGGTAAACTAATTGAATATTCTTCTTTATGAGAAGTAAATGAGCAGAAAGAATGTAACTAACTGGTGTCTCCCGCTAGTTTGTTGATCCAAATCACTCCTCTCTTCAGTAGCTCCCATCTCCTTGCTCCTTCACCGGCCCAGCTTCACCGAATTCCTGCAAGATCACAGAAGAGAGAAACTACACAAAGATATAGATATACATTCATAAAAATCTCAAGATCAGATTAAGCTAAACATGTAAGCATAACAAAACATCATTGATACACATCATGTAGCAGAAACCCAAATAGTTTATTGATAAGATAAGAAAGTCCAAGAGGAGATACAACCAAGTGAGTTCTGATCCAGCATCTACCTCCCAGCAAAGGAATCCCTTCCTCTCCTCCAACGAAGCATAAATCACCCAATGTGCTAATCTTAATCTCAAACCAATAGCAATTCTCTGCAAAGTACAAAATTCCAGCCTCCTGAACCTCTGGGTGAGAGATCCATATATAGATGTAAGCAGAGAGGATGAGTCAGCTTATGTTTTGACTTGTGGCTTCTCTCTGTCAGTTCTTGCTTCCACTTGGAGGTTGAGAGCCTCTTACTCATCACTAGTCAAATTCATTGAGGCAAGTGTCATTGGAGAAGATTCTGGAAGCTTCCAGGGTCTTTCCACCTCGTTGAATGAGTTTGCCATTTGTCATTTCCCGCTCAGCGCACCCTGGTAGTGCTTCCAGCTGCATTGCAGTGCACCTAGCCAGTGTAGCCTCTGCATTTCAACGCAGACAGCTAGTGGAACCTCTAAATTGATCCTGAATTGACTGTTTCTGAGTGGTGTTTGGTGGAGAACTTCTGGGAGAAGCTGTCATTGGTTGACCTTGTTCCTTTAGGAGCTGTAACAACATCTTTAGGGACTTTGGATCCCTTGAATTATGGACATTTCATGCTTATAGCTGTAAGGCACAAAGATTTCTATAACAGATGCCCCCTAAAGTAGTTGCCCCCTAAAGTATGAGGCCGTTTATCAGGTGAAATGCTTTATTAGGAGGATCCGAAGTTCATTCAATGCTGGGAGGAGACCTGTAATAAGATAGAATACAATACATTATTTTTCATACTGTTTTCATGATCTAGCTGAGGAGGGCATTCCCATGCTCAACTTTATAAATTCATTTTTATGTACATAGGACAGACAATTGTCTGATGATAGACTGATGATCCTGCTGAAATCATCATCCTTTGGTAGGATGATTGTCTGTGCTGCAATGCTGTACATGTCAATGTCTTTATTTTTCCTGAATATATATCGTAGCCTGGATGGATGAAACTAGGTCCGGGGTATTCAAACTTGTTCGATCTTCACTCTAAGTACAAGTCGATCCATGTTAGAAATGTTCTGAAGTCGAACATGGAAACACATCGCTTGATTACTAGTCAATGATGTAAACCGTTAACAAGCGCGAGAGGAATCACCGATAATGATAATGACCCTCAAGGTACTGCAGTACAATTCACGTGGTGTGAATAAAGGACTTGGCGTCAAACACCATGCAAAATCTTTTGGTCGAAGGTCATTGACGTATACCTGTCGCCGGAAGTGAGAAACTTGCCATTGAGGCATGCAAGCTTCAAAGTACTGAAGGGGGTGTTCCTAGATCAACTTGTTGGATAATGAGCTGGTGTCGACAAGAAGCGATCCGTAAAAGGAGGGCCTTGATGTATCCCACATCAGTGACACGGAACAGAGCAAATGATTTTGATGGAGGTGAAAACGATCTGATGATATATGGTTCAGGGTGGCGGTCATGAAAGAATGAAGGATAATGTATGGTAGTGGATGGGACACGGTTGACTTCTCTGGATGACTTCTCTTGAACATATCGGCGACACTTATGTGATGGATTGGTAGCATTTACCACAAAGATGGATGGTATGGAAAGACCATGGCGATGTGACCGGTGAATGAAACAACCCAACCTGACTCAGGCACGAAGTGGAAGTGTCATGTTCAAGAGCGACTTGCTACCAATAAAGTTCTTTGAGTTTCTTCCCAATTTTTCCCTAGTCATCGTTGACGAGTACCTCTTTATTTTTGTCAAGCTTGAGGAGGATTACATATGCTTGTTCTATAATTTTCCCTTCGGGCAAACCCATCGCTATGTTTTAACGAGCCTAGCGATAGTGAAACTCGTTCTCGTCTAAAGACAAGTTTGTCGCTATTAATGTTTTTTAACGAGTTTAACGACAAAGATAACTCAGTCCCTTTTCATTTTTAGAGAGTCTAAAAAGGTACGTAAAGATAACTCCAAAGGTCCTTTTTCGTCATCTAATCCCTTAAGTCCGAAAAAGTATAAAACAATACAGAAGGGATGAATTTTCGATAGTTTTAACGAGCCGAACAAAACAAGCGATCGATCTTTTTGTGCAATAATCCCTCAGGTCCAAAAAGATTAAAATCTAGAGGAGGGATAGCACTTCCGGTCACTTTAACGAGCTGGAAGGCCAAAACCCGGCAATCTTTTCATATTTTACGAGTCAGATGAAAGGAGCTTAAAGAAGACTCGTCTTTTGAGGAACGAGTGATAAAACGGGTTAGCAGCTGATTCCAGGTAAGGGTTGGAATTTTACAATCACGACAGTGTCACAAGGATGGCTAGTGAAATCACTCTTCGCAGTTGTTCCTCAAAATGGGTAAACAATCAAATGGAGGTGAATGATCGGCCAATGGAAAAGTGGAGGTGACGGCGCAAACACGACCAAGGCTTTAATGGCTGATAATGTTACATTCACGGTGGTTATTTACCGGAGGGTAGTTCATTTTTTAACGAGCTTAAACGCGGAAAAACACTGCTCGGTCTTATGTTTATTTTTTAACGAGCATGAACTATGTGCTAAAACTGCTCGATCTTATGTTTATTTTTTAACAAGCATGAACTATGTGCTAAAACTGCTCGAGAATCCAGTCATATGATAAGAATGTCTCATGTAAGATGCCATTTTTTATGGAGCTTGCGCCTTACAAAGTTATGCCCCGCATCCTTTCTTTATGCAAGTTAGGAAATGGCTAACCCAAAAAACAGATAAATAACCGCTCTTTGCTTGCACTCCAAAAGGTTTGCATGCCCCTAGGTATAAAGTACGATTTCAAGGTTACCCCTCAATTTGCAGATAAAACATTTGTTCTACTAGGAAAGGCGTACCTCTTTCAGGTTACCAAAGATTGTCTCATTTGCACAGCAAACAAAACACTTCCTCGGCGATGTCTATCGAGATAGACAAAGGTGAGTGACAACGAGCGCCAAACACATAACTTTGACAAGAGAATCTTATTCTAGAATAACCCCTCTTCCAAGATGGATGGGGTACAGACCAGTCATATTCTCCCGTGGAAACCTACCCTATACACAAAGTTTTCCTGCCGAGGCAGACCAGGATGCATGCCCCTGGGTTCCAGTCATATCCTTCCGAATCACTCGCGCTCATCGGGAGGATGGACCATGGGTTGAGACATTTCTTGCGTGAAGAGACCATTTAGGGAAGGTATATGACTATTTACGATGTGTGTTCCGGGAAATGAAAGCTGGTCCACGAGCTTGACCACTCTTCCTTCGTGTGGAAAACACATTACTCTAAAGAGTGAGGAGACGATGGCTCCCATGCAATATATATAGTCTCGTCCAATGAGTAGGTTATAATCCAAGGGTCCTTGAACAACCATCACGTTCATTTGAACGGTCTTCGCTTTCAATTTCATAGGCACATTGGGGAGGATCCCTAAAGGTCGACTGGTTCCTTTATCAAAGCCTGTCAGATTTCTCATTTCAGGCAAAAGCGCTGGCGAACCAAGCTCTTTCCAAGCAGTAGAGGAAAGGATACTCACAGATGACCCCTCATCAATGATGGTGCCAACCATGACCATTCTGTATATTTGGACGATAATTTTGAATGGTATGCTTGCTGGCAAACGAGGTCTACCTAGTTGGTTCCAGTCGAAGGAGACAACTAGGTTGCTTGGTGGTGGGACCTAGTAGACAGCCGGGTATCGCTCTGACGAACTTCCTTCCTGCGTTAAAGGAATGGGGGAATTGCCCCCGTGCTCGTCGGAGTCTGTGGTGATGAAGAGAATTTGGATGGTGTCATCTTTATCCTCTTCAGCAACTGTGTCATTCGAAGATAAATCCTGTGAAGGCAAGACCGGGTCAACTGCCGCCTCGACCTTTTGACTTTCGTCGGGTATGGATTCAGCTGGTTCATCTTCAATGACCGGCGCTTCAGCTGACCACTTGAGCGGGCCAGCTGGATTTTCAACTAACGAAGGACTCGGCAAGAGTTTTTTATATCCAGGAGGAAGTCGTAACGGTGAAACCGGACGATCATCCAAAACTCTTTTCGCTTCGTCTAAGAAGGGACAACGGTGGATGGCATGATTGCCTTCGCACAGTCTACAGGGAGATCTAGCTCTCCCTTTTTGTCCAAGGACTTCACTTTCACTAGCTGACGGTGTGCATTCAACATGGCTATCAGAGGTTGATGCCACCAGGTTGTGCAAACGGGGAGAATAGTCCCTTAGTATCCGAGGGATGCAGGGACAATCTCTGTGGAAATGGTCTCCCTTACATATGACACATGGTGATTTAGGCATAGTTAGTGCTGTGTGTGGATTTTTGTCAGACGACACTTGTTTGCCCCCAGTCGCTTTTGGCTCCTTCTTCTTCTTCTCTTTCTTCTTCTTTTCCTTCTTCTCCTTAGGAACTTGGTTTTTTGTTTTACCAGTTCCTTCAAGCGAAGAGGAAGGAGGAGAGGAAGAATTAGAGGAAGCAGAAGGCTGGTGGGTAACTCTGGACTGGTCTAACTTTTGATTCGACTATTCAGGAATAGTGGTGTTTTGAACGACATTGGTTGAGAAGAGCCAGACTGGCAAGCCAATCGTCAGTCCTGGAAGCGACAATGTGGCCATATGGGGCGCACAAACATCTCTCCAAGAGGAGAAGGGACTAGGATTTCCACCAAGGGGAATTCCTTGGTTGGTGGGCTCCATTTTCTCAACCTAAAAATCAACGCAGGAAAGAGGGTGATTATTCCGTTTGAAATAAATTTCAACGACGCTTAGACACAACTTCCTTTTTCAATTTTAAAGAGTCGAGAAAAAGCTAAAGATGACTCTAGTCGCTTTCGATGTTTTAACGAGCTCGAAGTGACAAATGCTCGGATGGAATTTTTCCGTTATAGAGTCTGAAAAAGGCCAAAAGTAACTGCTCTGGAGTTCTAGGTAGAGGGTGTGCCAAACTTTTCGCAAAACCGCAGAATACTTTTTAAGGTATGGGCGGTCAATCTTCTCGAATGCTGTGTTCAGTGCATTGCGATCAGTAGGGCGGCCGACACGGCTTCCTAAGGATAAAGGTTTTATGCCTATAGGGGTCTCCCAATATATACTCGACGGTACGTGGGAGCACAATCTGTACTGGTGCTATCGTCTCTCAGGAGGAATCACCCAACCATCAGCGAGATCGACAGCCACCAGGTTTTACGATGCCGGAAAACGTCTCTAGCCTAGACCTCTATGTTGTGTGTTAAGTTACAAAGCATTGTTAAGTTCATTCAATTTATTTTAGGTTGATCTTTCTTAGAAGTTTTCCTTTTTGGATCACCACGAGATGTATGATACAATTCCTAAATGCAGTCTAAAGATGATAAGCAAGCTTTTATATCTTTTCAACAACGAAAATCCTAGCTACAAGGGGAAAAGAAAGACACAATCTTTTCTCAAAGAGCATAGAGCACACTGTAAATGCACTTTTCCTAAATCAAAGCATGCAAACTATCAAAATGCAAATTCACATATGCATGTATTTGTTTTCTCTTTCTTAATATTGATGCCTAAAAAGAAAGCTGTTGTACAAATTTGAATTCGATTTCAAGTGAAAACATAAACAAGTTTCTTTTTGAAAACAAAAAGACGATTACGACACTTTATGATTTTGAAGTAAACACTTGTTTCGACACTAGAAATGAAAAAATTCAAACCAAAAGACAAAATTAAAAGCGTAATCAACTATGAACAGCAAACAAACTCACTCCTAAGATCAAAACGACACTTACAACATGTCTAGATCTAAGGGCGATAGTATGACTAGTTTACTTTTGTAATGGGAAACCGCAAATGATGTAACAAATACACAAAGAACAAATACAGTTTCTTTATACAACTGAGGCGGAATTGAGGCAAAGAAAAGGGGTTTCAGATAGATACACTGACTGATAACAGGCTGCAAAAACATAGATAAAACTGAGCAAAAGGAAGCAGGGAACCACAGCTGCACAAGCCAAAGGCTGATCAGTGCACCCTCAGCACAGAGAAACTAAACTTCAGCGCAGGTATCCTTCACGGGACCTGCGTTGAAATGCAGAACCTCTTCACAGAGTCTGCGCTGAAGCAGAAACGAGAATTGTCTCTGGGTTCGGGGTCACGTTTGCAGTTTAATCTACAGTTTTTGGCCGGATAAAAGCTATCAATTAGGTACAATTAGGAGGATGATTTAAAGGAGGACTAAGATCTATCACAAAGGGCTGCTAGAGCACTTGTGGATCAACTGTTCAGATCATAAAAACAGGCACAGTGAGTGGACTAGAGTGGCAGATCTCTACTTTGCATTTGAAAATGGCAAATGCATTTCGATTCGGCACTCCTGAGTTTATGAGAAGAACAACAATAGAAACACAAATAAACTAACAAGATACGTTCCCCAGCGGAGTCGCCAATTTGTTGTTGGGAAAAGTATCCATTCGGAATTCCCCTATCCCACTCTAAGGTGTGATAGTGCCTTAGCAACAAACAAGGTAAACTAATTGAATATTCTTCTTTATGAGATGTAAATGAGGAGAAAGAATGTAACTAACCGGTGTCTTCCGCTAGTTTGTTGATCCAAATCACTCCTCTCTTCAGTAGCTCCCAGCTCCTTGCTCCTTCACCGGCCCAGCTTCACCAAATTCCTGCAAGATCACAAAAGAGAGAAACTACACAAAGATACAGATATACATTCATAAAAAGCTCAAGATCAGATTAAGCTAAACATGTAAGCATAACAAAACATCATTGATACATAGCATGTAGGAGAAACCCAAATAGTTTATTGATAAAATAAGAAAGTCCAAGAGGAGATACAACCAAGTGAGTTCCGATCCAGCATCTACCTCCCAGCAAAGGAATCCCTTCCTCTCCTCCAACAAAGCATAAATCACCCAATGTGCTAATCTCAATCTCAAACCAACAACAATTCTCTGCAAAGTACAAAATTCCAGCCTCCTGAACCTCTGGGTGAGAGATCCATATATAGATGTAAGCAGAGAGGATGAGTCAGCTTATGTTTTGACTTGTGGCTTCTCTCTGTCAGTTCTTGCTTCCACTTGGAGGTTGAGAGCCTCTTACTCATCACTAGTCGAATTCATTGAGGCAAGTGTCATTGGAGAAGATTCTGGAAGCTTCCAGGGTCTTTCCACCTCGTTGAATGAGTTTGCCATTTGTCATTTCCCGCTCTGCGCACCCTGGTAGTGCTTCCACCTACGTTGCAATGCACCTAGCCAGTGTAGCCTCTGCATTTCAATGCAGGCAGCTAGTGGAGCCTCTGAATTGATCCTGAATTGACTGTTTCTGAGTGGTTTTTGGTGGAGAACTTCTGGGAGAAGCTCTCATTGGTTGACCTTGTTCCTTTAGGAGCTGTAACAACATCTTTAGGGACTTTGGATCCCTTGAATTATGGACATTTCATGCTTATAGCTGTAAGGCACAAAAATGTCTATACCAAATATACCCTTTGATTGTCTCCTCCGGGAGAACAACCATACGAGAGTTCACAACAAAATTCAGGTTATGCTGGGATTACATCTAGCGGTTGGGTGTCGATAATGCCTCAACAACCAAGAGTTGTATACTCGATGCAACAATCTTTACCTATGTCAAATATACCAACTACGCCAACTATTGTGACGGTGTCGCAAGTACAAGCGTTGCCTGTTGTATGCCAACCTCAGGTTTCTCAGGTCGTAATGCAACAACCTATTATCCCTACGACTCAACCACAATCGCCAACTGGTGGAATGACACAGGCCAAAACAGGTACAGTTACCCCTCATCTTGGTCAAACATCCAGTATTGGACAACAGAACATGGCTTCACAACCATGGCTGGTGCAATATCAACAACCGTAATTCCAAAAAGCTTACCAAGGATCTGAGCAACAAATCTTTGCAAATAATGGGCAGCCGTATATTCAAAACGGTCAAAATCAACCATTCTATAATGGTTATGCCCATCAACCTTACCAAAGTTACCAGCATCAAATGCATTACGCTGGTATGCAAAGACCAACTGCTAAGGAAATTCCATCTTATCCTGGGTATGCTTCGCCAAACTTGAATCAACAGTTACCCTTCGTGGCGACTTTAGAGTTACCAGATCTAAATCGGCTAATGAACGATCTAATTTATTACGCCCCTTAGTGGCCAGCGATTCCACATAAACTTCTGTAAGATATTCCAAAATTTAATGGAAATCTAGGTGAAGACCCGTCCAATCATGTGATGACCTTTCATCTGTGGTGTTCATCAAACACCCTAAACGACGATTTGATTAGGCTTCACCTTTTTCAGAGAATGTTGATTGGTCCAGCAGCAAAGTGGTATATTGAATTACCTAGAGCTTTGTTTGATAACTTCAGTACCCTAGCCACAACCTTTTTAACCCATTTTCAGTTACGTATAAGGTACAAAACTATAACAGAACTTCTTACCAATTTCAAACAAACGATGGCCACTCACATATATGATCATATTCATGAGTGGCGATGTGATCGTAGAATGGTAAAAACGTACATTCCTGATCAACTTTCAGCTGAATGGTTTAGTAAGTCATTATTACCTTCCATTACAGAAGATGTGGCAAAAGGAGGAGTTGTCATTGAAGAGCAAGTTATTGCTCGTGCGCAATATTTAGACTTGATTTATACTCAGTCTGGCATGCTCTACGATAAAATCCCTGACGCTCCCAGACCAAAATTTTTCATTCCTCCTCCTCCTAAATCGAACAATGACTCTCATGCCGGCGATGGCGTGATTGGTACGACAGACACGAAATAAAAAAAGGCTACATCTAAAAAGGCCTGTAAGATTTCTAGTCAAAATGCAATTGAGGAACTTCTTGCGTCGGAAGTAAATGCTGTCTCAATTGACAAAGGCAAAGAAACCAAGAAACCAGGAGGCAAGAAGAAAAACAAAGGGAAGAAGAAGAAACAGGAGGAACCATCACCTGAAAAATCTTCGGCAAACCCTTCTGGAGATAAGAAACCAAATCTTCCATGTCTTATATGTGATGAGGATCATTGGATAAGAGATTGTGCATATAAAGTTGAGCTTAAAAATTCTTCAAGAATTCAAAAACCTCGACGGTATTAACTAATCCATTTGCAAATCCAGGAACAAATATGGTTGCCAGTGACAGTGCTTCCCCATCGCAAGTGTTTATGTTCTCAGTTTCAAAGCAGAAAAATGATGCTTTGATAATGACAAGGAATAAAGATTACGGGAATCGATAGCTGTCGAACAACAAGGATAAAGGTGAACCTAGTAGTTCGACAACAACTTTGACAGAAGTTGTGCCGCCCATCATTCCAGAGCTAACCATAAAAATGCCAAAGGGAGTAGTACACAAGTCGACATTTAATCCTCGTGCCAGAGCAACACAAAATTATAATATAGTGGAAGATCTGGCCCAATCGCCATCCGCTATGTCGACACTTGAGGTAATGCAAAATTTCCCCACCCAAAAGCATGCTTTATTATCAGCAATAGGTGGGATTGACCCAAAGGATTCTAATCTTGTGTCCTTTAATCACAAAGGATATGATCCTCAGTTACCAACTCAACTAGCTTTCCTCATTCAAGTGAAAGCCTTCAACAAAGCTGTTCGTCGAACAATTATTGATGACGGGGCATCTACATGTATTATGTCGATGAGTTGCTGGAAAACTTTAGGATCTCCAACCATTTCGTGATCTTCGACGACATTAAAAGCATTTGATGGACGAACATATACCCCATATGGGATTTTAAGTAACTTGCAAGTTGAACTGGGGGGGAAACAGTAGAAATAGATGTTGAAGTAATCGACGGAAACCTCGATTACAACATCCTACTCAGAAGGCCCTAAATATTTGCTATTGCTACGGTTGTGTCGACCTACTTCGGGAAGATTGCATTTCCCTTTCAAGGGGGAATTACAATCGCCGACCAACAAAAATTTCTCCCCAATAGTTCCGAAGTTACGGGAAGCATTCCGATGATCCATGGAAGCCCCCATTCGCTTCAAAATATCAGAGTAGGCCTACTAAAAGACCCTATATTAATGGGGACTTTTTCCCTCCCACCTCCAATCAATCTGGCAGAAGTGGCGACAATAGGAACCTGCAATATGATATCTTCTATTCAAAAGATCTCAGAAAACGATATTCGCAAGGATCATTTGCGGGTATTGCCTCCAAGCCCAATAGAAATATTGTATAAATCAATGCTTTTGGCATGGGAGGCAAACCCAAATCAATGCTCATCAAGCATTTGGATAGATAGGTCTAAGGAATATGGCACCCCTTCAAATCCTTGGTCGCAAATACATTACACAGACGAAGGAATTATTCAGTCAATGATAATTGACGGGGCGCCATGGGAAGATTACCACCATCGTTCCCATCTTCCGGATTGTCAAGAAGATACTCTTGATGACATTCATCATCCTTCAGTTTTTTATTTCCTATCAAATACTGTAAACACGGTGGATTCCGAGCGAAACTTGTCCAATATCGAAGAGACTATCGCCATAAATATCTTGACCAAAACAGACGTTGTAGAGAATATTTATGTTGGCAAATGTTGTTCTCCTTCAGAACTGGAAATATTCGAAATACTTTTAAGCAAATTTAGAGATGTCTTTGTTTGGTCATATGATGAAATTCCAGGCATTGACTCGAATATAGTTGAACATGTGATAAAGATGTATCCAGATGTCAAACCAGTACGACAACGGTTACGACAGGTGCATCCCAAGAAATCCGTTGCCATCAAGGTAGAAGTTGAAAAACTTCTCCATGATGGTTTTATTGACCCAGTTCCTCTAACCGATTGGGTATCAAACATTGTTCCTGTAATGAAAAGACAAGGAACGATTAGAGTGTGCGTCGATTATAGGGATGTAAATCAAGCTTGTCCAAAAGACAACTACCCTACACCCTTTATTGACCAGATAATTGATGAATGCGTCGGATGTCAAATCCTTTCATTTATGGATGGATTCTTCAGGTATAATCAAATAAATATCCACCCATAGGACCAGTCAAAGACTGCATTTATTTGTCCGTGGGGCACATTTTCATACCGCAAGTTACCCTTTAGTTTAAAGAACGCAGGGGCAAAATTTCTGAGGGCAATGAAGTATGCCTTCCATGACATCAAAAACATCGTTCAACCATATCTCGACGATCTTCCGGCTCATTCTTGAAAGCGGACCGATCATCTGCAGCATTTGAGAGCGATATTTCTACATTGCTGACACTACAAGATACGATCCAATCCACACAAATGTGTGTTCTGTGTCAGTTCTGGTCATTTTCTTGGCTTTGTAGTCTCAAAGGACAGGATTCGTCTTGACCCATGTAAGGTTTAGGAAGTCATAAATTTGCCTCCACCTTCAAATTTGCTTCAGATTCAAAAACTCCAAGGGAAAGCAAACTTTCTGAGGAGGTTCATTCCAAATTACACCGAAATTGCTAAAGGTTATACACGTCTATTGAAAAAAGAAGTACCCTTCATCTGGGATCAGGTTGCACAAGCTTCCTTTGATGCTTTAAAGGAATCCTTAATAAAAGCATCATTAATGTATGCTCCTGATTATCAAAAAGACTTTAACCTGTATCTGCCTGTAGCGGATACAACCATCGCAATGGTTTTAGTTCAAGAAGACAATGTCATTGAACATCCCATGTATTATTTGAGTAGAAACTTAAATGATATAGAAAGCAAGTATTCCTACATTGAAAAGCTGGCTCTCGTAGCTATTCAAGTGATACAGAGATTTTGACACTATGTCCTCTTTCGAAAAACTACCATTTTGTCAGATTGCAACACCATTACTTATATCTTGTCGCGACAGTTGCTCGGGGGAAGATATTCAAAATGGATAGCAATTCTTCAAGATTTTGACCTGGAATTTGTAAAATCCAAATCAAAGAAATCCCTGGTTTTCGCAGAATTACTATGTGATCGCCCATCGTAGTCCACCAATGAAACATTTGGTGAAACCATCGTTGATGAATCTTTGTTTCTGATATCTTCAAGCAATCCGTGGTATGGGGATATAATCATCTATCTCCAAACACAAAAATATAGGTCTAATACCTCTCGCTCGGAACAAAGACGTATTCGATATCAATCAAAAGACTACATGATTGTTGGTGATACGCTTTACCGTCGTGGTGTCGATACAGTTCTGAGGAGGTGCCTCACCCATGAGGAGGTCGAAAAAGTCAGGAATGATTGCCATTCAGGGGCGTGTGGGGGGCATCAATCTGGTTACGCTACGACGCAAATTTTTTTATGACCAGGATACTTCTGGCGAACAATGTTTAAAGATTGCATAACCACAGTCAGAAGTTGCCATGCATGTCAAATTTTCGATAGCAAAACTAGAAGACCACCCACACCCGTGCAACCAGTAGTTGTTGCTAGGTCATTCACCAAATGGGGCATAGATTTAATGACATGTAACCCCACCTGGACCGGGGTGCATGGGTATATCATAGTTGTGGTAGACTATTTTACGAAATTGGCCGAGGCGATGCCTACATTAAACAACACCGGTGAAACGGCTGGCCTTTTCTTTTTCAATCATGTAGTCACCAAATTCGGCATTCCACAGGCCATAGTCATAGATCATGGATCGCATTTTCGCAATCACATGATGGTTGAATTGGCTGCCAAATTGAGGTTGTCCCACGACAGCTCTACTCCATATTACCCGCAGGCCAACGGACAAGTTGAAGCAATCAACAAGGTCCTGAAGCAGATGCTGCAAAGGATGATTGGAGTCCACAAAAGGAGTTGGCACTTGATCCTGTACTCAGCCTTGTGGGCATACCAAACATCGGTAAGGAATGCAACTCTGTTTACACCCTTTCAATTGGTGTATGGCCTAGAAGCAATCTTACCAATTCAGTGTGAAATCTCGTCCCTCAAACTCGCAGTCGACCTTCTCCCCGGAACTTCAGAAGAGGAGGCTCATTTCTTGGAACTAATCCAATTAGATGAAACATGTCATGATTCCGCTTTGGCTAATGAATCCCATAAGAAACGAGTTAAGGCACAGTTCGACAAGAATGTCAAACCCCCTGTCTTCTCAGAAGGTGACCTGCTCTTGCTTTACGACCAGGAATCTGATAAATTGGGAGTAGGTAAATTCAAGTCTTTGTGGATGGGCCCCTATATTGTTAAATGTGTATTAGCAAAAGGGGCCTACGAGTTAATGGATTATAATGGGATTCCACTGGCGCAACCTCGTAACGGGTTGTACCTTAAGCGTTAATACGCATGATTCAGTGTAGTAACCCCTATGCTTTTGTTACATTTTTCTTTTAGCTAATGGTAATTATTTTGGTCAAGTAATCCACTTTTTACATTTTTTGCAGATGTCGAACCTATTGGAATCATTTTTTGGATATGCTGACGGAGCGAGTCATAGTTCGCGGAACCTATCTTCTATGGCCTGGGCCATTTTTGATCCAAGTAGTGAGTTAGTAAGTTTCATAGGGGTATGTATTGGTCGGTCAACAGATAGCATCATTGAATATAGCGCGTTGATAAAACTCCTCTCTAATGCCATCACACATGGCATACACCAACTTGTCGTCAGGCTAGACTGACAGCTCGTCATCCTACAACTTACTGGTATCTACTCCGTCCGAAATCCAGCTATCTATCGCATGTTCCTAAGGGTCAAGATTTTGGAAAGGCAGTTTGATTCTATTCAATATCAGCATATTTCCAGAAACTTAAACACATTAACAGACTCATTGGAAAATTATGTGTTAGATAGACATTTGCAACATTTATAAAAAGAAGCATTTCATCAATATTTGCATCAGGATCATGTAACTTAACCGAAATAAAGCTCCGAAAATCAAAAATATATATATAAGTATTTGTGGTTTACACATCATGTTCTGTAACGAAGACAAAATTGGTCAGATGACCCAAAACTCAAAATGCTAGGGGGCACCCTAGTCTAATGCTGCTGATGATAACAAGTCACCGCCTGTGCAATCATGCGTAAAAGCCGAGTCCATCGACTTGGCACGCCATTAGTATGTCGCTGTAGCCTAAGAGGTAGCTCATTGGTCACATCCGGAATACCATGAGTGAGACCCTCGACCTGATCCTGTAATGCTGAAAGAGTCTCGGCCACATCAAGGTCGCGAAGGATAGCCCTGCCCACAGCCTCTCCTATCGGAGCAGCAGCTGGCGCTCTCGGACGTACTGCTGGTTGAACTGGTCCAATTTCTGCATGAGCGCATGAGTTTTGATTAGTCTTCAGTAAACAAAATATAAGAACATTATGAAAAGCAATTAACAGGAATATGGTCAGAGAATTTAGCTATGATACCCCACTGCTCACCAACCAGCAGTGCCAAATCTGGATCACCCTAGAAATCCATACCAACATATGGACACTCGGCAAAAACCATCTGCTAACGATTGAACCACTTAAAGAAGGTATCCGAGAAAGAAATCCGGGACTGACCCGCATGTTGGGCCATGAAGTCAACCCATCTCTGCATCCGTGGCTCAGTCGGTGGAGGCAAAACAAGTGGAATATACTATGGCTGCATCAGTGGGATCTTTTCCAAGGCAAAAGCGGTCAAAATAGAACCATAACCAAAGTTCTTCAATCTTCTGTTCTTTACCTTTGCCAGTTGTTCTTTCATCACGGAGAGTACTGCATCACACCAGTTGAACACCTTTGGTTCAAGGCATTCCAAGGCATACTGCATATAAGAACTATTGGAAACATGAAGAGTCGCACTACCATCCAGTCTAGCAAAAATGAACAGAATGGTCCTCAAGGACCTGTCAATGACGTCCTGGATATTGATCTTGCTATCCTTACTCGGCTGAGATCCCTCTCTGTAATACCGGCGAATGTAATCTCTCACGAATTCACCCCCACGGGCCGAACCTGATAATGAGATAGGTGCACCACGCCTCGACAAACCGGTCAAAAAATAGATGTCCACGACAGTCAAGGGGATGGATTTGCCCCTAATCTGGAACACCTGGTTTGTATGATCCCATGCATCAAGAAAATATTGCAACAAGTTGATTTTTTCCTCATGCTAGAGATGTGAAAAACTTCAGCAGGCCACAGTTCCATAGTGCAGTTACTATACCCGGATCATGTAAAGCCAGCATGTCCTCTTCTTCATGCTCACTTTCTCGCCATGTAACAAGAATTTTTCTCTGATGAATCTCTAGAAACAAACAAGAGAAGAGTTAGGATCCTGATTAGGTAAAAAACAGGCAAAAAATTCCATGAAGAACTGTGCACAAGTGTCCCTCCTTGCGCCCATCGCACCCCCAGCAGTGTACTGGGTGGGATGCATGCTGACTGGCCAATGGCCAGGCCAGTATGCATTGCACTTTTCGATGTAGGAAAGGTGCGATGGAGCAACGACAAATTTTTCAAACCCCAGGGGCTCAAAAAACCAGGAAACATGCTCAAAATTCAAAAAGGCAAGAATGAAAATGAAGAGATCAAGTTTAGCTCTTACCTGGTCCAGACGACACCAAGAATCATCCACAGAATCTCCCGGAATCAGCTAGTGAAAATCAAGGGGGAAAGCACCTCCAAAGCTCCAACAAACCAAAGTTCAAATGAAATTGTAAAATGAGAGGTAAAAAACCACTTTTAAATCACTTTTCACGTAATTCAAGTAAAATATTAGTGTTTTGACTCATTTTTCAAGCATATATTATTCGTTTCTAACTAGTTTGATGAAGCAATTGAATAGGCAGTACAACCTTTGAAGGAACAAATTTGTCAATGGTAAAATCAAGGTATTCAATGACGATTGTATCGAGCAGTTTTTATGTGGAGTTCAAGCTCGTTAAAAATTAAACATAAGCAATGAACAAATGTTTCCCCCAGAGTTTAAGCTCATTCATTAAAAAATGAACCAATTTCCGGTAAATAGCCATCGTGAATGTATTATCATCAAACTTTGAGCCTTGGTCGTGTTCTCATCATCACCTCCACTCTGTTTTTGGCCGATCATTCACCTCCATTTGATTGTTTACCCTTTTTGAGGAATAACTGCGAAGAGTGATCCTGTTAGCCATCCTTGTGACACTGCCATGATTGGAAATTCCAAACCTAACCTGGAATCAGCTGCTACCCAAATTTATCACTCGTTCCTCGAAAAATGAGTCTCCTTTAAGCTGTTTTCATCTGACTCGTAAAATATGAAAAGATTGACGAGAAATTAGCCTCTCTAGCTCGTTAAAGTGACCAGAAGTGCTATCCCTCCTCTAGATTTTAATCTTTTTGGACCTGAGGGATTATTACACAAAACGATTGAGTGCTTGTTTTTTTTGGCTCGTTAAAATTACTGAAAATTCATCCCTTTTGTATTATTTTATACTTTTTCGGACTTAAGGGATTACCAGATGAAAAAGGATTATTAGAGTTTTCTTTATGTCCCTTTCAGACTTTCTAAAATTGAAAAGGATCGAGTTATCTTTGTCGTTAAACTCGTTAAAACCGAATAGCGACAAACTTGTCCATACAGACAAGAACGAGTTTCACTATCGCTAGGCTCGTTAAAACATAGCGATGGGTTTGCTCGAAGGGAAAATTATAGAACAAGCATATGTTATCCTCCTCAAGCTTGACAAAAATAAAGAGGTACTGGTTAGAAATGACTGGGGAAAAATTGGGAAGAAAACTTGAGGAAACTTTATTGGTAGCAAGTCGCTCTTGAACATGACACTTTCACTCCACATCCGAGTCGGGTTGGGTTGTTTCATTAATTGGTCATATCACCATTGGTCCATCACACCATCCACATTTGGGGTTAATGCTACCATACCATCATGTCAGTGTTGCCGAAATGTTCAAGAGAAGTTGCTTAGAGAATTCACCTGTGTCTCATCCACTACAATACATTTACACTCCATTCTTTCATGATCGCCACCCTGAACCTTATATCATCAGATCATTTTCATCTCCATTAAAATCATTTGCTCCGTTCCTTGTCGTAGATGTGGGATTCATTAAGGCCCTCCTACGATGGATCACTTCTTGTCGACATCAGCTCATTATCGAGGAAGTCGATCTAGGAACAACCCTTTCAGTACGTTGAAGATTGCATGCCTCAATGGCAAGTTTCTCACTTCCGGCTACAGGTTTACATCAATGGCCTTCGAGCGAAAGATTTTGCGTGGTGTTCGACACCAAGTCCCTTTTTCACACCACGTGAACTGTACTGTCGTACATTGAGGGTCATCATCATTATCGCTGATTCCTCCCGCGCTTGTTAACAACTTACATCCATGGCTGGTAATCAGGCGATGTCTTTCCATGTTCGACTCCAGAACATCTCTGACATGGATCGACTTGTACTTTGAGTGAAGATAGAATGAGATTGAAGACCCTAGATCTAGTTTCATCCTTCCGGGCTGCGATATATATTCAGGAAAACAAAGACATCAAATGTACATCATTGTTGCACAGATAATCATCTAATATGAGGGATGATGGCTCTACCAGAATCATCAGTCTGCGCACAGATGGTTGTCTGTCTGATGTACATGAAAATGAATTTATAAAGCTGAGCATGAGAATGCCCACCTCAGCTAGATCATGAAAATATTATGAAGATAATGTATTGTATTATATCTTATTACAGGTCGCCTTCCAGCTCGAAAAAACTTCGGATCCTCATGATAAAGCATTTCACCCGACAAAAAAATATTAATGACCTCATGCTTTAGGGGGCAACTGTTATAGACATTTTTGGGCACTGTGACCCCAATCATATATGTCCATAAAGCAAGGGCTCCTAAGTCCCTAAAAGTGTTGTTTCACACCCTAAAGGAACAAGTTCAGTTGATTACATCATCTCCTAGAAGTTCTCCATGAAAAACTGCTCAGAATTGGTCAAAACTAGACCATGTCACCTGCTCCATGGTCAAAGCGTGATGCATCCCACCTAATGCACACGAGAGGTGTGATGCATACTGAAGGGCCCTTCTATGGGGTGCGATGGGCGAGAGTTGACAAATGGCAGAGTTAATTTGCGAGGTGGATGATCATGGAATATTCCAGAAACTTCTCGTGTGACACTTGCCTCTCTGAATTCGCCTAGGGATGAGTAAGAGATCATCAATCTCCAAGTGGAATCAAGAACTATCAGAGAGAGGACACTAATCAAATCTCAGAAGCTGACTCACCTCCCTGCAATCATCTATATATGGATCCCTCATCCCAGAGATACAGAGGTTGGAATTTTGTATCTTGTAAGGAAGTGCTGCTGGTTTCTTGGTGTAACATCATAGTGTTGGGTGATCTAAGCTTTTCATGCGGTGAATAAGGGATTTCTTGCTGAGAGGATGACGTTGGGTCAGAACAATTGGTTGTAATCCTCTTTGTTATTCTTGATATTAATAAATCTATTCAAGTTTTCCTCCACATTCTTGTATGATTGATGATATATGCATTTGTGTGGTCAATATATATCTGGTCCTATATTGTTTGTTATAGTAGATGTTTGTTCTTAGATAGTGTTATGCTGCTTTGATTCCACAGGTGCTCTTTGAAGCTGGGTAGACGAGGAAGCGAGTGGCAAAGATCTATCAGAAGGGAGAGGAATCAAGCAAGGAACCAAGCACAAGACAAAGGTTGGTCTCCTTTGTTCCCCTCTTATCTACTTCTCATAAAGGAAAACGAAATTAGTTTTAGTTTGTTTGTTTCTAAGATAGCTACCAGTCTTAGTGGGACTAGCAGCTCTGCATGGACACTAGATTTCCCAATAACACTAGTCTAACTATGCGTCCCTGTGCATAGGTCACTTAATGCTCTTCCCTGTTCCTCACGCCCTAATACACTGCCTTCGCGCATCCCTAACTAGGGGTTGTGGAGCTTCCATGTTTCTAGAGTAGCACTCTGCGCTACTACCCAAGATCTTACTTATCTTCCTATACTAGTTAATTACCTTCGCATACTTGGATATCATACGTTATATTTATTTATACAAAGCATTCATATGAGTTCGTGCAACAAATAAACGATATACTTGCAAATTATACCCAAGCATACATTAAAACAAGAAAATATACACAGAAATATCGTAAACTTCTCTTTATTGATTCTTTTAGTGGTTACAAACTCGACTTGCCCTACGCACTCAGCTGCAGGGGTCCACACACTAAGCTGCAGTCTACTAGGTCTCTACACACTTAGCTACAAAACCTTCTCCTATTCTATGACCCAAAGACACACTTTACACTTCGACTCAATCACTTAGACTTATCATTCTCTTATGCTATGCCCTCTTCTACACTTAGAGCCTCGCTCTATTTATACAATCCCATGGTCCACAGACCATGGGTAGGTCTATCCAGCCAATATTACATTACAAAAACAAGGTGGACTACCCTGTGACTCTATTATTATTTTGAGCTCCATGTCGACAATTCACAGAGATTTTACAAAAGGATTTGGTCAAAACTTGGGCTTTAAGCCCCAAAACATGCCTTGGGGGGATGCCATGCCCAACACCAATCCAATCTTTAATTGATTCATAATACTGAGAAGAGAAATCCTCTACTCCACTATTTTCATTTCATGACATCACTCTTGTCTATGAAAATTTTAAATATCCCTAAAATCCACAATGAAAATTAAATATACAAGTATAGTAGTTTGTAGATTCTTTTAACTATTCCTATTTGTTCCACCAAGAAAAAAAAACATATTTTCATTAATGGAAAATAAAAGTAGTTACATAGATTATAATTTGTATGTACTTTATACGATCGAATACTAAAAAGTGTGTTATCGACCCACTAGTAACTAACAACCAAATACTTACTCGAAAACCCCCAAATCAGTGATACATGAAGAAACGAAAAGAGGCCTCAAGAATTATGTGCCTCGAGCTCAAAAGAGAAAGCATACTGGAGCACCAAAATAGGAAGGGACATAACCTAGACAATATCCATATCTTGAACAAACTATTAGTAAAGGAAGAAGGAAAGAGAAACCCTCCTCTTAGAATGAAAAGGCCCCTTGCACACTTACAAAGAGATTAACTAGGATGGAGTAGGAAAGAATAGTTGATAACCCCAGGCATAGAAGATATGCATCATTTGGAGAGATTGTTCTATTATTTATAGATATGGGAGAAGGATATGTTATTAAGTTTCCTTATTATGAGTTTTATTTGTGCAGTTCAATCGAATAATGAGGGCATCCCAAAAGAAGAGTAGCCTTATACCTAGTTAATAATTGATTTCAAATCACCAACAACATTCATCTCTTTTAATTTTCGCCAAGACAAAAACATAAAAACTCCTCACGGTGTAATAATTTTTTCCTTGTTGTTCGTATGATCTCTTTCATGCTAATAGAAATGATATTGACATCCATTTTGCATCACAATGTTAGCCTCACACATGCAAATACCTCCCAAAGAGGCACCATAAGATGACCCCATCAAAAAAGTTGAATAGATTTCCCATATAAAAACATACCCTCCTCGGTGGCCTACATTTCGAGGGCCCTATTTCCTGGAGTTAGGAAAAAATATTCATGTAGGATAGCCTAATTCCTATGGAATATTGATTGGAAATGATGACATTTTTACTCCTCCAAATTGCGCCAAAAATTTATAAAGGAAGCACCTTGTAATACTTTCTAAATCATTTTTGAAAAATAAGCATTTATGGAGGATCTACCAACCATTACAAATATATGAGTCGATTTTGACCCTTCATTAAAAATTGAAACTATAAAGGAGCATCCAAGAAAGGCATGTAGCGCTTTTTTGTTTGCTTATCCACATAGAGAGAATTCTTGGTCCTTGTATTCCCCTCCTCATGAAATTCTCCCATGTGAGAATCTCTTTATGTAGGGAAAGGGAAAAAATACATTTTGGTTTTAGAGGGGATTTTGATTTCCACATGTTTTCCAACTAGGCAACACTACTAATAGGCCTGAAGCCCTTTTTAATATAAGAATAAACTTATTCGACCAAAAATTTTCCATCAACTTCTCATCCTCACCATGCAAGGAAATCATCCTTTTAGGACAAAAAGGTTCCTTCTTGGACAAGTGTAATGATATCGCTCCCATTCAGCCTCTAAATAAAGGAGGAATTGAAGCTCTCAGGAGTGTGGCCAATGGGAAGAAGCTAAGGTCAATGTCTGGTAATTCCCAATGTTACCAAGGGATTAAATACCTGGTTTCTAGAGAAATTGAAGGATTAGCACAGACAGAAGCTATTCCCCACACATGCCCTTGATTGCATCCAACATAATGGTGATATTTTTCGTCCCTTCCTATTCCCGCCTAAGATTCCCATATAGCTAGGGTTTGGCTTCAATCATTCTTTGCCAAATGCACAATGCATTCTTGTTTTCTGGTGCTTCCTGACTTACCCAACTAGCTATATTAAGGTTGTTGATATATTTCTCCCTGATCATAACATTCCACACTCTAGAACCATTAACATCTCTCTACATTATTTTTGTAAGAAGAGCAAGGTTGAAATTTTTTGTGTCTCTTAATCCACACCCCCCTTTGAGCATGCTCTTCGACATTAAATCAAGGTGAGAGATATAATATTTCTTTATTTTTCTGACACAACACAACATGAAACAAGCAATCGTGGGATTTCTCCTTTGAATGATAGCTTTTTGTAAAAGAAAGAGATTTATCCAATATATTTAAATTCCTTGTAAAATGTTCTTAAGCATTATTAATTTCACACCGATAGGAAACAATTTAATTTCCCATAGCATCAACTTCTTCTAGAATTTTAGGATCAACCACTCCCAATATTTTTTCTTGTATCTATTTGTATTTAATTGGAAACACTGATAATGAAACTCTCTTATGAGAGATATTACTTTTACCCTGAATAAGTTAGCTATCTGATGCATAGCCACCACTTCTATGTTGTCACATCAGTTTTTACTTCTCCTCATTTATAATAAGCCTCGAAGCCTTGCCAAAATTATAAATCATATGGTGGAATGTCCTCCACTCCCAGAACATAAAAAAATAATATTTGGCATAGATGTTCCTAGGTACGTCTTGTTAGAAAATTATATATTATAGAGCAATGGAACACATAAAACAAGAGAGACACATATATACGTGGTTCACTCAATTTGGGCTATGTCTAGGGAGAAGCATCCAGTCCTTCCTTTCATATTATCCATCAAAATGAAGAGATACAACATACAAAAAATCCGTTGTAATTCCCTCTTCGCTCTCACACAATATCTTCTCTCCTCGCTCAGAATACACATATATATAGCCGCAATACAATTCCCTCATATATAGCTAGGGGTTGACTTCTAGGGTAAAAAGACCATAAATTAAGCATAAGTTCTATCATCATATTTCCACCTAATGAACGTCGGCCCCCTCGACCCCCCTTGCGGCACAAATAACAGGTGGTTTTTCCACCACATTACAAACTGTGGTCCAATGCAGCGATACCTTTGAATAAAGAAGATAATTAGGCTCCACAGTTGGAGACTGATTATAGCAACTCCACTACTGCTTCATTTTCTAGACAATGACTCCACTTTACAACTAATTTTTCCTCATCTTCATCATCATACTTGAAGAGCAATTGAACCTGAGCAAAATCTCAATTTCTCCTTGGTTACAACTTTTCTTAACATATATGCAGGATTCTGGTTGGTGTGTATCTTTTCCAGTTTCAATTGTCCATATTCCAACACTAACTGTATGAAATGGTACTTGAGTTGCATATGTTTAGTCTTGGAATGAAATGCAGAGTTCTTTGCAAGATGCATGGCACTCTGGGCGTCATTCTATAACCTTCCTAACTCCTGCTTCTTACCCTATTCATCGAGAAACCTTAAATCATTTATTTGCTAGCCTCTGTAGCAAGAACATACTCTGCTTTCATCATTGAGAGTGCAACAACACTTTTCAATTTTGAAACCCAACTGATAGTTTTTCCACCTACGATTAACACATAGCTGTGGTACTCCTCCTGTTATCTCTATCACCCACCATATTTACATCAACATATCCCTGTGGAGCAATGTTTGAACCACTAAAGAATAATTATTTCTTTGGGGTACCTCTCAAATACCTGAGAATCCACTTCACCACCATCCAATGTTATTTTCCTGGATTGTTCAGGTACCTTCTTACAACTCCCACTTCATGTGCAATATCAGACCTTGGGAAAACCATTGCATACATTAGGCTTCCAACTGTGAATGCATATGTATCTTTAGACATATAAGCCATTTCTTCTTGTGCGTTGGGACACACCTCCTTACTTAGATTGAAATGGCTAGTGAAAGGTATACTAACTGGTTTTTCATTCTGCATATTAAATATTTTCAAAACCTTTCCTATATACTCACTTTGAGACAATGTTAATTTTTTATTCTTCTTGTCTCTAGTTATTCTCATACCAAGGATTTGTTTTGCAGCACCCAAATTGTTCATTGCAAATGAGTTTGCCAATTTTGTTTTGAGCACATTTATTTCCTGCATGTTAGAACCTACAACAAGCATGTCATCTACATACAATAACAATATAATATAGCTGGTATCATTTTTCCTTTTGAGATAAACACAATGATCAGAGTGAAATCTATTATAACCTTATTTAGACATAAACCTATCAAATTTTAAATACCACTACCTTGGATCCTGTTTTAAGCCATACATGCTCTTCGTAAACATTCACATTATTTTCTCCTTCCCTTTTACCTCATATCCTTGTGGTTGTTGTATATATATCTCTTCCTCTAAATCCCCATGGAGAAAGGTTATCTTTACATCTAACTGCTCATGATGCAAATCTTCAGCTACAACTAGAATTAAAATATTTCTAATTAAATTCACTTTAACAATAGGAGAAAATATCTCATCAATGTCTATACCCTTTTTCTGTGCAAACCCCTTCACCAACAGTCTAGATTTATACCTTTTTCTACCTTCATCTTCTTCCTTCAACCTATAAACACATTTATTTTTCCATTTTGTTTTACCTGCAAGCAACCTGACTATGTCCCAAGTCTGGTTATGTACTAAAGAGTCCATCTCTTCTTTCATGGTTTGTTCCCACTTCTTCCTGGTTTCTACCTGCACTTATTCTTCATAACATTCTGGTTCACAAGAATGAGTCAACAATACATAATATAATGAAGGAGAGTATCGTTCAAGGGGTCTACTATCTTGTTAGATCTTCTAACACCACTTTCAGGTGTTTGAGCTGCTTGTTTCTATTGTGGTTTCAGCTGTTGTTGTTCTACCTGTTCATCATTATGATTTTCAGGAACCCTCACTTTTTTTGTGATCTCATCAAGCACTGTTTATTCTTTGTTTTCTTTTTCCTGTTTCTTTTCCTGCATCTAATCCTTATACAAAACCTTTTCATTCAATATGACATCTCTACTCCTAATGATTTTTTGTTTTTCATAATCATAAATGACATAACCAAAATCATTAACACCATATCTAATAAAGGTACATTTATTTTATTTTTCCTCAAGCTTTCTTCTATTTTCTTTATTAATGTGGAAAAGGGTTTCACAACCAAAAGTCCTTAAAAATGAGTAGTTTACCTTTTTACCTCTCCATGGCTCCTCTGGAATAGCACCATCCAAGGAACTTGAACGCCCTAAATTTATTAGATAAACAATAGTATGTATAGCATCTGGCCAGAATTTTGAAGGAAATCTTGCATGCAATCTCATGCACCTTTCATGCTTCATGATTGCCTTGTTCATCTTTTCTGACACGCCATTTCCTTGTGGTGTTCCTAGAGCTGTCATCTCTCTACGAATTCCATTCTCTAAATAGTACCTATCAAACTCTTTGATGTAATATTCACCTCCATTGTCTGATCTGAGACACTTCAACCTTTTCCCTGTCTCATTTTCAGCTAAAGCTTTCCATTTCTTGAAAGTATCAAATACATGAGATTTATTTTGAATACAATAAATCCAAGTTTTTATGCTGGCATCATCAATAAAAGTAACATAATAACGATAGCCACCAAGAGATGATACCTGAGAAGGTCCCCATACATCTTTATGCACAAGCACTAATTTTTCTCTCTTTTTTCTTACCCAACTATGAGGAATCTGACTCTCTTATGTTTTCCATAAACACAATTCTCACAGAATTATAAATCAACATGCTTCAAACCTGGAAACAAATTTATTGAGTGAAGAATCTGCATCCCCTTCTCATTAATGTGCCCGAGCCTATGATGCCACAACGTCGTATCTGCTTCTGTAGAGGCTAAATCATTAACAAAATTAAAAATACCATTGCATAAATACAATGTACCAACCTTTTCTCCTTTTTCTATTACGAGGGCTTCTTTATTGACCTTCTAGGTTTTATATGTAAAAGTAGTTACACAACCTTCACCTACCAATTGCCCTCTAGAAATTAGATTTTTCTTCATATCTCAAACATGTCTTACCTCCTTCAACATCCATTAATTTCCATTCTGTTTTTTTATGAAAATTGTACCCATTCCAATGATTTTACAAGGTTTATCATCACCCAATCGAACTTGTCCAAAATCTCCTTGAACATAATTATGAAAATGATTCATATCAGGTGTGGCATGGAATGAGGCCCTTGAATCTATCACCCAAGCATCAATAATATTTTCTGATGAAAGAATCAAAGCATCTTCCAACACATCACCTATCACATTCCCTTCATGATTGTTTTCTTCTTGCACGTCTCCTTATTTTCCCTTCCGAGACTTGTTGTATTTCTTCAAGTGTCCTTTCTTCCTCCATTTCCAACACATTATCCCCAATCTAGACTTGGATATTCCTTTCCTTGAATTACTCTCATATCATAGGTTGTTTCCTCTTTCCATTTTTCTTTCCCTAGTCTTTGCAGTCAAAGAATTACTTGATGTCTCACCGGAGATTTTCCATCACATTTCCTCACTAAGGATTGCACCCACAACATCATCAAACTTTAAAGTACTAGATCCAGAGACAGAGCTACTAATGGCGAGAAGTAAACCATTCTAACTTTTTGGAAATGATAATAGAAATAACAGAGCCCTAACTTCATCATCAAAAATTACCCATACAAAACTTAACTATCTCGTAAGCGTATTAAATTCATTTAAATTATCAGCAATAGATCCACTTTCTAATATCTTCATATTAAATAAACGTTTCATAAGAAATACCTCAGTTGAGGCTAAGGATTTTTCATATAGTTTTTCCAATGCCGAAATTAAACCATCTATTGTCATTTCCTTATAAATTTTAAAGGCTACTGACACTACTAGGCATAGTCGTATTGTTCCAAGTGCCTTTCTGTCGAGAATATCCCATTATGTCTCTATCAAACTCATTAGATTATTTGTCTTTGCACTCAATGGTAGGTACAAATCTTTCTGATAAAAGTAATCTTCTATCTGCATCATCCATATCTAGTAGTTTTGGTTGTTAAATTTTTTGACATTAAACCTACTATCTTTCGCGATTTTTCCCACTCGATATAAGAACCCTTCTCTCCTACGCGTCTATTAGCCACATCCACCTTCGAATTTGATACCAGTTGTTAGAAAATTATATATTACATAGAAATGGAATGCATAAAATATTTTATAAATATAAACACAGGAAACACATAAAACAAGAGAGACAGAGATGTATGTGTTTCACCCAATTTGGGCTATGTCCACAGAAAAAAAACCAGTCCTTCCTTTTATATTATACAAGAAAATGAAGAGATGCAACCTACAATAAATCCTTTGTAATTCCATCTTCATGCACACATAATCTCCTCTCTCTTTCTCACTTGGAATACACATCTATATAGACACAATACAATTCCATCATATATAGCGAGGGTTTGCCTTCTACGGGAAAAACCATAAATTAAACATAACTTCAACTGTCAGATTTTTGCGTAATGAACGCTTGCCCCCTTGACCACCCTTGCAGTGAAAATAACGGGTGGCGTTGCCACCCCATTACAAACTGGGGTCCAATGCAGTGATACCTTTGAATAAAGAAGATAATGAGGCTCCACCTTTCATCTGATGATCTTCACTTCTTCCTAATCTCCAATAATGTTTCTACTCAAACGATAAATAAATAATATGAATAACACCTGCAAGAGTGTTCATCCTTATTGTAGTCCCATGGAGATTTGAAAGAAATATGCTTGCCTTCCATTGATCAAAACTGCTAGGTTTGTCGAGTTGATGCATGCCATGATCCTGTTGACATCTCTGTGTGTAAACCCCGCCTTATGGAGAATAATCTTGAGGAATTTGCATGCCAATCAATCATATTCTTTAATTATGTCAATTTTTACAAGACATGACTTCAACCTACCACGTTTCATTGAATGTATGCATTGTTAAGCTATGATGATTGCATCTTCTATCAATATACTGGGTAGGAACCCAAAATTTTCCTGTGTAATATGATGAGATAAAATCTGCATTATTCTATTGGTAGTTAGTTTGGAGATCATCTTATATGCAAAATTAAGAAAATTGGTCTAAAATCAGAGAAGGTAGAGGGATTAAAGATTTTAGGAATTAGAGAAATGAAGGTTGCATTGATAGCACCTAAAACAAAGCCCATTTGACAAGATTCTTCCACCATGTCTAAGAGATCTGACGACATTGCTTCAAAGAAATGAATGGATAACTTTAAAAGCCAATCGTTCAAGCTAGGTATTTTTACCCTTACTATTGATTTTGTAACCACCTTTAATTCTACCATTGTAATAATCTGATCTACAATCTCAAAACCTTCCATGCTAACCATGTGTGGGAAGAGATTGGAAAAACCTGGTTGTTCAACAAAATTAGGCTCCTCCATAGCACTAAATTGTTTGTTGATGAAACAAACAACCTTATTTTTAATTTCCCTTTGTGTGGAAATAACCTTATTATCCCTATCTATAATATGCCAAATGGATTTTTCTCTTTTTCATATCAAAGCCACACTGTGGAAGAAAAATGTGTTCTTGTCTCCTTCAGCAACCCATGAATTCTACTCTTCAACCTCCATTCATCCTCTTGAAACTTCAATATTTTGTATTTTCTAACCATTAGTTCAAATAATGCCTTCTTAGTGTGGTTAGCAAATAAATTTGCATCTCCATGACTATTAAGAGATGTTATCTCCCGATATGCGTCTTCTAGTTCTCTGGATTGTTCTTTATCCCAAGTTATTACCCATGATTTCACTACCTTCTTAATCATTTTCATCTTGTAAGTGAGCTTCTCCATTTTGTATATGGGAAAAATATCAAAGGGAAGATACCACGAGGATTTGACTAATTTTCTAACATCCTCATTTTGAAGCTACAAGTGATTGAATTTAAATGTTGAAAATGAAGACTCATTCTCACTTATCCACTACATGAATATTGCAGCATGATCTCATATTAATGTGAAATGTGAATGTGACAAGACGTTATGAATTCTTTCATATGCATATGAATGCACTAGAAACCTATCAAATCTTTTATCCACACCTTTAGCTCCACTTCGTTTGTTCCTCCATGTTTGACATATTAGCGAGGGGATGATGTCCATGAGAAAATTATGTTGGAATTGTTCTTAATGTATGTTGAAACTGGGTCCTTCATGCATTTTATCCCCCAAGTCTCCACATTTCCCATGGTCGGGTTTAGATACCCCACAAAAATAAGGGATTGAATGTCCCAAAGTCTATTGGATTCAAATATATGCCAAAATCATTTACAATTTGAATATGTCACATATATATTAAGAATGTGCAAGAAAATATGAGATGCCCAAAAGTATCGAATCAAAATAATCTCGAAAAAGGATTTAATTGCTTTGAAGGAGGAATATTGAGGATTCCACATTGCAACCAATACCCCAGAATGACCTCAAGCACACATTGCAAAAACCTCCCATGCTAGGAAAATTATGACGTGAAGGTATCATACTTTTTCTTTATTTGTCATTTTCTTTTGAGAAAGAATCAGATTTGGATTCTTAGAGTGAATAATGTTGCAGAGGGATATTCTTTTAATGGGTGATCCCAAGCTGCTAACAATGAGAGACATGATCATCATTAAGGGATAATGTCAGCGAGAATTTCCCGACTAATGACCCATACAATTGAAGAATCCATTGAACTTTGATTACCACTAGAGCTACATGGATCAAGCGAATGATAAAGAGCCTCTTCCATAGACTCCAAAAAACAAGACTTGAGATCGAATGAAGTCCTGGTAAAACTATATATACTCTTATATTTATCACCCTTCTTCCTATGGGATGACCAATTTTTCTAGAGTTTATACCTAGCCAATACCTCATGCTCTTGGAAGAAATGCTTATTATTTTCAAGGTTTCCAAAGCCGTAGATTCCTCATGAGCCAAGAGAAATAGTTCTAAATACTGTGAAAGAGGTGTGTTGGTTGGTGAAATTTACTTATCTCACCCTATACTTACGTTGAATTATTCTACCTTAACCTATGTTTTCCAACTTGAATTAAGCCTTTTACATATGGTTCCTGGTTCCTTTTAATGATTTTCTTGGATATGGATTATATAATATTATCATTTGTTAAAAAGATTAAATAGGATTTTATGTTTTCATGTAACTTATTAATTTACATCTCCTTGTGGCTTGATAAGTATTAGTCATTAATCGAAGTCGAAGTTGTTGGTGGAGGATCTCGATATTCCAATACTCACTATGGTTCCTGGGTTACACTTCGACAACCGACCGATTCGGTGAAGATTGCATCCAAATATATCACAGTTGTCGATAGGAAATGCCGTGCACCTCCCATTGGAGGTTTGTTACATTTCCTATATAGATCTTGGAGCTTTATGGGTATTCTAAAGATGGAGGTCAGTCACCATCTACTACAGCTTTTGTTAAGTTGATTCACTATGGCCAAGAGTTGATGGAATATGTGTAAATTAGGGTTATGTAATAGGATAGGTTAGCGATATTGTGGAAGACTTTGGAACTTTTGTACTTTTTGCATTTGTATCACCATATCCCTCTCGAGCTAGATCCATCGTTTTTTCATGTATATTTCTAGAGACCTTTGATTCTTTTAATAAAAAGGAGTTAACTTTAGTTTCTATCTATTGTTCTTGTTATTCCTTGTAATGGTAACCTTGCTCATATAAGTTCAGCATTTTCTTAGATGGAAAATGAGTTGGTTGGCCAGGGCCTAGCCAAGCCATATTGTTCTCCCTATCTTATAGTTGTGTGCATTAGGTATAGGAGTGAGTGGTTCGAAGGTTGCTTTCTTTGTGTTGAGCATGCAGGTTTCATAATACTCTTTTGGTTATATTTATTCCATTGCGTGATCTCAGATCTGAGGGTTTTTTGTGTGCTTCATTTTAGACTAATAATTCCTATTTATTTCCCTAAGCATCACAATGCTTCCTTTTCTTATGAGAAATATTTTCTTGAATCATTTCTGAATGATAGTCACAGTTGCAGATTTTGATGATTTCAGTTATGTTCAAAGATTTATTTCCTTATTGAAAGCATACTCTTATTGAAATATAAATTGTAATTGTGTGATGGTATTAATCCATCTGTGTATAATATTATGCTCAAATTATATCACTTTCCTTAACGAATGATCGTGGATCATCTTTTTGAGTACATGAATCGTGGATGTTGTTTTCTGAATCGAGGACTGAGAAATAAAGGCTTTTTTGTTAACACTGAATTCGTTGATATGAAGGGCATATAACACACTGTGATAAATGCTCAAAGAGGGTTTGAGTTTGGAATATTTAAGAATTTATTCTTTATTTAAACACGAGAGTTTATCATCTATTGAATCTGATAGAATTTCCATTGATCTTTGCAATTTATCTTTTCGAACTGAATTTTGCATTTTATTTGGTATTTCTTTGGTTACAACTTAAGTTAAGTTTTCCTTTTGCATTTATCAATTTCATGCTTGATGAACATAACGTATTGATTTATAAATTAAGGAATTAAGGGTTGTTGAGTGTAGGTTTCTTCTAGTACAAGAACATAATAGTACTAGTAGAGGAATAGAGTAGTTCTGGTACAGGAACAAACTTGTTCTGGTACAGGAACGGACTTGTTCTGCTACAAGAACAGACTTGTTTTGAGTACAAGAATAAGACTATCCCTGTATAGGAATAATATCTCTCTCGTACAGGAGGCAAGATTGATTATAGAGTAGAATATAAATTCCCAATGTTTTACTAACAGTGGAGCTTAGTTGGAGGAACATTTTTTTTTCTGTTTGAATTCTTTTTTAATTTATTGAATGGCATGCTTCATTTCATTCAACAAATTATTTGGTTAATTCTTTTGAGTGAATCTATTTTCTAGAGTGGAGTGGTGTCATTTTATTTGCAAGTGCAAGGATTGGAAGGTTTTCCTCGTAATTTGTTCTTTATGATTCTGCATGATTCAATTATTGGAATAGAAGTAGGATTTGTAGGGTTAAATCCAGAATATTTTGCATTTCCCGTGCTATGCCTCAAAGCTTATGCAGCCATGGTTTGACAACTAAATTTTGATGGAATTAAAATAAACTGTAATTCCATCATGCAACATTTTGGCGTAGTTGTTGGGGAGGCGTTGAAATAATTCTAGTAAAACTTTATTTCTTTTTTCTGCAATAGGGCTAAGTCTGATTTATTTTTTAATGCATTGTGCTTCTATTTGATCACTGTAATTGATTTCTGTCTTGTATACATATTTTTTTCTTTCAACTATAGCATTTTATTTGGTTTGTTTCAACAAGTTTTTCTTCCAATTTCATTTGTTATTTCCAGCTGATTTATTTTAAAATCTATGACTAGGAGAGGTAGGGGTCTGAAGCCAAATAAGGGAAAAGGAAACAATGATAAATTAGAAAATTTTTCTCATGTTGGGACTTCTATTGTAGCCAAAAATTCCAAGCTAACACAAACCGACCATGCAGGTACTATTCATCACGACTCTAGAAACAGTAGTAGAGGAATTTCACAACCGGTGGGAAGGAAGAAGGAGACTACTTGGGCCCAAAAGATTAATTTGAACCATAGTCAAACTTCACATTTTGTTGGGAGTGGCATGATTGGAGGAAGGAAAATGGTATATCATGAACATCATGTTGAGGGGACTGGTCAGAATCAACTAACAAAATAGGAGACTACTTTCGGGTTTCCGATTGTGGATTCACATGCAATAGCTAAAATGAAGAATTTTCCACAATCTATTCTTCCCCATTTCCATGGTAAAGTGCATGAAGATCCAAATTATTTTATATTTGAATTTGATATACTATGTAGGAGGTACGACTATTCATCAAATGCCTAGAATCTAAAACTTTTCCCTACAACTCTCAACGATTCATCTTTATGCTCATTCATGGGACTAGGAAGGAATACTATAGCTTCTTGGGTTTCTATCTTTATGCTCATTCATGGGACTAGGAAGGAATACTATAGCTTCTTGGGAGAAACCAAAGAGGGTGTTTTTAACTAAATATTAGGAATATTGCAAGATGAGAGAGATGTAGGATGATAATTTCATTATTGCACAAGGTGAAGATTATACTTTGGAATATTATTTAGAAATATTTTTATATATCCTTCATAGGTCAAAACATAAATTTGATCTAAGTATTGTTAGAACCTTGCTTTTGCGAGGAGTTACTAATGATGCTAGATATAATTTGAACTTTTTAGGACAAGGAGATATTGCTCAAAAGTCTTTTGATTAGATTTGTGACTTGTGCAGGAATGTCTCATGAAGTTATTTTATAAATAGAAAATTTGGATCTACAAATGTTGTGATCATTGTGTTGGAAAATAAAATGGATAATAAGAAAACTAAATTATGAAGAATATTAGTAAATAGATAGATTCTTTAAAATGTTAGAAAAAAATAGTAGAAGAACAAAAGATATTTTTAAAGAATAGTAGAAGAACAAAAGATATTTTTAAAGAAGAGTTTCAGCTTAAATCACATATAGAAAACCTTTGTCGATGAGTTTTGAACAGTTTTGAACCAACTAGTGTGGTTCATTGTCAAGACAAGTTGAGGAGTTAGATCATGGCTGTAAGTTAAATAGGGAGAGAAACCATTAACAACTATATAAAAAACTACTAGATTATATAATAATATTATAATGTTAATTATAGTCAAAGTAACCAATTTCCTTCTTAATAAATAATTCAATAATTTATATATTATAATATATTATATAATTGAATCTTATTCTATTTCCTTTGTTTATAAATTTAGTTATTAAATTCATTTATTCAATTCTTTTAAATTTATTTAATCATTTAAATCAAATAGGGATAAGATAAAATCAATCTTGGTCAGGTAAAGGGGTTACTTTATCATTTTATTTATAAATATTATTTGGTTATTAAGTTAATTTATTGAATTCTTTTTAATAAATTCATTTAAATATAATAGGGAAACGATATAGACAATGTAGGTGGTTATTTTTTTAAACGATATAGTCAATGTAGGGAAAGGATATAGACAATGTAGGTGGTTAATTTTATTTTTTTGGATTTAAATGATTAAATTCATTAAAAATAATTCAATAAATTAAATTAATAACCAAATAATATTTATAAATAAAATGATAAAGTAACACCTTTACCTGACAAAGATTGATTATATCTTATCCCTGTTTGATTTAAATGATTAAATAAATTAAAAAGAATTGAATAAATTAATTTAATAACCAAATTTATAAATAAAAGGAAATAGAATAAGATTTAATTATATAATATATTATAATATACAAATTATTGAATTATTTATTAAGAAGGAAATCAGTTACTTTAACTATAATCAACATTATAATATTATTATATAATCTAGCTGTTTTTTATATAGCTGTTAATGGTCACGCCTAGCCGTTTGGAAGATCTGCTCTCCCTATTTAGCTTGCAGCCATGATCTGACTCCTCAACTTGTCCTAACAATGAACCACACTAGTTGGTTCGAAACGCGTCGACAAAGGTTTTCTACAGGTGATTCACATCGAAACTCTTCTTAAAAATTGTTATGGATCATAGAAGCCTCAATTCAACAACGAAAGACATTGTTTATTTGTTATCTGAAATGTGGGAAAAACCATATTTTACGTGAATGTCCTGCAGACATTAAGAGTGTTAATAATTGTGAGATATGTATAGTGAAGCACCTTACCAAAGAATTCCCTTCTATATCGGGATTAAAAGAAGCATTTGAAGGAAAGCATCAAGATCGTGAGCCATTGCATGTTATCAGAATATCGAAAGCATGGCCTTGGGTACATATAGGTGTGACTCTTGAACATGCACCATATTTTTCTATTTAATGCACCACAATATTCATATCAAAATAAAAATTACCCACAATATTAGCAACATGGCCATCATTTCCAGTATGGGAAATCTCCCCCTCCTTAGCAACAAGGATGGAGGGGGACACTACACGTTCATTATTCCTATCTCGCACCTACACAGTCATATCCTACATCATATGCACCTTATCCTATGACACAACCTACATTACCAATAGCCTTGCCTCATCAAACTCAGGCTATGCCACCATTACCATTACCACCAGCCTTTCGACCACCTCAACTACCTACACAACCAGTACCAAACCTAAATAAAAAACTGGTGTGAATGATTCATTCTATTGGACCACTTCCTTTCCTTGTTTATCATACCATGCTAGTTGAGTTTAATGACGTCCAGCTGAGATCAGGAAGGTAGTAAATTCAAAAAAGAAAAAACAAAAACAACTTATGGTGATCATTAAGGATAGAAGTGAGGAGGAAATCCCTAACCATTTGAACAAATATTTCACCATTCAACCTATTCCCATACACTCAAAGCCCTTATCTTCTTCTTCACAAAATACTCCCTTTCTAGAGAGACAGATCCCAGATAAAGGTGACCCTACTCCTAAGTATAACCTGGTTTCTGAGCTTACGAATATTGGTATAAATGTCCCTTTGCTTCAGGCTATTAAATAAATCCCTAGTTGTACTAAGATCGTTGAGGAAATTTGTCTTAAAAAGCCAGGGAGGAAGAGATTTTAACCTCACACTATCCAATTTGTTGGAAGAGTAGCTAGGTTAATGACATGATTTGTTCGAATGGAAAAATATACCAATCATGTAAACCCAGTTGTTTCTATTCAAATAGGTGATGTAATTGTCTCCAATGTATTCAAAGATCTTGGAGCATCCATCAGTGTTATGACTAGGGACACTGTGGAGCAACTTTAGTTGACTCACATCCTTCCTACCCATATTATTCTTAAAATTGCTGATAGATCTAAAATCAAGCCAGATGGTAGTTGGATGATGTGGTTGTGTTGATTGATTCATGGGAGTATCTCGTGGATTTTATTGTGTTACAACCAAAAAATCCTATTGGGGGACACCCTTTGATTTTGGGATGACCATTGATTGCTACAACAGATGCCTATATAGGCTGTCACACATGTGATCTGTATATTTCCCATGGAGATGCTAGGAAAAAGGTCACCTTATACCCACCCGCCAGATCTATCCAAGAGCTTCGAGATACCTTGTGGTTGGATTATTATAGTACTGATGAATAGAATTGATATGTTTCCTTAATTCATCGGTATACAAACTTGATTAAGGAGGGTGTGATTCGAGATTTCTTGAATAAACTGGACACATTGATAAGTTTTGAATCACTTCACCAGATTTTTAGCCAAGGTTTTCAGGAAAATTATGATCCCAAAACCTTACCTTCATCACTACAGAGTTTAGAATCCTTCACCAAAATTGATGAGTGTGATACTACCCTTGTTGACATTAGTCTAGGAAAATACTTATGTATTAGCTGAGACCTAGGCAAATCCCAACAAGAGCAGCTTGTGAGCTTTTTACGAGACCATATTGGTGCCTTTGCATAGTTACGAGGATATGAAGGGCATCCCTCCTAAAACTTGTATGCACCACATTTATAATCAAGAAGGGGACTCACGTATCTAACAACACCAAGGGCGTATGAATCCTGCACTAAGAGAAATTGCTAAAGAAGAATTACAAAATCTCTTAGATGTCAATTTTATCTATCTTATATACGATAGTCAGTGGGAATCCCCATTGGTGATACTTCCAAAAAAATACGGGAGATGGCATATTTGTATTGATTATAGAGAATTAAACAAATTCACTCTCAAGGATTACTTTCCTCTTCCCTTCATTGATTAGGTGCTAGATACCCTTGCGAGTAAAAAGTACTTCTCATTTTTATATGGATTCAGTGGTTATATAGAAATACAAATCTCACTTGAGGATTAGGACAAGACCACCTTCACTTGTCCATGGGGTACATTCACTTATCGAGTGCTTCCTTTTAGAATTTGTAATGCCTTGATTACCTTTCAAAGGGATGTCTTGGCTATTTTTGTTGACCTCAAGTGTGTAGAGTTTTACATTAAAATTTAGAAATGGTACTTCATCAATGTCAAGAAGCTTGCCTTTGCTTAAGTGATAAGAAGTGTAGATTAATGTGCAAAGTAGGAGTGGTTCTTGGCCATTTTATCTCTAAAAAGGATATCCAGGTAGATCCAAACGAAATATAATTTATTACACGTCTTCATGCGCCCAAAGCAAAAAGGGCAGTGAGATGATTCCTTGGACATGTGGGTTATTACTGAAGATTCATTGAAATTTTTTATAGGATAGCGACTCCTATTTTTTAATTATTAGCTAAGGATAGAAACTTCTCCTCGACTAAGGCTTGCTAATAAGGTTTTGAGAATTTGAAGGAAAAAACCATACATGTGATGATCCTTACTATTGAAACAAGAATGATGTAACTCCCAATGCTACCAACTTTAATTATCAACCCTGGGTTCGTACAAACTTAAGAGGTATTGGCACTATATTTTCAACATACAAGGTATCCTTCTTTAGCTTTCATGACGTAATGGATTGAATGTAATGAAATCAAATCCTAAAAAAAATGCATAAATTGAAATGTTACTTTGAAAATAAATTAATCCTAGGAAAGAACAACAATTTATAATTGAAATCCTAAGAGCATCAATTTAAATAAATAGGCCTAATCTACTTTTCAAAAAGGCATGTCCTATTTGGTGTTTTGTCCTTCCTCAATCACGGATTTAGAGCATAGGGCTCATGATTCAACCCTAAGGTACAAAAACTAATATTTTTGAGAAAATATAGGAAAGTATATACATGCTAGAAGAGTGGTACAATAAGTTACGACTGCTGCTACACGAAGTTACAGGCTGCTATAGGAAGATATAATTCACCAAATGACCAAGAAAATCAAATACAAATTGGATGGTACAATTTTTTTTATTTAATATGATTTCATAGGTATCCATTACAAGTGGAATCACTCAAAAACACCGCTTCTAACAGATGCTAAAAAATAACAGAAAATTACTAGTCTAATATCTAGAAATTCGAGAACTAGTGAGTTAGTTAATCTATCAAATGCCTAACCTATTCAACTGAAAATTCAATGGAGTAATTTTTTTTATTAAATTAAATTTTTTTCATGATATAATGCAAGTGTAATCAACTCAATTGAAGCTCATTAGCATGCTCTAAGAAATAGCATAAAATTACTACTATTTTCCAAAAGGGACTTGCAGAAATTTAGATTTGGGAATAAGAAAACTAATCCAAATAGATAAATGATTACTATGAGCTCCCAAAGAGGTTTGAAGGATGAAATAATGTTTGTGTTCCTACAAAATAACTTACTTCAACCATTTAACCCAATCCTACAACAAGAAATCATCAATACTAAATGAAAAAATAGGAAAAAAACATGAACAAGAGATGCATGTGAATAAGAAGGGATAATAAGAAATGTAAATTATACAAAAGGGCTTTGAGGCTCCTCGGATGGAAAATCCTAAGGAAAATAAGAGTAATATGAAGGAAACAAATATTTATAAGATAAACATGGCACCAATCTTTATTATTTCCATCAATAGAATTACATCTCTGAAAGAAACGAAAGTGGAGCTACAAAAATACAAGTGTTCTCCACAAGAAGACTAAGAAAAACCAACTCCTAGGGGGAAATTAGAATTGGTACTTATAGAAAATTATTAGGAATAATTATACATGAAAGGAGGAATCGTTCCCCTCCAAAATCCCTCAAATAGTGGATCTAGCTCCCCACACTAGGAATTTGAATTAAATGATAGGGAACACATTCCTAGATTTTCTCAATCATTGGAGCTTAAGAATTTGTGCATGATTTCATGATATCTTGTTCATTTATTATCCAATATTTATCCTTCTGTAGTAGGGATAAATTCCCTTAATTATCTCCTCCTCCAAATCTTCATAATTTTCCCAATATTCTCACAATATTCTACCATCCTAATGAACATATTAAAGCTAAAACAAAATTAGTGTAGAAGGATAGGTTTAATATAGCCTTATTGTGCCTAAGAAAAGTTAGACAGGCCTTAAATTGTGTCTAATTTTGAGGCCTGTCATACCACCTAGTGAAATTTTTGCTCATCCTTTGAGCAGCATATCCATCCTCCTTGCCCAGTTGTTCTTCATGTATGATGACATGTTTCATTCTTTGTTTGCTCATCTATTTGATGCTCTTTATACTTCTCTTCTGTCTATATGAGTTTTATATTTGAGAAAAACACATTGTTTTTTGTTCATCTTCTTGGCCACTTGGGTCATGTAAATTGACTGCAAACTCAAGTGTAATCCCATCATCATACCCCCTTACCTTTTGTTTGCACCCTTTCCATTTCATTTGAATATTTCCTTTCTCCCCAAGGATCTAGTGGTTGTTCTGGGTGAAATTTTCCCTCATGTAGCACTCTATTAGCTTCCTGTAGTAGCTTCTTGGCCTTCCTATAATGCTACAAGATCTTCCTCTAGCAATTATAGTCTTCTCGTAGCGATCCATAGAAAGCTGAAATTTGATTTTTTAGCTACTGGGATGATGGTGAGTCGTGAGTACATGAGTTACACACAACTGGAATCCTATAGAAACTAATTTTTTCATGCCAAGAGGTGGTGGGTCCACCTTTTATTCTTTTATTTATTCTATTTATTTACATTTTATTTGTATTTTTTCATTATTTTTTTTTTTTCTTTATTTCAACATTTCTCTATTTTTTCCATTGCATGAAAAATATACTCAAAGTTCTTTGAGTTAACTAAGTTCACCCTCACCTACCCCTTCAAACTCATTGCCTTCCATCATGACTAAATGATTACATCCCACTTTCTCAATTCCTCTTCACTTATGTCTTTTCCTATTTCCCATGTGTGGGTGTCTTCGTGGAAAAGTGAAGTTAATTGCTAGATAAGTCCAAGGATTCTCTACCACTAATTTTGGCTTATGAAAAAAATCATTCATACACTTACAACACTTGTTGAGGTAAAATAAGTCAGTAGGAGAGGTTTTCAAGATTTCATACCTCGACCTTACCATTGATGTATTTTTTCAGGTGATATTGAGGTTGTTGATATGATCTTTTAAGCTGACTTTAGTGCTTCTAAAATTGCTAATGATGTCCCTTTGGTGGTTTCATGCTACTCCTGAACAAAGGTAATTTCTGATATGTTGGCTTCATGAGTTTTCATCTTCTTATGCTTTTTATCCATGCATTGGCTTTGCTTTGGAATCTCTCTTGAAGTGTCCTTGGTTGATTGAAGTTAACATTGTAGGTATTTTTGATGGTGGATCAAATTGCTACTATCTGAGATGATTAGCGACCCTGTAGCAACCTTGCCTAAGTTTTTTGGCTTCCCAAGATCGAGGACATGATCCCTTGTTGCTTCATGTTGGTCAATTATTCATTGTAGTGGTTTTGATTGTGGTTCTAGAGGGCTTGTGCGGAATGCTACAAGACTGTGTGTCTTCCTATATCAGTTAAATAAAGCCTTCTAGGATAATTATTTCCTTCAGGTGATACCTTTGAAAATACTGATACTTCATGAGTAATCTTTTGACAAGGATTAAAGGCCTTTTTTGTGGTGGAAGGGATGGAAGTATGGGTGAAAATGAATATTTTTTATGGATAGGGATGAAAATGAGAGTGGAGAAGAGGTCAATTGGTATGGAAAATGAATGATGAGGCTATGTTGGACCTATCACAACCTTCCGTAAGGAAAACATGATCTATTAACCCCTTTCTCTAATTGGATTGCCTCCTGTAGCTTCTTCTCATCCATCCTGTAGAAATTGAGAACTTCATCTACCATTTCAAGACAACCTGCTGTAGAAAACATGTTCTATGAATATCTCTCGAATGGTAGACTAGATTGATGTGAAACATGGTGGGCATGTTTCCATCATCCCTATGCATCTCCCCATGAAATAGATCAATAAATTTATGCATATATATATATATATACATATATATATATATCTATATATATATACATATATATATATATATATATATACATATATATATATATATACATATATATATATATATATACATATATATATATATATATATACATATATATATATATATATATACATATATATATATATATATATATATAATAAAAGCAGTTGTAGCTGACGGAGGTCAATTTCTCAAAAAGCATGCACCAAAATTTCTTGAAATTACTTGGAGATATTACCATCATCCATATGCATATACCTCTGAAATACCTCATCAAATGGATGCACAGGTTTCAAGATATGACAAAAATAATTTTCTTCTCTATGCATTTTGGCTTCCTGTAGAAAAATAGAGTCTTCTTGTAGCATTTTATGACAAGAAGTAAAATGAATGGGAAAATCTTGGGAATGATGGGTAGATGACAAAAATAGACGAGGGTGATGGATTAGCATGGGCTTTGTCCTTCTCAAGCACCTGAGCAAAGGAAGAGAAAGTCCAAGTTTTCCTTCATTTGACTAGGATTTTGATAAACTTTTATTTTGGTACCTAATTTGTTTTTGTTGCTTACAGAGGTTGGGGAGAACCTACATTCATCAGAGATATACATGGACCAAAGGAATTTTTTTTTTTCATTTCTTTTCTTTTAGACCTACTGGCTGCCTCAATGAGGTTTTCAACTAGTAGGTCTACCTAGGGGTTTCAAAGGAGGTTTTCACCTTGTATATCTTATTTTTCTCTCTTTTATTTTTTATTTTCTTTTTTTCCCAACCCATTGACCATCTCATGTAGGTTTTCAATTAATGAGCCAATATATGGTGCCTCAAAGGAGGTTTTCGCCTGAGATTTTATTTTTTTCTCTTTTTTTCAATTTTTTTTCTATCCTACTTTACTTCAAAAAAACAAAATCATTTTCACGTGTATGAATACTTCCAATGGAGCCACTTGCATAACATGATGACAGATGAAATCATGTGTAGGCTTGAAAAATATGCTTTGACATGTACCTGAATGTGAGATACCAACTTCTTTAACTAAAATGAGATAAAAAATTGTTGAAGAAGAGTGGGATGCTGCAACCATATTTCAATATAGTTGTGACGCCTTTGGTCCACTTGTTGATTTGGATCATCTTGGATATCTTCTTCTTCCATGAAATTCATATCTTATTCTTTTTTCTAATTATTCTCCTAAACACATAGAGGAGCTAATGGTGAACGTGATATAACTTTCTCAATCTCTGATTCTGATGTCTACTCTTCATCAAGTGCATCCCATGATTATTTGGTCTTCTCATTTGAATCTTATTTTTCTACATGGTTTTCTTCAATGACATCAAGATAATATACCTTTTTAAATACTCTTCCTGAGTTAATATTAATACCATTGAGATCAAAATGATATGTTAGGAAGTGTTGTACCTCAACATTGTATGTGGGTTGAGTTACTTCCTTGTGTGGGTTTGGAGATGGTGGTACATGTAGTTGAGTGGGAGTGGATCTTTGAGATGGATGTGGTTAAGGTTGTGGTTGAGGTGGAGTTGGATGGTATGGATAGCATGGAGTTGGGTATGGAGGATATTGAGGAAAACATTGAGGATATTGTGGATTTATTTCATAAGTTCCTTGCCAACCTTTTGGCCAATATTGGTTTTCGGGTTGAGATGGCCTAGGTTGCGAAGGACAGGGTGTGTTCAGATTAATTTGATATAGATGTGCATAAGCTTGAAACTGTTAATTAGGCTCTTGAATCATACTAGTTTGATTAGGATGCCGTGGTCCTCTTGGAGCTACATGACATAGTTCCTTTGTGATTGACTTGCCCCATTTCCCTATTGGTAAACTTCCTTCAACCTGGGTAATGAGGGGAAATATTTAATAACATGTGATTCTGTGTGGACAAAACAAATATCAACATCTTATTTTTCCTCATATTGCATTCTTAACATTTCTACTTGTTCACTTAGATTACTAAGAATTTATGTTTTAAACTTATCAAGCAAATTTCCAAGTTTACCTTGACTTGTCAATATTAATGTTGATTTACTTACTCTTGCCCTTCCTCTTGATATGTGTTTACGTGTTTCACAAATTTCTTCAAATGATAATTGGTATACATCACCTTTACTCATCAAATCAAGGAGATACATCCACGCATCTCTAATTATTCTAAGTAAGAGGTTTTTTTTGTGTGTCACATCCCAAATGATGTAATTTTTCCCTCTTAACATTATACATGAACCTATCTATTAGATACTCAAGGCTCTCATCTTTTGTTTGATTAATTCTAAATATTTCTTCTTTAAGATCATGATCCTTATATTTTCTATAAATATTTGTTGCATATCATGCCATGATATTATTGAATTAGTCCCTAAACTCATGAACCATTTAAGAGCTCTATCTTTCAATGTTTCTAAAAACAATCTCAACGTTTGAGTGTTTATTAAGTAACCATAAGATCTATAAACATTAGAATTCAAAGACAAAGGTTTCTAAATCCTCTGAAATTAGACAATGAAAGTTTGGAAGAAAATATGGAGGGGCATTTTTCATGTGCACACTAAAATTAGTATCTTGGATGGGAAATCCAAGAGGATGTTCCTCATTGTCATCACTTCCATCCATTTCTTCTACCTTTAATGTCACCTCTTCTTCTTCAACCAAAAAAAGTGGATGATGGTGTGGCTCTTACTACACCACGTCATCAAATGGTGGGGGGGTGGTGTTGGCGAATTATTATTTTATTTTATTTTTTATAAAAAAGTTGAATTATATTGCTAATGCAATGCAAGATTTCTAATGCAATTTTTCTGTTTTTTTAGAAAGTAAAAATAAATGAATCAGCCAGGGAAGAAAAAAATTCATACTTTGACACCTCCCTGACAACGATGCCAAAAAGCGATCAACCTTAGTATTGCAACAAGAATGTTGGAACTTCTAAGGCTATGAACTTTAATTATGAACCTAAGGTACATACAAACTTAAGAGGTATCGGCACTATATTTTCAAAATACAAGGTGTCCTTCTTTCACTTTCATGTCGTAATGGATTGAATGTAGGGAAATCAAATCCTAAACAAAATGCATAAATGGAGATGTTACTTTGAAAATAAATTAATCCTAGGCAAGAACAACAATTTGCAATTGAAATCCTAAGAGCATGAATTAATATAAATAGGCCTAATCTACTTTTTAAAAATGCATGTCCTAATTGTAGTTTTATTCTTCCTTATATATGTGTTAGAAGAGTGCTACAGGAAGGTACACGTGTTGCTACAGGAAGTTATAGGCCGCTATAGGAAGTTACAGGATGTGCTACAGGAAGATATAATTCACCGAATGACCAAGAAAATAAAATCCAAATTGGATGGGACAAATATTTTTATTGAATAGGATGTCTTAGGTCTCCATTACAAGTGAAATCACTTAAAAATACCTCTATTAGTAGATGCTAAAAAATACCAGAAAATTACTAGTCTAAAATCTAGAAGATCGAGAACTAGTGATCTAGTCAATCTATTAAATGCCTAACCTAATCAAGTGAAAATGCAATGGGGTAATTTTTTTTTAAATTAATTTTTTTTATGATCTAATGCAAGTGGAATAAACTCAATTCAAGCTCATTAGCATGTTCTAAAAAGTATCAGAAAATTACTACTATTTGCCACAAGGGACTTCTAGCAATTTATATTTGGGAATAAGTAAACTAATCTAAGTAGTTCAATGATTAATATGACCTTAAAAATATTTTAGAAGGATGAAATCATGCTTTTGATCCTGTAAAATAACTCCAACCATTTCACCAAATCCTACAACAAGAAATCATCAATACTAAATGCAAAAATAGGAAAAAATAAAGAACAAGAGATGCATGTGAATAAGAAGCGAAAAGAGGAAAATTAAATTATAAAAAAGTTCTCTAAGGTTCCTAGGATGGGAAAGCCCTAGGAAAATCATATTCGTATGAAGGATATGAATATGTAGAAGTTGAACATGGCACCAATTGTTATTATTGCCATCAATATAATTACATCCCTGCAAGAAATGAAAGTGGAGCTGCAAAAATACAGGTGGTATCCACAAGAAGTCTAAGAAACCCTAGAATAAGATTCAAATTCGTACTTATAAAAAATTATTAAGAATCATTCTCCACGAAAGAAGGAAGCTCTCCCCTCCAAAATCCCTAAAACAGTGGATCTAGTTCCCTGCACTAGGAATTTGGATTCAATGACACAAAACACATTCCTCGATTTTCTCAATCATTGGAGCTCCAAATTTTTTGCATGATTTAATGATATCTCATTGATTTATTATCCAATATTGACCCTCATGTAGTAGGGAGCAAGTCCCTATATTATCTCCTTTTATGAATCTTCATAATTTGCCCAATATTCTCACAATTTTCTACAAAAATAAATAATATTAGGCACAAATATGAAATCATCTCTAAACCCCTTTAATGAACATATTAAAGCTAAAAAAAGATTATTAAGTGTATAAAGAGAGTTTTAATATAGCCTTCATGAACCTAAGAAAGGTTAGATGGGTCTTAATTTGTCTCTAATTTGGAGGCCCATCAATACGTACTAGTCTTGAGGTGGCCTAATTGGTCCCTTCAATTTCATATTTCCTTAGATGCCTTAGATATTTCTATTGGTGCAACCTCAGGACAAGAAGAAAACCAACAATCCCATGCAATCTACTTCATTAGTAAAAAATTTCCACCTACTAAATTGAATTATACAGTGACTCAGAAAGAGTTTATGGTTGTGATATTTGCTTTTAATAAATGCAGTCACTACATTACCGGTTATGAAGTAGTTATACATATAGATCATTCTGTCATAAAATATTTAATCAAAAACCTTTGACTAGTGGTAGGGTGACTAGGTGGTTACTTTTACTACTAGAATTTAACGTTACTATAATCAATAGGCCAGGAAAATCAAATGTTGTAGCTAATTACTTTCTAAATTAAATAACCCTGGAAAAATAATTCTTGTAGATGACTCATTTCATGATGAAGATATTTTTATTGTATCAACAAATTTTCCATGGTTAGATGATATAGTTAGTTATCTAGTCACAAGAAAATTATATAGAAAAATGCTTGATATTCCTGGATTCAGGGAGACTCTTCTACATTGGACTTGATCTTATTATTCATATAAGTGTGAGAGAGGAGGAAGTGTTTGATATTTTGAAAGATTCCCATGATGAACCTTGTGAGGAGCATTTTGTTGATAAAATAACATCATATAAAATTCTCTGTGTTGGATACCTTTTGCCTTCCTTATTTAGGGATGCTAAATAGTACGTTAAACATTGTGATAGTTGTCAGCAGATGGGCCAACCTGGTCAAGCTGATGAAATTCCTTTATGTCCTTGAGTCAGGATAGAACCCTTTGAAAAATGGGCCATTCATTTTGTAGGACCTATAGTGAGTCCAACATCTTTGAACAAAATACATATCTCAGTTTTCATAGATTTTGTAACAAAATGAGTAGAAGTTAGGTTTGTTACTTTTTCTACTAAAAGTGTTGTTGTTGATTTCTCATTTAATGAAATTTTTACTAGTTTTGGTGTCACGAGAGAAATTGTTATTGACAATGGACCTCAGTTTGTTTCTAATCTGGTGAAAGCTATCCTGAATCAATACAAGCTTTGATAGGGGAAATCAAAACCATACCACCCATAGAAAAATGGTTAGCTATAATCTACTAATAAGGTGATCGAGTCCATTTTTACCAAAATGATGAATCCTCATAAGAAAGATTGGGAAAATTGATTACAAGAGGCATTATGGGCATATAGAACTACCTAGAGAAATAGTATGGGTCACACACCTTATGAGCTCATGTACAGCAAGACATTCTTGTTGCCAATTGAATTCCATATTAAAACCTTCAGGACTCTAGTCTAGTTGGGATTCGATCTTTGAGAAACAAAACAACAATGTCTTTTGTAGTTGAATGAACTTGACTAAATCACAAGAGATGTTGTTGAAAAGAATATGTTAATGTAGCAACAATGTAGAAAATGGTATGACAGTTTGATTAAAAAGAAACAGTTCCAACCAGGTAATTGGGTACTCCTTTATGATTCCAAGTTTAGAAATTATAAGGGGAAACTTTGTACATGTTAGATGGGGCCATATGAAGTAGTCAAATATTTTTAGAATGGAGCGGTGGAAATTAAGACCATTGATGTATGGGAATCTCTCTTCCTTGTGAATGGGCATAGACTTAAAATATAATTTTTCCCACCACCAAGGAGAATTTCATACAACAAGTGCAACAACAACCAAAGTTAAAGATGGTAGGTGGTGATACCAACCTAGTGTGAGTTTTATGTGCTCTCTTCCGAAAAAGTTAAAAAAAATATAATATGAAATAAATACATAAAATTAATTAATTAATTAATCAAAATAAAACACATGAATGTCAAAATCAGCTTTCTTACACAATCATGGAAGGGTCTGTTTCAAAACCAACATGTTAGAAGGTAGATCAGTTCTTTTGAATAAAATGGGATGTTAATTGATAATGATAAATGGTTGATTATCAATGAGAAGAAGCATGTTTCTGTGAGGTTTTCTGGTCGAATAATAATAACTGGGAGAAACCAAGCCCTTACCAAATTTCAGGGAGATTGGCATGGAAGTTTTCAATCAAGTGATGCAAGATTGTCGCTGCAGCTAATTTATTTGGGATACAACATTATTTGGCAGAGACATTTGATGTTTGAGGTAAATACTTTGTGTTTCTTCTCATCCCCTTTTCTTAAATTTTCCCTCTAATTCTTCTTTTATTTTCCATGCTAGATGTCTCTCCTATTCTTCATAAAATTCTTGTCCCACTTTCTATTTTTTTTTCCCTTTTATCCCTGATTTTGTTTGCCTATACCCTTATTCTTATATCCCCCTAGTTTTTTTACCTAATTCTAAGTGTCGTGGATGATATTCCTTGCTTTTCTTTATAAATACCCCTGTCCAACTTCTTTCTTTCCCTCATCTATTTTTGTGCAGGATCTGACAAATTTATGGATACATTATTTGATTAGATCGAGAAACAAAATGACACCTAAAACTTGCGATAAAAAAACTCCTTTAATTATGTAATTCATTTGTAAATACAGTTTGTTTATAACATAGATGATTTGGTATATTGTTTTAACACAATTGCAATAATACTTTTATGAACTATAGGAATTGTAGTACATGAACTACAACATTTTGTTGTAGGAATATGAGTATTCTAGTACATGAATCCTTGTTCGAGAGTAGAAATCATGTTGCAGCACGAGAATTTTGTTGTGATGATAAACCATCATTAAATTGACTTCATTTTTTATTTGAGGTATGATATATGTTTGTGAAAATAATGACGTTCACATTTATGTTTATAATGACATCATTATCATAGCGTAATAGGAATGATTATTTAAAGTGCAGGAATAATACAAGCTTAGATAACCTTACTATAACAAGCATTACAATTTCCAATTGAATTCATGATAAGGATCAGGTGCATGTGTAAGGTCATTTAACTTTGGCTAGTCATATATGAACCTTGTTACCTTCTAAATGATGTTTCCTTCACCATGTGCAAATTTTTCATTCATTTCATGACAGCCTAACCATTATAGTTGCCACCTAAAATAATCATTATCCATTTCCCTTTAAAATTATGTTGAATCCATGGCCTACCCAATAGTATTTTTCTATTGATGGCAGTTATTTTAATAAATCATGTGAGTTTGATGGGATGCTGTCCAATTGTGAATTGAGTAGCTGAATGCATGAAGTTCAAGTTGTCAATCAATGAAGATATCGTGGGTTATCAAGACAGTCAACTTGCACCTTCTGAATATAAAAGATTATAAGTTGTGAGGGGTTTCTTTGGAATTCTCTAGTTGAAATTATGAACGAATTAGGGGACTGTGAGTGGTGATAATTCTTAAGAATTATGGCACTAGTTTGAATCAAGCCCTGGTTTGTAAAAGAATTCGAAGGGATAATGGAATATGAGGGTAGCATTCCTATGTTGTAGGAAACTAGTTTTATTCCCTTCTTATATAAATTTAAAGGCTATGATTCTTCCATAGCCCACGAATTTGCACAAACCTTCAATGGGAACATGACCACTGAGCTTTCTCTCTCTCAGGCCACAGAGCTACTAGCCACAGGGGATAAATTGTTTTAAAAGGGCTAGGTAGAGAAGAGTTAATGTCGAATATTATTAATTGAAAATGATTGTGCAGTGGATTGGAAGACTGGGGTATAGAGGAGTGCAGAGTTTGAAAAGCGGAGAAAATTATTGTATATCCTTCAGAAATTCCTTCCCTATTAAGGAAGGTATTCCTTAACTTACCTATACAACATCATGCTTATGATGCATTTTGAATTAGGAAACTAATGAATTTTCCCTACTTTCTTCTAAGGATTCTAGATAAAATTTCCAAGAGCATAGAGAAAAGTAGAAAAGATAAAATAGGATTCAAGCTTTTTCATTATGGATTAATTAAAATCCTAGTTAAGAAATAATTAGAAAGTAAAGGAACGACATGGAAATATTTTTCTAAATCATTTTGAAGTAGGAGCACTATAAAATGATCTCACAACAAGATCCAACAAGAGAAGGGTAGTAAGGAGGTTGTTAAACCTAAGGTTACCCAGTGCCAAGAGAAGAAACAATCATCCTCATGAGATGACAAGGGTGGAAAATATAAGAATGGTAAAACCCAGTCCAAGAACCAGAAATCTAAGAAGGATGAAAAGAGTAATGTTGAAAAGTTGAGACCTTCTCGAAGGTTTACATGGGGTTTACTAAAGGGACACCAAGCTTCTTCAAGTAAAAATCCACTTATGCCAACTATTACATTCAAAGTAATTGAAGACTCTAAGTCTTCTCAAAAGGGGTGTGCCTCTCCAAACAACCCTCCAATGGAAACCCTTGTGGAGAATTTGTCAGTATAGGATAACCTATAATGTTGGAAAATGTAGTGGCTATGGGTGCTTTAGTTTTTAGTCCAGGATACAATGAAGAAGGGGATGATACTCTAAAGTTTTTTATGAAGAAATATAAAAAGAAAAAAGTGACTCATGGACAAGAGCTGGGGCGAGAGGCAAGGAAAGAGTAGAAAAAAGATAAACATGAGGACAATATTCCTTTGGGTTTGGAAAAATAGGAGCTGAAGAAGGAAGAAGAGAATAATGAAGTTCCTCATGAATTGGTGGTAGAAAAAATAAGAGTGTAGGAAGAGGAGAAAGAAGAGGAATAAGAGAATGATTATGTCCTCGATGAGAAAATGAGTCGAATCCAAGAGTTGAGGCAATAGGTCTATTAATTAGAGGTTTCAAATAGATGTATATTATAGAATAAGATTCCATTGAATATCATGAATAAAGAGTTGATAGAAATAGTGTCTAAATAGAAAATAAACGTGAAGAAATGGAAGTTCCAAGAAAACCACCTGAAAATTCCTATGAGGAAATTGGTCAAGTGCATGAGGAAAGATCGAGTCAAGAAATTAAAAGCAGAAGGATCAGGGATGAACATCAACATTTAAAAGTGAAGATAGGGATTTCTAATTTTTTATTTTTTGCAAAGGTTAGTGGTTGTGTTAGGACACATAATGAAATGAGGTTGGGGAGATGTTGGTTGTCAAAATTTCCTTATCTTACCCTATCCTTACCCTGAATTATTCTACCTTAACCTCCATTTTACAACTTGAGTTAGCCGTTTTACATATGATTCCTGCTTCCTTTTAATGGTTTTTTTGGATATGGATTATATAAGCTTAACATTCTTTCAAATGGTTAAATAGGTTTATATTTTCCTATAGCTTATTAATCTACATTTCCTTGTGGCTTGATAATTATTGGTCATTAATTGAAGTCAAAGTGGTTGGTGCAAGATCCTAATATTCTTGCACTCACTGCGGTTCCTACATCAGACTTGGACAGCTATGTTAGGCCCCTACAATATTACTGATTCCCCCATTACTATTGTCATTGTATCCCTTATTGTTATTATTGTGCCCCTATTGTCCCCATATTCTTATTATTATGCCCCATAGAAACCCATTATTGTTATTTTTGTGCCCTTAAGTTATTACTGTTATGTCGGCTTGATTATATTGTGACCTCTTAGACTCCTATATATAGAAGGGAGGTTTATTCATTTGAATCATCCAAGAATTGTTAATTTGTGTAATGTAAAGGAGGTTTCCCCCTCGAAGAGGCTGAATTCTAGGGCGTTGATCTATCTTTTCAATATTTTTGTGAGATGGTTTCCTAACATTTGTTATCAGAGCTTTGGATTATAGGGTTTTGCTGCTCTAAACAAGCCATCGTGGCATTGTCGTTATAACTTTTTTTTTGCGACATTTCAGAAGCTACAAGAAAAATGATTTTGAGCCAAAATCATTCTAAACTTTGGGTCTGAATTTCTGAGTGTTTTTAGCTATATATACAGAGATATGACTTGAGGAAGTTAGGGTTTTTGTAGACTCCCGAATTACATTCCAAACAGGTGACCTGGGGAAAATCGTCATAACTTTTGTTTTGAGCATCAGATTGAAATTTCGTTAGAAGTTTCAGAAAGAGGACAGCTTTTAGTTTTCTATGTATCAGTTTCAGGTACTAAGGTTGAAACAGTGACACCTGGTATGTCATACCAGTTCACTCTACTCAACTAGTTTAAAATCAAGTCACTATGGGAGATTTGGCATAACTCTTCCTTGGAGAATCCAATATTGATCAGACTTGCGGGGTTAGAAAGAGAACCCAAAGGGCTACTGGAAGATGAGATTTCAGATATCGACAGTTACATAGATACAACAGTTTCAATATCGAGCTCTTACAAACTGAAAAAAAAATGTGTGTAGTTTTTAAAATTTTCCATAATATTGATTTGAAAAATTAGTTTGAAGGAATTCAAAGGGAATAGTGAAGAATTATTAGCATTAATTAATGCCTTGAAGAAAGAAAATATAAACACCTAGTAAGCAACCTAAAATCTCTAGCATGACTCGTGAAGAAGAGGAAGAAATGCGACATGATATATCAAAATTACAAGACCAAGTACAACAAATTTCACTCTCACTAAAGGTAAATGAAGCCAAGATGAATGGTGTGGAAGCTAATATGAATGGAATGCAATGAGATGGATGGCGTGAAAGCTAAGATGAATGGCATGGAAGCTAAGATGGATGGCATGGAAGCTAAGATGAATGGCATGGAAGCTAAGATGGATGGAATTGAAGCTAAGATGAATGGATTGGACACTAAGATGAATGGCATGGACGATAAGATGGAAGAATTGAAGATAAACTTGAATAAGTTGATACAAGAAATGGTCACTAATGGTGAAAGGGTAGTAAAGGAAACTCATGATGAGAAGAAAAGAAATGTTAATCATGATTTCATAGACTCTAATGTTGGATGGAAGACCCACCATGTTCCAAAACTAGATATGAGGACGTTTGATGGCAAGGATCCCGAAACATGGATACTATAGATGGAGCAATCTTTTGATCTCCATAATGTGCAAAACACACAAAAGGTACGTATTACAACTTTATATTTGGAACCAAATCAGTTTGTATCGTATCGATGTCTTTTCTCTCGTAAAAAAATTGTCACTTGGGAAATTTTTACGGAAGAAATCATACAACATTATGAGGATAAAAAAGGCAACACCTTTTTTAGCCTATTGATAAATTTCAAACAAAAGGGTCAATGATGGAGCACATTGAGGACTTCGAAAAATTGAACATAAGGGTAAAAGATATTCTAGAGGAGAATAGGATTGATGTGTTCATAGGGACTTTAAAGGATAATATTGAATATGAGGTTCGCCTTTGGGAACCTGATTCAATGGAGAAGGCATTCAAGTTAGCAAGAAAAATGGAAAGCAAAATTATGGCAACTAGGAAGCCTACCACTCACAACCATAAACATGGAAATGTTCTTGCCCCTAGCCTTACACAAACTACAAGCTTGACACCACAACAATTGGAAGAAGAAAGAGAAAAAGGGCTTTGCTACAGGTGTGATAGCAAATACACTAAAGGTTATAAGTGTGCTGAGAAAAAAATATTCTACATAGATTGTGATGACGAGGAGGGAAAGGAACAAGAAATATTAGAAGAAGAGGATATACTCGATGGAAAACCCATAGATAAAGAAGAAATGAATCCAACCATATCTTGTAATGCATTGGCTGGAATTACCACTCCTTGAACTATCAAGATACAAGGACATATCAAGAAGAAAAAGGTAATAGTGTTGATTGGTTCGGGAAGTACCCATAATTTTATTCATTGTAAGATATAAAGGAATTGAATTGCTTCCTATATCCAACACCAAAGTATCAAGTGATGGTTGCAAGTGTAGGAACCATAAATTTCTCTGGAAAGTGCCATAATATCAAGCTATCCATGGGAGAATATGTATCGAATATCCCAATTCTTTCCATTCCAATGGGTGGTGCTATTGTTGTACTAGGAGTCCAATGGCTACAATCTTTGTGTATAATATGTTTTAATTTTCAAGAACATTTCATGAAATTTTGTGTGGAAGGAAAGGAAGTTGAATTAAGGGGTATTGCAGGGAGACCGGGAAAGATAATAAGCTCTGACAATATGACAAAGCTTCTAAAGAAGGAAAAATGAGGTGTAATTGCACAATTATGTTCAGTATAGGTTCCCACATCGAAATCATCTACTTCTCTAGATCTCCAAAAATCCTTGGACAATCATTCCAAGGTATTTGAGACTCCCAAAGGTCTCCCACCTATTCATGATCATGATCATGCTATTCATTTGATTCCAGGAAGTGTTCCTCAAAACATTAGGCGGTACATATATCCCTATGCCCAAAAGAGTGAAATTGAACGTATGATTGCAGAAAAGCTAGAGGCTGGTATAATTCAACCTAGTCAAAGTTCTTTCTCTGCTCCAGTAGTATTGGTGCAAAAGAAGGATGGATCATGGTGCATGTGTCCTGATTATAGGGAGCTCAACAAGCTCACTATTAAAGATAAATTTCCCATTCGTGTCATTGATGAATTATTGGATGAATTTCATGGATCAATTTACTTCACCAAGTTGGATCTTCATTCAGGATATCATCAAATTCGAAGGAAGACTGAAGACATTCCGAAAACAACATTTAGAACTCATGAGGGTCATTATAAATTTTTGGTCATGCATTTTGGCCTTACCAATGCACCTTCTACATTTCAAGATTTGATGAATTCCATTTTCAAACCCTTATTTAGAAAATTTGTGTTAGTATTTTTTATGATATACAAATCTACAACAAGTCTTGGAAGGATCATGTTGAACATGTTGATAGGGTGCTCAAACTATTGGACAAGAAACAATTATATGCAAAAAGCTCCAAATGTTTCTTTGGACTATAAGAGGTGCAATATTTGGGTCATATTGTATCTCATGAAGGTGTTAAGGTAGACCCTAGCAAAATTAAAGCTATTAAGGAATGGATAATCCCCACATCCATAAACCATATGCAAGGATTTCTCAGGTTGACAAGGTATTATCACAAGTTTGTTAAGAATTATGGGAGAATAGCAGCACCTCTAACAACATTATTGAAGAAATATGCATTTTCATGGACTCCAGAAGTAACAAAGGCCTTCGAACATCTTAAAGAGGCAATGTGCCAAGCACTAGTCTTAGCTATGCCGGACTTCACAAAAACCTTTATTGTGAAATGTGATGCTTCAGGAAATGGAATTGGTGCTATTTTATTGCAATATGAAAGACCCATTGCTTTTGAAAGTCGTCCAATCAAGGAAAAGTATTTACACAAAGCTATTTATGAGAAATAAATTTTGGCAATACTACATGCAGTTAAGAAATGGTGACTCTACCTAATGGGAACACACTTCAAGGTAAAAATGGATGATGATAGTCTTAAATAATTTTTAGAACAAAGGTTATCCTCTGAAGAGAAACAAAAATGGCTCACAAATATGTTGGGTTATGAATTTGAAATCATCCACAAAAAAGGGAAGAAAAATTTTGTGCGAGATGCACTCTCAAGAAAGGATGAGGATGTGGAAGCATTGTTGTGCACCATTTCTATTATCCAACCGGATTAGATAAACGAAGCAAGGGAGGAATGGAAGAAAGATGAAGAAGTGTGGGCACTCATTTGAAAGTTACAACAAGATCCCAATACATCTGATACACTTAGCTAGAAAAATCATTCATTATGGTACAAAGATCGCTTATACCTATGTAAGAATTCCCAAATCAAACAAAATATTCTTATGGAATTGCATAGTTCTCCCTTAGGAGGGCACTTAAGATGTTTAAATACGTATCACAGGTTTAAGAAGGAATTTTTTGGATGGCCTTAAATCGTATATTCAAATGTTTGTGGCAGAATGTTTTGTTTGCCAACAAAATAAAGTTGAAACAATTAAGACCCCAAGTCTATTACAACTTTTATCCATTCCAAGCCAACATTGGGAGGAGGTTTCAATGGATTTTATCATAGGTTTACCCAAGTTTGAAGGAAATACTGTCATCATGGTGGTAGTTGACAGACTTACCATGTATGCACACTTTTGTGCATTATCACATACATTTCAAGCCAATACAGTTTCTAGTGCATTTATGGAAACAATTCAAAAGCTACATGGAAACCCAAAGATTATTGTAAGCGATAGAGATCCCATTTTCACTGGAAATTTTTGGACAAAATTATTTTCTTGTCTCAGTACTCAGTTAGCTCATATGTCATCTTCTCATCCTCAGCCTGATGGGAAAAATGAGATAGAAAAAAAATGTTTGGAAGGATATATTCGTTGCTTTGTATCTGATAGAAAAACATAATGGGTCAAATGGTTGCCTCTAGCTGAATGGTCGTATAACACTTCCTTCCATACTGCAACAAAAATGACCCCATTTATGGCACTTTATGGATATCATCCACCATCCATCACATCATATTTAAGAGAAAATTCTAAGGTTCAAGCAGTGGAACATCACATTGAGCATCAAAAGTAAGTTCTCCAACTCTTAAAGGTTAACCTCATGTTGGCGTAGAATAGAATGAAAGAACAGGCAGATCAACATTGCAATGAAACAAGTTTTGATGTAGGTGACTGGGTATACCTACGGCTACAACCATATAAACAAATTTCCCTCAAGCAAGCTAAGAAGGATAATAAATTATCACCAAAGTATTATGCTCCATACAAGGTGTTGCAAAAGATTTGTACTATGGCATACAAATTGGAGCTTCCTGCAACTTCCTGAGTGCACCCAGTTTTCCATGTTTCATGTTTATGGAAGGATATAGGTGACAAGCTCCTAGTTCAAACAATATTGCCAGAACTTGATGAGGAAGGAAAAATCATATTGGAACCGAAAGCAGTCACAGAAACAATAACTCGACAGCTACGAAATCGATCAATTTCAGATTATCTCATCAAGTGGAAGAGCTTATCCGCTTAAGATTCCACATGGTAGGATGATAATTTTATACAGAAGCATCCAAAACTACTCAAGCATTGAGGACAATGCTTTTCGAAAGCAGAGGGGAATGTTAGGCCCATATAATAATAGTGATTCACCCATGACTATTGTTATTGTATCCCTTATTGTTATTATTTTTCCCCTAGTGTCCCCATATTGTTATTATTATGCCCCATAAAAACCCACTATTGTTATTTTTGTGCCCTTATGTTATTACTATTATGTCGGCTTGATTATATTGTGATGCCTTAGACTCCTATATATATAAGGGAGGTTTATTCATTTGAATCATCCAAGAATTTTTCATTTATGTAATGTAAAGGAGGTTTCCCCCTCGAAGAGGCTGAATTATAAGGCATTGATATATATTTTCTATCTTTTTGTGAGCTGGTTTCTTAACAAACTGGTTGATTTGATGAATATTGCCTCCAAATGTATCACAGTTGTGTATAGGGAATGGAACACACCTTCCATTAGAGATCTGTTTCATTTGCTTTATAGATCTTAGAGCGTTATGGGTGTTCTAAAGATGGAGGTAGGTCATCAAATTTTGTGTTTTTTGTTAAGTTGATTCGCTATCGCAAAGAGCTGATGGAATATGTATAAATGAGGGTTCTGTAATAGGATAGGTTAGTGATATTTTCGAATACTTTGGCACTTTTGTATTTTTGAGATTTTTATCCCCATATCCCTCTAGGATGGATGCATCATTTTTTCATGTATTATTGCAGAGAGTTTTGATTCTCTTAATAAAAAGGAGTTAATACAGGTTTCTATCTATTTTTCCTATTATTTCTTGTAATGGTAACCTTGAAAATATAAGCTCAACATTTCCATAAAAGGGAAACAAGTTTGTTAGCTAGGGCCCAACTAAACCAACTCATTCTCCCCATTTTATAGTTGTGTGCATTATGTAGATGAATGACTAGTTAGAAGGCTATTTTCTTTGTCTTAGGCATGTAGGTTTGATAATACTCTTGTGCTTACCTTTCATCCATTGTGTGATCTCAGCTCTGAAGGTTTTTTATGTGTTTCATTTTAGGCTAAGCATTCTTATTTATTTCCCTAAGAATTTCAATATGTCCTTTTCTTTTGAGAAATATTTCCTTGAATCCTTCTTGAATGATAGTTAGCGTTGCAGGCTTTGATTATTTGAGTTATGCTAAATGATTTATTTCCTTATAGAGATAATAATATTATTGAAATATAAATAATAATTGTGTGATGGTATTAATCCCTCTATGTATAATATTATGCTCGAATGATATGCTTTGCCTTAACGAATGATCTTGGATCATCATTTTGAGCACAGGAATTGTGGACGTTGTTTTCTGAATTTAGGACTAAGAAATAAAGGATATCATGTTCACTAAATTTTGCATATATAGGGTATATTCAACACTATGATAAATGCTCAAAGAGGGTTTGAGTTTGGAATCTTTTAAGTAGTGTTTCTTTATTTAAACATGGGATTTTATCATTTATTGAATCTTTGCAATTTATCTTTTCGAACCAAAAGTTTGCATTTGATTTGGGACTTATTTCATTACTAATTAAATTCAGTTTTCCTTTTTCATTTATCAATTTCTTTCTTCATGAACATAGCATATTGATTTCTAAATTAAGGAATGAAGGGTTTTCAGTGTAGGTTTATTCTAGTACAAAAATATAGTAGTCTTGGTATAAGAACAAGGTAGTTCTAATACAAGAATAGACTTGTTCTGGTACAGGAACATAATTGTTCTGAGTATACGATTAAGACTATCCCAGTACAAGGATGTGATCTCTTCGGTACAGATAGCATGATTGATAATACAACATAATATAAATTTCCTATGTTGTCTTAACACTGGAGCTTAGCTGCAGGAACATGTTTTTCCTCTTCGAATTCTTTTTGAATTTTATCAAATTACATGCTTTATTTCTTTCAACAAATTTGTTGGTTAATGATTTTGAGAGAATCCAATTTATAGAGTGGATTTGTGTCATTTTGTTTGCAAGTGAAAGTAATAATTGAAGGGTTTTCCTTGTAATTTATTCTTTCTTATCCTGCATGATTCAATTATTGGAATAGAAGTAGGATTTGTAGGGTTAAATCAAGAAACTTTGGCATTTCCTATGCTACCCCTCAAATCTTAAGTAGCCCTGGGTTGATAATTAAGTGTTAAGGGAATTAAATTAAATTCTAATTCTAACACCCAGCAAGGGGAAGATATTTTGCTCAGAGTTGACTCATTATATGTAGTCATAAATCACAGAGTCCTTGAGACTGCATGCTTATCTTTCATAAATTATTTAGCATAATAGCTTGAATTAGGATGATCCTAAACCAGACCCAATGTACTTATGCCCCCATCCACCAAGTTTTTGTGTACCAATGGTCTTGAAGTTACTTTATTTCCATCCTTGCGAGATCCCGACAAAATATAATATTATGGTGTGTGACATATAAGTGGGATGTGAGTATAATCAAACAAAAGAGAAATTATTTAGAATGGGTCATGCCTCTCAACCTACCAGATGCTATAACGGATATCATCGGTGATAGAATCATCCTAACACATCGTTATATTACCACCATTGTATCATTAGGGATGTTTAGTAATCAAATGGCTAGTGTCGCAGCATTCCAAACACTAGAAATGAACTCCCCAATTATCCACCTATTGACGAATTGATAACCTCCCTACGTAGATGTCCAAGGACACTAGAATTTCTCCCAATAGATCTACTTCAACAAGCAACCATGCAACTCTTTTTTCTATAAGTCTCGCACATCCTTCATTGACATAATAAAACTTACAAATCTCACTAGCAATTTCCATGACAGATTTCTTGGAACAGAGGTCTAGAGTAAGCCTCTATAGCTTTGGCCAAAGTATTTTTAATTTTGGAACTTTATTAATGAGAAGAAAGCCCACAGACTGGCGCTAGAGGAAAATAAAATGATGCCATTATTCAAGAATGTATAACTAGGTTTGGTCTTCATAATGATATGATCTTTGTAAATGATGTAATAAAAGATAATAAATTATTTTTATATGCCTTGATACATGGATTTCATGAGAAAAAAGTGTCATTAGGTCAAAATACTTCTTCTTTATGACTTTAGGATTTATTAATATGTGAAAGAGTGATGTCATGCAAGAAGAATCTCTTTTTGAACCTATGTAAACTGTATCCAAGCCTAGAAAGGCCCTCCAAGATCAATATCAATCCTCCAAAGGCAAGCACAAGAAGTTTTTAAGCATAAACGATACAGAGATCACCATGTTGGCTGGAAAATTGAATGAAATATATAAAAGACAGTCATGTGAGATCAAGGAGATAGACACAATGTTTCACTAGAAAACTTGACTTATCTATGAGGAAAAACTACTATAAATATATGGCTAGGGTATCCGCAAATCTCAAGCATAGAACTCAGATTTTTCTCTAAAATGTTTTATGGGTGTGAGCAACAGGAAGAGGATCTTGGATGGGTAGAGGATCTTAGAAGGCCTCATCAACTTCGGTGATGATCACAGTGACGAACATGATAGTACTCTCCTCCTCGGTGATGCACATCTCATATAAGGATCACAAACACTTCGGATGGGTGCAGGCAAACAAGATCTCTGATTTCTTTGTTTCAGTGGTGATTACAGCAAGTAATCATAAAACTCAAGATCTTGCATTTTCTCTGAAATAATTCAGATGGGTATGAAGAGCAGAGATTTGCATTACAGGAAGGAAGTTGTTCAGGACTTTGGTTGGAGAGACATCACTATGGTCTTTGAATGGGTGAAACAGTAAGGTATTCTCAACATAACTATGACTAGGTGAGAAGAGAACACAGTCTCATTCTTAGTGAAAGACTTAGTGATATCAGCGGAATCCTACCATACCATACATAGTCTCAACATAAGTGAGATGGAAGTATTTGATAGTATCTCAACATACATTAAATAACAATCATAGTCCTATGACATTCATGATGTCATTCTTGATGAAGACACTGTCACAAAGATCTCAGTGAACAACTATGAAAAGAAAATCTTGTTGATGATCTCAATAAAGGTGCAACAAGTATGATCTCAATGAAGGTACAACAAGGATGATCTATGTAAAGGTTCAACCATGGTGCAAATCTGATGACATCAGTGATGAAATAACGATGACCTCAGTGTAATAGCAGTGATGACGATGATCTCAACAGTAATAGAGGAGGAGTCGTGTCTTGGTCTCGAAGTGGCAGAATAGGTCAAGGGTCTTGGTCTTAGTATTTGTCAATTGAAGATCTCTATAAGAAGAATTCTTTTGTGGGTTTTTCTCTCCAATAGGGAGAGGTTTTGGCCCTAGAAGGATTCCAATATCTTGTGTTCTTGTCTCTTTGTTTTTTATATCAATTTGATGATGTAATCACACACACTAATAATAAGAAGAAGATTAAGCTAAGAAAAATTTGAAAAGAACTTCACAAATTGTTATCAAGCTAAGAAGAAACACTTTAATTTTGATTTCCCTAAATTCTTCAACATGGTATCAGAGGGGGAGTTCAGAAGTCAAAGGAAGGGCAGAAAAGATACATTCAAGGATCAAATTTCTAGCAGAGCCTCAAAGCATGCTAAAGGATATTAAAGAATTATCTTGATAAAAGGATTAGTTTACAACAACAGTATATAATAACAAGGGTTGTTGTCTGTGCAATCAAGGAGACAATAAAAAACAACAAGAATTTTTTGTCTCCACAGTCATCATAAAAATACCACCAAGAATCTCATCAAGATGTCCATAAAGAAATTGAAGACTACATCATCTCGAAGAAGGTCAAAGTCCAAGAAGTAGTCTACAACAACAGTCTACAAGAGAAAGTGCTTTTGAGATCAATAGTCTGCTGCTGAATCATTTAGAACTCTGGTTCATTGCAATAGTTTTGATTCCTCCCACAGTTTTAGTCAATGAAATATTAAAGCTACATACTACAAGATTTTTCATCTCAAATCATTAATGTTGCATACTACAAGGGTTAGAGAAATTCAGTCATAAGCATCAGATGTACAAGTCAATTAACTTGAAGACTTGAAGACAAGCTTCAACAAGGATCTTATCTGAAGGAAGCATCAGTGTATCTACCTCAATAATGGCCAACATGATCAAGGTGAAGACTTCATCTTCACAATCAAACATGTATCTTCTCATTCTATAATAAAGTTCCATTCTATTAATTCATAATTGCAAGGAGATCTATAGGTTGGATGGGTCATCAAAGGTCCTTGCCTGGAATAGGGAGGATTGTCATAGTCCTCATAGGATAAGAGAATTTAGTGAACTGGTCTCCTTTGAATTCACAAGAGGGAACCCTTAAGGTCCTCTCATCCATATGTAGCAAGAAAGGGGACATAAAAGAGATATATGAAATGCCAGAAATGCAGTAAATAAGGTCATATCACTTAGACCTAATGGAAGGTGTTGTTGGGAAAAGTATCCAATACGGAATGACCCTATCCCACTCTAAGGGTGATAGTACCTCAGCAACAATCAAAGCAAAGCTATTTGAGATTACTTCTTTATGAGATGTAAGAGAGAGGAGGAAGAGATCCACTAACCGATGTCTTCCGCTAATGATTGATCCAATCTTCTCTCTTTGCTGCTTGCTCCCAGCTCCTTGCTCTTTCACTGGCCCAGCTACAACAAGGTCCTGCAAAATAACAAGAGAGGGAAACTACAAGAAGCATACATTCATAATTGATTCAAAGATTAGAATAAATCAAATACACAAGTATAACAACACATCATCGAGACACATGCATATAGAAGAACCTCAAATGCTTCATTAATGGAAGAAGTAAAGTTCAGGAAGTGATACAACCATAAAAGGCCCAATCCAGCATCACCTCCCAGCAGAAAGAAATCTCCTCTTCACCTCCTTCAAAGCAAATCACCCAATAGTTCTATACTCAAACCAACAACACTTCCTTACATTCACAAGATTCCAGCCTCCATAGACCTCCTGAGAGAGCTCTATATATAGGAGATTTGGAGAAAGGATAAGTCAGCTTGTAGCTGGCATGAAGCTGACTAGTGTCCTCTCCCACTTCAGTTATTCTTCAGTTCTTGAGTCCACTTGGAGGTTCTTGCTTCCACTTGGAGATCTAGACCCTCTTACTCATCACAAGTCGAATTCCCTGATCCAAGTGTCATTTTGGAAGCTTCCTGGGCATTGACACCTTGAGGAATGACTGTGCCACATGTCCCAACTCGCCCAGCGCAGGTAGCCTTCTTTGCAGTTGACATTCAGCGCAGGTAGATAGTGGAGCTCTTGACATTCAGCACAGATGCTCAGTGGAGCAGTTGACATGATCCAGAATTAGCCTGTTTTGAGTGTTTTCAGGTGGAGAACTGATATTTAGTGCTGTGGTTTGCTGACCTTGTTCCTCTAGGGGTAGGAACAACACGTTTAGGGACTTTGGATCCCTCAGATTATTGACATTTCATGCTTCATGCTGTAAGGCACAAAAATGTCTATAACAGTTGCCCCCTAAAGTATGAGGTCGTTTATCGGGTGAAATGCTTTATCAGGAGGATCCGGAGTTCATTCAATCGCTGAGAGGTGACCTGTAATAAAATACAATACAATACATTATTTTTCATTCTGCTTTCATGATCTAGCTGAGGCGGGCATTCCCATGCTCAGCTTTATAAATTCATTTTGGTACATATAACAGACGATCGTCTGATGGTAGACTGATAATTCTCTGCTGAAATTATCATCCTTTGAGTAGGATGATCATCTGCTGCAATGATGTACATGTCAAATGTTTTTATATTTCCTGAATATATATCGCAGCCCGGATGGATGCAACTAGATCCGGGGTCTTCAAACTCGTTCGATCTTCACTCTAAGTACAAGTCGATCCATGTGAGAATTGCGCTGAAGTCGAACATGGAAAGACATCGCTTGATTACTGGTCAATAATGTAAACCGTTAACAAGCGCGAGAGGAATCACCGATAATGATAATGACCCTCAAGGTACTACAGTACAATTCACGTGGTGTGAATAAAGGACTTGGCGTCGAACACCACGCAAAATCTTCTGGTCGAAGGTCATTGATGTATACCTGTCGCCGGAAGTGAAAAACTTGCCATTGAAGCATGCAAGCTTCAAAGTACTGAGGGGGGGTGTTCCTAGATCAACTTCTTTGATAATGAGCTGAAGTCGACAAGAAGCGATCCATCAAAGGAGGGCCTTAATGAATCCCACATCAGTGACATGGAACAGAGCTAATGATTTTAGTGGAGGTGAAAACAATCTCTGAAATATGATTCAGGGTGGCGATCATGGGTGGATGAAGGATAATGTATGGCAGTGGATGGGACACGGTTGACTCTTTCTGAACAACATCTCTTGAACATATAACGACACTGATGTGATGGATCAGTAGCATTACCCCATATGTGGATGGTTTGGCGAAGACCATGGTGATGAGACCGGTGAATGAAACAACCCAACCCGATGTGATACGGAGGAAAAGTGTCATGTTCAAGAGCGACTTGCTACCATTAAAGCTTTGAGGTTCTCCCAATTTTTCCCCAGTCATTTCTGACCAGTACCTCTTTATTTTTGTCAAGCTTGAGGAGGATAACATATGCTTGTTCTATAACCTGCCCTTCGGGCAAGCCCATCGCTATGTTTTAATGAGCCTAGCGATAGGGAAACTCGTTCTTGTCTAAAGACAAGTTTGTCGCTATTTAATCATTTTAACGAGTCTAACGACAAGGAAAACTCGGTCCTTTTCATTTTTAGAGAGTCTGAAAAGGTACAGAAAGTTAACTCCAAAATTCCTTTTTCGTCATCTAATCCCTTAAGTCCGAAAAAGTATAAAACAATACAGAAGGGATGAGTTTTCGATAACTTTAACGAGCCGAATAAAACAAGCGCTCGACCTTTTTGTGTAATAATCCCTCAGGTCCAAAAAGATTAAAATCTAGAGGAGGGATAGCTCTTCCGGTCACTTTAACGAGCTGGAAGGCCAAAACTCGGCAAACTTTTCATATTTTACGAGTCAGATGAAAAGAGCTCAAAGAAGACTCGTCTTTTGAGGAACGAGTGATAAACAGGGATAGCAGCAGATTCCAGGTACAGGTTGGAATTTTCCAATCACGGCAGTGTCACAAGGATGGCTAATTGAAATCACTCTTCGCAGTTGTTCCTCAAAATAGGTAAACAATCATATGGAGGTGAACGATCAGCCAAATGGAATGGAGGTGGCAGGTGCAAACACGACCAAGGCTTTTTATGGCTAATAAATTTACGATCACAGTGGTTATTTACCGGGGTATGTTCATTTTTTAACGAGCTTGACTGCTCAATCTTATGTTTATTTTTTAACGAGCATGAACTATGTGCTAAAACTGCTCGGATCTCGCTTTTCTATTTTTTAACGAGCATAAATTCCGCGGTAAAACTGCTCGAAATACCAGTCATAAGATAAGAATGTCTCCTGTGAGATAGCTATTTTTTATGGAGCTTTATCTCACGAAGCTATGCTCCTTCTCATCCTTCCTTTATGCAAGTTTGGAAACGGCTAATCCTACGAGTTTAAAGGGTTAGACCTACAGGTTTAAGGGGAGGACCTAAAAATTTAAAAAATAAATAGTCGTCCCTTGCTTGCACTCCAAAAGGTTTGCATGTCCCCAGGTATAAAGTAAAATTTCAAGGCTGCCCCTACTTATCCGTCAAAACATTTGTTTTAAAGGGTGAGGCTTGCCTCTTTCTGGTTACCCAAAGATTGTTTTATTAATACCATCAAACGAAAACATCTCCTCGGCACTGCCTACCGAAGTAGACAATGGTGAATGACCTTTGTCAAACAAGTAACCTTAACAAAAGAATCCTGTTCTAGAACAACCCCTCTTCCATCCACGGACGGGGTACGGACTAGTCATATTTTTTCGCGGAAATTCTGCTTTATACCCAAGGTTTCCTCTGCCCGAAGCAGATCAGGATGCATGCCCCCTGGGTTCCAGTCCCATCTTTCCGAATCACTCGCACTCATCGGGAAGGAGGACTGGGGGTGGAGACATTTCTTGAGTGAATAGACCATTGAGGGTTGGTATGTGACTATTTGCGATGCGTGATCCCGGAAATGAAAGTTGGTCTACGAGCTTGACCATTCTTCCTTCGTGTGGAAAACACATTACTCTAAAGAGTGAGGAGACTATAGCTCCCATGCAATATATATAGTCTCGTCCAAGGAGTAGGTTATAATCCAAGGGTCCTCGAGCGACCATCACGTTCATTTGAACGGTCTTCCCTTTCAATGTAACAGGCACATTGGGGAGGATCCCTAATGGTCGACTGGTTCCTTTATCAAAACCCGAGAGATTTCTTATCTCAGGCAAAAGCTCCGGGGAACCCAGTGCTTTCCAAGCAATAGAGGAAAGGATACTCACAGATGTCCCTTCATCAATGATAGTTCCAGCCATTACCATTCTATAAATTTGGACCATGATTCTGAATGGTACACTGGCTGGCAACCGGGGTCTGCCTAGTTGGTTCCAATCAAAGGACACAACCAGGTTGCTTGGCGGTGTGACTGAATATATGGACGGATATGACCCTGACGATGTTCCTTCCTGCGATAAAGGAATGGGCACATTTCCCTGATGCTCATCAGAGTCGGTGTTGATGAAAAGAATCTGGATGGTGTCACCCTTATTCTCTTCAGTGAGGGTGTCATTTGAAGATGAAACCTCCGAAGGCAGAACCGGGTCAACTGCCGTATCGACCTTTGGACTTTCGTCCGGTCTAGATTCAGTAGGTTCATTTTCAATGACTGACACTTCAGCTGACCACTTGAGCGGGCCGGCTGTATTTTCAACCAACGAAGTACTTGGCACGAGTTTTTTGTATCCAGGAGGAAGTCTCAACGGTGAAACCGGGCGATCTTCCAAAACTCTCTTCGCTTCGTATAAGAAGGGACAATGGTGGATGGGGTGATCGCCTTTACACAGTCTGCAGGGCGATCTTGCTCCCCCTCTTTGTCTTGAACCTTCACTTTCGCTGGTTGACGGTAAGCATTCAACATGGCTATCAGAGGTTGATGCTCCCGAATTGTGCAACCGAGGGGACCAGTCCCTTAGTATCCGGGGAATACAGGGACAATCTCTATGGAAGTGGTCTCCTCTACATATGACACATGGCGATTTAGGCCCGGTCTGTGCTGTGAGTGGATTTTTGTCAGATGTCTTTTGCTTGCCCCCAGTCGCCTTAGGCTCCTTCTTCTTCTTCTCTCTCTTCTTCTTCTCCTTCTTCTCCATGGGAGCTTGGCTTTTGCCGGCTCTACCTTGTGAAGACGAAGGATTGGAGGAAGAGTTATAGGAAGTAGAAGGCTGGTGGGCAGCTCTAGACTCATCTAACTGTTGACTCGACTGTTCAGGAACCATGGTGTTCTGAACTACATTGGTTGAGAATAGCCAAATAGGCAGGCCAATTGTCAGTCCTGGAAGCGACAATGTGGCCATGTGGAGTGCACCAACTTCTCCCCAAGAGGAGAAAGGACTAGGATTTCCATCATGTTGAACTCCTTGGTTGGGGCGTTCCATGTTCTCAACCTACATATCAACGCAGGAATAGGAGGTGATTATGTTCCGTTTAAAATAAATTTTATAACGACGCTTTAGACACAACTTGCTTTTTCACTTTTTAAGAGTCGAGAAAAAGCTAAAGATGACTCTAGTCTCCTTTGATGTTTTAATGAGCCCGAAGTGACAAATGCTCGGATGGACTTTTTCAGTTATAGAGTTTGAAAAAGGCCAAAAGAAACTACTCTGGAGTTCTAGGCAGAGGGTGTGCCAAACTTTTCGCAAAACCACAGAATACGTTTTACGGTACGAGTGGTCGATCTTCATGAATGCTGTGTTGACTGCATTGCGATCAGTAGGGCAGCCGACACGGCTTCCTATGGATAAAGGCTTTGTTCCTATAGGGGCCTCCCAATATATACGCGACGGTACGTGGGAGCACAAGTCCATATTGATACTTATCGCTTCACCGTGGAGGAATCACCCAACCACTCAACGCTAAGATATCACGTTTAACGACGCCGGAACACGTCTCTAGCTTAGACCTCTATGTGTTTGCGTTATGTTTCAATGCGTTGTTATGTAAATTCAATTTATTTTAAGGTTGATCTTGTTTAGCAGTTTGCCTTTATGGATCGCCACGAGATGTATAGTAACACTCCTAAATGCAGTCTAAGATGATAAGCAAGCTTTTCAAACTTTCAACTTTGAAAATCTTATCCATTGAGGGAAAAGAAAGACAACATCTTTTCACACAGATCATAGAGCACACATTAATGCACTTTTCCCTAAATCAACATGCAAATTGTCAAAATGCACATGCACAATGCAGGTATTTCTTTTCTCTTTCTTAATGTTGGTGCAATACAAAAAGAAAGCTGTTGTATAACTTTGAATTGAATTTCAAGTGAAAGCAAACAAGCTTGTCCAAAATCAAAAGACACCTTAAGATTTACTTGTTTCGACACTAGAAATATATAAATTCAAACCATATGACGAAAGCAAAACCTCAGTCAGCTATGAACAGCAAATAAACTAACTCTTAAGATCAAAACGACACTTATCACAGGTTTAGATCTAAGAGGCCACAGCAAGACTAGTTCGCTTTTCGTTATGGGAAACTGCAAATGATATAAGAAATACAAAAAGAACAAATACAGTTTCTTTATACAACCGAGGCGGAATAGTGGCAAGGAAAGTTGGTTTCAGATAGGTACATTGACTGGTAACTGGCTGCAAAAACAAGGGTGAAAACAGGGCAATAAACAGGAGGGAACCCCAGTAGCACTAGGCAAAACTGGTTCAGCGCAAGTAGTACACTGACTGTTTGACCTTCAGCACAGGTAGCCCCTTCGGGAACTGCGCTGAAATGCAGACTGCCTTCACAATGCCTGCACTAAAGAGACAAACTTTCGTTTTTCTCAGTTTCCGGGTCACAGATTGCTAAAAAATTCACAGTTTTTGGCCAAATCAGAACCTATCAGTCAAGTACACACTAAGGGATGAAAAGGAGGATGAAAAGCTATCACTAGGAGCTATTTAGAGTCCTTGTCGATCAGCTCTTCAAATCATAAACTTGTCCAGAAACTGAGCTAGAGTAGCTGCCCTCTACTTTGCATTTGAAAGATCCAAATGCAGTTCGATTCGGTACTCTCTGTGTTTATGAAATGAATAGCAAAAACACAAACAACCAACAAGATACGATCCCCAGCGGAGTCGCCAATTTTTTGTTGGGAAAGTATCCAATACGGAATGACCCTATCCCACTCTAAGGGTGATAGTACCTCAGCAACAATCAAAGCAAAGCTATTTGAGATTACTTCTTTATGAGATGTAAGAGAGAGGAGGAAGAGATCCACTAACCGATGTCTTCCGCTAATGATTGATCCAATCTTCTCTCTTTGCTGCTTGCTCCCAGCTCCTTGCTCTTTCACTGGCCCAGCTACACCAAGGTCCTGCAAAATAACAAGAGAGGGAAACTACAAGAAGCATACATTCATAATTGATTCAAGGATTAGAATAAATCAAATACACAAGTATAACAACACATCATCGAGACACATGCATATAGAAGAACCTCAAATGCTTCATTAATGGAAGAAGTAAAGTTCAGGAAGTGATACAACCATAAAAGGCCCAATCCAGCATCACCTCCCAGTAGAAAGAAATCTCCTCTTCACCTCCTTCAAAGCAAATCACCCAATAGTTCTATACTCAAACCAACATCACTTCCTTACATTCACAAGATTCCAGCCTCCATAGACCTCCTGAGAGAGCTCTATATATAGGAGATTTGGAGAAAGGATGAGTCAGCTTGTAGCTGGGATGAAGCTGACTAGTGTCCTCTCCCACTTCAGTTATTCTTTAGTTCTTGAGTCCACTTGAAGGTTCTTGCTTCCACTTGGAGATCTAGACCCTCTTACTCATCACAAGTCGAATTCCCTGATCCAAGTGTCATTTTGGAAGCTTCCTGGGCATTGATACCTTGAGGAATGACTGTGCCACATGTCCCAACTCGCCCAGCGCAGGTAGCCTTCTTTGCAGTTGACATTCAGCGCAGGTAGACAGTGGAGCTCTTGACATTCAGCGCAGATGCTCAGTGGAGCAGTTGACATGATCCAGAATTAGCCTGTTTTTGAGTGTTTTCAGGTGGAGAACTGATATTTAGTGCTGTGGTTTGCTGACCTTGTTCCTCTAGGGGTAGGAACAACACGTTTAGGGGCTTTGGATCCCTCAGATTATTGACATTTCATGCTTCATGCTGTAAGGCACAAAATTGTCTATAACAGAAGGTATCGAAGAATGAGGAAATATCTTCATGGTATCTTAGTTGGGAGATATAGAAGAGATGATAAGAATATAATCATCATTAATTGATAAGCAAGGAAGGAACAGTGAGTTTGGTCCTCAAACAAGACAAAATAGTATAGCTAAGATTCATTATTATGGGGATATTATGGAAAGAAGCTCATATCGCCAGAAGGATGGAGGAAGTTGAAGAAAATGGCCAAGGAAAGAGCAAGTAATGGACCTCTACTATGAGTGAGATGGTGTCCCTCACAAAAGGGTCCTGTCATATGTCCTTGCAGATATGACCATGATAATACGATGCATTCTGACACCATGAATGCATTAAAACAAGAGTTCATGGTATCACCATGGGAATTATGAAGGGCATAATCCGTGGTAGTCTAACATGAAGGATTTAGCTCATGGGAATGTAATTGAACATTAAAGGAAAGGAAGAACTCATCCACGATAAAGAAAACATTTCCCAGATAGGGATATGGAAAATCCTAAAGATTCTGTGATGGAAACCTCAAAAAAGGATTCACTAATCTATAGAGGTAGCAAGTGTTTAATCAAGAAATCTAAATTATGGAATTCATGAGATGATGACATGACAAATCAAGTAGTTCAAGGGATTGAAGATATTTTCAATCAAGAAGGCTGCTCAAAGAAGCCTACATGACATAAAGGTAAAATGAGGTATGTATGCTTGTGTTTAATATTGTAATATCATGTCATATGGTTGCAAGTAACATGAATCAAGCATCGTCAATAGAAAAAGGATCTCCTCCTATAAAATGATGTAGGAAGGCTTAAGTCACACTAGATCAAATCAACATAGGCTGACTACAACTAAGAAAATCTGATTGAAATCTCTTGGGAATGGAAGGTGTGAGGATGGAAGATCATGAAATATGAAACCATGATAAAGGCAATCAAAATCCAAAGTATTAGGAAGATTTGACTAGGAAATCTCCTGGAAAGATATGAAGACTCTCATGGAAGTCTAAAAAGATGAAAATCCTTGACCATAGATATCTTTGGGACATTTGTCAAGATGTATTGAGTGTGTTGATACCTACAAGAAGATGTCACTAGAAGAGGCCATCACCAAAAAGGTAATATGTAATTTTTTTTGGTTTCTAACCTCTTGGATAAAGTCTGGGTATGTGTGTAGGTACAAGGTAAGGAGAGTTGTGAAGGATGTCATAACTATGCACCTTGTGATCTAGAGCAATCACCGTTGAAGGAAAAGTCAAGATAAATGGCCCTATGAAGGAAGCCCAAGATGTAAAGCCAATGAGGATACTTTCCAAGAAAGAAGGAATGACATGATGGAGGAATGTGATGGATAGATGAACCCTACATATGAAGAAATTGATGACATCGAGGTCTTGGATCATTAGTCAGCTAGAAGACCCTATAATGTACTGATGATAGAGTCCATGTTTAAGAGGGAGCTCTGGAAGGTTCTTATGAGTAAAGGAACATGAGTAAGCTTCTGAGTAAAGAGAAACTTGGAACTTATCCATGGTTAAGAGGGATAGTTAGACATGACATTCTTGTATTTGGTTTGGAAGAAAGAATGGAGGATTGTGTAATCATATGGCATCTGACACTCTTTGAGTATTTTGTAGGGCATCTAACATAAGAGTGGGCAAGAGGACTAATATTCTTGAGGGATGGGAACCTGAGATGAGAATAATCCTAGTAGCGTATAATTGGAGAAAACCCGGGTGGGTATGACCCTAAGAGAGACAATGGCGATGCGCATTTATCAGTCATTGGTATCGCCAACATTGTGCGCTCTCAACTAAGTGAGAGATAGAGTTGTTAGTAAAGGCCTTATTAAATGAAAACATTGTTGGTTGAAATGATGCTATAGGAAATGGATTGCAAGTACGATTCTTCTTATGAGGAATTCTTCAGATTGAGAATGACCAAGTACCATTATGAATACCTCCCTAGTTAAGAGGGAGTATTGAAGAATGTAAAACTAGTTTCACTCTTCATAATGACATGATCGTTTTAAATGATGTAATAAAAGAGAATACAATATTTTTGTATGCCTTGGCACATGGGTTTCCTGAGAAAGAAGTGTCATTAGGTCAAAATACTTCTTCTTGATGTATTTAGGATTTATTAATATGTCAAAGATTCAAGTCATGTATGAAGGAGCTCTTCATGAGCCTACGTAAAATGTATTCAAGCCTAGAAAGGCCCTCTAAGACCCAGATAAATCCTCCAAAAGAAATCAAAACAAGCATACAAGCATAAATGATAAGGAGATCATCATGTCAGCTTCAAAATTGAATTAAGTATATAAAAGGCAATCATGCTGGCTCAAGGAGATAGACACAATGTTTCACTTGAAAAGTTGATTTATTTGTGAGGAAAAACCACTATAAATATGTGGCGAGGGTATCTGCAAATCTCAATCATAGAACTCAGATTCTTCTCTAAAATTTTGTATGGGTGTGAGGAGCAAGAATAGGATCTCAGATGGGTACTGGATCTTAGAAGGCCTCATCCACTTCATTGATGATCACAGTGATGAAGATGATAGTCTTCTCCTCCTCGGTGATGCACATCTTAGCTAAGGAGCACAAACACTTTGGACGGGTGTAGTCAAACAAGACCTCGGATACCTCTGTTTCGATGGTGATTACAATTAGTAATCACAAGTCTCAAGAACTTGCATTTTCTTTGAAATTCTTTGGATGGGTATGACGAGAAGAGATCTAAATTACAAAAGCTGAAAGCATTTGAGGATTCCCAAGAACACATCCCATAGAGGGGGATTGGTAGCATATATTTATTCCCTTCACAAGTGTTATCATAAAATAATTCTTTACAAATCTAGTTTCTATTGGATATTTTTGGGTTATTACTCTTCATTTACTGTTTAACTGTGATTGAAGCATAGATTAGGATTTTGGCAGGTTTTGTTTCTATAAATAGCTATATATCTACAATGTTTAGCAGTCATTTCTATTGTTGAGAACATTTTTCATCCACAATCTTAAGTGGGTCCTTCTCGTACATCATTGAGAAGAAAACACTCTAACAAATTGGCGACTCCAATGGGTTTTATACTTCAGATTCATAAACCTAGGTGACCTTTGGTTTTTAGCTTAGGGTTTCCTCTTCTTTCTCTTCTATTAATGTTTACTAGTGTTTTAAACCTTAGATCTAATAAATTCCTTACTTCTGTAAGCTTTTTGGTCATTTCCGCGGGTCACAGGAACCAACTATGGCAAAGGCGACACTTTTTTTTGAAATTTGTAGACCAGAAGCCTCGGAGAAAAAATCACAATTTTTAGCCCAAAAGGTGTGATGTGGACTCTAGAATGAAACTTTCTACGCAAAAATTGGGATTTCATCAAAAAACAAATAAGAACCTTCAATTTCTAGGTTTTAGGGTTTTCTCAGATCTATTTCTGGGTTTTGCTGAGAGATGTCTACTGGGTGTTTGACCTTTGTCTCATCTCGCTTAGGCCTTTACCCTTTCTGTTTTACTCGTCGAAGTCAAATTTAGTCTCCCTTAGGGCTTCTAGTACACTTCCGCCTTTCTAGGAGGAGTTTAGCTGAGTGAGAAGTCTAAGTTTATACAACACTTTCAGCGACAATTTCCAGATCTGTAACCTTTTGTTTTAGATCTCATAAGATAGGTTGCTACCATCCATAGTTTCACATTCAAACTTGTTTGCTACCATCCATAGTTTCACATTCAAACTTGTTTGGTTATTCCATTAGGGTCCCCGCAGTTGCCCTTAGTGTTTCACTCATCTACCTATCTTTTTGCAACGATCTTCCCCTCTGGTTTTTTTGTTGTTGCTGCACCACTTTCCAGCAGCTTAGAGTCACTTTATACCAATCACACTGACATTAAGATCTCTTGACCATTTTAGTGTATTTTCCATCGGTTTAGCCACCTAACAATACAGTGTTTGCAAACCCAGTTTTTGTGGGGTTTAGTTAATTCTTTTGTTGTTTATTTCGCTGTTTATTTTCTATTATTTATTTCAGTTTATTTGCAGCAATATTTTTTCCTTTTTACAAACACAATCTGGGCTTATTCAATTAATACACTTGCACACACAAGCACACCTTAAGCAAAGCGCACTTTGTTTACACCACCAAGCCAAGAATTAACATAATAAATTTATCTCACCGCATCAGAGACATAAGATATATTAATAATCTCCCTTCACCATTTCCGTGTTTTGGGTGTCCGTCCATCATTGGCCTTTTCTGGGGTGCGATGAGCAAGAATAGACAAATGGCAGAGACAGTTTGCAAGGTGGATGATAATGGAATCTTTGAGAAACTTCTCCTGCGACACTTGCCTCTCTGAATTCACCCAGGGATGAGTAATAAATCATGAAATCTCCAAGTGGAACCAAGAGCTATCAATGGAATGATACTAATCAAAAACCTAGCGCTGACTCACACCCTTGTAAGACATCTATAAATGGATCCCTCATCTGAGAGATCTAGAGGCTAGAATTTTGTATTTTGTAAGGAGGTGTTGTTGGTTTGCTGGTGAGAAGAGACATTTCATTGTTGGCTGATTTGCTTGTTCATGAGGTGAAGAGGGTTTCTACAACTAGGAGGATGATGTTGGATCAAACAACTAGGTTGTAATCCTCTATTACATTACTATTAATAAAGTTCTTCAAGTTTTCCTCCATATAATCTTGTGTTTGTGAATCTTGTTTATGAATGAAATTGTATGGTCAATGTGTTTTTGATTCCGCATTGTTTATGATGTTTTAGATAGAGATTCTTTGATAGTTTTCTATTACTTTGACTCTACAGGTACTCTTTGAAGTGGGACAAGTAGGAGAGGAGTGGCAAATTCTATCAAGGAAAGGAGAAATCAAGCTAGGACCAAAGTGGAAGATCCAAGTTGGTCCCATTTTCTTCTCTTCCATCTATCACACTTAAAGGAACTCTTGAAAAGATTTCATTGTTTGTTTCTGAGATAGCTACCCATCTTAGTGGGACTAGCAGTTCGAATCGACACTAATTTTCCCTAAAAAAAATGGCGACTTTGGTGGGGAATGAATAGTTTGTTTTGCTTGTTTATTGTTTGCTTTATAAACTATAGATGGATCCTAAAGTTAGCGAGCTAGCCTTCGAAACGCCTTTGCCATGCAATTATGAAGTAGATAAATGTTGCTTCAGTCAATCTTCGAGTTGGCTTTTGAACTGAACATTTGACTTACAAAGCATTCTATGTGCCCCTGTGGTAGCTCAAAACATCATCAGATCTTACGCTTATGCTTTGTTATTACTGTCGATCATTACTCAGCCTAAATCACTCATCTTAGCTGCAAGTTTTGAGCAAAAAACAAGCTTAGTTTCACTCCCTGGCCCATCGCAATATCTGTAACTGTGCAACCTGGATGCATCACACCTATCATGTGTTGCAAGTGAGATGCATCCCTATTTCCCTTTGTTGCAGGTGCGATGATTGAGTGACACTTTTTTCTTCTCTGAAATTTGGTTTTTATTCCTTGTTTTTAGCATTATTCAGTAGTTTTGTTGTTCATGATCAGTACCTTCTTACTGAAACCATCTTCCTTCACATTATTTCAACCTCCATCAGTTTGAAATTATAAATTCTTTTGTGTATTTTTCAATGATTTACAGTCTTCCTTTGTTGAAAGTAGCCTAATCGAACTTTCATTTTTGATGCAAGTGTCGTAATTGTCATTCTGAATCAAAAGAAGAGTGTCGTAAAGTGTTCCTCTTCTAGATAGTTGATTGTACTTTTGTCATTTTATTTGATTTTGAAATTATTAGTATTTCAAGTGTCCAAAACAATTTTAAATTCGAAATCAAAAAGTGTCGTCTAGCCTTCCTTTCATTTTGAAAAGAAATTGTTAGTACTGTCGCTTTGTAAGAAAATAGTTGAAATCTATGCTTAGCTTTATTTTTGGCATTCACACATTAAGAAAGTGGAAAACAAGTACATGCATGTGCATCTGCATTTTGACTGCAGGCAAAATTTGATTTAGGAAAGTCCATTTAGTGTGTGCTCTATGGTCTCTGCTGAAAGAAAATCGTTATCTTCTTTCCTTTGTAGCTAGGATTTTCATTGCTAAAAGAACATAAACGACAGTTTATCATCTTAGATTTTATATTTAGGAATTTCACATCTACATCATGCGGTGAACCTTGAAAGACAAACTTCTAAGCAACATAAACTCTAAAATAAACCTCAATGAACATAAAAACGCTTTGGACCCTAACGCATCACATCTAGAAGTCTAGGCTAGAGACTTGTTTCAGCGTCGTAAAACCTGGTAACTATCTTTTTCATTGTAGGTTAGGTGATTCCTGCTCTTTGATACGACAAGTGCCAGTACGAACTTGTGCTCCCCATACCGTCGAGTATATATTGGGAGACCACAATAGGGTGATATCCTTTATCCTTAGGAAGTCATCCCTGCCGCCCTATCGATCGTAATGCACTGAACACATCATTCGCGAAGATTGACTTCCATACATAAGTCCTTGGTAATTTCTCTATCATTTATCACCAAGGTGTATTTTGCAGTTTTACGATTGATCTGGTAAACCCTCTGTCTTGACTTCCATAGCAGTCACTTTCATTCCTTTTCGACTCCCTAAAAGAAAAGGTCCATCTGAGCACTTGTCACTTTAGGCTCATTAAAAATCGAAGGTGACTATAGTCACCTTTAGCTTTTTCTCGACTCATAAAAATTGAAAAAGCAAGTTGTGTCAAAGTGTCTTAAAATTCATTTAAATCATAATAACATTTTTCCCTTTTAATTTTTGAGTTTATCAAGTAATACGCAATCATGGAAGAAAGTCAATCAAAACCCCATCATTTGCGGAGACTAGCGAGTCAACCCTCTTTGACACCAGAAACGAAACCATCCCGAGCAAAGCGTTTCTCGTTTAACTGAGTTCAATTCACCTGATTTATTTGAAACATGTGTTTCAACATCATCAGAGACTACAATTACTCCAATTATCTCTGGTACATCTACCTTTACAGAGAAATTTCCATAGTTACAAGAGGACATTAGAACTGATCCTAGTCCAACGGTAGACACCTCCATTCCTGAAGTAGCTCCACCTAGGACGGAACCAAAAACTGAATTTTAATTACCTGAACATCTGGAAGTTTAATTCCAGAATTCATAAGGTGTCACACCTCTAATATTTGTTACTACAGAAGCTACACTCTCTTCAGCTCCAGAAATATTTTACGGACCTGATGGTCTACCTCTTCCACCTAGATTGATTTCTATAAAAGAGGTAGTAGAGGACCTTAGACCCATTACTCCAGTGCATTTTGGAACTGGGATCCACTTACACCCTTCTACATCAAAAGTTAGTTCTTTTTCATCGCAAGTTCCTGCCAAATCATGTGATGACATTCCATTTGTGGTGTTCATCCAACACCCTGAATGATGATTCGATTAGGCTTTTCCTTTTTCAGCGAACGTTAACTGGTCTGGCAGCTAAATGGTATATATAATATCCTAGAGCTTCATTTGATAACTTCAACACCCTTGCCACTACCTTTTTAACGCATTTTCAGTTACCCATAAGGTACAAAACAAGGACAGAACTCCTCACCAACTTTAAGAAGACGACAGCCACTCACATATCTGATCATATTCATGAGTGGCAGCATCGTTGAAGAATGGTGAAGATGTACATTCCTGATCATCTTTTAGTTGAATGGTTTATAAAGTCATTATTACCGTCTATTACAGAGGATGTGGCTAAGGGAGGAGTTGTCACTGAAGAGCAAGTCATTGCTCATGTGCAATAGTTAGACTTGATCTATACTCAGTCTGCCACGCTCTACGACAAAATTCCTGACGCTCCTAGACCAGAATTGTCCGCTCCTCCCCCTCCTAAATCAAACAAAGAATCTCATGCTGGCGATGGTGTGATAGGTATGAAAAGCATGAAAACATCAAAGGATATATCTAAGAAATCCCGTGCGGTTTTTAGTCGAAGAGCAGATGAAGAACCTCTCATCTCGAAGGTCAATGCCATGTCAGCCGACAAAGGAAAAAATCCTAAGCAACCATGGGGCAAGAAGAAAGGGACAAAAAAAAAGAAGAAATAGGAGGATTCGACTCCTGAGAAACCTTTTGGAAACCCTACTAGAAAGAAGAAACCTAATCAACCATGTTTCATATGTGATGAGGACCATTACCCAGGAGATTCTCCACATCAAGCTAAAGTCAAGAAGTTTTTCAAACAAACTTCAAATACCTCAGCGGTATTAACTGATCTATTTCCAAATCTAGAAACTAACCTGGTTACTAGCGATCATGCTTCCCCATCCCAAGTGCTTATGCTATCCATCTCAAAACAGCAAAAGTTATGCTTTGGTATCTATAAGGAATAAGGATTATGGAAATCCACAATTGTCGAATGATAAGGCTACAGATCAACCCAACAGTTCGACAACAACTTCTTCAGAGTTGTTCCACCAATCATTCTTGAATTAACAATAAAACCGCCTAAGGGAGTAGTACATAAATCAACATTTAATCCTCGTGCTCGAGCAGCACAAAATTATAATATAGTGGAAGATCTGGCCTAATCATCATCTTCCATGTTGACACTTGAAGTACTGCAAAATTACCCCTCCCAAAAGCAAGCTTTGTTATCAGCAATAGGTGGGATTGATCCAATGGATTCCAATATAGTGGCCTTTAATCATAAAGGATATGAACCTCAGTTACCAGCACAACTCGCTTTCCTCATACAGGTAAAATCCCTTAACAAAATGGTTCATCAAACAATCATTGATGAGGGAGCATCTCCCTGTATGATGTCAATGAGTTGGTGGAAAGCGTTAGGCTCTCCACCCTTATCACGATCATCAATGACATTAAAAGCGTTCAATGGAAGAACATACACACCATATGGGATATTAAGTAACTTTCAAGTCAAACTAGGGGGCAAGACAGTAGAAATTGAAGTTGAGGTCATTGATGGAAACCTTTACTAAAATATCTTGCTAGGAAGGCCCTGGATTAATGCTATGGCCGCCATTGTGTCAACATATTTGAGAAAGATTTCATTTCCCTTACAAGGTGGAATTATAACCATTGACAACTAACCTTTTTCCCCAACAGTTCGCAACTTACTAGAAGCATTCCATTGATCCATGGAAGCTCTCAATCGCTCCAACATGTGAGAGTAGGTCTCCTAAAAGAATCATCCTTAATGGGTACTTTTTCCCTCCCACCTCCAAGTAATCTGGAGGAAGTGGCCACAGTGGAAACCTATCATATGATATCTTCTACATCATCAAATATTAAGAAGGACTTTGACCATTTTGATAGTGTCGATCACAGTGAGGTTTTCATAGTTGAAAATCCGACTGACATGACTCAATTAGGTGATGTGGTACACTATGTACTAGGGGAATTAGAACCAGATCTTTCCTTCATGACACCTTATGAGTTGTGATCAAAGGTCACCAGAGGACAGTTTGTTGACTGGTGTCAACCTCGTTAAAAAATGAAACCAAAGATCTGAGCATAATTCCTTGTCTTGTGTCAAACTCGTTGAAAAATGAAACAACGCTGAGCAATGTTCCAAGTCAAGTCTTTCTCTTGATCTCATAAAGGAACCTTCATTCCATCCACCTAATTACCACGATTAGTTTGGTGAGTGTAACGAAGCTTACAGGGCATGCACCCTTGTCTATTTTGTGGAAAAACCCAGTTGTAGAGATAAGTTTCCTGTAAGTTATGTGATTGGTCTGAGTGACCTTTCACCTTTGTCTATTTGGTAGACAAAGTGCAGGAAGTGTTTTGTCTAATTATTGACAGAAAATCATCCTGCTTAACCACAGCAAGTTTCCATATGGTTATTGAAGACTTTTATGCTGGGTGCATGCAAACCTTTTTATACAAGCAGAAACAACCAATTTCATTTTTTTTAGCTTTTTAGCTTTATGGTTTGGTCGTTCCTAGCTTACATAAAAAGGAAAAAGAGAAATGCTCCTGCAAGGTACAAGCTCATTAAAAAATGAACCTGCACTGAGCACATGTTGCCACAAGGTTCAAGCTCATTAAAAAATAAACCCGCGTTTGGTAAATAACCTTTGTGATTGCTTTGCTATCTACCCTTTTTGAACTTTGGTTGTGTTCCTTCCATCACCTCCATTTCATTTTGCCGACCATATGCTTCCACTTGATTGTTTACCCTTTTAAGGAACATCTGCAATGAATGATTTTGATTGCCACCCTCTTCACACTGCCATGTTTTGAGAAGTTCCAAACTTACCCGGAACCAGCTGCTACCCAGAAATACCACTCATTCCTAAAAAATGAGCCTCTTTTAAACTCTGTTTAGACTTGTTAAATATAAAAAGATTGTCGAGCTATTGGCCTTCCTAGCTTGTTAAAGTAAGGGGAATGCCATCCCTCTTATATATTTTAATATTTTTGGACTTGAGGGATCATTAAATAAAACGATTGAGCGCTTGTCTTTGTCGACTCGTTAAAACTATCAAAAAGTCATCCCTTTCGTATTACTTTACACTTTTTCGGACTTAAGGGATTATGCCATGAAAAAGGACTGTTGGAGTCTCCTTTTCATCAATTTTCAAACTCTCTAAACATGAAACGGACCGAGTTATATTTGTTGTTAAACTCGTTAAAACAATAGCAACAAACTCGTCCACCCAGAGAAGAACGAGTCTTATTGACGCTAGGCTCGCTAAACACAAAGCGATAGGTTTGCCTGAAGGGAAAATTATAGGCCAAGCATATGTTATCCTCCTCAAGCTTGTAAAAAATAAAGAGGTAATAGTAAAAAATGACTAGGGAAAAATGGGAAGAAAACTAGAAGAACTCTATTGGTAGCAAGTCTCTCTTGAACATGACACTTTCAGTCCATCACCGTGATTGAGTTGGGTTGGGATTTTCCGTTCACCAGTCACCATTGGTCCATTGTGCCATCCATGGGGTTAACGCTACTAGTCCATGTCAGTGTCGCCAATATGTTTAAGAGAAATCATTCGGAGAATTCACCATCCAGCAAATGCCTCATCCACTACATTACATCGAGGCTTCATTTTTTATGACTGCCATTCCTGAACCTCATATCATCATATCATTTTCACCTCCACAAAAATCATTTGCTCCATTTCACATCGTAGATGTGGGATACATCAAGGACCTCCTATGGAAGGTTACTTCTTGTTGACATCAACTCATTATCAAAGAAGTTGACTTAGAAACAACCCTTTCAATACTTTGAAGCTTCCATGCCTTAATGGCAAGTTTCTCACTTCCGGCGATAGGTTTACATCAATGACCTTCGACCGAAAGACTTTGCGTGGTGTTCGACATCGGCTCATATATTCACACCACGTGAATTGTACTGTATTACCTTGAGGGTCATCATCATTATCGGTGACTCCTCTCACGTCTGTTAACAACTTACATCATTGGCTAGTTATGAGATGATGTATTTCCATGTTTGACTTCAGAACATCTTTTCACATGGATCGACTTTTATATCACGCGAAGATTGGATGAGTTTTGAAGACCCTGGATCTAGTTTCATCCATTCGAGCTATAACATATTCAGGAAAATAAAGACATCAATTGTACATAAAAGCTGCACAGATAGTCATATAAGCCAGGGAAGATGACTCTTCATGCGAAGAATCACCTGTCTGCAACAGCAGACAATTGTCTGTCTTGTGTACATGAAAATGAATTTATAAAGCTGAGAATGGGAATGCATGCCTCAGCTAGATCATGAAAATAATATGATGATGATGTATTGTATTGTATCTTATACAGGTCATCTTCCAGTACAAATACCTTGGATCCTCACGAATAAAGCATTTCACTCGACACCAGAAGATTTATGACCTCATGCTTTAGGGGGAAACTGTTAGAGACATATTTGGGCACTGCAACTCCAAAATCATATGTCCATAAACTAGGGACTCCTTAAGTCCCTAAGAGTGTGTTTCATACCCTAGAGGATCTTGGTTAGTTGATCAAATCATTTCCTAGAAGTTCCAGCTGAAAAAATACTCAGAAGTAGCCAAAACTAGACCATACAGACTACTCCATGGGCAAGGTGCGATGCATACTGACTGCCTAACTGGCTAGGTTTGATGCATACTCAAATGGCCTTTTGTGGGGTGTGATGAGAGAGAATAGAAAAATGGCAGAGACAATTTGTAAGGTGGATGATCATGAAATCTTCCAGAAACTTTTCATGTGACACTTGCCTCTCTAAATTTGCCCAGGGATGAGTAAGAGATTATGAAATCTCCAAGTGGAGCCAAGAACTATTAGTGTAGCGACACTAATAGAAAATATAGAGCTGACTCACACCCTTGCAATACATCTATAAATGGATCCCTCATCTGAGAGATATAGAGGCTGGAATTTTGTATTTTGTAAGGAAGTGTTGTTGGATTGTTGGTGAGAAGAGACATTGCATTGTTGGGTGATTTTCTTGTGCATGAGGTGAAGAGGGTTTCTACAACTGGGAGGATGATGCTGGATTAAACAGCTGGGTTGTAATCCTCTCTTACATTACTATTAATAAAGTTCTTCGAGTTTTCCTCCATATAATCTTGTGTTTGTGAATCTTGTTTATGAATGCAATTGTATGGTCAATGTGCTTCTAATTCTGCATTGTTTATGATGTTTTAGATAGAGATTCTTTGATAGTTTTCTGTTACTTTGACTCTACAGGTACTCTTTGAAGTGGGACAAGTAGGAGAGGAGTGGAAAATTCTATCAAGGAAAGGAGAAATCAAAGTAACAACAAACTATCAAAGCATCTCTATCTAAAACATCATAAACAATGTGGAATCAGAAACACATTGACCATACAATTGCATTCATAAACAATAAGATTCACAAATACAAGATCATATGGAGGAAAGCTGCAAGAAATTTATTAATAGTAACGTAAGAGAGGATTACAACCTAGCTGTCTGATCCAGCATCATCCTCCCACTTGTAGAAGCCCTCTTCACCTCATGAACAAGCAAATCACCCATTAATTCAATGTCTCTTCTTACCAACAAGCCAACAACACTTCCTTACAAAATACAAAATTCCAGCCTATAGATCTCTCATATGAGGGATCCATTTATTGATGTCTTGCAAGGGTGTGAGTTAGCTCTGGGTTTTTGATTAGTGTCATTCCACTGATAGTTATTGGTTCCACTTGGAGATTTCATGATCTCTTACTCATTCCTGGGTGAATTTAGAGAGGCAAGTGTCACAGGAGAAGTTTCTGGAAGATTCCATGATCATCCACCTTGCAAATTGTCTCTACCATTTGTTTATTCTCATTCATCACACCCCACAGAAGGCCATTTTAGTATGCATCGCACCTGGACAGTTAGGCAGTTAGTATGTATCGCACCTTGCCCATGGAGCAGTCTGTATGGTCTAGTTTTGACTAGTTCTGAGTAGTTTTTCAAGTGGAACTTCTGGGAAATGATGTAATCAGTTGAAGGTGATCCTTTAGGGTATGAAGCAACACTTTTAGGGACTTAAGGAGTCCTTAGTTTGTGGACATATGAGTTTGGGGTTGGAGTGCCCAAATATGTCTATAACATATGCCCCCTAAAGCATGACGTCGTAAATCTTCTGATGTTAGGTGAAATGATTTATTCATGAGGATCCGAGGTATTCATACTGGAAGGTGACATATATAAGATACAATACAATACATCATCATCATATTATTTTCATGATCTAGTTGAGGCGGGCATTCCCATGCTCAACTTTATAAATTCATTTTCATGTACATAGGATAGACAATTGTCTGCTGCTGCAGACTGGTGATTCTTCGCATGAAGAGTCATCTTCCCAGGCTTAGATGAATATCTGTGTAGCTTCTGTGTACAATTGATGTCTTTATTTTCCTGAATATATCATAGTACGGATGGATGAAACTAGATTCGAGTTCTTCAAAACTCGTCTAATCTTCGTCCGGTGTAAAAGTCGATCCATGTGAAAAGATGTTCTGAAGTTGAACATGGAAATACATCACCTGATTACCAACCAATGATGTAAGCTGATAATAAACGCGAGAGGAGTCAACGATAATGATGATGACCCTCAAGGTACTACATTACAATTCATGTGGTGTGAATATATGAGCTGATGTCGAACACCACGCAAATTCTTTCGGTCGAAGGTCATTGATGTAAACATGTCGCTAGAAGTGAGAAACTTGCTATTGAGGCATGTAAGCTTCAAAGTACTGAAAGAGTTGTTTCTATGTCAACTTCTTGGATTATGAGCTGATGTCAACAAGAGGTGACCTGTTGTAGGAAGGCCTTGATGTATCCCACATCTACGACGAAAAATAGAGCAAATGATTTTTTTGGAGGTGAAAACGATCTGATGATATGAGGTTTAGGAATGGCGGTCATGTAAAATGAAGCATGGATGTAATGCAGTGGATGAGGCATTTTCTAGATGGTGAACTCTCTGAATTACTTCTCTTAAACATATTGGCGACACTGATATGGACTAGTAGCAATAACCCCACGGATGGTGAACAGAAAAACCAAACCCAACTCAATCACAGTGATGGAGTGAAACTGTCATGTTCAAGAGCAACTTGCTACCAATAAAGTTCTTCAAGTTTTCTTCAAAGGCCAATCTACCCTTTAAGTACTGGATTGCCACCATATGGAGGGTAGTATGCTTTTTCATTATTCCCTGCTAGAGAACAACCATATGAGAGTTTACAACAAAATTCAGGTCAAACTAGAATTACATCCAACAGTTGGATACCAATACTGCCTCAATAACCAAGGGTTGTATATTCAATGCAACTAGTCCATCCTGTGTCGAATATTCCCACTACACTTGCTATTGTTACTATATCATAAGTACAAGCGATACCTGTTGTATTTCAAACTCAAGTCTCTCAGGTTGCAATACAACAACCTCTTGTTTCAACTATTCAATCACAACCTCAGGTTAGTGCCTCCTTATCTTGAGCGACTCAGGCTCAAACAGGTATTATCACTCCACATCTTGGTCAATCATCTAGTATTAGACAATAGCAAATGGTCCAACAAACATGGTTGCTGCAATATCAACAACCGCAATTCCAGTTGTCATACCAAGGACCTGAGCAACAAGGCTTTGTAACTAATGGGCAACTACATTTCCAAAATGGTTATCAACAACCATACTATAATGGTTATGCCCATCAACCTTATCGCAGTTACCAACATCAAACACATTATGCTAGTATGCAAAGACCTACTGCTCAGGCGATTCCATCTTATCCTAGGTATGCTTTGCCTAACCTGAATGAACAATTTCCCTTTGTAGCAACTCTAGAGTTACTAGATCTAAACTGGCTGACGAATGATCCAATTTCTTATGCCCCTTGGTGGCCTACGATTCCTCATAAACTTCCCTCTGATATTCCTAAATTCAATGGAAATCCAGGTGAAGATCTGTTGAATCATGTGATGACATTCCATTTGTGGTGTTCATCCAACACCCTGAATGATGATTTGATTAAGCTTCACCTTTTTCAGCAAACATTAACTAGTCCAGCAGCTAAATGCTATATATAATTGCCTAGATCTTCATTTGATAACTTCAACACCCTTGCCACTACCTTTTAAACCCATTTTTAGTTACCCATAAGGTACGAAACAGGAACAAAACTCGTCACCAACTTTAAGTAGACGATAGCCACTCACATATCTGATCATATTCATGAGTGGCGGCATCATCGAAGAATGGTGAAGATGTAGTTCCTAATCAGCTTTTAGCTGAATGGTTTATAAAGTCATTATTACCCTCTATTACAGAGGATGTGGCTAAGGGAGGAGTTGGCACTGAAGAGAAAGTCATTGCTTGTGTGCAATATTTAGACTTGATCTATACTCAGCCTGGTACACTCTACGACAAAATTCCTGATGCTCCTAGATTGGAATTTTCCGTTCCTCCCCCTCCTAAATGAAACAAAGACTCTCATGCTAGTGATGGCGTGATAGGTACGACAAGCACAAAAACCTAAAAGGCTACATCTAAGAAAACCCATACAGTTTCTAGTTGAAGAGAAGATGAAGAACCTCTCGCCTCGAGGTCAATGCCATGTCAACTAACAAAGGAAAAAATGCTAAGCAACCAGGGGGCAAGAAGAAAGGTACAAACAAAAAGAAGAAACAAGAGGATTCGACTCCTGAGAAACCTTCTGGAAACCCTACTGGAAAGAAAAAACCTAATCAACCATGTTTCATATGTGATGAGGACCATTACACAAGAGATTTTCCGCATCAAGTTGAAGTCAAGAAGTTTTTCAAAAAGACTTCAAATACCTCAGCGGTATTGACTGATCCATTTCCAAATCTAAAAACTAACTTGGTTGCTAGTGATTGTGCTTTCCCATCCCAAGTGCTTATGCTATACATCTCAAAACAAAAAAATGATGCTTTGGTATCTACAAGGAATAAGGATTATGGAAATCCACAATAGAGACGAATGGTAAGGCTACAAATCAACCTAGCAGTTCGACAACAACTTCGTGAGAAGTTGTTCCACCAATCATTCATGAATTAACAATAAAACTGCCTAAGGGAGTGGTACATAAATTGACATTTAATCCTCGTTCTTGAGCAGCATAGAATTATAATATAGTGTAAGATCTGGCCCAATCGCCATCTGCCATGTCAACACTTGAAGTACTGCAAAATTGTCCCTCCCAAAAGCAGGCTTTGTTATTAGGAATAGGTAGGATTCATCCAACAGATTCCAATCTAGTGGCCTTGAATAAAGGATACGAACCTTAGTTACAATCAAAACTCACTTTCCTCATACAGGTAGAGGCCCTCAACAAAAGGGTTCATCGAACAATCATTGATGAGGGAGCATCTACCTGTATTATGTCAATGAGCTGCTAGAAAACTTTATGCTCTCCACCCTTGTCGCGATCATCAACGACATTAAAAGCATTTTATGAAAGAACATACATGCCATATGGGATATTAAGTAACTTGCAAGTCAAACTGGGGGGCAAGACAATAGAAATTAAAGTTGAGGTCATTGATGGAAACCTTGACTACAATATCTTGCTAGGAAGACACTAGATTTATGCTATGGCCATCGTTGTGTCAACATATTTTAGAAAGATTGCATTTCCCTTCCAAGGTGGAATTTCAAACTTTGACCAACTAACCTTTTTCCCCAATAGTTCACAACTTACTGGAAGCATTCCATTGATCCATGGAAGCTCTCAATAGATTCAACATGTCGGAGTAGGTCTCCTAAAAGACCCATCCTTAATTGGTACTTTTTCCCTCCCACCTCCAAGTAATCTAGCAGAAGTGGCCACAGTGGAAACCTGTCATATGATATCTTTTACATCATCAAAGATTAAGAAGGACTCTAACCATTCTGATAGTGTTGATCATAGCAAGGTTTTCATAGTTGAAAATATTTCTGACATGACTCAATTAAGTGATGTGGTACAACATGCACTGGGGGCATTGGAACCAAATCTTTCCTTCATGACACCTTATGAGTTGTGATCAAAGGTTTCCAGAGGACAGTTCATTGACTGGTGTCAACCACGTTAAAAAATGAAACCAAATATCTGAGCAGAATTCATTGTCTTGTGTCAAGCTCGTTAAAAAATGAAACAAGGTTGAGCAAAGTTCCAAGTAGAGTCTTTCTCTTGATCTCGTAAAGGAACCTTCATTCCATCCACCTAATTACCATGAGTAGTCTGGTGAATGTAACGAAGCTTAGGGGGCATGCACCCTTTTCTATTTTGCATACAAACCCAGCTGTAGAGATAAGTTTCCCTGTAAGTTATGTGATCGGCCCGAGTGACCTTTCACCTTTGTCTATTTGGCAAACAAAGTGCAGGAAGTGTTTTGTCTAAGTATTGATAGAAAATCATCCTGCTTAACCACAGTAATTTTACATATGGTTACTGAAGACTTTTATGTTGGGGGCATGCAAAATTTTTTATACAAGCAAAAACAACCAATTTCATTTTTTTAGCTTTTTAGCTTTATGGTTTGGTCGTTCCTAGCTTACATAAAAAGGAAAAAGAGAAATGTTCTAGCAAGGTTCAATCTCGTTAAAAAGTCAACCTACATTGAGCACATGTTGGCACAAGGTTCAAGCTCATTGAAAAATAAACCCACCTGGAACCAGCTACTACCCAGAAATACCACTCATTCCTCAAAAACGAGTCTCTTTTAAACTCTTTTTAGACTCGTTAAATATAAAAAGATTGTCAAGCTATTGGCCTTCCCAGCTCGTTAAAGTAAGAGGAACTCCATCCCTCTCATATATTTTAATCTTTTTAGACTTGAGGGATTATTAAAAAAATAGATCGAGTGCTTGTCTTTGTCGGCTTGTTAAAACTATCGAAAAGCCATCCCTTTTGTACTATTTTACACTGTTTTGGACTTAAGGGATTATGCCACGAAAAAGGACTGTTAGAGTCCCATTTTCGTCCATTTTAAAAATCTCTAAACATGAAATGGACTGAGTTATCTTTGTCGTTAAACTCATTAAAACAATAGTGACAAACTTGTCCACCCAGACAAGAATGAGACTCACTGACACTAGGCTCGCTAAACAAAAAGCTACAGGTTTTCCTGAAGGGAAAATTATAGACCAAGCATATGTTATCCTCCTCAAGCTTGTCAAAAATAAAGAGGTATTGGTCAGTAACGACTCGGGAAAAATGGGAAGAAAACTTGAAGAACTCTATTGGTAGCAAGTCACTCTTGAACATGACACTTTCACTCCATCACTGTGATTGAGTTGGGTTGGGTTTTTCCATTCACTGTCACCATTGGTCCGCCGTGCCATCCATGGGGTTAACGCTACCTATCCATATCATTTTTGCCAATATGTTCAAGAGAAGTCAGTCAGGGAATTCACCATCCAGCAAATTCCTCATCCACTGCATTACATCCACACTTCATTTTTCATTACCGCCATTCCTAAACCTTATATCATCAAATCGTTTTCACCTCCACAAAAATCATTCACTCCATTTCATGTCGTAGATGTAGGATACATCAAGGCCCTCCTACGACAGGTCACTTCTTGTCAACATCAGCTCATTATCCAAGAAGTTGACTTAGAAACAACCCTTTCAATACTTTGAATCTTGCATGCCTCAATGGAAAGTTTCTCACTTCCGGCGATAGGTTTACATCGATGACCTTTGACTGAAAGAATTTGCGTGGTGTTCGACATCAGCTCATATATTCACACCATGTGAATTGTACTGTAGTACCTTGAGGGTCATCATCATTATTAGTGACTCCTCTCACATTTGTTAACAGCTTACATCATTGGCTGGTAATCAGGCGATGTCTTTCCGTGTTCGACTTCAGAACATCTTTTCACATGGATCAACTTGTACATTGGGTGAAGATTGGACGCGTTTTGAAGACCCTGGATCTAGTTTCACCCATCCGGACTGTGATATATTTAGGAAAATAAAGACATCAATTGTACACAGAAGCTGCATAGTGTTGTTGGGAAAAGTATCCAATACGGAATGACCCTATCCCACTCTAAGGGTGATAGTACCTCAGCAACAATCAAAGAAAAGCTATTCGAGATTACTTCTTTATGAGATGTAAGAGAGGGAAGAAAGAGATCCAGTAACCGATGTCTTCCGCTAATGATTGATCCAATCTTCTCTCTTTGCTGCTTGCTCCCAGCTCCTTGCTCTTTCACTGGCCCAGCTACACCAAGATCCTGCAAAATGGCAAGAGAGGGAAACTACAAGAAGCATACATTCATAATTGATTCAAGGATTAGAATAAATCAAATACACAAGTATAACAATACACCATTGAAACACATGCATATAGGAGAACCTCAAATGCTTTATTAAGGGAAGAAGTAAAGTTCAGGAAGTGATACAACCATAAGAGGCCCAATCCAGCATCACCTCCCAGCAGAAAGAAATCTCCTCTTCACCTCCTTCAAAGCAAATCACCCAATAGTTCTATACTCAAACCAATAGCACTTCCTTACATTCACAAGATTCCAGCCTCCTTAGACCTCATGAGAGAGCTCTATATATAGGAGTTTTGGAGAAAGGATGAGTCAGCTAGTAGCTGGCATGAAGCTGACTAGTGTCCTCTCCCACTTCAGTTATTCTTCAGTCCTTGAGTCCACTTCGAGGTTCTTGCTTCCACTTGGAGATCTAGACCCTCTTACTCATCACCAGTTGAATTCCCTGATCCAAGTGTCATTTTGGAAGCTTCCTGGGCATTGACACCTTGAGGAATGACTATGCCACTTGTCCCAACTCGCCCAGCGCAGGTAGCCTTCTTTGCAGTTGACATTCAGCGCAGGTACATAGTGGAGCAGTTGACATTCAGCGCAGATGCTCAGTGGAGCAATTGACATGATCCAGAATTAGCTTGTTTTTGAGTGTTTTCAGGTGGAGAACTGATATTTAGTGTTGTGGTTTGCTGACCTTGTTCCTCTAGGGGCAGGAACAACATGTTTTAGGGACTTTGGATCCCTCAGATTATGGACATTTCATGCTTCATGTTGTAAGGCACAAAAATGTCTATAACAGTTGCCCCCTAAAGTATGAGGTCGTTTATCGGGTGAAATGCTTTATCAGGAGGATCCGAAGTTCATTCAATCGCTGAGAGGTGACCTGTAATAAAATACAATACAATACATTATTTTTCATTCTGCTTTCATGATCTAGCTGAGGTGGGCATTCCCATGCTCAGCTTTATAAATTCATTTTGGTACATAGAACAGACGATCGTCTGATGATAGACTGATAATTCTCTGCTGAAATTACCATCCTTTGAGTAGGATGATCATCTGCTGCAATGATGTACATATCAAATGTCTTTATATTTCCTGAATATATATCGCAGCCCGGATGGATGAAACTAGATCCGGGGTCTTCAAACTCGTTCGATCTTCACTCTAAGTACAAGTCGATCCATCTGAGAATTGCGCTGAAGTCGAACATGGAAAGACATCGCTTGATTACCGGTCAATGATGTAAACCGTTAACAAGCGCGAGAGGAATCACCGATAATGATAATGACCCTCAAGGTACTGCAGTACAATTCACGTGGTGTGAAAAAGGGCTTGGCGTCGAACACCACGCAAAATCTTCTGGTCGAAGGTCATTGATGTATACCTGTCGCCGGAAGTGAGAAACTTGCCATTGAGGCATGCAAGTTTCAAAGTGCTGAGGGGGTTGTTCCTAGATCAACTTCTTGGATAATGAGCTGAAGTCGACAAGAAGCGATCTGTCAAAGGAGGGCCTTAATGAATCCCACATTAGTGACATGGAACGAAGCTAATGATTTTAGTGGAGGTGAAAACAATCTGTGACATATGATTCAGGGTGGCGATCATGGATGGATGAAGGATAATGTATGGCAGTGGATGGGACACGGTTGACTCTTTATGAACAACATCTCTTGAACATATAACGACACTGATGCGATGGATCGGTAGCATTACCCAAAATGTGGATGGTTTTGCGAGACCATGGTGATGAGACCGGTGAATGAAACAACCCAACCCGATGTGATACGGAGAAAAAGTGTCATGTTCAAGAGCGACTAGCTACCATTAAAGCTTTGAGGTTCTCCCAATTTTTCCCCAGTCATTTCTGATCAGTACCTCTTTATTTTTGTCAAGCTTGAGGAGGATAACATATGCTTGTTCTATAACCTGCCCTTCGGGCAAGCCCATCACTATGTTTTAACGAGCCTAGCGATAGGGAAACTCGTTCTCGTCTAAAGACAAGTTTGTCGCTATTTAATCATTTTAACGAGTCTAACGACAAGGAAAACTCGGTCCTTTTCATTTTTAGAGAGTCTGAAAAGATACTGAAAGTTAACTCCAAAATTCCTTTTTCGTCATCTAATCCCTTAAGTCCGAAAAAGTATAAAACAATACAGAAGGGATGAGTTTTCGATAACTTTAACGAGCCGAACAAAACAAGCGTTCGACCTTTTTGTGCAATGATCCCTCAGGTCCAAAAAGATTAAAATCTAGAGGAGGGATAGCTCTTCTGGTCACTGTAACGAGCTGGAAGGCCAAAACTCGGCAAACTTTTCATATTTTACGAGTCAGATGAAAAGAGCTCAAAGAAGACTCATCTTTTGAGGAACGAGTGATAAACAGGGATAGCAGCAGATTCCAGGTACAGGTTGGAATTTTCCAATCATGGCAGTGTCACAAGGATGGCTAGGTGAAATCACTCTTTGCAGCTGTTCCTCAAAATGGGTAAACAATCATATGGAGGTGAACGATTGGCCAAATGGAATGGAGGTGGCAGGTGCAAACACGACCAAGGCTTTTATGGCTAATAAATTTACGATCACAGTGGTTATTTACCAGGATAGGTTCATTTTTTAATGAGCTTGAACTCTGGAGGAAACTCTTGCTCACAATCGCTTTTCTATTTTTTAACGAGCATAAATTCCGCGTTAAAACTGCTCGAATTTTGCGTTTATTTTTTAACGAGCATGAACTTTATGCTAAAACTGCTCGAATATATGGTCAAATTTGATTTTTTACCATTACTAGCTTTTCTCTTTTCAAGTTTAGTACTGCATTTTCAATTGCTGCAACAAACTTTGTTAGAAATGAATAATATTTGCATGAAAATGAGATTATAACCCTAATATTTCACTTTGAACTACGTAAAAAGCCATTAAAAGGTGTTTTTACCTCTCATTTACCATTTCATTTACCTTTGGTTTGTTGGAGCTCTGGAGGTGCCTCTTTCCCCTTGATTTTCACCAGCTGATTCCGGGAGATTCTGCGGACGATTTTCGGCGCCGTCTAGACCAGGTAGGAGCTAAACCCTAGCTCTTTCTTTTCATGGTTTCCTTTTCCAGTTTTATGCCTGTTTTTCAGTCTTTCTGAGCCTCAGGGGTTTTGCCAGGGCGTCCTAACTTCAGCGCAAGTTCCCCATTCGAAACCCGCGCTGAACGTCAAGCTGCCTTAAGGCAGCCTGACCCTCAGCGCAGGTGGGACACTCTCTGCCTGCGTTGGGCTCAGAAAACTGAGTTTCCAGCTCATTTTTTGATGAATTCTCGCCAGTTTTTCATCAAAATCAGGAACTTACTCCTTCTCTTGTTTTCTTTGTAGGGAACTTTGAACAAAATGTCCCTTACATGGCCAGAACGAGAACATGAAGAGGAGGACATGATTGCCCTCCATGACCCGGTCACGGTGAACGCGCTGCGGAACTGTGGCCTGCTGAAGTTTTTCCGTATCTCTAGCATGAGAGCACAGATTACTTTGCTGCAGTATATGCTTGATGCTTGGGATCCTGTTAACCAAGTATTCCAGATTAGGGGAAAGTCCATCCCCTTGACCATAGAGGACATGTACTTCTTGACAGGGTTGTCAAGACGAGGTGCCCCCATTTCCTTGTCAGGTACGGCTCGGGGGACCGATTCCACCAGAGATTATGTCCGTCAGTATTGCAGGGAAGGTTCTCAGCCGAGCAAAGACGGCAAGATTGTTATCCGTGAGATTACTGACATGTCTCTCAGGTCCATTCTGTATACCATTGGTAGGATGTCCGGTAGCGCAGCTCTACATGTTGCCAACAGATCTTATATGCAGCACGCCTTGGAGTGTCTCCAACCGAAAGTATTCAACTGGTGTGATGCAGTACTTGTTCAGATGAAAAGTCAATTAACCAAGGTAAAGGACGGGAAGCTTAAGAACTTTGGATTTGGTTCTATTCTGATTGCCTTCGCCTTGGAGAAAATCCCACTGATGCAGCCTCAGTACATCATACTCGACTTGCCTTCTCCGACCGAGCCACGCATGCAGAGGTGGGTTGATCACATGTCTAGGCATGCTGGTCAACCTCAGATTACTTTTACTGAGGCCTTCTTCAGGTGGTTCGAGCGCTAGGAGATGGTCTTCTCCGAGTATCCATATGTGGGTATGGATTTCCGAGGTGGTCCGGATTTGGTGTTACCGGATGGCGAGCAGTGGGGCGCTATTGGTAAGCTTTTTGACCATATCACTGTTTATTGTTTTATTCATAATGTTGCTGTGCTTTATTCTATCAAGACTTTTAATCATACTCTTGGGTGCATGCAGATGTTGGTCTTGTTCATCCAGCAGTTCGTCCGAGACCGCCAGTTGCTGCCCCGGCAGTGGAGCCTGCTAGGAGAGCTATCCTCCGCGACCTTGACGATACTGAGACCCTTACAGCTGTGCAGGAGCAGGTTGAGAGCCTTACTCTCGGCATTCCCGATGTGAGGATTGATTAGTTACCTTTACAGCTGCAGCGACACACTACTGGCGTGCCTAGACGATGGACTCGTCTCTTGTGCATGATTGCACAGGCCGTGACGTGCTATCATGAGCACCACTAGGCTAGGGTGCCCCCTAGCATCTTTTGAGTTTTAGGTCATATGACCAATTTTGTCTTGGTTACAGAACATTATGTATGAACTATAAACAGCTTATATATATTTTGATTTTCGAGTTTTATTTAGGTTGAGTTATATGATCCATATGTACAATCTTTGATGATGTATCCTTTTTATAAATGTTGCAAATGTCTATCTAACACATAGTTTGCTAATGAGTCAGTTAATGTGTTTAAGTTTCTGGAAATATGTTGATATTGAATTGAATCAAATTGTCTTTCCAAAATCTTAACCCTTAGGAACATGTGATAAATAGCTGGATTGCGAATAGAGTATATACCATTGAGTTGTAGTATTACGAGCTGTGAGTCTGGCCTGACAATTAGTCGGCGTATGCCACGTGTGATGGCATCAGAGAGTAGTTCTATCAACGCGCTATACTCAGCGATGTTATTCGTTGATTTCCCAATACATACACCTCTGAAACTTACTAACTCGCCGCTTGGATCAAAAATGGCCCAGGCCGCGGATGATAGGTTCCGCAAACTACGACTCGCTCCGTCGGCATATCCAACACATGTCTCCAGAAGTTTCGACATCTGCAACAAATGGAAAAGGTGGATCACTCGACCAGAATAAATACTTTGGAGAAAACAAAATACAACAAAAGCATGCAGGTTACTATTTAAGCATAGTAACGCTTGAGATACAACCCGTTACGGGGCTGCGCCAGTGGAATTCCGTCGTAATCCATTAACTCGTAGGCTCCTTTTGCTAACACCCTTTTAACAATATAGGGGCCCATCCATAAGGATTTGAATTTACCTGCTCCCAAGTTATCGGATTCTTGGTCATAATGCAAGACCAAATCACCTTCTGAGAAGACACGAGGTTTGACAGTTTTTTCGAACTGAGCCTTGACTCGTTTCTTATGGGCTTCGTTAGCCAAAGCGACATTACGACGGGTTTCATCCAATTGGATTAATTCCAAGAAACGAGCCTCTTCCTCTGAGGTTCTGGGGAGGAGATCAATTGCGAGTTTAAGCGACGAAATTTCGCACTGGATTGGCAAGACCGCTTCCAGGCCATACACCAGTTGAAAAGGTGTGAACCCGGTTGTGTTCTTTACCGACATTCGGTAAGCCCACAAGGCTGAGTACAGGATTAGGTGCCACCTTCTTTTATGAACGCCGATCATCCTTTGCAACATACGCTTCAGGACTTTGTTGATTGCTTCAACTTGTCCATTGGCTTGCGGATAATACGGGGTAGAGCTGTCGTGAGATAGCCCTAGCTTGGCAGCTAATTCGACCATCATGTGATTGCGGAAATGCGATCCATGATCTGTAACTATAGCCTGTGGTACGCCGAACCTAGCGACTACATGATTAAAAAGGAAAAGGGCAGCTGTTTCGCCAGTGTTATCCAATGTAGGCATCGCCTCGGCCCATTTGGTAAAATAGTCAACAGCGACTATAATATACCCATGCCCCCCGGTCGAGGTGGGGTTACATTGCATGAAATCGATGCCCCACTTGGCGAAGGGCCCAACAGCAACTATCGGCTGTAAAGGTGCGGGCAGTCGTCTGGTTTTGCTATCAAAAATTTGACAAGCATGGCAACTTCTGACTGCGGTTATGCAATCTTTGAACATGGTTGGCCAGAAGTATCCTGCTCGTAAGATTTTTTGCGCTGTTGCATATCCAAATTGATGCCCCCCACACGCGCCTGAATGACATTCATTCAGGGCTTTTTTGGCCTCCTCATGGGTAAGGCACCTCCTCAGAACTGTATCGATACCACGACGGTAAAGTGTATCACCGACGATCATGTAGTCTTTTGCTTGGTATCGTATACGTTTTTATTCGGAGCGAGAGGTGTTAGGCCTGAATTTTTGGGTTTGGAGGTAAACTATGATATCTCCATACCACTCATCGCTTACAGATATCAGAAACAAACTTTCCTCTATGATCAACTCTTCTGATGTTTCATCGTTGGACGATGATGGGAGATCGCATAATAATTCTGCGAAAACTAGAGCTTTCTTTGTTTTGGATTTTACAAATTCCAGATCAAACTCTTGAAGGATCGCTATCCATTTTGAATATTTGCCCCCCAGCAACTGTCGCGACAGTATATAAGTCATGGGGTTGCAATCTGACAAGATGGTAGTTTTCCGAAAGAGGACATAATGTCGAAACCTTTGGATCGCTTGAACAGCTGCAAGCGCTAGTTTTTCAACATAAGAATATTTAATTTCTGTATCATTTAAGTTCTTACTTAAATAATAGATAGGATGTTCAATTCCATCGACTTCTTGAACTAAAACCATCGCAATGGTCGTATCTGCTGCAGCCAGATACAGGTTAAAATCTCTTTGATAGTCTGGGGCTTACATTAATGATGCTTTTACTAGACAATCTTTCAGAGCATCAAAGGAAGCTTGCGCCAGTTGGTCCCAGATGAAAGGTACATCCTTTTTCAGAAAGTTCGCTTTCCCTTGGAGTTTCTGAATCTGAAGCAGATTTGAAGGTGGAGGCAAATTAATGATTGCCTGAACCTTGCAGGGGTCGAGACGAATCCCATCCTTAGAGACTACAAAGCCAAGTAAACGACCAGAACTGACGCAAAATACACATTTGTGCGGATTGAGTCTTATCTTGTAGTGTCGGCAACGTAGAAATATCGCTTTTAAATGCTGCGGATGATCAGTCCGCTTTTGCGAATGAGCCGGAAGATCGTCGAGATAAGGTTGAACAATGTTCTTGATGTCATGGAAGGCATAATTCATTGCCCTCTGAAATGTCGCCCCTGCATTCTTTAAACCGAAGGGTAATTTTCGATAAGCGAATGTGCCCCACAGACAAATAAATGCAGTCTTTGACTGGTCCTGTGGGCGGATATTTATTTGATTATTCCCGGAAAATCCATCCATAAATGAAAAGATTTCACATCCGGCGCATTCATCAATTATCTGGTCGATGAAGGGTGTAGGGTAGTTGTCCTTCGGACAAGCTTGGTTTACATCCCTATAATCAACACACACTCTAATCGTCCCTTGTTTCTTCATAACAGGGACAATATTTGATACCCAATCGTTTAGAGGAACTGGGTAGATGAATCCAGCATGGAGAAGTTTTTCAACTTCTGCCTTAATGGCAGCGGCTTTCTTGGGGTGCACCTGCCGAAGCCGTTGTCTTACTGGTTTGACATCAGGATACATTTTAATTTCATGTTCAACGATACTCGAGTCAATTCCTAGCATTTCATCATATGACCAAGCAAAGACATCTCTAAATTCACGAAAAAGAGCGTTATATATTTCCAGTTCTGAAGGGGAACAACCTTTGCCGACATAAATATTCTCTACAATATTTATGGCTATAGTCTCTTCAATATTGGATAGGTTTCGCTCGGAATCCACCGTGTTTACAGTATTTGTTAGGAATTCAAAAACTGAAGGTTCATAAAGATCACTTTGAGTATCTTCTTCATATTCCGGAAGAAGGGAACGATGGTGGTGATCATTCCACGGTGCCCCCTCAATCACCATTGATTGTAAGATTCCTTCCTCAGTCCCATGTACTTTCGACCAAGGATCTAATGGGGTTCCATATTCTCTAGACCTATCTACCCAAACGCTTGACGACTGTTGATTTGGGTTCGCCTCCCATGCTTGAAACATTGATTGCTACAATATTTCTAAAGGGCTTGGGGCAAAAAAATTGCCTATTCCATGTCGACCTTCGTGGAAGATATCATGTTGCAGGTTGCTACAAACGGTATATTTCCTATGTAAATAGGGGGTGGTAGCGTGAAAGTTCCCATCAATGTGGGGTCTTTCAATAATCCTACTCCAATATCTTGAATTGAATGGTTACTCTCATGGATCATGGGAATGCTTCCTGTAACTTGTGAACCATTAGGGAGGAAATTCTGTTGGTCGACGACCATAATCCCTCCTTCAAACGGGAATGTGATCTTCCTAAAATAAGTCGACACAACAGCTGCCATGGCATAAATCCATGGTCTACCCAGTAGGATGTTATAGTCAAGATTTCCATCAATGACCTCAACATCAATTTCTACTGTTTTTCCTCCTAGTTCAACTTTCAAGTTATTAAGGATACCGTATGGGGTTTAAGTCCTTCCGTCGAAAGCTTTTAATGTTGTATATGATCGCGACAAGGTTGGAGATCCTAAAGTTTTCCAGCAACTCATCGACATAATACATGTTGATGCTCCCTCATCAATAATCGTTCTGTGAACAGTTTTGTTAAGGGCTTTCACTTGAATAAGGAAAGCTAGTTGAGCTGGTAACTGAGGATCGTATCCCTTGTGATCAAAGGATACAAGATTGGAATCCTTAGGATCAACCCCACCAATTGCTGATAACAACGCCTACCTTTGGGATGGACAATTTTGTAATACCTCAAGAGTCGACATAGCGGATGGCGATTGGGCCAAATCTTCCACTATGTTATAATGCTGCACCGCTCTGGCGCGAGGATTAAATGTCGACTTCTGTACTACACCCTTTGGCGGTTTTATTGTTAATTCAGGAATGATGGGTGGTACAACTTCTGTTGAAGTTGTTGTCGAACTACTTGGTTGATCTTTACCTTTTTCGTTCGACAGCTGAGGATTCCCATAATCTTTGTTCCTTGTCGAAATCAAAGCATCATTCTGCTGTTTTGAGACCGACAACATAAGTACTTGCGACGAGGAAGCATTTCCACTATCAACCAGATTTTGACCTGGGTTGGGAAATGGATCAGTTAACACAGCTGAGGTTTGGGAACTTTTAAAGAACCTCTTTAACTCAGCTTTGAATGGGCAATTCTTTGTGTTATGATCTTCATCATCACATATTAGACATGGATAATTTTGTTTCCCTTTCCCAGGAGGGTTTGAAGAAATTTTTCTAGGGGATGACTCACCCTGTTTCTTCTTCTTCCCTTTGTTTTGCTTTTTCTTGCTTCCTGGTTGATTGGTTTCTTTGCCCTTATCTACTGATACGGAATTTACTTCCGAAGCAAGAATTTCTTCTTTTGAATTTTGATCCGAATTCTTACGGGCTTTCTTGGACGAAGCCTTTGTCGATTTCGTGTTTGCCGTGCCAATCACGCCATCACCGGCATGAGAGTCACTATTGGATTTAGGAGGGGGAGGAATTGAAAATTCCGGTCTAGGGGCGTCAGGTATTTTGTCGTAGAGCGTGTCGGACTGAGTATAAACTAAGTCTAAATACTGTGCACGAGCAATGACTTGCTCCTCCGTTACGACTACCCCCTTGGCCACATCTTCCGTAATAGCAGGAAGTAACGACTTTATAAACCATTCAGCTAATAGCTGATCGGGAACATATGTTTTTACCATCCTACGACGACGACGCCACTCATGTATATGATCAGATATATGGGTGGCAGTTGTCTGCTTGACGTTGGTTAATATTTCTGTTCCCGTTTCATACCTTATCGGTAATTGAAAATGGGTTAAGAAAGTCGTGGCTAGGGAGCTAAAATTGTCGAAAGAGGCTCTAGGTAATTCAATATACCATTTAGCCGCTGGACCTGTCAATGTCCTCTGAAAAAGGCGAAGTCTTATCGAATCGTCGTTTAGGGTGTTCGACGAACACCACAGATGAAAGGTCATCACGTGATTCGATGGGTCTTCACCTAGATTTCCATTGAATTTAGGAATGTCAGATGGAAGTTTATGAGGAATCGCTGGCCACCAAGGGGCATAAGCAATCAGATCGTTGGTTAACCGGTGTAGATCGGGTAACTCTAAAGTCGCCACGAATGGTAACTGTTGATTCAGGTTAGGCGAAGCGTAACCAGGGTACGATGGAATCACTTGAGCAGTGGGTCTTTGCATACCAGCATAATGTAATTGATGTTGGTATGACTGATACGGTTGGTGGACTTGGCCACTGTAAAGTGGTTGGTTTTGACCGTTTTGGATATATGGTTGTCCACTGTTTGCAAAGATCTGCTGCTCAGAACCTTGATATACCTGCTGGAATTGCAGTTGTTGGTATTGCACAAGCCATGGTTGTGAAGCCATGTTCTGTTGTGCTACGCTAACCGTTGGACCAAGGTGTGGGGTAATTGTACCCGTTTGGACCTGTGTCGCCCCACCAGTTGGCGATTGTGGTTGTGACCCATGGTCAAGGGGCTATTGCATTACAACCTGAGAAATCTGAGGTTGACATGCAACAGGCATCGCTTGAACTTGTGACACTGTTACAATAGCCGGTGTGGTTGGGATGTTCGTCATAGGTACACACTGTTGCATAGAATATACAATCCTTGGTTGTTGAGGTAGCATAGGTACCTAACTACTTGATGCAATTCCAGTATAACCTGAATATCGTTGTGAACTCACGTATGGGTACCCTCCCGGAGGGGGTAATGAAAGGGCATACTGCCCCCCATACGGTAGCAATCCGGAACTCAAGGGGATTGATTGTCCTTGGGGACTGGATTGCCCAAATTGACCTCCAAATGGATCAATTTGGCGAGTCTCAACATAAGAGTTGCCGGGTATTACTCCGGATGAACAAACTGGAACAGACCATACTGTCGAAATAGTCCCTTGGTGGACTCCTTCTAGCTGTTGTGAGCTAGTTGGGACAGCTGGTATGCCGGCAAACATTGTCGGAGTGACGGCAGGGGCTTCTGCTGTCGCTGTGTCATTCGACACAGTCCTAGATGATGACGGTTGTTCAGAAATTTTAAGTCTATCCAATAGATTGCCTAGCGATTCTACAGGAACCTCCACTTGTGGTGGATTAACTTCTGATGAAGGAAATAGGGTGACCCCGAATCCAAAATGAGTTGGAGTACTTGCTTGCGGATCCTCCGCAATTTCCTCTATCGCAATCAAACCCGGTGGAAGAGGAAGACCGTCAGACCAAATAGCTTAAACACTGGTGGAAACACTTGCTCATTGCTTATGTTTATTTTTTAACGAGCATGCAGTCCGCGTTAAAACTGCTCGGATCTTGCGTTTATTTTTTAACGAGCATGAACTTTATGCTAAAACTACTCGATCATATGGTCAAATTTTGATTTTTTACCATTACCAGCTTTTCTCTTTTCAAGGATAGTACTGCATTTTCAATTGCTGCAACAAACTTTGTTAGAAATGAATAATATTTGCATGAAAATGAGATTATAACCCTAATATTTCGCTTTGAACTACGTAAAAAGCCATTAAAAGGTGTTTTTACCTCTCATTTTACCATTTCATTTGCATTTGGTTTGTTGGAGCTCTGGAGGTGCCTCTTTCCCCTTGATTTTCACCAGCTGATTCCGGGAGATTCTGCGGACGATTTTCGGCGCCGTTTGGACCAGGTAGGAGCTAAACCCTAGCTCTCTCTTTTCATGGTTTCTTTTCCTAGTTTTATGCCTGTTTTTCAGTCTTTCTGAGCCTCAGGGGTTTTGCCAGGGCGCCCTAACTTCAGCGCAGGTTCCCCATTCAAAACCTGCACTGAATGTCAAGCTGCCTTAAGGCAGCCTGACCCTCAGCGCAGGCGGGACACTCTCTGCCTGCGTTGGGCTCAGAAAACTGAGTTTCTAGCTCATTTTTTGATGAATTTTCGCCAGTTTTTCATCAAAATCAGGAACTTACTCCTTCTCTTGTTTGTTTTGCAGGGAACTTTAAACAAAATGTCCCTTACATGGCGAGAACGAGAACATGAAGAGGAGGACATGATTGCCCTCCATGACCCTATCACGGTGAACGTGCTGCGGAACTGTGGCCTGCTGAAGTTTTTCCGTATCTCTAGCATGAGGGCACAGATCACTTTGCTGCAATACATGCTTGATGCTTGGGATCCTATTAACCAGGTATTCCAGATTAGGGGAAACTCCATTCCCTTGACCATATAGGACATGTACTTCTTGACTGGATTGTCAAGGCGAGGTGCCTCCATTTCCTTGTGAGGTACGGCCCGGGGGACCGATTCCGTGAGAGATTATGTCCGCCAGTATTGCAGGGAAGGTTCTCAGCCGAGCAGAGACGGCAAGATTGTTATCCGTGAGATTACTGACAGGTCTCTCAGGTCCATTCTGTATACCATTGGTAGGATGGCCGGTAGCACAGCTCTACATGTTGCCAACAGGTCTTATATGCAACACGCCTTGGAGTGTCTCCAACCGAAAGTATTCAACTGGTGTGATGCAGTACTTGTTCAGATGAAAAGTCAGTTGACCAAGGTGAAGGATGGGAAGCTGAAGAACTTTGGATTTGGTTCTATTCTGACTGCCTTTGCCTTGGAGAAAATCCCACTGATGCAGCCTCAATACATTATACTCGACTTGCCTTCTCCGACCGAGCCACGCATGCAGACGTGGGTTGATTACATGTCTAGGCATGCTGGTCAACCTCAGATTACTTTTACTGATGCCTTCTTCAGGTGGTTCGAGCGCTAGGAGATGGTCTTCTCCGAGTATCCATATGTGGGTATGGATTTCCGAGGTGATCCGGATTTGGTGTTACCGGATGGCGAACAGTGGGGCGCTATTGGTAAACTCTTTGACCATATCACTGTTTATGGTTCTTATTTATAATGTTGTTGTGCTTTATTCTATCCAGACTTTTAATCATACTCTTCGGTGCATGCAGATGTTGGTCCTGTCTGTCCAGCAGTTCGTCCGAGACCGCCAGTTGCTGCCCCGGCAGTGGAGCCTGCCAGGAGAGCTATACTCCGCGACCTTGACGATACTGAGACCCTTACAGCTATGCAGGAGTAGGTTGAGAGCCTTACTCTCGGCATTCCCGATGTGAGGATTGATGAGTTACCTTTACAGCTGCAGTGACACACTACTGGTGTGCCTAGACGATGGACTCGTCTCTTCTGCATGATTGCACAGGCCGTGACGTGCTATCATGAGCACCACCAGGCTAGGGTGCCCCCTAGCATCTTTTTGAGTTTTAGGTCATATGACCATTTTTGTCTTGGTTACAGAACATTATGTATGAACTATAAACAGTTTATATATATTTTGATTTTCGAGTTTTCTTCTGTTTGAGTTATATGATCCATATGTACAATCCTTGAAGATGTGTCCTTTTTATAAATGTTGCAAATGTCTATCTAACACATAGTTTGCTAATGAGTCAGTTAATGTGTTTAAGTTTCTGGAAATGTGTTGATATTCAATTGAATCAAATTGTCTTTCCAAAATCTTAACCCTTAGGAACATGCGATAAATAGCTGGATTGCGAACAGAATATATACCATTGAGTTGTAGTATTACGAGTTGTGAGTCTAGCCTGACAATTAGTCGGCATATGCCACGTGTGATGGCATCAGAGAGTAGTTCTATCAACGCGCTATACTCATCGATGTTGTTCATTGATTGCCCAATACATACACCTCTGAAACTTACTAACTCGCCGCTTGGATCAAAAATGGCCCAGGCTGCGGAGGATAGGTTCCGCGAACTACGACTCGTTCCCTCGGCATATCAAACACATGTCTCTAGAAGGTTCGACATCTGCAACAAATGGAAAAGGTGGATCACTCGAGCAGAACAAATACTTTAGCGAAAACAAAATACAACAAAAGCATGCAGGTTACTATTTAAGCATAGTAACGCTTGAGGTACAGCCCGTTACGGGTCTGCGCCAGTGGAATTCCATCATAATCCATTAACTCGTAGGCTCCTTTTGCTAACACCCTTTTAAAAATATTGGGGCCCATCCATAAGGATTTGAATTTACCTGCTCCCAATTTATCGGATTCTTGGTCATAAAGCAAGACCAAATCACCTTCTCAGAAGACACAGGGTTTGACACTTTTGTCGAACTGAGCCTTGACTCGTTTCTTATGGGATTCGTTAGCCAAAGCGGCATCATGACGGGTTTCATCCAATTGGATTAATTCCAAGAAACGAGCCTCTTCTTCTGAGGTTCCGGGGAGGAGATCAATTGCGAGTTTAAGCGACGAAATTTCGCACTGGATTGGCAAGACTGCTTCCAGGCCATACACCAGTTCAAAAGGTGTGAACCCGGTTGCGTTCTTTACTGATGTTCGGTAAGCCCACAAGGCTGAGTACAGGATTAGGTGCCACCTTCTTTTATGAACCCCGATCATCCTTTGCAACATACGCTTCAGGACATTGTTGATTGCTTCAACTTGTCCGTTGGCTTGCGGATAATACGGGGTAGAACTGTCGTGAGATAGCCCTAGCTTGGCAGCTAATTCGACCATCATGTGATTGCGGAAATGCGATCCATGATCTGTAACTATAGCATGTGGTACGCCGAACCTGGCGACTACATGATTGAAAAAGAAAAGGGCAGTTGTTTCACCAGTGTTATCCAATGTAGGCATCGCCTCGGCCCATTTGGTAAAATAGTCAACAGCGACTATAATATACCCATGCCCCCCGGTCGAGGTGGGGTTACATTGCATGAAATCGATGCCCCACTTGGCGAAGGGACCTACAGCAACTATCGGCTATAAAGGTGCGGGTGGTCGTCTGGTTTTGCTATCAAAAATTTGACAAGCATGGCAACTTCTGACTGCGGTTATGCAATCTTTGAACATGGTTGGCCAGAAGTATCCTGCTCGTAAGATTTTTTGCGCTGTTGCATATCCAGATTGATGCCCCCCACATGCGCCTGAATGACATTCATTCAGGGCTTTTTCGGCCTCCTCATGGGTAAGGCACCTCCTCAGAACTGTATCAATACCACGACGGTAAAGTGTATGATCGATGATCATGTAGTCTTTTGCTTGGTATCGTATACGTTTTTGTTCAGAGCGAGAGGTGTTAGGCCTGAATTTTTGGGTTTGGAGATAAACTATGATATCTCCATACCACTCATCGCTTACAGATATCAGAAACAAACTTTCGTCCATGATTGACTCTTCTGATGTTTCATCGTTGGACGACGATGGGAGATCACACAATAATTCTGCGAAAACTAGAGCTTTCTTTGATTTGGATTTTACAAATTCCAGATCAAACTCTTGAAGGATCGCTCTCCATTTTGAATATTTGCCCCCCAGCAACTGTCGCGACAGTATATAAGTCATGGGGTTGCAATCTGACAAGATGGTAGTTTTCCGAAAGAGGACATAATGTCGAAACCTTTGAATCGCTTGAACAGCTGTAAGCGCTAGTTTTTCAACATAAGAATATTTACTTTCTGTATCATTTAAGTTTTTACTTAAATAATATATAGGATGTTCAATTCCATCGACTTCTTGAACTAAAACCATCGCAATGGTTGTATCCACTGCAGCCAGATACAGGTTAAAATCTCTTCGATAGTCCGGGGCATACATTAATGATGCTTTTACTAGACAATCTTTTAGAGCATCAAAGGAAGCTTGTGCCACCTGGTCCCAGACGAAAGGTACATCCTTTTTCAAAAGACGAGTATAACCTTTAGCACGTTTTGCGTAATTTGGAATGAACCTCCTCAGAAAGTTTTCTTTCCCTTGGAGTTTCTGAATCTGAAGCAAATTTGAAGGTGGAGGCAAATTAATGATTGCCTGAACCTTGCAGGGGTCGAGACGAATCCCATCCTTAGAGACTACAAAGCCAAGTAAACGACCAGAACCGACGCAAAACACACATTTGTGCGGATTGAGTCTTATCTTCTAGTGTCGGCAACGTAGAAATATCGCTCTTAAATGTTGCGGATGATCAGTCTGCTTTCGCGAATGAGCCGGAAGATCGTCGAGATAAGGTTGAACAATGTTCTTGATGTCATGGAAGGCATAATTCATTGCCCTCTGAAACGTCGTCCCTGCGTTCTTTAAACCAAAGGGTAATTTTCGATAAGCGAATGTGCCCCACGGACAAATAAATGCAGTCTTTGACTGGTCCTGTGGGCAGATGTTTATTTGATTATACTCGGAAAATACATCCATAAATGAAAAGATTTGACATCCGGCGCATTCATCAATTATCTGGTCGATGAAGGGTGTAGGATAGTTGTCCTTTGGACAAGCTTGGTTTACATCCCTATAATCGACACACACTCTAATCGTCCCTTGTTTTTTCATAACAGGGACAATATTCGATACCCAATCGGTTAGAGCAACCGGGTAGATGAATCCAGCATGGAGAAGTTTTTCAACTTCTGCCTTAATGCCGGCGGCTTTCTTGGGGTGCACCTGCCGAAGCCGTTGTCTTACTGGTTTGACATCAGGATACATTTTAATTTCATGTTCAACGATACTTGAGTCGATTCCTGGCATTTCATCATATGACCAAGCAAAGATATCTCTGAATTCGCGAAAAAGAGCGTTATATATTTCCAGTTCTGTAGGGGAACAACCTTTGCCGACATAAATATTCTCTACAACATCTGTTTTAGTCGAGATATTTATGGCTATAGTCTCTTCAATATTGGATAAGTTCCGCTCGGAATCCACCGTATTTACAGTATTTGTTAGGAATTCAAAAACTGCAGGGCGATAAAGGTCACTTTGAGTATCTTCTTCATATTCCGAAAGAAGGGAATGATGGTGGTGATCATTCCATGGTGCCCCCTCAATCATCATTGATTGTAAGATTCCTTCGTCAGTCCCATGTACTTTCGACCAAGAATCTAATGGGGTTCCATATTCTCTAGACCTATCTACCCAAACACTTGATGAGCGTTGATTTGGGTTCGCCTCCCATGCTTGAAACATTGATTGCTACAATATTTCTAAAGAGCTTGGGGGCAAAACCATTGTATGATCCATGTTGACATTGTCTTTTGCGACCTTCGTGGAAGATATCATGTTGCAGGTTGCTACAAACGGTACATTTCCTATGTAAATAGGAGGTGGTAGCGCGAAAGTTCCCATCAATGTGGGGTCTTTCAATAATCCTACTCCGATATCTTGAATTGAATGGTTGCTCTCATGGATCATGGGAATGCTTCCTGTAACTTGTGAACCATTAGGGAGGAAGTTTTGTTGGTCGACGACCGTAATCCCTCCTTCAAACGGGAATGCGATCTTCCTAAAATAACTCGACACAACGGCTGCCATGGCATAAATCCATGGTCTACCCAGTAGGATGTTATAGTCAAGATTTCCATCAATGACTTCAACATCAATTTCTATTATTTTTCCTCCTAGTTCAACTTTCAAGTTATTAAGGATATCGTATGGGGTATAAGTCCTTCCGTCAAAAGCTTTTATTGTCGTCGATGATCGCGACAAGGTTGGAGATCCTAAAGTTTTCCAGAAACTCATCGACATAATACATGTTGATGCTCCCTCGTCAATAATTGTTCTGTGAATAGTTTTGTTGAGGGCTTTCACTTGAATAAGGAAAGCTAGTTGAGCTGGTAACTGAGGATCATATCCTTTGTGATCAAAGGATACAAGATTGGAATCCTTAGGATCAACCCCACCAATAGCCGATAACAACGCCTGCCTTTGGGATGGACAATTTTGTAGTACCTTAAGAGTCGACATAGCGGATGGCGATTGTGCCAAATCTTCCACTATGTTATAATGCTGCGCCTCTCTGGCGCGAGGATTAAATGTCGAGTTGTGTACTACACCCTTTGGCGGTTTTATTGTTAATTCAAGAATTATGGGTGGTACAACTTCTGTCGAAGTTGTTGTCGAACTACTTGGTTGATCTTTACCTTTTTCGTTCGACAGCTGAGGATTCCCGTAATCTTTGTTCCTTGTCAAAATCAAAGCATCATTCTGCTATTTTGAAACCGACAACATAAGTACTTGCGACGGGGAAGCATTTCCACTATCAGCCAGATTTTGACCTGGGTTGGGAAATGGATCAGTTAACACAGCTGAGGTTTGGGAACTTTTAAAGAACCTCTTAAGCTCAGCTTTGTAAGGACAATCCCTTGTCCAGTGATCTTTATCATCACATATTAGACATGGATAATTTTGTTTCCCTTTCCTAGGAGGGTTTGAAGAATTTTTTCCAGGGGATGACTCACCCTGTTTCTTCTTCTTCCATTTGTTTTGTTTCTTCTTGCTTCCTAGTTGATTGGTTTCTTTGCCTTTATCTTCTGATACGGCATTTACTTCCGAAGCAAGAATTTCTTCTTTTTCATTTTGATCCGAATTCTTACGGGCTTTCTTTGACGAAGCCTTTATCGATTTCGTGTTTGCCGTGCCAATCACACCGTCACCGGCATGAGAGTCACTATTTGATTTAGGAGGAGGAGGAATTGAAAATTCTGGTCTAGGGGCGTCAGGTATTTTGTCGTAGAGCGTGCCGGACTGAGTATAAACTAAGTCCAAATACTGTGCACGAGCAATGACTCGCTCCTCTGTCACGACTCCCCCTTTGGCCACATCTTCTGTAATAGCAGGAAGTAACGACTTTATAAACCATTCAGCTAATAGCTGATCGGGAACGTATGTTTTCACCATCCTACGACGACGATGCCACTCATGTATATGATCAGATATATGGGTGGCAGTTGTCTGCTTGAAGTTGGTTAATATTTCTGTTCCCGTTTCATACCTTATCGGTAATTGAAAATGGGTTAAGAAAGTCGTGGCTAGGGAACTAAAATTGTCAAAAGAGGCTCTTGGCAATTCAATATACCATTTAGCCGTTGGACCTGTCAATGTCCTCTGAAAAAGGTGAAGCCTTACCGAATCGTCGTTTAGGGTGTTCGACGAACACCACAGATGAAAAGTCATCACGTGATTCGATGGGTCTTCACCTGGATTTCCATTGAATTTAGGAATGTCAGATGGAAGTTTATGAGGAATTGTTGGCCACCAAGGGGCATAAGCAATCGGATCGTTGGTTAACCGGTGTAAATCAGGTAACTCTAAAGTTGCCACGAATGGTAACTGTTGATTTAGGTTAGGCGAAGCGTAACTAGGGTACGATGGAATCGCTTGAGCAGTGGGCCTTTGCATACCAGCATAATGTAATTGATGTTGGTATGACTGATACGGTTGGTGGACTTGACCACTGTAAAGTGGTTGGTTTTGACCGTTTTGGATATACGATTGTCCACTGTTCGCAAAGATCTGTTGCTCAGAACCTTGGTACACTTGCTGGAATTGCGGTTGTTGGTATTGCACCAGCCATGGTTGTGAAGCCATGTTCTGTTGTGCTATGCTAACCGTTGGACCAAGGTGTGGGGTAGTTGTACCCGTTTGGACCTGTGTCGTCCCACCAGTTGGCGATTGTGGTTGTGACCCATGGTCCAGAGGCTGTTGCATTACAACCTGAGAAATTTGAGGTTGACATGCAACAGGCATCGCTTGAACTTGTGACACTGTTACAATAGCCGGTGTGGTCGGGATGTTCGTCATAGGTACACACTGTTGCATGGAATATACAACCCTTGGTTGTTGAGGCAGCATAGGTACCCAACTACTTGATGCAATTCCAGTATAACTTGAATACTGTTGAGAACTGCCATATGGATATCCTCCCAGAGGAGGTAATGAAAGGGCATACTGCCCCCCATATGGTAGCAATCCGGAACTTAGAGGGATTGTTAGTCCTTGAGGACTGGATGGCCCAAATTGACCTCCATGACGATCAATATGTCGAGTTTCACCGTAAGAGTTGCCGGATATTACTCCGGATGAACAAACTGGAACAGACCATACTGTCGAAATAGTCCCTTGGTGGACTCCTTCTAGCTGTTGTGAGCTAGTCGGGACAGCTGGTATGCCGGCAAAGATTGTCGGAGTGACGGCAGGGGCTTCTGCCGTCGCTGTGTCATTTGACACAGTCCTAGATGATGACGGTTGTTCAGACATCTTAAGTCTATCCAATAGATTGCCTAGCGATTCTACAAGAACTTCCACTTGACATTCCTAAATTCAATGGAAATCCAGGTGAAGACCCATCGAATCACGGGAAGAGCAATGGTCTGCGAAACCAGAGATTCTGGGTTCGATCCCCAGCGGAGTCGCCAATTTGTTGTTGGGAAAAGTATCCAATACGGAATGACCCTATCCCACTCTAAGGGTGATAATACCTTAGCAACAATCAAAGCAAAGCTATTCGAGATTACTTCTTTATGAGATGTAAGAGAGAGGAGGAAGAGATCTACTAACCGATATCTTCCGCTAATGATTGATCCAATCTTCTCTCCTTGCTACTTTCTCCCAGCTCCTTGCTCTTTCACTGGCCCTGCTACACCAAGATCCTGCAAAATAACAAGAGAGGGAAACTACAAGAAGCATACATCCATAATTGATTCAAGGATTAGAATAAATCAAATACACAAGTATAACAACACATCATTGAGACACATGCATATAGAAGAACCTCAAATGCTTTATTAATGGAAGAAGTAAAGTTCAGGAAGTGATACAACCATAAGAGGCCCAATCCAGCATCACCTCCCAGCAGAAAGAAATCTCCTCTTCACCTCCTTCAAAGAAAATCACCCAATAGTTCTAAACTCAAACCAACAGCACTTCCTTACATTCACAAGATTCCAGCCTCCTTAGACCTCATGAGAGAGCTCTATATATAGGAGTTTTGGAGAAAGGATGAGTCAGCTTGTAGCAGGCATGAAGCTGACTAGTGTCCTCTCCCACTTCAGTTATTCTTCAGTTCTTGAGTCCACTTGGAGGTTCTTGCTTCCACTTGGAGATCTAGACCCTCTTACTCATCACCAGTCGAATTCCCTGATCCAAGTGTCATTTTGGAAGCTTCCTGGGCATTGACACCTTGAGGAATGACTGTGCCACTTGTCCCAACTCGCCCAGCGCAGGTAGCCTTCTTTGCAGTTGACATTCAGCGCAGGTACACAGTGGAGCAGTTGACATTCAGCGCAGATGCTTAGTGGAGCAGTTGACATGATCCAAAATTAGCTTGTTTTTGAGTGTTTTCAGGTGGGGAACTGATATTAAGTGCTGTGGTTTGCTGACCTTGTTCCTCTAGGGGTAGGAACAACATGTTTAGGGACTTTCGATCCCTCAGATTATGGACATTTCATGCTTCATGCTGTAAGGCACAAAAATGTCTATAACAGTTGCCCCCTAAAGTATGAGGTCGTTTATTGGGTGAAATGCTTTATCAGGAGGATCCGAAGTTCATTCAATCGCTGAGAGGTGACCTGTAATAAAATACAATACAATACATTATTTTTCATTCTGCTTTCATGATCTAGCTGAGGCGGGCATTCCCATGCTCAGCTTTATAAATTCATTTTGGTACATATAACAGACGATCGTCTGATGGTAGACTGATAATTCTCTGCTGAAATTATCATCCTTTGAGTAGGATGATCATCTGCTGCAATGATGTACATGTCAAATGTCTTTATATTTCCTGAATATATATCGCAGCCCGGATGGCTGAAACTAGATCCGGGGTCTTCAAAGTCGTTCGATCTTCACTCTAAGTACAAGTCGATCCATGTGAGAATTGCGTTGAAGTCGAACATGGAAAGACATCGCTTGATTACCGGTCAATGATGTAAACCGTTAACAAGCATGAGAGGAATCACCGATAGTGATAATGACCCTCAAGGTACTGCAGTACAATTCACGCGGTGTGAATAAAGGACTTGGCATCGAACACCATGCAAAATCTTCTGGTTGAAGGTCATTGATGTATACCTGTCGCCGGAAGTGAGAAACTTGCTATTAAGGCATGCAAGCTTCAAAGTACTGAGGGGGTTGTTCCTAGAGCAACTTCTTGGATAATGAGCTGAATTCGACAAGAAGCGATCCGTCAAAGGAGGGCCTTAATGAATCCCACATCAGTGACACGGAACGGAGCTAATGATTTTAGTGGAGGTGAAAACAATCCGTGACATATGATTCAGGGTGGCGATCATGGATGGATGAAGGATAATGTATGGTAGTGGATGGGACACGGTTGACTCTTTCTGAACAACATCTCTTGAACATATAACGACATTGATGCGATGGATCGGTAGCATTACCCCAAATGTGGATGGTTTGGCGAGACCATGGTGATGAGACCGGTGAATGAAACAATCCAACCCGATGTGATACGGAGGAAAAGTGTCATTTTCAAGAGCGACTTGCTACCATTAAAGCTTTGAGGTTCTCCCAATTTTTCCCCAGTCATTTCTGACCAGTACCTCTTTATTTTTGTCAAGCTTGAGGAGGATATCATATGCTTGTTCTATAACCTGCCCTTCGGGCAAGCCCATCGCTATGTTTTAACGAGCCTAGCGATAGGGAAACTCGTTCTCGTCTAAAGACAAGTTTGTTGCTATTTAATCATTTTAACGAGTCTAACGACAAGGAAAACTCGATCCTTTTCATTTTTAGAGAGTCTGAAAAGGTACATAAAGTTAACTCCAAAATTCCTTTTTCGTCATCTAATCCCTTAAGTCCGAAAAAGTATAAAACAATACAAAAGGGATGAGTTTTCGATAACTTTAACGAGCCGAATAAAACAAGCGCTCGACCTTTTTGTGCAATAATCCCTCAGGTCCAAAAAGATTAAAATCTAGAGGAGGGATAGCTCTTCCGGTCACTTTAACGAGCTGGAAGGCCAAAACTCGGCAAACTTTTCATATTTTACGAGTCAGTTGAAAAGTGCTCAAAGAAGACTCGTCTTTTGAGGAATGAGTGATAAACAGGGATAGCAGCAGATTCCAGGTACAGGTTGGAATTTTCCAATCACGGCAGTGTCATAAGGATGGCTAGGTGAAATCACTCTTCGCAGCTGTTCCTCAAAATGGGTAAACAATCATATGGAGGTGAACGATCGGCCAAATGACGGTGGAGGTGGCAGGTGTAAACACGACCAAGGCTTTTTATGGCTGATAAATTTACGATCACAGTGGTTATCTACCAGGTAGGTTCATTTTTTATTTTAAAATGAGCTTAAACGCTGGTGGAAACACTTGCTCATTGCTTATGTTTATTTTTTAACGAGCATGAAGTCCGCGTTAAAACTGCTCGGATCTTGCGTTTATTTTTTAACAAGCATGAACTTTATTCTAAAACTGCTCGATCATATGGTCAAATTTTGATTTTTTACCATTACTAGCTTTTCCCTTTTCAAGGATAGTACTGCATTTTCAATTGCTGCAACAAACTTTGTTAGAAATGAATAATATTTGCATGAAAATGAGATTATAACCCTAATATTTCGCTTGGAACTACGTAAAAAGCCATTAAAAGGTGTTTTTACCTCTCATTTTACCATTTCATTTGCATTTGGTTTGTTGGAGCTCTGGAGGTGCCTCTTTCCCCTTGATTTTCACCAGCTGATTCCGGGAGATTCTGCGGACGATGTTCGACGCCGTTTGGACCAGGTAGGAGCTAAACCCTAGCTCTCTCTTTTCATGGTTTCTTTTCCTAGTTTTATGCCTGTTTTTCAGTCTTTCTGAGCCTCAGGGGTTTTGCCAGGGCGCCCTAACTTCAGCGCAGGTTCCCCATTCGAAACCTGCGCTGAATGTCAAGCTGCCTTAAGGCAGCCTGACCCTCAGTGCAGGTGGGACACTCTCTACCTACGTTGGGCTAAGAAAATAAAATAGGGGAGAAAGAGATCCACTAACCGATGTCTTTCGCTAATGGTTGATCCAATCTTCTCTCCTTGTTGCTTGCTCCCAGCTCCTTGCTCTTTCACTAGCCCAGCTACACCAAGATCCTGCAAAATGGCAAGAGAGGGAAACTACAAGAAGCATAAATTCATAATTGATTCAAGGATTAGAATAAATCAAATACACAAGTATAAAAATACACCATTGAGACACATGCATATAGAAGAACCTCAAATGCTTTATTAATGGAAGAAGTAAAGTTCAGGAAGTGATACAACCATAAAAGGCCGAATCCAGCATCACCTCCCAGCAGAAAGAAATCTCCTATTCACCTCCTTCAAAGAAAATCACCCAATAGTTCTATACTCGAACCAACAGCACTTCCTTACATTCACAAGATTCCAGCCCCCCTAGACCTCATGAGAGAGATCTATATATAGGAGTTTTGGAGAAAGGATGAGTCAGCTTGAGGCTGGCATGAAGCTGACTAGTGTCCTCTCTCACTTCAGTTATTCTTCAGTTCTTGAGTCCACTTGGAGGTTCTTGCTTCCACTTGGAGATCTAGAACCTCTTACTCATCACCAGTCGAATTCCCTGATCCAAGTGTCATTTTGGAAGCTTCCTGGGCATTGACACCTTGAGGAATGACTGTGCCACATGTCCAAACTCGCCCAGCGCAGGTAGCCTTCTTTGCAGTTGATATTCAACGCAGGTAGACAGTGGAGCAGTTGACATTCAGTGCAGATGCTCAGTGGAGCAGTTGACATGATCCAGAATTGCCTTGTTTTTGAGTGTTTTCAGGTGGAGAACTTTTATTCAGTGCTGTGGTTTGCTGACCTTGTTCCTCTAGGGGTAGGAAGAACATGTTTAGGGACTTTGGATCCCTTAGATTATGGACATTTCATGCTTCATGCCGTAAGGCACAAAAATGTCTATAACAGTTGCCCCCTAAAGTATGAGGTTGTTTATCGGGTGAAATGCTTTATCAGGAGGATCCGAAGTTCATTCAATCGCTGAGAGGTGACCTGTAATAAGATACAATACAATACATTATTTTTCATATTGCTTTCATGATCTAGCTGAGGCGGTCATTCCCATGCTCAGCTTTATAAATTCATTTTGGTACATAGAACAGACGATCGTCTGATGGTAGACTGATAATTTTTTGCTGAAATTATCATCCTTTGAGTAGGATGATCATCTGCTACAATGACGTACATGTCAAATGTCTTTATATTTCCTGAATATATATCGTAGCCCGAATGGATGAAACTAGATCTGGGGTCTTCAAACTCATTCGATCTTCACTCTAAGTACAAGTCGATCCATGTGAGAATTGCGCTGAAGTCGAACATGGAAAGACATCGCTTGATTACCGGTCAATGATGTAAACCGTTAACAAGCGCGAGAGGAATCACCGATAATGATAATGACCCTCATGGTACTGCAGTACAATTCACGTGGTGTGAATAAAGGACTTGGCATCGAACACCACGCAAAATCTTCTGGTCGAAGGTCATTGATGTATACCTGTCGCCGGAAGTGAGAAAGTTGCCATTGAGGCATGCAAGCTTCAAAGTACTGAAGGGGTTGTTCCTAGATCAACTCCTTGGATAATGAGCTGATGTCGACAAGGAGCGATTTGTCAAAGGAGGGCCTTAATGAATCCCACATCAGTGACATGGAACGAAGCTAATGATTTTAATGGAGGTGAAAACAATCTGTGACATATGATTCAGGGTGGCGGTCATGAATGGATGAAGGATAATGTATGGCAGTGGATGGGACATGGTTGACTCTTTCTGAACAACATCTCTTGAACATATAACAACACTGATGCGATGGATCGGTAGCATTACCCCAAATGTGGATGGTTTGGCGAGACCATGGTGATGAGACCGGTGAATGAAACAACCCAACCCGATGTGGTACGGAGGAAAAGTGTTATGTTCAAGAGCGACTTGCTACCATTAAAGCTTTGAGGTTCTCCCAATTTTTCCCCAGTCATTTCTGACCAGTACCTCTTTACTTTTGTCAAGCTTGAGGAGGATAACATATGCTTGTTCTATAACCTGCCCTTCGGGCAAGCCCATCGCTATGTTTTAACGAGCCTAGCGATAGGGAAACTCGTTCTTGTCTAAAGAGTCTGAAAAGGTACAGAAAGTTAACTCCAAGATTCCTTTTTCGTCATCTAATCCCTTAAGTCCGAAAAAGTATAAAACAATACAGAAGGGATGAGTTTTCGATAACTTTAACGAGCCGAACAAAACAAGCGCTCGATCTTTTTGTGCAATAATCCCTCAGGTCCAAAAAGATTAAAATCTAGAGGAGGGATAGCTCTTCCGGTCGTTTTAACGAGCTGGAAGGCCAAAACTCGGCAATCTTTTTATATTTTACGAGTCAGACGAAAAGAGCTTAAAGAAGACTCGTCTTTTGAGGAACGAGTGATAAACAGGGATAGCAACTGATTCCAGGTACAGCTTGGAATTTTCCAATCACGGCAGTGTCACAAGGATGGCTAGGTGAAATCACTCTTCGCAGCTGTTCCTCAAAATGGGTAAACAATCATATGGAGGTGAACGATCGGCCAAATGAAAGTGGAGGTGGCAGGTGCAAACACAACCAAGGCTTTTATGGCTGATAAATTTACGATCACAGTGGTTATTTACCGGGATAGGTTCATTTTTTAGTTAAAAATGAGCTTGAACTCTGGAGGAAACATTGCTCACTGCTTATATTTATTTTTTAACGAGCATGAAGACCGCGTTAAAACTGCTCGGATCTTGCTTTGATTTTTTAACGAGCATGAACTTTATGCTAAAACTGCTCGAATCTTGCGTTTATTTTTTAACGAGCATGAACTTTATGCTAAAACTGCTCGATGATAAGCTTGCATGCCCCCCACATAACAACGCAAATCGAGGTGCATGCCCCCCAAGCTTCATTGCATTCAACTCGGTGTTTGGAATGAAGGTTTACCTTTGAGATTGGAAAGGGGATTGTTTCATTTTTTTAATGAGGTCGACAGAGTAAAAGAACTATCCTCATGTATCCTTGTTTCATTTTTTAACGAGGTTGACACGAGATAAGAACCGTCCTCAGAGCCCACTGTATTTACAGTATTTCTATTAGGGCGATGATCCATGCTGACAAAATATTTAGGAATCTTCCGAATCCATTAGATACAGAAGATTTCATTTTGTAGGTTTCCACTGTGGCCACTCCCGCCAGATTACTTGGAGGCGGTAGGGCAAAAGTACCCATTAAGGCAGGGTCTTTTAGGAGGCCTACCCCAATATTTTGAAGCGAATGATCGCTTCCATGGATCATTGGAATGCTTCCCGTAACTTGTGAACTGTCGGGGAGGAAAGTTTGTTGGTCGACGACTGTAATTCTTCCTTGAAAGGGAAATGCAATCTTCCTGAAGTAGGTCGACACAACTGCGGCCATGGCATAGATCCATGGTCTTCCGAGTAGGATGTTGTAATCGAGGTTTCCATCAATTACTTCAACATCAATTCCTACTGTTTTGCCCCCCAGTTCAACTTGCAAGTTACTTAAAATCCCGTATGGAGTGTATGATCGTCCATCAAATGATTTTAACGTTGTTGACGATTTCGACAAGGGTGGTGAGCCTAAATCTTTCCAGCAGCTCATCGACATAAGACATGTAGATGCCCCCTCATCAATAATTGTTCGATGAACAGTTTTGTTGAGGACTTTCACTTGAATAAGGAAAGCTAGTTGAGCTGGTAACTGAGGGTCATATCCTTTATGATCAAAGGCCACAAGATTGGAATCCATTGGGTCAATCCCACCTATTGTTGATAATAAAGCTTGCTCTTGGGAGAAGCGATTTTGCGGTACCTCAAGTGTCGACATAGCGGACGACGATTGGGCCAGGTACTCTATCTGTGCTATTTTCGCAAGAGGATTAAATGTCGATTTGTGTATTGCTCCCGTTTGCGACTTTATCATTGGCTCAAGAACGATGGGTGGCACAACTTCGGTCAAAGTTGTTGTCGAACTACTAGGTTTTTCATTAGCCTTGTTGTTCGACAGATTTGGATTCCTGTAATCTTTATTCCTTGTCAAAGCATCATTTTGCTGCTTCGAGACAGACAACATAAGCACTTGGGATCGGGAAGCATTTTGATTAGCAACTAGATTTTGACCTGGGTTGGGAAACGGATCAGTCAATACTGCTGGGGTTTTTGAACTCTTAAAGAGTTTCTTAACTTCAGCTATATGTGGACAATCTTTCGTCCAATGATCCTTATCGCATATATGACACCCTGTCGGGGGTTTCCTTTTTCTCCCTTTCTTTTTCTTCTTGCCCCCTGGTTGCTTTAGTTGTTTGCCCTTGTCGATCGACATGGCATTTACTTCCGAGGCAAGAAGTTCTTCATTTGCATTTTGACTAGAAATTTTGTGTTTGCCAAACACGCCATCGTCGGCGCGAGAGTCATTGTTTGATTTAGGAGGAGGAGGAATTGAGAATTCCGGTCTAGGGGCGTCAGGTATTTTGTCGTAGAGCGTGCCAGACTGAGTATAGACCAAGTCCAGATATTGCGCACGAGCGATAACTTGCTCTTCCGTTATGACTCCCCCCTTCACCACATCTTCCGTGATGACAGGAAGTAATGACTTGATAAACCATTCAGCTAATAGCTGATCGGGAACGTATGTTTTTACCATCCTACGACGACGTCGCCACTCATGTATATGATCAGATATGTGGGTGGCGGTCATCTGTTTGAAGTTGGTAAGGAGTTCTGTTCCCGTTTCATACCTTATCGGTAATTGAAAATGGGTTAAAAAGGTTGTGGGCAAGGTACTGAAGTTGTCGAACGAAGCTCTAGGCAATTCAATGTACCATTTTGTCACTGGACCCGTTAACGTCCTCTGAAAGAGGCGAAGTCTTATCGAATCATCATTCAGGGTGTTTGATGAACACCAAAGATGAAATGTCATCACATGATTCGACGGATCTTCACCCGGATTTCCATTAAATTTAGGAATATCTGATGGAAGTTTATGCGGAATCGCTGGCCACCAAGGGGCATAAGCAATTGGATCATTCGTCAGCCGGTTTAGATCTGGTAATTCTAGAGTTGCTACAAATGGCAACTGTTGATTCAGGTTAGGCGAAGCATACCCAAGATAAGATGGGATCGCCTGAGCAATGGGTCTTTACAAACCAGCATAATGCTGGCAACTTTGAGAAGGTTGATGGGCATAACCATTATAGTATGGTTGCCCATTTCTTACAAAGACTTGTTGCTCAGGTCCTCGATATGATTGCTGGAATGGCGGTTGTTGGGATTGAACCAGCTCTGGTTGTTGGACCATTTGCTGTTGACCAATACTGGACGATTCACCAAGATGAGGAGTCACAGTACTTGTTTGAGCCTGGGTCGCTCCAGATAAGGAGGCACTAACCTGAGATTGTGATTGAGTTGTCGGGACAAGAGGCTGTTGTATTGCAACCTGAGAAACTTGGGGTTGACATACAACAGGTGGAGCTTGTACTTGCGACGCATTCACTATAGCAGGTATGGTGGGAATATTCGACACAGGGTGTACTGGTTGCGTTGAATATACAACTCCTTGTTGTTGAGGCAGTATCGGTACCCAACCGCTGGCTGTAATTCCAGTTTGACCTGAACTTTGTTGTAAACTCCCATATGGTTGTTCTCTTGGAGGGAACAATGAAAGAGCATACTGCCCTCCATATGGTGGAAATCCAGTACTTAAAGGGTAAATTGGCCTTTGAAGACACATTGGATCAATTTGTTGAGTTTCAACATAAGAAATACTAGATGATAATCCGGATGAAGAAATAGGAACTAACCATGTCGTCGTCCCTGATTGGACTCCGGCTTGTTGTTGACAATTTGCCGGGACAGATGGTATACCAGCGAACATCGTTGGAGTAGTAGCAGGAGGCTCTGTTGCTGCTGTGTCGGACGACACAATCCTAGATGTCGACGGTTGTTCAGACATATCTAGTCTATCCAAAAGATTTCTTAGCGATTCTACAAGAAATTACGATGCCAAAAGAATAATTTCGAAGATCAACGAGGGAATGGTGATGATTATCCCGTTTAAAATAAATTGTTAACGACGCTTTAGACACAACTTGCTTTTTCAGTTTTAAAGAGTCGAGAAAAAGCTAAAGATGACTCTAGTCTCCTTCGATGTTTTAACGAGCCCGAAGTGACAAATGCTCGGATGGACTTTTTCAGTTATAGGGTTTGAAAAAGGCCAAAAGAAACTACTCTGGAGTTCTAGGTAGAGGGTGTGCCAAACTTTTCGCAAAACCACAGAATATGTTTTACGGTACGGGTGGTCGATCTTCGTGAATGCTGTGTTCACTACATTGCGATCAGCAGGGCGGCCGACACGGCTTCCTATGGATAAAGGCTTTGTTCCTATAGGGGTCTCCCAATATATATGCGACGGTACGTGGGAGCACAAGTCCATATTAGTGCCACCGACTCTCAGGAGGAATCACCCACCTTCTTCGAGATCGACAGTCACTATGTTTAACGATGCCGGAACACGTCTCTACCTAGACCTCTATGTGTTTGCGTTATGTTTCAAAGCGTTGTTATGTAAATTCAATTTATTTTAGGTTGATCTTGTTTAGCAGTTTGCCTTTATGGATCACCACGAGATGTATGGTACAACTCCTAAATGCAGTCTAAAGATGAGAAGCAAGCTTTTTCAATCTTTTTGACTTACGAAAATCTTAACTACTAAGGGAAAAGAAAGACATCATCTTTTCACACAGATCATAGAGCACACACTAATGCACTTTTTCCTAAATCAACATGCAAACTTATCAAATGCAAAATGCACAATGCAAGTATTTCTTTTCTCTTTCTTAATGTTGATGTACTACAAAAAGAAAGCTGTTGTATAACTTTGAATTCAATTTCAAGTGAAAGCAAACAAGCTTTTGTCCAAAATCAAAAGACACCTTAAGATTTACTTGTTTCGACACTAGAAATACATAAATTCAAACCATATGATGAAAGCAAAAGCTCAATCAGCTATGAACAGCAAACAAACTAACTCTTAAGATCAAAACGACACTTATCACAGGTCTAGATCTAAGAGGCCACAGCAAGACTAGTTCACTTTTGTTATGGGAAACTGCAAATGATACAAGAAATACACAAAGAACAAAAACAATTTCTTTATACAACCGAGGCGGAATAGTGGCAAGGAAAGGTGGTTTCAGATAGGTACATTGACTGATAATAGGCTGCAAAAACAAGGATGAAAACAGGGCAACAAACAGCAGGGAACCCCAGTTTCACAAGGCAAAACTGGCTCAGCGTAGGTAGTACACTGTCAGTTTGACATTCAGTGCAGGTAACCCCTTCGGGACCTGTGATGAAATGCAGACTGCCTTCACAGTGCATGCAATGAACATAGAAACTCTCGTTTCTCTTGGTTTCCGGGTTACAGATTGCTCAAAAATTCACAGTTTTTGGCCAAATCAAAGGCTATCAATCAAGTACACACTAAAGGGTAATTAGGAGGATGAAAAGCTATCACTAAGAGCTGTTCAGAGTCCTTGTGGATCAGCTCTTCAAATCATAAACATGCCCAGAAACTGAGCTAGAGTAGTTGCCCTCTACTTTACATTTGAAAGATTCAAATGCAATTCGATTCGGTACTCCCTGTGTTTAGGAAATGAATAGCAAAAACACAAGAAACCAACAAGATACGATCCCCAGCGGAGTCGCACCAACGCAGAAAGTGTCCCAGCGACTTGCTACCATTAAAGCTTTGAGGTTCTCCCAATTTTTCCCCAGTCATTTTTGACCAGTACCTCTTTATTTTTGTCAAGCTTGAGGAGGATAACATATGCTTGTTCTATAACCTGCCCTTCGGGCAAGCCCATCGCTATGTTTTAACAAGCTTAGCGATAGGGAAACTTGTTCTCGTCTAAAGACAAGTTTGTCACTATTTAATCATTTTAACGAGTCTAACGACGAGGAAAACTCAGTCCTTTTCATTTTTAGAGAGTCTGAAAAGGTACAGAAAGTTAACTCCAAAATTCCTTTTTCGTCATCTAATCCCTTAAGTCTGAAAAAGTATAAAACAATACAGAAGGGATGAGTTTTCGATTTTAACGAGCCGAATAAAACAAGCGCTCGACCTTTTTGTGTAATAATCCCTCAAGTCCAAAAAGATTAAAATCTAGAGGAGGGATAGCTCTTCCGGTCCTTTTAACGAGCTGGAAGGCCAAAACTCGGCAAACTTTTCATATTTTACAAGTCAATTGAAAAGAGCTCAAAGAAGACTCGTCTTTTGAGGAACGAGTGATAAACAGGGATAGCAGCAGATTCCAGATACAGGTTGGAATTTTCCAATCACGGCAATGTCACAAGGATGGCTAGGTGAAATCACTCTTCGCAGCTGTTCCTCAAAATGGGTAAACAATCATATGGAGGTGAACGATCGGCCAAATGACGGTGGAGGTGGCAGGTGCAAACACGACCAAGGCTTTTATGGCTGATAGATTTACGATCACAGTGGTTATTTACCGGGATAGGTTCATTTTTTAACGAGCTTGAAAGCGCCAAAACACTGCTCAATCTTATGTTTATTTTTTAACGAGAATGAACTATGTGCTAAAACTGCTCGGATCTCACTTTTCTATTTCTTAACGAGCATAAATTCCGCGGTAAAACTGCTCGAATATACCAGTCATAAGGTAAGAATGTCTCCTGTGAGATAGCTATTTTTTATGGAGCTTTATTTCACGAAGCTATGCTCCTAATTTGGCAAATTTTGACCTTTGCCCCACATCCTTTCTTTATGTAAGTTAGGAAACGACTAATCCAAAAAACAGATAAATAGCCGCTCTTTGCTTGCACTCCAAAAGGTTTGCATGCCCCCAGGTATAAAGTACAATTTCAAGGCTGCCCCTACTTATCCATCAAAACATTTGTTTTAAAGGGTGAGGCTTGCCTCTTTCTGGTTACCCAAAGATTGTTTTGTTAACTTCTTCAAACGAAAACATTTCCTCGGCACTGTCTACCGAAGTAGACAATGGTGAATGACCTTTGTCAAACACGTAACCTTGACAAAAGAATCCTATTCTAGAACAACCCCTCTTCCTTCCATGGACGGGGTACGGACTAGTCATATTCTCTCGCGGAAATTCTACCTTATACCCAAGGTTTCCTCTGCCCGAAGCAGACCAGGATGCATGCCCCCTGGGTTCCAGTCCCATCTTTCCGAATCACTCGCACTCATCGGGAAGGAGGACTGGGGGTGGAGACATTTCTTGATTGAAAAGACCATTCAGGGTTGGTATGTGACTATTTGCGATGCGTGATCCCAGAAATGAAAGTTGGTCTACGAGCTTGACCATCCCTCCTTCGTGTGGAAAACACATTACTCTAAAGAGTGAGGAGACTATTGCTCCCATGCAATAGATATAGTCTCGTCCAAGGAGTAGGTTATAATCCAAGGGTCCTTGAATGACCATCACGTTCATTTGAACGATCTTCCCTTTCAATGTAACAGGCACATTAGGGAGGATCCCTAATGGTCGACTGGTTCCTTTATCGAAACCCGAGAGATTTCTTATCTCAGGCAAAAGCGCCGGGGAACCCAGTGCTTTCCAAGCAATAGAGGAAAGGATACTCACAGGTGCCCCTTCATCAATGATAGTGCCAACCATTACCATTCTATAAATTTGGACTATGATTCTGAATGGTACACTGGCTGGCAACCGGGGTCTGCCTAGTTGATTCCAATCAAAGGATACAACCAGGTTGCTTGGTGGTGGGACCGAATACACGGCCGGATATGACCCTGACGATGTTCCTTCCTGCGATAAAGGAATGGGCGCATTGCCCTGATGCTCATCAGAGTCTGTGTTGATGAAAAGAATCTGGATGGTGTCATCCTTATTCTCTTCAGTGAGGGTGTCATTTGAAGATGAATCTTCAGTGACGGTGTCATTTGAGGATGAAACCTCTGAAGGAAGAACCGGGTCAACTGCCGTTTCGACCTTTGGACTTTCGTCCGGTCTAGATTCAGTAGGTTCATTCTCAATTATTGACGCTTCAGCTGACCACTTGAGCGGGCTAGCTGTATTCTCAACCAACGAAGGACTTGGCACGAGTTTTTTGTATCCAGGAGGAAGTCTCAACAGTGAAACCGGACGATCTTCCAAAACTCTCTTCGCTTTGTCTAAGAAGGGACAACGGTGGATGGCGTGATCGCCTTCACACAGTCTGCAGGGGGATCTTGCTCCCCCTCTTTGTCTTGAACTTTCACTTTCGCTGGTTGACGGTAAGCATTCAACATGGCTATCAGAGGTTGATGCTCCCGAACTGTGCAAACGAGGGGACCAGTCCCTTAGTATCCGGGGAATACAGGGACAATCTCTATGGAAGTGGTCTCCTCTACATATGACACATGGCGATTTAGGCCCGGTCTGTGCTGTGTGTGGATTTTTGTCAGATGCCTTTTGCTTGCCCCCAGTCGCCTTAGGCTCCTTCTTCTTCTTCTCTTTCTTCTTCTTCTCCTTCTTCTCCATGGGAGCTTGGCTTTTGCCGGCTCTACCTTGCGAAGATGAAGGATTGGAGGAAGAGTTATAGGAAGTAGAAGGCTGGTGGGCAGCTCTAGACTGATCTAACTGTTGACTCGACTGTTCAGGAACCATGGTGTTCTGAACTACATTGGTTGAGAATAGCCAAATGGGCAGGCCAATTGTCAGTCCTGGAAGCGACAATGTGGCCATGTGGGGCGCACCAACTTCTCCCCAAGAGCAGAAAGGACTAGGATTTCCATCATGTAGAATTCCTTGGTTGGGGCGTTCCATGTTCTCAACCTACAGATCAACGCAGGAATAGGAGGTGATTATGTTCCATTTAAAATAAATTTTATAACGACGCTTTAGACACAACTTGCTTTTTCACTTTTTAAGAGTCGAGAAAAAGCTAAAGATGACTCTAGTGTCCTTCGATGTTTTAACGAGCCCGAAGTGACAAATGCTCGGATGGACTTTTTCAGTTATAGAGTTTGAAAAAGGCCAAAAGAAACTACTCTGGAGATCTAGGCAGAGGGTGTGCCAAACTTTTCGCAAAACCACAGAATACATTTTACAGTACGAGTGGTCGATCTTCGTGAATGCTGTGTTCACTGCATTGCGATCAGTAGGGCGGCCGACACGGCTTCCTATGGATAAAGGCTTTGTTCCTATAGGGGTCTCCCAATATATACGCGACGGTACGTGGGAGCACAAGTCCGTATTGATACTTATCGCTTCACCGTGGAGGAATCACCCAACCACTCAATGCTAAGATATCACGTTTAACGACGCCGGAACACGTCTCTAGCTTAGACCTCTATGTGTTTGTGTTATATTTCAATGCGTTGTTATGTAAATTCAATTTATTTTAAGGTTGATCTTGTTTAGCAGTTTGCCTTTATGGATCACCACGAGATGTATAATACAACTTCCTAAATGCAGTCTAAGATGATAAGCAAGCTTTTCAATCTTTCAACTTTGAAAATATTAACTACTGAGGGAAAATAAAGACATCATCTTTTCACACAGATCATAGAGCACACACTAATGCACTTTTCCCTAAATCAACATACAAGTTGTCAAAATGCACATGCACAATGCAGGTATTTCTTTTCTCTTTCTTAATGTTGGTGCAATACAAAAAGAAAGTTGTTGTATAACTTTGAATTCAATTTCAAGTGAAAGCAAACAAGCTTGTCCAAAATCAAAAGACACCTTAAGATTTACTTGTTTCGACACTAGAAATATATAAATTCAAACCATATGACAAAAGCAAAAGCTCAATCAGCTATGAACAGCAAACAAACTAACTCTTAAGATCAAAATGACACTTATCACAGGTCTAGATCTAAGAGGTCACAGCAAGACTAGTTCACTTTCGTTATGGGAAACTGCAAATGATATAAGAAATACACAAAGAACAAACACAGTTTCTTTATACAACTGAGGCAGAATAGTGGCAAGGAAAGTTGGTTTCAGATAGGTACATTGACTGATAACGGGCTGCAAAAACAAGGATGAAAACAGGGCAATAAACAGGAGGGAACCCCAGTAGCACTAGGCAAAACTGGTTCAGCGCAGGTAGTACACTGGCAGTTTGACCTTTAGCGCAGGTAGCCCCTTCGAGACCTGCGATGAAATGCAGACTGCCTTCACAGTGCCTGCAATGAAGAGATAAACTTGCGTTTTTCTCAGTTTCCGGGTCACAGATTGCTAAAAAATTCACAGTTTTTGGCCAAATCAGAAGATATCAATCAAGTACACACTAAAGGGTAATTAGGAGGATGAAAAGCTATCACTAAGAGCTGTTTAGAGTCCTTGTGGATCAGCTCTTCAAATCATAAACTTGCCCAGAAACTGAGCTAGAGTAGCTGCCCTCTACTTTGCATTTGAAAGATCCAAATGCAATTCGATTCGGTACTCCCTGTGTTTATGAAATGAATAGCAAAAACACAAACAACCAACAAGATACGATCCCCAGTGGAGTCGCCAATTTGTTGTTGGGAAAAGTATCCAATACGGAATGACCCTATCCCACTCTAAGGGTGATAGTACCTCAGCAACAATCGAAGTAAAGCTATCTAAGATTTCTTCTTTATGAAAGTAAAATAGGGGAGAAGGAAATCCACTAACCGATGTCTTTCGCTAATGGTTGATCCAATCTTCTCTCCTTGCTGCTTGCTCCCAGCTCCTTGCTCTTTCACTGGCCCAGCTACACCAAGATCCTGCAAAATGGCAAGAGAGGGAAACTACAAGAAGCATACATTCATAATTGATTTAAGGATTAGAATAAATCAAATACACAAGTATAACAATACACCATTGAGACGCATGCATATAGAAGAACCTCAAATGTTTTAATAAGGGAAGAAGTAAAGTTCAGGAAGTGATACAACCATAAAAGGCCCAATCCAGCATCACCTCCCAGCAGAAAGAAATCTCCTCTTCACCTCCTTCAAAGCAAATCACCCAATAGTTCTATACTCAAACCAACAGCACTTCCTTACATTCACAAGATTCCAGCCTCCCTTAGACCTCATGAGAGAGCTCTATATATAGGAGTTTTGGAGAAAGGATGAGTCAGCTTGTAGCTGGCATGAAGCTGACTAGTGTCCTCTCCCACTTCAGTTATTCTTCAGTTCTTGAGTCCACTTGGAGGTTCTTGCTTCCACTTGGAGATCTAGACCCTCTTACTCATCACCAGTCGAATTCCCTGATCCAAGTGTCATTTTGGAAGCTTCCTGGGCATTGACACCTTGAGGAATGACTGTGCCACTTGTCCCAACTCGCCCAGCGCAGGTAGCCTTCTTTGCAATTGACCTTCAGCGCAGGTAGACAGTGGAGCAGTTGACATTTAGCGCAGATGCTCAGTGGAGCAGTTGACATGATCCAGAATTAGCTTGTTTTTGAGTGTTTTCAGGTGGAGAACTGATATTCAGTGCTGCCCTATCCCACTCTAAGGGTGATAGTACCTCAGCAACAATCGAAGCAAAGCTATCTAAGATTTCTTCTTTATGAAAGTAAATAAGGGGAGAAAGGGATCCACTAACCGATGTCTTTCGCTAATGGTTGATCCAATCTTCTCTCCTTGCTGCTTGCTCCCAGCTCCTTGCTCTTTCACTGGCCCAGCTACACCAAGATCCTGCAAAAGGGCAAGAGAGGGAAACTACAAGAAGTATACATTCATAATTGATTTAAGGATTAGAATAAATCAAATACACAAGTATAACAATATACCATTGAGACACATGTATATAGAAGAACCTCAAATGCTTTATTAATGGAAGAAGTAAAGTTCAGGAAGTGATACAACCATAAAAGGCCCAATCCAGCATCACCTCCCAGCAGAAAGAAATCTCCTCTTCACCTCCTTCAAAGCAAATCACCCAATAGTTCTATACTCAAACCAACAGCACTTCCTTACATTCACAAGATTCCAGCCTCCTTAGACCTCATGAGAGAGCTCTATATATAGGAGTTTTGGAGAAAGGATGAGTCAGCTTGTAGCTGGCATGAAGCTGACTAGTGTCCTCTCCCACTTCAGTTATTCTTCAGTTCTTGAGTCCACTTGGAGGTTCTTGCTTCCACTTGGAGATCTAGACCCTCTTACTCATCACCAGTCGAATTCCCTGATCCAAGTGTCATTTTGGAAGCTTCCTGGGCATTGACACCTTGAAGAATGACTGTGCCACTTGTCCCAACTCGCCCAACGCAGGTAGCCTTCTTTGCAGTTGACATTCAGCGCAGGTACACAGTGGAGCAGTTGACATTCAGCGCAGATGCTCAGTGGAGCAGTTGACATGATCCAGAATTAGCTTGTTTTTGAATGTTTTCAGGTGGAGAACTGATATTCAGTGCTGTGGTTTGCTGACCTTGTTCCTCTAGGGGTAGGAACAACATGTTTAGGGACTTTGGATCCCTCAGATTATGGACATTTCATGCTTCATGTTGTAAGGCACAGAAATGTCTATAACAGTTGCCCCCTAAAGTATGAGGTCGTTTATCGGGTGAAATGCTTTATCAGGAGGATCCGAAGTTCATTCAATCGCTGAGAGGTGACCTGTAATAAAATACAATACAATACATTATTTTTCATTCTACTTTCATGATCTAGCTGAGGCGGGCATTCCCATGCTCAGCTTTATAAATTCATTTTGGTACATAGAACAGATGATCGTCTGATAGTAGACTGATAATTCTCTGCTGAAATTATCATCCTTTGAGTAGGATGATCATCTGCTGCAATGATGTACATATCAAATGTATTTATATTTCCTGAATATATATCGCAGCCCGGATGGATGAAACTAGATCCGGGGTCTTCAAACTTGTTCGATCTTCACTCTAAGTACAAGTCGATCCATGTGAGAATTGCGCTGAAGTCGAACATGGAAAGACATCGCTTGATTACCGGTCAATGATGTAAACCGTTAACAAGCACGAGAGGAATCACCGATAATGATGATGACCCTCAAGGTACGGTAGTACAATCTACGTGATGTGAATAAAGGACTTGGCGTCGAACACCACGCAAAATCTTCTGGTCGAAGGTCATTGATGTATACCTGTCGCCGGAAGTGAGAAACTTGCCATTGAGGCATGCAAGCTTCAAAGTACTGGGGGGTTTGTTCCTAGATCAACTTCTTGGATAATGAGCTGAAGTCGACAAGAAGTGATCCGTCAAAGGAGGGCCTTAATGAATCCCACATTAGTGACACGGAACAGAGCTAATGATTTTAGTGGAGGTGAAAACAATCTGTGACAGATGATTCAGGGTGGCGATCATGGATGGATGAAGGATAATGTATGGCAGTGGATGGGACACGGTTGACTCTTTCTGAACAACATCTCTTGAACATATAACGACACTGATGCGATGGATCAGTAGCATTACCCCAAATGTGGATGGTTTGGAGAGACCATGGTGAGGAGACCGGTGAATGAAACAACCCAACCCGATGTGATACGAAGGAAAAGTGTCATGTTCAAGAGCGACTTGCTACCATTAAAGCTTTGAGGTTCTCCCAATTTTTCCCCAGTCATTTCTGACCAGTACCTCTTTATTTTTGTCAAGCTTGAGGAGGATAACATATGCTTGTTCTATAACCTGCCCTTTGGGCAAGCCCATCGCTATGTTTTAACGAGCTTAGCGATAGGGAAACTCGTTCTAGTCTAAAGACAAGTTTGTCGCTATTTAATCATTTTAACGAGTCTAACGACAAGGAAAACTCGGTCCTTTTCATTTTTAGAGAGTCTAAAAAGGTACAGAAAGTTAACTCCAAAATTCCTTTTTCGTCATCTAATCCCCTGAAAAAGTATAAAACAATACAGAAGGGATGAGTTTTCGATTTTAACGAGCCGAATAAAACAAGCGCTCGACCTTTTTGTGCAATAATCCCTCAGGTCCAAAAAGATTAAAATCTAGAGGAGGGATAGCTCTTCCGGTCCTTTTAACGAGCTAGAAGGCCAAAACTCGGCAAACTTTTCATATTTTACGAGTCAATTGAAAAGAGCTCAAAGAAGACTCGTCTTTTGAGGAACGTGTGATAAACAGGGATAGTAGCAGATTCCAGGTACAGGTTGGAATTTTCCAATCATGGCAGTGTCACAAGGATGGCTAGGTGAAATCACTCTTCGCAGCTGTTCCTCAAAATGGGTAAACAATCATATGGAGGTGAACGATCGGCCAAATGACGGTGGAGGTGGCAGGTGCAAACACGACCAAGGCTTTTATGGCTGATAGATTTACGATCACAGTGGTTATTTACCGGGATAGGTTCATTTTTTAATGAGCTTGAAAGCGCCAAAACACTGCTCAATCTTATGTTTATTTTTTAACGAGCATGAACTATGTGCTAAAACTGCTCGGATCTCGCTTTTCTATTTTTTAACGAGCATAAATTCCGCGGTAAAACTGCTCGATTCTCATGTTTATTTTTTAACGAGCATGAACTATGTGCTAAAACTACTCGATTATACCAGTCATAAGATAAGAATGTCTCCTGTGAGATAGCTATTTTTTATGGAGCTTTATCTCACGAAGCTATGCTCCTTCTCATCCTTTCTTTATGCAAGTTCGGAAACGGCTAATCCAAAAAGCAGATAAGTAACCGCTCCTAGCTTGCACTCCAAAAGGTTTGCATGCCCCCAGGTATAAAATACAATTTCAAGGCTGCCCCTCCTCCTTCCCACCTCTGTTTTTCTTTGGGTGTTCACAGCTACTTGTCATCTTGCCAGTCTAATGTTAATGATACTTGTCTTCTCGTTATTTTTTAACGGGTCTTATGCGATCAACTAGTCCGTAATACCTATGGGTTAAGATTTTGGAAAGACAATTTGATTCAATTCAATATCAACATATTTCCAGAAACTCAAACACATTAACTGACTCATTAGCAAACTATGTGTTAGATAGACATTTGCAACATTTATAAAAAGGATACATCATCAAATATTGTACATATGGATCATATAACTCAACCTAAATAAAACTCGAAAATCAAAATATATATAAGCTGTTTATAGTTCATACATAATGTTCTGTAACCAAGACAAAATTGGTCATATGACCTAAAACTCAAAAGATGCTAGGGGGCACCCTAGCCTAGTGGTGCTCATGATAGCACGTCACGGCCTGTGCAATCATGTGCAAGAGACGAGTCCATCGTCTAGGCACGCCAGTAGTGTGTCGCTGCAGCTGTAAAGGTAACTCATCAATCCTCACATCAGGAATGCCGAGAGTAAGGCTCTCAACCTCCTCCTGCACAGCTGTAAGGGTCCCAGTATCGTCAAGGTCGCGGAGGATAGCTCTCCTAGCAGGCTCCACTTCCGGGGCAGCAACTAGCGGTCTCGGACGAACTGCTGGACGAACAGGACCAACATCTGCATGCACCCAAGAGTATGATTAAAAGTCTTGACATAATAAAGCACAACAACATTATGAATAAAACAGTAAACAGTGATATGGTCAAAATTCTTACCAATAGCGCCCCACTGTTCGCCATCCGATAACACCAAATCTGGATCACCTCGGAAATCCATACCCACATATGGATACTCGGAGAAGACCATCTCCTGGCGCTCGAACCACCTGAAGAAGGCCTCAGTAAAAGTAATCTGAGGTTGACCAGCATGCCTAGACATGTGATCAACCCACCTCTGCATACGTGGCTCGGTCGAAGAAGGCAAGTCGAGTATGATGTACTCAGGCTGCATCAGTGGGATTTTCTCCAAGGCGAAGGCAGTCAGAATGAAACCAAATCCAAAGTTCTTCATCTTCCCGTCCTTTACCTTGGTCAATTGACTTTTCATCTGAACAAGTACTGCATCACACCAGTTGAATACTTTCGGTTGGAGACACTCCAAGGCGTGCTGCATATAAGATCTGTTGGCAACATGTAGAGCTGCGCTACCGGCCATCCTACCAATGGTATACAGAATGGACCTGAGAGACCTGTCAGTAATCTCACGGATAACAATCTTGCCATCTCTGCTCGACTGAGAACCTTCCTTGCAATACTGACGGACATAATCTCTGGTGGAATCGGTCCCCCGGGCCGTACCTGACAAGGAAATGGGGGCACCTTGTCTTGACAACCCTGTCAAGAAGTACATGTCCTCTATCGTCAAGGGGATGGACTTTCCCCTAATCTGGAATACTTGGTTAACAGGATCCCAAGCATCAAGCATATACTGCAGCAAAGTAATCTATGCTCTCATGCTAGAGATATGGAAAAACTTCAGCAGGCCACAGTTCCGTAGCGCGTTCACCGTGACCGGGTCATGGAGGGCAATCATGTCCTCCTCTTCATGTTCTCGTTCTTGCCATGTAAGGGACATTTTGTTCAAAGTTCCCTGCAAAGCAAACAAGAGAAGGAGTAAGTTCCTGATTTTGATGAAAAACTGGCGAAAATTCATCAAAAAATGAGCTGGAAACTCAGTTTTCTGAGCCCAACGCAGGCAGAGAGTGTCCCACCTGCGCTGAGGGTCAGGCTACCTTAAGGCAGCTTGACATTCAGCGCGGGTTTCGAATGGGGAACCTGCGTTGAAGTTAGGGCGCCCTGGAAAAACCCCTGAGGCTCAAAAAGACTGAAAAACAGGCGTAAAACTGGAAAAGGAAACCATGAAAAGAAAGAGCTAGGGTTTAGCTCCTACCTAGTCCAGACGGCGCCGAAAATCGTCCGCAGAATCTCCCGGAATCAGCTGGTGAAAATCAAGGGGAAAGAGGCACCTCCAGAGCTCCAACAAACCAAAGGTAAATGAAATGGTAAATGAGAGGTAAAAACACCTTTTAATGGCTTTTTACGTAGTTCAAAGTGAAATATTAGGGTTATAATCTCATTTTCATGCAAATATTATTCATTTCTAACAAAGTTTGTTGCAGCAATTGAAAATGCAGTACTATCCTTGAAAAGAGAAAAGCTAGTAATGGTAAAAAATCAAAATTTGACCATATATTCGAGCAGTTTTAGCATAAAGTTCATGCTCGTTAAAAAATAAACGCAAAATTCGAGCAGTTTTAACGCGGAATTTATGCTCGTTAAAAAATAGAAAAGCAATTGTGAGCAAGAGTTTCCTCCAGAGTTCAAGCTCATTAAAAAATGAACCTATCCTGGTAAATAACCACTGTCATCATAAATTTATTAGCCATAAAAGCCTTGGTCGTGTTTGCACCTGCCACCTCCATTCCATTTGGCCAATCGTTCACCTCCATATGATTGTTTACCCATTTTGAGGAACAGCTGCGAAGAGTGATTTCACCTAGCCATCCTTGTGACACTGCCGTGATTGGAAAATTCCAACCTGTACCTGGAATCTGCTGCTATCCCTGTTTATCACTCGTTCCTCAAAAGACGAGTCTTCTTTGAGCTCTTTTCATCTGACTCGTAAAATATGAAAAGTTTGCCGAGTTTTGGCCTTCCAGCTCGTTAAAGTGACCGGAAGAGCTATCCCTCCTCTAGATTTTAATCTTTTTGGACCTGAGGGATTATTGCACAAAAAGGTCGAGCGCTTGTTTTTTTCGGCTCGTTAAAGTTATCGAAAACTCATCGCTTCTGTATTTTTTTATACTTTTTCGGACTTAAGGGATTAGATGACGAAAAAGGAATTTTGGAGTTAACTTTGTGTACCTTTTCAGATTCTCTAAAAATGAAAAGGACCGAGTTTTCCTTGTCGTTAGACTCGTTAAAATGATTAAATAGCGACAAACTTGTCTTTAGACGAGAACGAGTTTCCCTATCGCTAGGCTCGTTAAAACATAGCGATGGGCTTGCCCGAAGGGCAGGTTATAGAACAAGCATATGTTATCCTCCTCAAGCTTGACAAAAATAAAGAGGTACTGGTCAGAAATGACTGGGGAAAAATTGGGAGAACCTCAAAGCTTTAATGGTAGCAAGTCGCTCTTGAACATGACACTTTTTCTCCGTATCACATCGGGTTGGGTTGTTTCATTCACCGATCTCATCACCATGGTCTCGCCAAACCATCCACATTTGGGGTAATGCTACCGATCCATCGCATCAGCGTCGTTATATGTTCAAGAGATGTTGTTCAGAAAGAGTCAACCGTGTCCCATCCACTGCCATACATTATCCTTCATCCATCCATGATCGCCACCCTGAATCATATGTCACAGATTGTTTTCACCTCCACTAAAATCATTAGCTCCGTTCCATGTCACTGATGTGGGATTCATTAAGGCCCTCCTTTGACGGATCGCTTCTTGTCGAATTCAACTCATTATCCAAGAAGTTGATCTAGGAACAACCCCCTCAGTACTTTGAAACTTACATGCCTCAATGGCAAGTTTCTCACTTCCGGCGACAGGTATACATCAATGACCTTCGACCAGAAGATTTTGCGTGGTGTTTGATGCCAAGCCCTTTTTCACACCACGCGAATTGTACTGCAGTACCTTGAGGGTCACTATCATTATCGGTGATTCCTGTCGCGCTTGTTAACGGTTTACATCATTGACCAGTAATCAAGCGATGTCTTTCCATGTTCGACTTCAGCGCAATTCTCACATGGATCGACTTGTACTTAGAGTGAAGATCGAACGAGTTTGAAGACCACAGATCTAGTTTCATCCATCCGGGCTACGTTATATATTCAGGAAATATAAAGACATTTGATATGTACATCATTGCAGCAGATGATCATCCTACTCAAAGGATGGTAATTTCAGCAGAGAATTATCAGTCTATCATCAGACGATCGTCTTTTCTATGTACCAAAATGAATTTATAAAGCTGAGCATGGGAATGCCCGCCTCAGCTAGATCATGAAAGCAGAATGAAAAATAATTTATTGTATTGTATTTTATTACAGGTCACCTCTCAGCGATTGAATGAACTTCGGATCCTCCTGATAAAGCATTTCACCCGATAAACGACCTCATACTTTAGGGGGCAATTGTTATAGACATTTTTGTGCCTTACAACATGAAGCATGAAATGTCCATAATCTGAGGGATCCAAATTCCCTAAAACATGTTGTTCCTGCCCCTAGAGGAACAAGGTCAGCAAACCACAGCATTAAATATCAGTTCTCCACCTGAAAACACTCAAAAACAAGCTAATTCTGGATCATGTCAATTGCTCCACTGAGCATCTGCGCTGAATGTCAACTGCTCCACTATGTACCTGCCTTGAATGTCAACTGCAATGAAGGCTACCTACGCTGGGCGAGTTGGGACAAGTGGCACAGTCATTCCTCAAGGTGTCAATGCCCAGGAAGCTTCCAAAATGACACTTGGATCAGGGAATTCGACTGGTGATGAGTAAGAGGGTCTAGATCTCCAAGTGGAAGCAAGAACCTCCAAGTGGACTCAAGGACTGAAGAATAACTGAAGTGGGAGAGGACACTAGTCAGCTTCATGCCAGCTACAAGATGACTCATCCTTTCTCCAAAACTCCTATATATAGAGCTCTCTCATGAGGTCTAAGGAGGTTGGAATCTTGTGAATGTAAGGAAGTGCTGTTGGTTTGAGTATAGAACTATTGGGTGATTTTCTTTGAAGGAGGTGAAGAGGAGATTTCTTTCTGCTGGGAGGTGATGCTGGATTGGGCCTTTTATGGTTGTATCACTTCTTGAACTTTACTTCTTCCATTAACAAAGCATTTGAGGTTCTTCTATATGCATGTGTCTCAATGGTGTATTGTTATACTTGTGTATTTGATTTATTCTAATCCTTGAATCAATTATGAATGTATGCTTCTTGTAGTTTCCCTCTCTTGCCATTTTGCAGGATCTTGGTGTAGCTGGGCCAGTGAAAGAGCAAGGAGCTGGGAGCAAGCAACAAGGAGAGAAGAGATATTTATGGCTATAGTCTCTTCAATATTGGATAGGTTTCGCTCGGAATCCACCGTGTTTACAGTATTTCTTAGGAATTCAAAAACTGAAGGGTGATAAAGATCACTTTGAGTATCTTCTTCATATTCTGGAAGAAGGGAACGATGGTGGTGATCATTCCATGGTGCCCCCTCAATCACCATTGATTGTAAGATTCCTTCGTCAATCCCATGTACTTTCGACCAAGGATCTAATGGGTTTCCATATTCTCTAGACCTATCTACCCAAACGCTTGACGAGCGTTGATTTGGGTTCGCCGCCCATGCTTGAAACATTGATTGCTACAATATTTCTAAAGGGCTTGGGGGCAAAACAATTGCCCGATCCATGTCGACCTTCGTGGAAGATATCATGTTGCAGGTTGCTACAAACGGTATATTTCCTATGTAAATAGGGGGTGGTAGCGCGAAAGTTCCCATCAATGTGGGGTCTTTCAATAATCCTACTCCAATATCTTGAATTGAATGGTTGCTCTCATGGATCATGGGAATGCTTCCTGTAACTTGTGAACCATTAGGGAGGAAATTCTGTTGGTCGACGACCGTAATCCCTCCTTCAAACGGGAATGCGATCTTCCTAAAATAAGTCGACACAACAGCTGCCATGGCATAAATCCATGGTCTACCCAGTAGGATGTTATAGTCAAGATTTCCATCAATGACCTCAACATCAATTTCTATTGTTTTTCCTCCTAGTTCAACTTTCAAGTTATTAAGGATACCGTATGGGGTATAAGTCCTTCCGTCGAAAGCTTTTAATGTTGTCGATGATCGCGACAAGGTTGGAGATCCTAAAGTTTTCCAGCAACTCATCGACATAATACATGTTGATGCTCCCTCATCAATAATCGTTCTGTGAACAGTTTTGTTAAGGGCTTTCACTTGAATAAGGAAAGCTAGTCGAGCTGGTAACTGAGGATCGTATCCCTTGTGATCAAAGGATACAAGATTGGAATCCTTAGGATCAACCCCACCAATTGCTGATAACAACTCCTGCCTTTGGGATGGACAATTTTGTAATACCTCAAGAGTCGACATAGCAGATGGCGATTGGGCCAAATCTTCCACTATGTTATAATGCTACGCCACTCTGGCGCGAGGATTAAATGTCGACTTATGTACTACACCCTTTGGCGGTTTTATTGTTAATTCAGGAATGATGGGTGGTACAACTTCTGTTTAAGTTGTTGTCGAACTACTTGGTTGATCTTTACCTTTTTCGTTCGACAGCTGAGGATTCCCATAATCTTTGTTCCTTGTCGAAATCAAAGCATCATTCTGCTGTTTTGAGACCAACAACATAAGTACTTGCGACGGGGAAGCATTTCCACTATCAACCAGATTTTGACCTGGGTTGGGAATGGATCAGTTAACACAGCTGAGGTTTGGGAACTTTTAAAGAACCTCTTTAACTCAGCTTTGAATGGGCAATTCTTTGTGTTATGATCTTTATCATCACATATTAGACATGGATAATTTTGTTTCCCTTTCCCAGGAGGGTTTGAAGAAATTTTTCCAGGGGATGACTCACCCTGTTTCTTCTTCATCCCTTTGTTTTGCTTTTTCTTGCTTCCTGGTTGATTGGTTTCTTTGCCCTTATCTGCTGATACGGCATTTACTTCCGAAGCAAGAATTTCTTCTTTTGCATTTTGATCCGAATTCTTACGGGCTTTCTTGGATGAAGCCTTTGTCGATTTCGTGTTTGTCGTGCCAATCACGCCATCACTGGCATGAGAGTCACTATTGGATTTAGGAGGGGGAGGAATTGAAAATTCCGGTCTAAGACCGTCAAGTCCGTAAAATATTTCTGGTGCTGAAGAAGTGGTTGTTTCGACAGCGACAATTGTTTGAGGAACAAAACTCTCTGGACCGGTTACTGATGGAACTGGTTCAGTTATACAAGTATTTGCCCCCAGACTAGGATCAGTATTACTGTCCTTCTGTAGTTGTTGAACTTCTTCTATAGAGGCAGGGTTTCCAGAAATGTTTGGAGTAACTAGAACCTCAGATGTAGTTGGAACACTTGTTCTAACTTTTATAGGAGATTTTGAACCGGTTAAATGAGTTTGCTTTGTCCGTACTGTTTTCGATTCCGGAGACAAAGATGGTTGACTCGTAAGCCTCCGCGAACGACGGGGTTTCAATTGACTTTCTTCCACGATTGCGGATTACTCGATCAACCAAAATATTAAAAGGGGAAATTTGTGTTTCCGAATTGAATGAATTTTATTAGACGCTCTTAGACACAACTTGCTTTTTCACTTTTTAAGAGTCGAGAAAAAGCTAAAGATGACTCTAGTCTCCTTCGATGTTTTAACGAGCCCGAAGTGACAAATGCTCGGATGGACTTTTTCAGTTATAGAGTTTGAAAAAGGCCAAAAGAAACTACTCTGGAGTTCTAGGCAGAGGGTGTGCCAAACTTTTTGCAAAACCACAGAATACGTTTTACGGTACGAGTGGTCGATCTTCGTGAATGCCGTGTTCACTGCATTGCGATCAGTAGGGCGGCTGACACGGCTTCCTATGGATAAAGGCTTTGTTCCTATAGGGGTCTCCCAATATATACGCGACGGTACGTGGGAGCACAAGTCCGTATTGATACTTATCGCTTCACCGTGGAGGAATCACCCAACCACTCAACGCTAAGATATCACGTTTAACGACGCCGGAACACTTCTCTAGCTTAGACCTCTATGTGTTTGCGTTATGTTTCAATGCGTTGTTATGTAAATTCAATTTATTTTAAGGTTGATCTTGTTTAGCATTTTTCCTTTATGGATCACCATGAGATGTATAGTAACACTGCTAAATGCAGTCTAAGATGATAAGCAAGCTTTTCAATCTTTCAACTTTGAAAATCTTAACTACTGAGGGAAAAGAAAGAGATCATCTTTTCACACAGATCATAGAGCACACACTAATGCACTTTTCCCTAAATCAACATGCAAAACTGTCACAATGCACATGCACAATGCAGGTATTTCTTTTCTCTTTCTTAATGTTGATGTAATACAAAAAGAAAGCTGTTGTATAACTTTGAATTCAATTTCAAGTGAAAGCAAACAAGCTTGTCCAAAATCAAAAGACACCTTAAGATTTACTTGTTTCGACACTAGAAATATATAAATTCAAACCATATGATGAAAGCAAAAGCTCAATCAGCTATGAACAGCAAACAAACTAACTCTTAAGATCAAAACGACACTTATCACAGGTCTAAATCTAAGAGGCCACAGAAAGACTAGTTCACTTTCGTTATGGGAAATTGCAAATGATATAAGAAATACACAAAGAACAAATATAGTTTCTTTATACAACCGAGGCGGAATAGTGGCAAGGAAAGTTGGTTTCAGATAGGTACATTGACTGATAACAGGCTGCAAAAACAAGGATGAAAACAGGGCAATAAACAGGAGGGAACCCCAGTAGCACTAGGCAAAACTGGTTCAGCGCAGGTAGTACACTGGAAGTTTGACCTTCAGCGCAGGTAGCCCCTTCGGGACTTGCGATGAAATGCAGACTGCCTTCACAGTGTCTGCAATGAAGAGATAAACTTTCGTTTTTCTCAGTTTCCGGGTCACAGATTGCTAAAAAATTCACAGTTTTTGGCCAAATCAGAAGCTATCAATCAAGTACACACTAAAGGGTAATTAGGAGGATGAAAATCTATCACTAAGAGCTGTTCAGAGTCCTTGTGGAACAGCTCTTCAAATCATAAACTTGCCCAGAAACTGAGCTAGAGTAGCTGCCCTCTACTTTGTATTTGAAAGATCCAAATGCAGTTCGATTCGGTACTCCCTGTGTTTAGGAAATGAATAGAAAAAACACAAACAACCAACAAGATACGATCCCCAGCGGAGTCGCCAATTTGTTGTTGGGAAAAGTATCCAATACGGAATGACCCTATCCCACTCTAAGGGTGATAGTACCTCAGCAACAATCAAAGCAAAGCTATTCGAGATTACTTCTTTATGAGATGTAAGAGAGGGAAGAAAGAGATCCACTAACCGATGTCTTCCGCTAATGATTGATCCAATATTCTCTCTTTGCTGCTTGCTCCCAGCTCCTTGCTCTTTCACTGGCCCAGCTACACCAAGATCCTGCAAAATGGCAAGAGAGGGAAACTACAAGAAGCATACATTCATAATTGATTCAAGGATTAGAATAAATCAAATACACAAGTATAACAATACACCATTGAAACACATGCATATAGGAGAACCTCAAATGCTTTATTAAGGGAAGAAGTAAAGTTCAGGAAGTGATACAACCATAAGAGGCCCAATCCAGCATCACCTCCCAGCAGAAAGAAATCTCCTCTTCACCTCCTTCAAAGCAAATCACCCAATAGTTCTATACTCAAACCAACAGCACTTCCTTACATTCACAAGATTCCAGCCTCCTTAGACCTCATGAGAGAGCTCTATATATAGGAGTTTTGGAGAAAGGATGAGTCAGCTTGTAGCTGGCATGAAGCTGACTAGTGTCCTCTCCCACTTCAGTTATTCTTCAGTCCTTGAGTCCACTTGGAGGTTCTTGCTTTCACTTGGAGATCTAGACCCTCTTACTCATCACCAGTCGAATTCCCTGATCCAAGTCTCATTTTGGAAGCTTCCTGGGCATTGACACCTTGAGGAATGACTGTGCCACTTGTCCCAACTCGCCCAGCGCAGGTAGCCTTCTTTGCAGTTGACATTCAGCGCGGGTACATAGTGGAGCAGTTGACATTCAGCGCAGATGCTCAGTGGAGCAGTTGACATGATCCAGAATTAGCTTGTTTTTAAGTGTTTTCAGGTGGAGAACTGATATTTAGTGATGTGGTTTGCTGACCTTGTTCCTCTAGGGGCAGGAACAACATGTTTTAGGGACTTTGGATCCCTCAGATTATGGACATTTCATGCTTCATGTTGTAAGGCACAAAAATGTCTATAACACATAGATAGTCATCTAAGCCAGGGAAGATGACTCTTCATGCGAAGAATCACCAGTCTGCAACAGCAGATGATTATCTATTCTATGTACATGAAAATGAATTTATAAAGTTGAGCATGGGAATTCCCACCTAAGCTAGATCATGAAATAATATGATGATGATGTATTGTATTGTATCTTATACAGGTCACCTTACAATAAGAATACCTCGGATCCTCATGAATAAAGGATTTCACCTGACATCAGAAGATTTACGACCTTATGCTTTAGGGGGCAGCTGTTATAGACATATTTGGGCACTGCAACCCCAAACTCATATGTACAGAAACTAAGGGCTCCTTAAGTACCTAAAAGTGTTGTTTCACACCCTAAAGGATCATGGTCAACTGATTACATCATTTCCCAGAAGTTCCACCTGAAAAACTACTAAGAACTGGCCAAAACTGGCCCATACAGATTACTCTGGGCAAGGTGCGATGCATACTGACTGCCTAACTGGCTAGCTGCGATGCATACTCAAATGGCTTTCTTTGGGGTGCGATGAGCAAGAATAGACAAATGGCAGAGACAGTTTGCAAGGTGGATGATCATGGAATCTTCCAAAAACTTCTCCTGTGACACTTGCCTCTCTGAATTCTACCAAGGATGAGTAAGAGATCATGAAATATCCAAGTGTAATGAAGAACTATCAGTGGAATGACACTAATCAAAAACCCAGAGCTGACTCACACCCTTGCAAGACATCTATAAATGGATCCCTCATCTGAGAGATCTAGAGGCTAGAATTTTGTATTTTGTAAGGAAGTGTTGTTGGTTTACTGGTGAGAAGAGACATTGCATTGTTGGGTGATTTTATTGTTCATGAGGTGAAGAGGGCTTCTACAATTGGCAGGATTATGCTGGGTCAGACAGCTAGGTTGTAATACTCTCTTACATTACTATTAATAAAGTTCTTCGATTTTTCCTCCGTATAATCTTGTGTTTGTGAATCTTGTTTATGAAGCAATTGTATGATCAATGTGTTTCTGATTCTGCATTGTTTATGATGTTTTAGATAGAGATGTTTTAATAGTTTTCTATTACTTTGACTCTATAGGTACTCTTTGAAGTGGAACAAGTAGGAGAGGAGTGGCAAATTCTATCAAGGAAAGGAGAAATCAAGATAGGATGAAAGCGGAAGATCTAGGTTGGTCCCCTTTTCTTATCTTCCATCTATCACACTTAAAGGAACTCTTGAAAATATTTCATTGTTTGTTCTAACATAGCTATCTATCACACTTAAATGAACTCTTGAAAATATTTCATTGTTTTTTCTAACATAGCTACCCATCTTAGTGGGACTAGCAGTTTGAAACGACACTAGTTTTCCCTGAAATACATGCTCCGTTTTATGGTTAGGTTAGGTCTACCAGATGTTAACCAGTTGATGAGCGACCCCATAAACCACGATGCTGGTTGGCACTTTATACCGACTAAGCTCCCCTCAGACATCCCAAATTTTTAGGGTATTGTTGGAGAGGATCCTACCAACCATGTTCGATCCTCCACATGTGGCGTCCGTCTAGCTCCATAATCGATGAGTCCATTCGTCTTCGGCTATTCCAGCGCGTGCTCACGGGAGACGGAGCAAAATGGTATGTAGACTAGCCCTCCACCTCTCATTCCTTTTTTGTGACACTTGCTAAAGTGTTCTTGTCCTATTTCCAGTTACCCCTCCAGTATGACACTAATACTGAGCTTTTGACCACATTCTGTTAATCCTCCGCTAATCGCCTTTCTGACCATGTTCAAGAGTGGCGTCGAAGAAGGAGCACATGTTGTGCCCCACCTTTCGAAGACCGTGTTAATCTAGATTGGTTTCTCAAGAGACTTTTATCCCCAATCACGAAAGATGTCGTGTCCCATTTTCCTCAGACCGAGGAAGAAGCTCTCCAGACTGCCTGGAGATATGATCTTATCTATGCTCAATCGGGTTATGCCTATACCATTATTCTAGACCTCCCTTGTCCTAGCAATGCTAATGCATAGGGGGCATCTCATGCCATCGACAGTATCGTTGGATACCTTTCACACTCTTCGCCATATTCTCAGTAGACCTATGGCTATCCGTAAGGGGGAACTAGTTCCTCCAACATTTATGCACCTCCTGCTAGCAACATGTTTCCATGGCCCCAACCCATTTACCAAATTGTTTCTTGTTCTTATGCATAGCCTGGTGCTCCAGCCCCTCAAGCATTAGCATTGTAGCTTCCCATGCATCCTCAACACCAGTAGCCACCAGCCTCCCAAGGTCAAGTATTTGCACAGTAAAGTGATACTAATCGCCAATATTTGAAGAAAAAGAATAAGGGGAAGGGTAACAAGGGTAACCAGGGTAACCAAGGTAACCAACCTAGAAAACCCTAGGGGAATCATCCTAACACCAACAACCAACAAGAGGGCGGCTAGTCCATGAAAAACAAGACTATTCATACAAATAAGCCTTGTGCATGTTGTGGAGTACATGGCCACTATATGCATGAGCGTCCCCTTTTACCCAAGATGTTCCAACTATGGGATGCTTAAACACATTCTCGAGGTCAACAATTGCCTCAATCCTACGCCACCTCAACTGATGGTACTCACAAATCCTTTCCCTCAACAAAGATTCGTTGCTACTCAACCTCATCCAGGTCAAGTAGCCCATCTCCCCCAACCTTATGGTCCTGATGAATACCATATCCTGGTGATGAACTCTGATAAGGTTAACCCCTCCAATATCAACCTCCAAACTCAATCGCGCCAATAAGACAAGCCCTCCACTTCGTCAGCTGCCGATCCAAAAACCAAAGTGTCCGCTGAGCCTCTTACAACACCAGATGGCCCTTTGGAGATCCCTCAACCCAAAGTTGAGGCCATTCCCAAGATCCCAAAGGAACCGTTACACCGTAATTCTTTTCTAACAGAGCTACCCATACATATAATATAGTAGACGACTTGGGGTAATCACCTACCACCATGTCCACACTGGAAGTCCTCCAACGATGACCTTCCAAAAGCAAGGCTCTACTAACTGCATTGGGTGTAGTGGACCCTTCTGACGATCGTTTGATTGTCTTCCCAGCTGATACATTAGAGCACCCCCCATTACCTTCATATGTTGCTTTCCAAATAACAGTTAGAGTTCGTAATGCCATCCTCTCCAGATGCATTATTGACGAAGGTGCATCAACGTGTGTGATGTTCGCTACTGTTTGGAAACAAATCAAGTCACCCGAGTTGTCCCCCTCCACCATCACCTTGTGTGCTTGGGATGGACACTCCTTTGAGCCCCTTGGCATGTACCACAACTATCTAGTGACCCCTGCGGGTGAGACTATACATGTCAATATCAAAGACATCGATGCCCCTTTGGATGACAACATCCTCTTAGGTCGTAGTTACACATATGCCATGTCAGCTTTCACATCTGTGGTGTTCCGTAAGATGTTCTTCCCCCATGAAGGGAGATCGTTACCATTGATCAACTGAATTACTATGAGCCATCGTCCGTAACCTCCCCCAAGTCCAGCATCTCATTAGTATCTGATAAACAGTCGTCCACTCCTTGTACCACTATCTCACCTAGAGTTTATAAATATTCCTCATTGTTAGGTGCCTTCCCTGTTCCTCCCCCTCCCATTCTTGAACCTACTTCAATGAGTGTTTTCATGTTGCAAGCATCACGGACTGCCTTAAGCAGTCTAATATAACTTATCAACAGCCAACTCCCCATCATCTTGTTGTTACTCTTCCAGATGAACCCTATGGACCCACTCCCCTGGGACCTCCTCTGTTTGTGGGTGCCTTTCCTATGTTCCCTATAGGAACTTTTCCTCCAAGTAGGTTAAATTTTAAGAACCCCCCCTAAATTTATATTTATAATAAAAGGGCAAATCTCCATGGTATATAGGAAAAATGGAAGGTGATTTTATCAATAATATAATATGTATATATAATTTTTTGGCGAATATCTCACCAGGCATGGCGAATATTTTACTCAATTATAAGATCTTGTAAGATCTTGGCGACTCTTTCACTAAATAATAAAACTTTGTAAATTCCTAGTGAATCTTAGCATTTTGAACCGTTAGAGAATTTTTTGAAAAAGTATAAAACCATTTATGACAAGAGCCACATGGTGGCAATATCATTGTTTTTTTTCAAATTTCCACGACATGGAACTTGTTTATTAAATTATAAAAAAGCCAACCAAGTCCCTTATAATATGTAGGTAAGCTTATAACAAAGTCTGATACCTCTACTCTGCTTATATTCATTCAAGTGTCATAGCTGCTATACTTAACACTATGAATCGCAACTCTCTTAGAACTCAACTCTATAGTGCAATTAAAACCTTTGGAAATTGAATCTGACAACTCTATAAAAAGGATTAGTGAAATAGAAGCTTTTGTGAATGAGCCCACTAACTATCACTACTAAACAATCAATCTAGACTATGAAGTCTTCCATCTTGATCACAATCGTTCTCACGATCAAGGTATTGCGACCACCTGGCCTGGCATAATGGCCATCATAGCTTCCAATAATCAACAACCACCTTGCAAGGACATCCTAGCTCATGTCTCATGAATTTTATTCATCAATATTAACTGATATAAATCTTATAAAGATAATATTAGAATCCTCTCCAGAGTCATTGTTAATACATGGGTAAAGGAAAATTTTCTAGCTCAAGGCACTAGCTAATACCAACTTTGGTGTTTGTGACCCCTTTGTGGGGATGCACCTATGCTTCCCCGTTGGGTTTCTGCCTTGTAACATAGTTCAAGGATCACAAGACTTTCCAATCTTCCTACTCCATTAGACACATTTTATATGCTATACATAGTGAATGGAAAAGAAGCATTATAGAACACACAATTTCACAGAAGGAAAAAAAATCTTAGCCAATTCAATATCAAAAACTTAACCACTGATTAATAAAGAATAACAAGTAGTGTAATGAATTGTTCCGAGTTATTTATTTACAAGATGCAAAGAATGTAGTGGAGTGGAAAATATTACTTAGGCAACCCTTCAATATTTTCTACTAATATGTTGGTGCATGTACATATGAAATTAAGAGCATTGTTGAATACAAAGTTTCCTTTTCTCTTGCCTCCATTTTGACAAATCAGTGTGAAATCAGTGTCACTTTGAATCTCCTTTCCTGTGTGGATGTTTTGACAAATCAATGTGAAATCAAAGTCACTTTGAATTTCCTTTCCTGTGAGGGATCACATCCATAGTTGATTAGTAAAAGATAACCTACTATATATTATGTTCAAGAAACTGACTGCAATCTACAATGGAAATGAGACCTCAATTATTATTATGAATTTGAGTATCTCAGGACAACATAAGAGATAAAAATGCATATGGCCTTAGTAGCTAGAAAGCAATCACTCCATCATTACAAGACCACCTAGATTTCGGCACTTAATCTAAATAATGGCACTAGTTACATTGCTTATTTGCATTAACACCATGGAAAAGCAACAACAATGTTTCAAAGCACACTTACTAGAAAGGTTGTAACGTTCCGAGAATATTTAATGATATCATCTGAACCTCGTAGCTATGGTGAGGAAACTAGGGAACCCAAATCTTGGAAGATATCTCATACCAAATCTGAGAAAAAAATAAAAAAGGGAAAAAATAAAAATCTATAAATCAAGCAATGAATTGTTTACAAATCAAATACAATTCCTTTAACTAACAGTTAAATTGTGGTGATATATTTAAATATTTAGTAAGAGGGGAACTTCAAACCATGGAATATTACCTTTGTCATTATTTTCATCCCTCAGTGATTGAGATTACAAATCAATACTTATGGAAAGATTGTAAGAAATTATGTGAAATAGGAAAGCATAACCTCTATTTTCAAGCAACAAAATCAAGACATTGTTACATCAAGGGCCATAATTGATACATAATCAATGAATCATGTCCTTGTATGGCACATCTTTGTTTCACAACCTCTATTTTCTCAATAACAAAAACAAGATATTGTATGTGGTTATTTCCAAAAGGAAACTGCATTCTAATTTGGAAGAGGATCTTACCAAAAGACATGGATTTATTCAAAGCTACAAAGCCTAATGGGTTACTGAGAAATAAGTTGGAATATCGGATCATGATACTTAAATTGAAAAAATATGCTTTCCTTTTAGAAACATTACAGTTATACAATGGTTTTTGAAAGCATTAGAATTTGAAATTGGGCCTTTCTATCAAGATAAATTTTCATTAACGGAATATACTTTCCTACCTGAAACGTTGTAGATATCCAAGAAAAATTTGAAAAGCATAATAGAACTTAGCATAATGTACTTTCTTTCCTTCCTTAACATTCTTAAAGAGTTGAGGTTCCCCAAGTCATCAGGTAACTTTCGAAGGAAATGATAGTTAGTAATAGTCCAATTCACAACTAAAGATGTGTCACAAATATGAGGGGGCATCTCCTCCAAATCACAAAAGTGCTCCAGGTTAAATCTAGCATTATTGGAGCTTAATGCTTGACTGGGCGTTATTGAACCTAGACATTTTTCCAATATTCACTAAAAGCTTAAAGATAACTTCTCTAATTTCTACATGACTTTACTATGCTCTTCAAGTGGGGGCACATGCAGCCTCTCCAAGTGAATAGTCTTAAACTAAGTGAAGATAAGGCTGATAGATCATTCAGTGTTGATCTCTTTAACCCATAATTGAATACTATGTCTCTCTTGAACCCATAATTGAATACTATTAGGACTTTCAAATTTTTCATGGAACTCAAAAATGTTGGAAGAAAGTATTTGCTTCCAGAAAAGAGTAAAACTAAAGCCTCTACTTGAGGATAATTGATGTCACACCACTAATACTTCTCCATGGAATCTGTATAGGTAAACCACAAATGCAGAATTCCATTAGAATATTTTGTTTATTGAATACACAAATGAAATCATTGAATTTCTTTAAAATATCTTTTGAAATCAAAATTACCGAAATTACATATCGATAACCTAGTGGGTGTAGGATAAAATTCACCCGTGTCATTCATAGAAAGCATGAGAGAAAACCTAATACTATATATAAAACCAAGAAAAATTCAAATTCATCACTTCTAGGGAATTCGTAACCACCTTGCCAATACGCAAGTATGTTCCTGTTTGCAGTTAGAAAAATTACCCAAATTACTACTCGTAGTGCTCAGGAGCAAGAGTATTTCAAAGATATAGGTTTTTTACCCTAACCCGTATATTGGCTGTGGGGATAAAAAGATTACTGGCCTATTGAAGCATAGCCTCCATCATCTCACTAGTGTGTTTCTCTTTGGAGACTGGTAAAATAGATGGAAACCTGTATAAGTAACATGATCAAGTATACCATGTTTAAAAAAAAAATTATTTTGCCAATTTTGCTAAGGATTTGCACCATTGGAGTAGCTGGATTGTGGTGGTTCTATTTCTTCAAAACTATTGAACAAAACTTTATTTGGAAATTAAGTTGTTTACAATTTTCAAATATGACTGATCATTTGAAATTCTTTGCCATCTATTGTTAGTAAACATCAATGTAAAAAAGAATAGATCCAAGCAAAAACAAGAGAGCACTTACCTTTTAAATCATTCCATCTGCCCACATCACTTCAATATCCAGAGTAAAGATGATCTATGCTGGTTTAAATCCCCCATTTAAATAGGCTACATTCCACGTGAATACCATGGGTCAATACCATGTGCCATTTTTATTTTTATTAATACTAATATTAGGGTTAATAATGTTTTTTTCATGGTATTAATAGTAATCTAGCCCATGGTTTTTGGCCCATAGTATTTTGCCCATAGGTTTCACCTAAATATAACGCATTTTTTGAGTGTTTGTAATAAAAGGTGACTTATGGAGTAAATATAAAAAAAATGTTTTATTTGTTTACCATACCTCTCATGTATTTATATTTTTATTAATTTACCATACCTCTTTTACAAATATGGTATTTGGCCCATAGGTTTCACTTAAATAAAACCTCTTTTTTGAGCCTCATAAATAGAAAGAGGGTTATGGACTAAATATAAAAAGAGGTTTTATTTATTTACCATATGTCTAGTTTATTTCTATTTTTATTTATTTACCATACCTTTTGAGTAAGTATAAAAAGATGTTTTATTTATTTACCATACCTCCACTTTATTTTTATTTTTATTTGTTTACACCCTTGCATGTATATAATCTGACTTATGGAGTAAATATAAAAAATGTTTTATTTATTTACCATATCTCTCATTTATTTATATTTTTATTAATTTACCATACCTCTTTTATAAATATGGTATTTGGCCCATAGGATTCACTTAAATAAAACCTATTCTTGAACATTACGGCGAATGGAAGGTTGTAACTCCTAATTTCAAGGCCTAAATCTACCTTTTTTACCCTCTCTCTTAAAATAAGGTGGGCTATTTGAGGTGATTTGTAAAAATGTACTATAACACAAAATATTCGCCCACTAAAAATTTAAAACCCCTTAATTTCTCCAAAGGGCGAACATTCTCCCGTAAAATTTTCCATGCCTCCAAGTCTCAACCATCTAGGAGCTATTTCACTGGGGCATTATCTTGCCGTCTAGATACCTTTCTTATTCCCCCCTCTGGAAATTTTTCTATACCTGTTTGTTGAAGGCTCGAAAAATCGATACTCCAACAAGGGGGATAACCACCTGGTCCGAACCTTAAGACAACTCCTTTTCCGTTTGGAATAGTGGCTCCGACTGGGGATGATGGGACCAGTTTCCCATTCTATTTATGATGTGTGTGCTAACGGGATAATGTTTTTCTTCTTGGGGGATAATTATTCGAAATTTAATCTATTTTCTAATTATCATATGCAATTTATCATAATCAAAGAAAACGTCTAACTTTAAAACTATCCTGTTAGTAACGTTTATATATGCGATCTAAAATGATTTCTGAATGTAATTGATAATAAAGATCATTCAATCACAATAAAAAAAGAATCCATTTGATAATGATTGTTTCCTATAGAAAGTTAGCCGAAAGGATATGAAATATATATTGCATAAAGAGTCATTCACATATTCAACATAAATACTAAATCATCATCATACAAAAGTGCAATAATGATAACTAAGAATTTAAACTTTCATACATAGATAACTAAAAATGATTTACTGTTTGATACACAAGTATTAAGAGATAGAAGTACCATTTGTAATACGTCCTACTCATGTGCTCCAACAATATTGATCTATCTTCAAATCACTCAACATCAACTAAGAGTAAAAAGGTGAAATTTCAATAGCAGATGTTAAACTCAAGTAGAAAATAAATCTCTTTCCATTAATTTTACCAAAACCTCCTTAGTGGGGGGCAAGATGCACGTTTTGAGGAATCTTTTTGACAAAACTATTGACCCCTCTCTAAATGCATCGGAGGGGTTTGAATACTAATCTATGAAACTTAAAAATAGATATTACAAAAATAGATTGGGAGGTTTAAATGACCTGCATCATTTTAAGCAAAAATAAACAAAAACAAAAATAAAATATTTCTATGACTAATCCTTCGTCTGATCCCTGATATCGCAAATATCTAGCATCAGTTTTAAGAGTGTCGGTTGGCCTACTTCAACTTTTAGTTGTCCTACAAATATGACATTAGTGAGTGCTGGCAGTATTTTCTTGGTGGAAGTCATCAAGAACTTCAGGGTCATCTATTGGCTGTGTGGTTTCACTAGGTACTGCCAGTATGCTTCCAAGTTCAATCTGTTTACCTATTTAATCGCCTCTTCCCTTTCCTCCTCTACTTATTTCCATACTGCTTGAAGTTTTTGTGCTTTTGGAAGAAAACCAGGGGTGGATTCTACTACCAAATTAGCCTTGTGTAGATTTTCATTCACACATTCAATTACACTGCTTGCTGCTACTGCCACATCCTTCATTGCCTATTCTACCTCCCTTAGCAGAGAATCCCATTTCGTAAATAAAACTTCTTTATGTGATTCATCAACTTTGGGCATGTCTGCTCTTTTCCCTTCTTTGGATTTCTGCCAGTTTAAGAATTCTAAGACTTTCTTAAAAATTGAATCATATTCAATTCGTAATTCCAAAACTCGATTTGTTAAGTTATCGCTCATTTCGCAATGGGAATTCCACTGCGAAATCTTCTGGCATAGTTGTTCTTTCTGTTGTAAGAGCTGGGAATTGAGATCAAATGCCTCCGTGACAAACTGTTCAATTTTGGGATCATTTTTATGCAGCTCTGTTATATTTTGTAACTATTCTTATTTGCTAGCTAAACTGCTCTCATGTGCCATCTTTATTTGCTGGGAGTATCACTGTAGTTTTTCCAACTGTGTTTCCACTTGCTGGTTGATGCTGAGCTATTGTAACTGTTATTCCAATAACAAAATCCTATCTTCTTTTCCTTTAAACAACAGTTTTACCTCTGTTTCCTTGTCAATAGTTGCTGAAGCATATGCGCCTGTGACCTGCGACAGCCTAGTGAGATTTCTTGATGGATCTATAGATGGGTCTTTCCAAAGAACATCCAGAGGTTCATCCTTAGGAGCGAGCACAGAATCCAACTTTCTCTTCTTCCTTTGTCTTCTAACGACGACTTTATGTTGAGGGCTGTATACATCTAGAGGAGGAATTTTCCTCTATTCTTAGTACAATTTTGGATGTTGGAGCAATAGGAATATGCTACATTTCCTAAGTGATGATAGCTCTTTCTATTACCATTTCTGTGGTCGTCTCTTGTGGGTTTGTTTGTGGCTCTGCATTTTGTTCCTCTGTGTTAAGTATCTTATTAAAATTTCCCCATTCTCCTTCTAGATCAATTACAGGTGGCTTAGCTTGCTTTGTAAGGGGAGTTGAGGCTTCAACTTGTTTTACAAACGAAGTCTGCTAATCGGACTTTGTTGTGGACTAGGCTATGTCTTTTATTGACTCCTTTCTCTTACTGTGTTCATTCTCTGGTGTTTTTTCAGACTGATCTCCAGAATTTTCTGTTCATTCTTTTTCGAAACTTGTTTTGGATTTCTCTTTTGAATCTTCAATTAAAATTACACTGGAAGTATGATCTCTTAATGGTTCGATGATTAATTGGTCCAATGGGACCTTAGATAACCTCTCTTTTCTGTAATTATCAAAACTTTGGAGACCTTCTCGGTCAAAAATAATTTGTACCATATGTTGTACCTCTTTGAAGGCATGTTTCTGATAGAAAACATCATCAAAGGGAACTTTTTCATGAGTAAAAACTTTTATTTTAACCATTGTATTAAAATATTTTACAATACCAAAGGGATCATATTGCCTCCTTGGAACTTGAGTAGCTGTAAAGATAATACATTATTAACTTCTTTAAAACCATGTACTAAGTCATGCAATGCAAATGCTCCGCATGTTACAGGAAATTGAGGCCAAATGGCCTTCTTGGAATCTTTCAGTATTTTGCTCATTCCTCCCTCACCACATATCTAATAGGCTATCTCCCTAGCCATTAGTTTGTCTGGGACATAAAAAGGTACCACATGGGGTAAGGAAATACTGCTAAACACTTTGATATATGTGAATAATTCTTCCCCAAACCATCTCGCTACGGGGAGAATATATACCTCAGCTTCTTGTGAAAACCTTGGGGCATATCTGTTGTATATCTTTTCATGAATGGGAAGTATAACTGCATGACAAGTTTTGAAGAAATGTGGCACAAAAATATTTTCCCACATGACTTTCTGATAAATTTGAATGGGAAGTGGAGTTTGAGCAGTCCACCTCCATCCCATAATATGGAATTTGGAACCAAAACAAATAGCATCCATAACATAGGCACTCATGAAAAATGGAGGGTAAACCCTCGAAGCAACACTTCTTTTTCATCTGTACTCTAAAATTGTAGTGGCTAAATTATCTGACAAGATTTGAGCCCAATTCATTATTGTAGAATTGATGGCTACATCTACTAGGGGTAACCATTATGATGAAAACTTGTTGCTGTCTCGTTTACCAAATAGTCTACGTAACATAGTAGTAGCAAAAAAGAAAGGGGGACAAAGAGAACCAGTGGCGTATATACCGATTTTATCTTTCTTTAGTATTTCCTCATTGTTAGACCAATTCTTTGTGAATTCTACCAAGTCTTCATTTTCCTTGGCGAACTTCTTGAAAAACTACTTGTTGTAGATGGCCTGGGGCTCTGGTAGATGGTACATGAGTCTCAAGTTGTCTGGAGTAAACGATCCCATGACTTCCTCGCCTGCCGTCTTGAATCCTCTGTCTGATATGTCCACATCATCTATAATCGACTTCACCATGTCGGTATAAGGGAGTATCTTTGGTCTTGCAGCAATGCGGTGCAAGAATGAGCATGCAAGTTCAGTCAGGGACGCATCAGAAGAACCACATCCATTAGTTTTAACTATTGTTTCCATAATTCTCGATTATTCCTCCTCTAACAGCTGATACATAGTTTCCCATGTGGATGTCCTTGCATCTCGATTACAGGTAGTGTCTGTGAACAGTGGGGTCATTTCTGACTTCTCAGAAGCGTGTGCCTTTCCTTTCTTCACAATTTCTTCGTATGTTCTGCTCTGTGTGTTCTTCTTGAAAGTTGCAAGTAGAGAGCAAAATATGATAAAAATGATAGTGAATGCAGAAATAATAGATAGAAGGATGAAAATAAGGTGATGGGGGGTCTTTAATTCTAAGTCATATCAAAATATATCAACTTGCATCAAATGGTCCTTTAGAACTGATCATAATTGTTCTTGTAATAAATGTCCACTAATGAACTATTATGCTTAACTTTAATGTTCATAACTTCACATCGAAAGTCGTGAAGTACTCTCCTAGAACTATGAGCCCTTTGAGTTGTGATAAGAGCGATTTTGTGATTTGCTTCGCAATATCGCAGATTGCTATATCGAAAAACTTGTTTTCATTAAAACCCACCACCACATGAGTTGTTGCGATATGCGATTTGTGAGATGCTATCGCATTTCACGATATTTGCTTATAATTTATCAAGTAGCACCACGTGTTTGAAACTGCGATGCGATAAAGTTATAGGATTTTATGATCTCGCATTTTCACAGATCGCATTTTCAAGGGGTAACTTTTATAAGGGAGGCCCGCTGTAATTGTTTCGTGGTGCGAGAATAATCTTCTTAAATCAGGTCTTTTCAATTATTATTTCAATATTCATGACTTTTCGGGTATAAGGTTATTCTTCGGCTTTTTATCATGTGGTGCTCGTTTAAGAAAATTTTCATTTGTGAAGCTTTATGCACCTAAAGTATGAAAAGGTAAATTTCCATGATTCAGTAAGTTCCACTTTGACACCTTATTTTATTCTAAAAAATAAAAAGGCATGACTAGATGCTAAGCTTTGATTTAATTGGAAGGGTCCCCATTTATTAATGTTATTACTAACATAAATAAATGGGGGGTTGTTGATAGGCACAACAATTGGCGATTCACTTGGAAGAACCAAATATCTCTGAGGGTTTTTTGAATTTTCTAAAACTTCCAAAATAGAGACGGTTTTGAAAATAAAACTACATTGTACAAAATATAAGGTAAATAGTGCTTTTTATTAATAACAACATCTTGTTCTAACTATCTTTATTATTATTATCTTCTTCTCAAAGTTAGTCATTTTACTCACATCAGTGATTACTTGGTTGTAAAGATAAAAACAAAAACATCTCTTTAGATCAATTTTGGTGTACTCATTTTTCGTAGGTAGAGCCTCTGCTGCTAGTAGATGTTCATAGCCTCGACAGGGTTACCTGTTACCCAGCAATGATCCAGTGTCCCACTTGAGAAGAATGCAATTTTCAAAGATAAATCCTCATATACAATTATTGCTTTCTCTTTTATTTCTTAAAGAACAATGTCTTGGTTTGGTGGCCAAAATTGACAGTGCCATTCACTTGATTTATAACTTAACTGAACAAGCTGGCTCTTGATGAGACCCCTTGTCTTTTGATTGAAACAATCTCAAGCCATTACCTTGTTTAGATATTCAGTATGGTAATGTCAGTTAGTTCTAATATTTATGATCATGATAAGTTAGCTCTTGATGAGACCTCTTATTCTTTAAGTTTAAAGTGTATAATTGGATTATTCCTTGAATCTTGCAATTTCCTTGAGTGGGGAGAAAGTCATTGGTTCCTTAAGAATTCTCCTAGATGACAATTGTAGAGCTTAAAACTAGCTTTTCCACATAGAGTCTTTACTTTGTTATTGATACGTTTTATGACTAATGTAAGGAAAATTTCTTTCTAAGGTTGATCCTAATCAAAACTCACATAGTTCAAACAGAAGAACAGGCAAATGTTTTTGAAATAATAGCACTTACCCATATGTTTCATAAATAGAGATTAATTTTCATAGTCACTCCCACTTATACAAGAGAAAAAACAAAATTGAAATGAGATATTATTCTTTTCATGAAACCAAAGGTGAACATTTTCGACCTGTTTTATTATCCAATGAAAACTTAACTAAAACTATAATTTATAGAAAAATAGAAGAGATTATCCTCTATTGAAAATATTTCTTTAGGATCTGTCCATTAACAGGCAAAGATTCCCTTTTCCCTACTAAATCTTGTAACATGAATGTTGATGGGCCAATGAGTTCAACAATCTGGAATGGTCCAAGCCACATCCAATGGAATTTAGTATGCTTGCCTTTCTCTTCATGGGCTTTATCCCATTTTAATACTAAGTCTCCAAGTTGAAAATATTTTCTAGACACTGAGTTTGAATTAAAAGAGGCTTTTACTAATTGTTGATGAAGTGCATGGGTAATTCTAACCTTTTCTCTTTCCTCCTCAAGCTTAAGGATTTGAAATTGTGTTAATTGCATGGATGAGGAAGGAATTTCTCTGATGAATTGGACTAAGGCTAGTGAAGGAATAGCTAGATTTGTTGGTAAGACCACTTCTTTCCCATAAACTAAATTAAAAGGAGAAGTGTCGATGGAGGTTTTCTGAGTTATTCGATCTGCCCAGAGAGCATTCACTAAAGACTTATGCTGGTTTCTTTGATTTTGGTCAATAGTCCGTTTAATAATTCTAATAAGGTTTTTGTTCATTTATTTGGCTAACCCATTTCCTTGTGGATAATAATTAGTAGAATATTTAAGTTTAAAACCTCTTTTTAGAGAAAATTTTGTCATGGCATTGCCTGAGAAATATTATGCATTATCAAACATTAAGGTAGAAGGCAAGCCAAACCTGGTGACGATAAATTGATCTATAAATTAAATGATATTATCAGAGTTGGCTGTATTGAGTGGAACTGCTTCTACCCATTTGGTAAAGTAGTCAGTAGTTGTAAGGATGTATTTATGTTGTTTATAAGAATGAGGAACGATCTCACCTATTATATCCAATCCCCATTGTTCAAATGGTTAATCAATGTTGACCGGCTGTAATGGCAACGATGATTTCTTCTGTCTTTCGGCAGCAGTTTGGAAAATCTCACATCTCCTTATGTAACTATGTGCATCTTTAAATAAAGTTGGCTAGTAGTAGCCAGCATGCAAGATTTTATGTTTTGTTGCATCTCCTACATAGTGTCCGCCTGCTGGTCCATCATGGAGTTCCTAAAATACTTTTTTTGCTGCAGATTTCTCAAGGCATCTAAGGAGAATAGAATCATAATTCATTCTAGATAGTACATCATTGGAAATTTGATATTGTTTAGCTTTTAGCCTCAGGTCCCTTTTCTTTGCATAATTCAAAAGTGGAGGGACATATCCATTTTTCAGGTAGAACATGATATTAGCATAACTTTATTCGGAGTCGTTTAGGCTTACCTCATACATTTGTACTTCACTATCTGGATACTGCAATTTTGATATGTGAGATGCTCCTGCCAACATCCTGCAAAAACCTTGACCTTCTACAATATTTTCTGGTTTAATTTCAGTGTCATATTCTTGCAGGGCTGTGACCCAATTTACCCTCTTTTCGCCCACATCCTTTTGTACTAGTAGATGTCTTACTGCTATAAATGGTACTATTATTTTGGTATGAGTTTTGAGAAGGAAAGGTATGAAGTGTTTAATTGCTTTGAAAACAGCATAAGCTTGTTTCTCATCATCAAAGTAATTTATTTCAGCTCCTTGCAAGTTTGAACTGAAGAAACCAATTGGGGCTTTGGTTTTATCTTGATTCGCTTGTGTGAGTATGGCAGCATACGATTTCTCAGAGGTGAATGTATATAGAGTGAAAGGATCAGAAAAATTTGGAGTTGCTAGAGATGGGGCATTTATAGTTGCTTTTTTTATCAAACTGAAGGTTTCATGTTCTACATGACCCCATTTGAAGAGAGAGTTTTTCTTTATCATGGCTTGGAGGGGTGACACAATCCTTGAGAATTCAGTGACGAATCCCTTAACAAAATTGATCTAACCAAGGAAAGACTACATTGCTTTTTTATTATGGGGTAAAGATATCTCAGAGATTTCCTTGATCCTATCTATGTCAATATGGATTTTTGATTTGGATACTATGAATCCAAGAAGTTTTCCTTCACTCAACATAGAAAAAGATTTTTTGGGATTAAGCGAGATTCCATATTTTTGACAATGTTGAAAGAATTTTTTTAAGTCTCTGAGATGATTACTATGTTTTTTAGAATATATTGTTATGTCGTCTAAGTAGATTACCACTGACCTATTTACTAATCCCTTAAACGCAATGTCCATGGCTCTTTGAAACGTTGCACCGTCATTGATTAGCCCAAACGGCATCTTTTGATAAGCACAAGTGCCCCATTTCATTCTAAATGTAGTTTTCAATTGATCATTCGGGTGGACTAAGATTTGATTATACCCTAAAAATTCATCTAGAAAGGACATTAATTCTAACCTCGTGACTGATTATAATATCTGTTCCATGCGGGGCAGTGGAAAATTATCCTTTTGGCAAGCTTTATTGAGATTGCGAAAGTCTATACAAATCCGAATATCACCCTTTTTCTTTCTGACTGGGACAAGATTGGAGACCATCTAGAATGTCTGACAGGAAAAATAATCTTGGCTTTTAATAATTTGTTTAACTCAAATTTAATCTGGCTTTCCAAATTAGGATGTATTTTCCTTAATTTCTGTTGAACAGGCTTTTCATCGGAAATCATAGGAATTGTATGTTAGATAATAGAAGTGTCATAGGTTTTAAGATCATCGTAATTCCAACTGAAGACACTCTTGTATTGCTTCAACAATCAACAGAAAGATGACTTTTCCTTAGATGTTAGGCCAAGACTTAGGTTGATGTTCTGTGATTTCATGTCTATTCCCAGATTTACTAATTCATATCTCAGAGTTGAACTCTTGAGTTTTGAATTGGTGGATCATTTAAATATGTCCTTTAAGTCATATAGGTCCTCTAACTTGACTACGAATTTTGGTATAATGTTATTGTTGTTTTCTTGTTCCAGTTGTTTGTCATGTTCGTCTTCATCAATTATCTGATTATTGTAAGAGCCTTTTGAAGTCAGAAAACTCACGATATCAAGGTCATTGTTGAATACTCTCCAGTTGGTAATGTTATCATGAATAGAGGGACTAAAGATTAATTCAATCGAGAATTTGTCTGGGCTATAGTCCTATGTTGGAATAAGCTTGGAAGCTACATTAGCAAGGAGATCGGCACTAGCATTTTGGAGTCTTGGAATGGATGAAATATTAAACGCTATAAAATGTGAGGTCAGGTCTTGTACTAAAGATTGGTAGTGTTTCAAGTGTCCCGACAGACAATGTATAATATTTCTTACTTGTCTAATGACAATATCAGATTCTCCAAATAATTGTAGGTGTTTGATATTAAGTCTGATTACTTTGTATAACCCTTGAACCAATGCTTCATATTCAGTGGTGTTTTTTATGCAATCGAATTCAAGTCTACATGCCAACATGGTTTTTTCTACTTTTGGACTAACTAATATACAACCTGTTGCTCCTCCATTGTTGGGCTTAGAACTATCAAAAAATAATTTCCAAAACTAGGTTTTATTTACAGGTTTATCTACAAAATTGATGCATCTAGAAGTGTCAGTTTGAGAGAAATTTTCTATCTAAGATAAAATGGAATTTTCCAAAAAAGGTGAAGTGTGAGCATTGAAATTCCCTAAGAATGATTCAACAAAATAGTTTCTGATTATGTTGTTTTTATATGCTACAAGCTCATTTTCTCCTTCTAACTCTGTCACTATATACTTTTGATGTTTCTCTCATTCAACTTTGATCTGATTTGGTTTGGCATTGTAGGGGAGCCACATATGAGACCAGTCAGTCGCAAAGTAACTGTGAATATTTTCTAACCAATCCCTACTGAGGATCAGTCTGTAAAATTCAAGGATTTCTGTGATAAGTATATCAATAACTTGACATACCTTTGGGTTTGAAGAAAGTCTTATGGTCACTTGATTAAGTTCACCAATGACCTCTACCTGAGACTGATCTAGTTGTACTATTCATACTGCAGATTTTTGAGGCTAGACATTTAGCTTAGCGCAAAATGTCTTAGGTAAAATATTAGATGATGCACCAGAATCCACTAGATAGTTGTGAAAATTTTTATTGAAAACTTTAAAAGTAAGGAGAAATGGCAGAGTATGGGATTTGGATGTTCCCCCAATCAGAGAAATGTCGGCTGGGTCGATTTTATTTGCAATGCTAGTTGGAGGCCTTCCCATTTAATGAGAAGCCTGTGAAATCACAACAACGGGAAGAGGTGTAGTAGGCACTACATTGAGTTCTTCAAAAAGTAATTTCTTTCGATGCTTTAACATGCTGAGCTCATGAAGAGTAATGGTTGCTCTGGTTTTATTCATATCTTCAACAATGTTATATTCCATTTCATCTCAGATGATAAGCGTTTTAGATGAAGGTGTTGAGTCAAATTGGATTGGGTTTTTCTGAGTAGACTTTGGTGAGGATTTTTTACCTATGATTTTATCTTTGGGAGTTGGAATTGGGTTTTTCTATTTAGCACTGGATTTTGGAGGATCGAGATGATTTCTACTTCTAGTGGCAATAGGTAATGCATCTTGATCTTCCTCATCTAGAAGAATGAAGTCCCACATTCCTTGTAGTTCTATGACTTCTTCATCATCGGTTTGTTCCTAATTTGAAACTTCTTCTTCTTCCCCTTCTGATTCGGAATTTGTTATAGCATTTGGAGGTTTATGATTGGTTGGAGGATTCCTCTTAAAGGGTTTAAAAGGTTTCTTGGAAGAGGATTTTGCTACTTGTTTCTTTATATCAACCATTTAGTTGGACATGGTCTTTAAAACTTTTTGTAACCCTTCTAGATCAAAAGGATCTTTTGATTGTTTCTTCTTCAAATCATCTCTAAAAGACACTTTTTTAGATTTCCTTTCCACTACAACATTCTTCTCTTCTACAGCTAGGATACGTTTCTCTACAGCTATTGCTTCTTTCATGTTTTCAGCTAACATTGGCTTAGCAACTCTATCTACAAAGATGGCTAAATTTGAAGGTAAAGCAGAAATATACCATTCATTTTGGAATTCATCGCTAGGGTTAAACGATGTTGGTATTTTGTTCAATAATTTATTGAAGTGAGAGTTGAAATCCTTAATTGGTTCCTTTGGTTCGGCTTTTAAATTGGAGAGGTCATTTATTAAGGTTGTTGTTGACCTATCATCCCCAAATTTTGTTAAAAACTAATCTTGAAATGTATCCCAGTTATTAATGGAGCCTAATGGTAAAGAAAAATACCATGATCCTGCTGCTCCTTGTAAAGTATAGGGGAATAATCTTACAACTGCGTCCTCTTCTGTTACTCCATTCAAATTAATAGATAGCATAAAATTATTTATGTGTTCCTCAGCTAGTTGGCCATTGTCAGGATTGAATTTGGGCAACCATTTCTCACAGTAGGCATTCTTACAGCTCCTGGATTGGCCCATGGCTTGGGTGGTGGATTTCCTACCATCGTGGGATATGAGTAGAAGAAGGTGTAGCAGTAGTTGAAGGTGATTGGGTAGAGGAGAATGCTGCTCCTGTACCTGTATGAACCACAATCTGCAGTTGGGGGATGGATGAGTGACCTTGTGATGATATAGATGGGACGGTGGAAGAGAATGATGATAGAACCTCACTCTGAGATTCTGCTAGTGTTTTCCTAGCTTTCTTACGACTCGATAGAGGAAACTCAACTGGTGGGATTCCTATCTTTTCGCTTTATGCTCTAGTCAGTCATTGAGATGGGTTTCGATGAGAAGTAACACTACTTTGGGATATCTCATATTCTTCTTGAATATTGAAATCTAGTTTATGATTGATTTTTCGACGTAAATCACATGGTATTTCATTTGTCAACACATTTCGAACCAACCAGTGTATTTCATCATCAGTACAAGTTAAGGAGCAGATCAAGCTATGCATGTTATACCATATCCTTATAATTTTAACTAATTGATAGTTTTTTTACTTGTACCGTTATATAATAATAAGTTAATTTAACATTTAGATATGCGATTAATTATTTCTGGATATTTAAAATATTATTTTCAATTCCTTTTAGAACAACTATTATCTGAATAAAATTTCATTTTAAAGTAGTTAAAACCTTTATGTAAATTCATATAAACATTGGATTAAATCTCGATAATTGATTGAATAGGTCAACCTCTAGGCTAATTAGATAAATACTTATTTCTATTAAAATATGATCCTAACACCTGACTTTTATATTTTATATATTTATTTATTTAATACCTTTTATAACTAACTAATAACTTAATAATCATTACTTTATCTATATCTATATATATATAAAATTAAAATTCATATGCCCCTTTGACTTTTTATGATAATATAACTTTTGATTTGATAAATTAAATTAACTTATTTTTATCCCCCTGGTCCTAGTCCATCTAACTACTCCCCAGTCAAATTTAGCCGTTATAGCCATTGCCTGATCTTGAATTATAGCAATTGGAGGTCTGCTCTGTCTATTTGACATGCATAGCTTGATCTGCTCCTCAACTTGTCCTAACGATGAACCACACTGGTTGGTTCAAAACGCGTCGACAAATGAAATACCATTTGATTTATGCCGAAAAATTATCGTAAACTAGATATGGATCACAAAAGCCTCAATTCAACATATTGAAATCCCCTGTAACTTATGGATTAAAGTTTGGAATTAAGGGGGATCTGAAGAATAATGGTCTAGCTTGTTTAGGATTTCAGTAATGTGCTCTGTATTTCTCTTTTCAACTTCTGGTTCAGATATGGGAGATTTCGAATGCGAATGATAAGTTGAGGGTCATAGTGAGGGAGTTTTACTCTTAGAATGGCATGAATATGTATATTTACTTGCCATTCATAGTCAGCCCTCCTTCTAGCACCAAATCTGTTGAAGGCTCAAAAAATCGGGACTCCAACAAGGGGGATAACCACCTGATCCAAACCTTAAGATAGCTCCTTTTTCGTTTGGAATAGTGGCTCTGACTAGGGATGATGGAACCAGTTTCCCAATCTATTTATGATGTGTGTGCTAACAGGATGATGCTTTTCTTTTTGGGGTTTTATGGGGTGAATACTTATTCTAAATTTAATCTATCTTCTAACTATCATATGCACTTTATCATAATCAAAGAAAACATCTAGCTTTAAAACTATCCCAGAAGTAATGTTTATATATGTGATCTAAAATGATTTCTGAAAGTAATTGATAATAAATATCATTCAATCACAATAAGAAAAGAATCCATTTGATAGTGATTGTTTCGTATAAAAAGTTAGCCGAAACAATATGAAATATATATTGCATAAAGAGTAATTCACATATTCAACATAAAGAATAAATCATCATGATATAGAAGTGCGATAATGATAACTAAGAATTTAAACTTTCATAAATAAATAACTGAAAATGATTTATTGCTTGATACACAAGTAAAAAGTACTAAGAGATAGAAGTACCATTTGTAATACATCTTGCTCATGTGCTCCAGCAATATTGATCTATCTTGAAATCACTTAACATCAACTAAGAGTACAAAAGTGTAATTTCAGTAGAAAATGTTAAACTCAAGTAGAAAATAAATCTCATTCCATTAATTTTACCAAAACCTCCTTAGTGGGGGGAAAGATGCATGTTCTGAAGAATTTTTTTGATAAAACTCTGGACCCCTCTCTAAATGCATGAGAGGGGTTTAAATACTAATCTATGAAACTTAAAAATACATATTACAAAAATAGATGAGGAGGTTTAAACAACCTACCTCATTTTAAGCAAAAATAAACAAAAACAAAAATTAAATATGTCTATGACTAATCCTGCATCTGATCCCTAAGATCACAAATATCCAGCATCGGTTTTAAGAGTGTCGATTGGCCAACTTCAGCTTTCATTTGTCCTACAAATATGGCATTAGTGAGTGCTGGCACTATTTTCTCGGGGAAAGTCATCAGGCACTTCAGGGTCATCCATTGGTTGTGTGGTTTCACTAGGTATTACCAGTATCCTTCCCAGTTCAATCTGTTTACCTTTTTAATTGCCTCTGCCCTTTCCGCCGCTTCTTGTTTCCATAATGCTTGAAGTTGTTGTGCTTTTGGAAGAAAGCCAGGGATGGTTTTTGCTACCAAAATAGCCTTGTGTAGATTTTCATTCACACATTCAATTACACTGCTTGCTGTTGTTGCCGCATCCTCCATTACCTGTTCTTCATCCCTTAGCTAAGAATCCTATTTCGCACATAAAATTTCTTTGTACAATTCATCAATTTTGGGCATGTCTGCTCTTTCCCCTTCTTCAGATTTTTGCCAGTTTAAGAAGTTTGAGACTTTCTTAAAAATTGAATCATATTCAAGTCATAATTCCACAACTTGATTTGTTATGTTATCACTCATTTTGCAATGGGAATTCCACTGTGAAATCTTCTGGCATAATAGTTCTCTCTGTTGTAAGAGCTCGGAATTGAGACCAAGTGCCTCTCTAACAAATTGTTCAATCTTGGGATCATCTTTATGCAGCTCTATTATATTTTGTAATTGTTCTTCTTTACTAGCTAATCTGCTCTGATGTGCCAACTACATTTGTTGGAAGTCTTGTTGTAGTTTTTCCAACTGTGTTTCCACTTCTTGGTTGACGCTGACCTACTATAAATGTTGTTCCAATAACAAAATCCTATCTTCTTTTTCTTTTAGTAGCAATTTTACCTCTGCTTCCTTGTCAATAGTTGTTGAAGCGTATGCACTTGCGACCTGCGAGAGCCTAGTGAGGTTTGCCAATGGATCTGTAGATGGGTCTTTCCAAAGAACATCCAGAGGTTCATCTGGAGGGGTGAGCACATAATCCAAATTTCTTTTCTCTCCTTGTCTTCTAACAACGGCTTTATGTTGACGATTGTAGAATACGTCTAGAGGAGGAATTTCCTGTATTCTTAGTACAATTTCGGATGTTGGAGCAATAGTAATATGCTTCATTTCCTGAGTGCTAACAGCTCTTTCTATTACCATTTTGGTGGTTGTCTCTTGTGGGTTTGTTGGTGGCTCTACGTTTTGTTCCTCTGTATTAAGTATCTTATTAAAATTTTCCCATTCTCCTTCTAGATCAAATACAGTCGGCTTTACTTGCTTTGTAAGGGGACTTGAGGCTTCAACTTGTTTTACAAACAAATTCTACTGATCAGACTTTGCTGTGGACAGGGCTATGTCTTTTATCGACTCCTTGCTCGTACTATTTTCACTCTCTGGTGTTTTTTCAGATTGATTTCCAGACCTTTCTGTTGATTCTTTTTCGGAACTTGTTTTGGATTTCTCTTTTGAATCTTCACTTAAGTTTACACATGGAGTAGGATCTCTTAATGGTTATATGAGTAATTGGTCCAATGGGACCTTAGATAACCTATGTTTTATGTAATTATCAAAATTTTGGAGACCTTCCTGGTCAAAAATAATTTGTGCCATATGTTTCACCTCTTTGAAGGTGTTTTTCTGCAGGAAAACATCATCAAAGGGATCTTTTTCATGAGTAAAAACTCTTATTTTAACCATTGCATTAAAATCTTTTACAATACCAAAGGGATCATATTTCCTCCCAGGGGACTTGGGTAGCTGTAAAGATAATACATTATTAACTTCTTTAAAACCATGTCCTAAGTCATGCAATGCAAATGCTCCTAATGTTATAGGAAATTGATGCCAAATGGTATTCTTGGAATCTTTCAATATTTTTCTCATTCCTCTCTCACTGCATGTCTGATAGGCTATCTCCCTAGCCATTAGTTTGTCTAGGACATAAAAAGGTAGCACATGGGGTGAGGAAATATTGCCAAACACTATGATATATGTGAATAATTCTTCCACAAACCATCTCGCTACGAGGAGAATATCTACCTCAGCTTCTTGTGAAAAGCTTGGGGCATCTCGGTTGTAGATCTTTTTATGAATTGGAAGTATAACTTCGTGAAAATTTTTGAAGAAATGCAGCACGAAATTATATTCCCACATGACTTTGTGATAAATTTGAATGGGAAGTGGATTTTGAGCAGTCCACTTCCATCCCATAATAGGGAATTTGGAACCAAAACAAATAGCATCCATAACATAGGTGCTCATGGAAAATGGAGGGTAAACCCTCAAAGCAATGCTTCTTTTTCTTCTGTACTCTAAAATTGCAGTGGCTAAAATATCTGACAGGATTAGAGCCCAATTCATTATTGTAGCATTGATGGCTGCATCTAGTAGGGGTAACAATTCTGATGAAAACTTGTTGCTGTTTGGTTTACCAAACAGTATACATAACATAGCAACAGCGAAATAGAAAGGGGAACAAAGAGAACTGATGGCATACATATTGTCTTTATCTTTCTTCAGTCTTTCCTCATTGTTAGACCAATTCTTTGTGCATTCTACCAAGTCTTCATTTTCCTTGGTGAACTTCTCGATAAACTGCTTGTTATAGATGGCCTGGGGCTCTGGTAGATGGTACATGAGTCTCAGGTTTTCTGGAGTAAATGATTGCATGACTTCCTCTATCACCATCTTGAATCCTTTGTTTGATATGTCTGCATCATCTATAATCCACTTCACCATGTCGATATAAGGGAGTATCTTTGATCTTGTAGCAATGCGGTGCAAGAATGAGCATGCAAGTTCAATCAGAGATGCATCAGAAGAACCACGTCCATCAGCTGTAATTGTTGTTTCCATAATTCTCGGTTGTTCCTCCTCTAACAGCTGATACAAAGTTTCACATGTGGATGTTCCTGCATCTCGATTAGAGGTAGTGTCTGTGAACAGTGGGGTCATTTCTGACTTCTCAAAAGCAGGTGCCTTTCCTTTCTTCACCATTTCTTCGTATCTTCTGCTCTGTGTGTTCTTCCTGAAAGTTGCAAGCAGAGAGCAAAATATGAAAAAAATGATAGTGAATGCAGAAATAATCAATAGAAGGAAGAAAATAAAGTGACGGAGGGTCTTTAATTCTGAATCATATCAAAATATATCAACTTGCGTCAAATGGTCCTTTACAACTGATCATAATCATTCTTTTACTAAATATCCACTAATGAACTGTTATGCTTAACTTTAATGTTCATAACTTCACAGCGAAAGTTGGGAAGTACTCTCCTAGAACTATGAGCCCTTTGAGTTGCATTAAAAGCAATTTTGTGATTTTCTTCGCAATATCACAGATCCCTATACCGCAAAAGTTGTTTTCGTTAAAACCCACTGCCACATGAGTTGCTACGATATGTGATTTGTGAGATGCTATCGCATTTCACGATATTTTCTTATTCTTTATCAAGTAGCATCGCATGCTTGAAACTACCATGCGATAAGGTTATAGGACTTTATGATCTCGCATTTTCGTGGATCACATTTTCAAGGGGTAACATTTATAAGGGAGGCCTGCCGTAATTGTTTCGTGATGCGAGAATAATCTTCTTAAAGCAGGTATTTTCAAGGCTTATTTTAATATTCACGACTTTGCGGGTATAAGGTTATTCTTAGGCTTTTAATCATGTGGCGCTTATTTAAGAAACTTTTCATTTGTGACGCTTTATGTGCCTAATGTATGAAAAGGTAAATTTCCTTGATTTACCAAGTTCCACTTTTACATCTTATTTTATTCTAAAAAAGAAAAATGCATGACGAGATGCTAAGATTTGATTTAACTGGAAGGGTCCCCATTTATTAATGTTATTACTAACATAAATATATCGGGGGTTGTTGATAGGCATGACACTGTCATGGCTTTGCTAGTCCTTCCTAACATGACTTTGAGGATCCCAATATGGTACATCGATCCCACTGCAAACATTCTTCCTATTCAGCCAAGACCATATCACACTTTGAGCCCGATTTAACCGGTGCCCATGACCCCTCTTGATGCTTCAGTACCATCACAACCTCAACAGGAACCAACTCCTATTGCGAAAGTAGCTGGCTAGGGGGCAAAACCAAAAAGAAATATTCAAGGGACAAGGCTCCCCAAGATCCTCCAGCCCATAAGGCCCCAAAGTTGTGTGCTTTGTTTGAAGTCATTGGACATGCCACCAACAATTGTCCCGAACTTCCTCAAGTTAAACCTTTGGTTCATGAAGTGTTCCCCAAGTCAAATATTCTATAAGTCCATGTTGACATACCGATTCCACCTAAGAAACTCAAAACGCTTCGCACAAACCACCCTTGTGCCCTTTGTGATCTTCATGGTCACTATTCCCATCGTTTCCCTCATCTTGACGAGTTTCTCTATTGCCTTAGGGCGATTTGTGAATATGACGCCACTCGTAGTAGCGCCATTACTCCTCTACTTGTGGATTTTGGTATCATTAGTCAACCAGGACAGACAAACTCTGGCCCCTCTATTGTGATCCCCTCCCCTGATGTAGAGATGATGGACAACACAAGCCCCATTATTTACCTGTCATCATCCTTGAGTTCCTTGTCGGCAAACCTTCCTCAGGTTGCTGTATGCATTTCTATAAAACCCTTTTTGACAGAATCTGAGGTCTCAAAATCAATACACCCTCCATCTACCAGCCCGTCGTCTTCCATCCAAGACAATGCGTATGTGAAACTTATTCCTAAGGTTGATGCACTGGGTAATATCGCTGCATCATGTAGTCAAACTTCCTCCTATTAGCCCATCTCCCAGCCCCATGAGGACACCATGGTGTTATATAGGAAAATGACCTCCTCATCAGCTCAGAGGGCAAAGACATGATGACTGAAGCAATGACCAAGTTCACAAGCCTTGTTTCCAAGCTAATGCTACCTATACACTAGCAACATGCTTTATAAAGCTTCTCAACAGGCCTACAGGTGCATTAGTGACCTAAGTAACTCTACTTCATACCTCAAGAACAGTGTTAGTAAACCCTAATGATTTTCTAAAGGTCAAAGGAGCGGATTGACTAAGAAATATCCCTATATTCTCTCCTAAATCATCTCAAAAAAGAAAGGAAACATCAAATTTCGACATATTTGGGGGATTACTAATCTTGATGGAGTATGAAAATGGGAAAGAGATCAAAAGAATGGCAACATAATTGCTTTTACCTAAAGAAACTCATGGAGAAACTTGGCAACCCTAACCTAACATGCTACATAAACAGAGCTAAGGCTATTTTGAAAAGGGTCAGATCATTTAAAAGGATAGCTTACTTGATTGTCAAGTAGAGTCTCACACTTAAGCATAAGAAGTTGGTAATAAGGGAGAGAGGGAGGAGCTAGAGGGGTAAGGGAAGGCTGATGGAACCAATGGCTGTAATCACTCTTTCAACATTAATATAGAACTGCAGTTGTACTGTCCACTCCCTGATGTTGGTACTATAATTCATTTATATGTTTATTCAATGTCTTTTAGCATGAGTGGCTTAGTTATGTGCTACTAGATGTATTTTGTATGTTTATGCATTGATTATCAAGGTTTTATGTTGTGATTACGCTTGTCTTTTCTACATGCAGGACTTGATCTGGAGCTAGCTAAGGGGACTTCCACCTAACTGCATTGCGCTCTCCAGAAACACCACATGAAGGCTCGAGGTAATGAATCCTTCTCACTTTGATAGTTAGTTGTTGAATATGTACATGCATGTATCTTTGTGGCAGTTGCAGATAATCTTATAGTCTTACAAGGTTCCCAAGAATACCCTTGAGGGTTCCTTCATCATCCACACAATGTGCATTGATCCCTATAGCAGAATTGACGACTCCACTGGAGACTACACTTACCTCCTGGTTTTTCGCATAAATTTCCTAGAGCTCTCCTTCTTCTAGACCTTCTTGTACATATTCATTCCTTTTCCTAACCACTCAAGACCTTGCATCACTCTTCTTCCATTGCACAGCCTTGGATCTGATCCCTAGAACCCTTTTCTGAAGTACTTTTCCTCACTAACATAGGTTACTAGTGTAAACAGAGCTTTATAAAGCACTGTGGCTGAAGTACTTTTCCTCACTAACATAGGTTACTAGTGTAAACAGAGCTTTATAAAGCACTGTGGCCTCACAACCATAGCGGTTGTGTCACCAGTAACTCTCTGTGGCCTCTAGCATAGAGCGTTAGTCACCAATTTTTTGATAAACAACAGTGTCTTTGACCTCAAAGGGTTTGGAAACCTGCTTTTGGACTGACAAGGGATCTGTAGTTGTGCTTGTTTGACTGATCTATGTCGTGAACAATTTTTTTTTAAGAAAACAACTTTCCTTCTTAAAGTTTTTATTTTCATAAAAGAAAAAATGAAAAGTTTTTATTATTTTCTGCTTAGCTGGTTAAGTTCTGCATTATTTGGTTTCAATAGTTATTAGTGAGCATTGAAGTTTTGTCGGTTACGCTAGTGTTGTACTAAATAGGATGCATGGAATGAATATTGATATATGAATGAGTCTCCCTTTGTAGAAGAATCTTTTTCATCGAAAGTGAAAATTTACAAGCATTGTTTTTGCATGATTTGAGTCAAAGTCCCATATAATTTCATACATCTACACCCCTACCAAAGACTCTAACAAAGTACATTTAAAATCTAGCTAATAAAATCAATCAGCAACACTTTCTAGAGTAAACACACATTAGTTTAGGCTATGACCTTGGGTTAGACAGTGTGAGCAAACAACCCAAGATCATACACTAAAACTAGTGTCATTTAAGATAGAAATCATTTTGCACTCATACTACCGAGACCACTCCAGTAAAAGCAGATCTAAATACGAGACAACATTAGACTGTAAGTGGAGGTAGCCCACATTTGCTTACATCTCCTTTGGGTATTCTATGTATCGAGGATCCCTTCGGGGATATTGGAACTGAGTCGGGGACTCAGGGGTCCTGCCCACACAGCATACTATCTGCGCCTGTGTCCTCCCCCAGTAGTGTCTATGGTCTGAGGTATCCTTAGTGGCCATACTTTTAGGGACTAACACAAGGTGACTGGGATGGGCTGCCCTGGTACCTAACATAGATGGACCTACTCTATCTGTAGTTTTTGGGAGTGTGCTTGTCTTCATCAGGGTACTTGGCCCCTCAATCTAAGGTTTGGGTGAAGCTCTAGAGTAACCGAAACTGTAAATTTGGCCAGTTCTCTCTGTTAGTCATTGTGATACTGGGTTTCATCTCTAGTGACCAGTGCTTATTAGATAGGGTCATTTCCCTCTCCTTATTAATTGATTTACTTAGTTCATTTTTTATTTTTTAGGTGCCAGAGTGTTGGCATTGAGACTTTAATAAACATCACTGTTAAATTTACTGATAAAAATTAGCGGCTACTGTGGCTACATCTGACCCTCGTCATCAATCTAGACGGTTGTTAGGTCTTCTCCCACTCATTGTGGAAGATCTGCCAAGCTCTAGTTGTTGGGTCCCTATAATACTAGTGATTACCCCATTACTATTGTAGTTATACCTCTTACTTATATTGTTGTGCTCCTATTACCCCCATGTTTTTATTTCTGTGCCCCGTAGAATCCCTCTATTGTTATTTTTGTGGCTTTATATTATTATTTTTAGTTTGGCTGGATTATATTGTGACTCCTTAGACTCCTATATATACAAAGGAGGTTTTGTCATTTGTTCATCCAAGAATTTTTCATTTATGTAATGTAAAGGAGGTTGCCCCCTCGAAGAGGCTGAATTCTAAGGCGTTGATCTATCTTTTCTATCTTCTCTTGAGCTGGTTTCATAACATTTGGTATCAAAGCTTTGGATTATAGGGTTTTGCTGCTCCAAACAGGTCATCGTGGCATTTTTGCTATAACGTTTTTTCTGTGACGTTTCAAAAGTCGCAAAAAAAATGAACCTTGGGTCCGAATTTCAGAGCTTTTCGTGCGATATTTGTGGAGATATGATCTGAGGAAGTTGGTCTTTTTGCAGGCTCCTGAATTACATTCAAAACAGGTGACCTGGGGAAAATCGTCATAACTCTCTCTCTGAGGATCGGATTGAAATTTCGTAAAATGGTATAGAAAGAGGACGGACTGTAGTTTTTCGTATGTGTGTTTTAGATTCAAAGGTTGAAACAGTGACTCGTGGCACGTCGTACAAGTTCGCTCTACTGAATTAGTCTAAAAGCAAGTCACTGTGGGAGATTTCACATAACTCTTCCTTGGAGAATCCAATTTGGGTCAGACTTGTGGCATTGGAAAGAGGACACAGAGGGTTACTACACATCACAATTTCAGAACTGGATAATCTGAAATTACAGAGATACATCAGATTCAATATCAAGCTTCTGTAAAGTTAAAAAAGGTGTGCAGTATTTTTTTAAATTTTTGTGTAAGCTTGGTTTAACGGAATTCAAAGGGCATAGTAAAGCATTATTATCGGTAACTGATGCCCCGAAGAAAGAAAATGCAAACAACTAGTAAGGAAATTGAAAGCTCTAGCATGACTCATGAAGAAGGGGAAGAAATTCTACATGATATATCAAAATTACAAGAACAAGTGCAACAAATGTCACGCTCACAAAAGCTAACAGAAGCTAAGATAAGTGGCGTGGAATCTAGAATAAATGGCGTGGAATCTAAGATAAATGGCATGGAACCTAAGATAAAGGGCATGGAAGCTAATATGGATGATTCGAAGACAGATTTGAAGAGAGACATGGCAGATTTGAAGACGGATTTGAAGACAGACATGGCAGATTTGAAGACAGATATGACAAATTTCCTACAAGAAATACTTACTAATGGTGAAAAGGATGTAAATGAAACTCGTGATGTGAACAAAAGTAATGTTAATCATGATTCCATAGACGCTAATGTTGGATTGAAGACCCACCATATTCCAAAAATCGATATGAGGAAGTTTGATGGCAAGGATCCCGCCACATGGAAATTACAGATGGAGCAGTTCTTCGATCTCAATAATGTGAAAAACAGACAAAAGGTACGTATGACAACTGTATATTTAGAACCAAATCAATTTGTATGGTATCAATGGCTTTGCTCTCGTAAAAAAATTATCACTTGGGCAATTTTTATGGAAGAATTGATAGCACATTATCAAGATACAAAAAGCAACACTTTTTTTAGCCAATTGATAAGTCTCAAACAAAAGGGTTCAGTAATGGAGCACATTGAGGAGTTCCAAAAATTGAACATAAGGGTAAAATATATTCCAGAGGAGCATAGGATTGATGTGTTCATAGGGTCTTTAAAGGATAATATCCAACATGATGTTCGCCTTTGGGAACCTGATTCATTAGAGAAGGCATTTGGGTTAGCAAGAAAAATGGAAAGCAAAATTATGGCAACCAGGAAGCATACCACTCACAACTATAAAGATGGAAGTGTTGTTGCTCCTAGGCTTCCACAACCTATAAGGTTGACACCACAACAATTGGAAGAAAAAAGAGCAAAAGTGCTTTGTTATAGTTGTGATAGCAAATACACTAAACGTCATAAGTGTGCTGAGAAGAAATTATTCTACATAGATTGTGAAGAGGAAGAAGAAAAGGAGCAAGAGAGGTCAAAAGAAGAAGATATACTCCAGGAAAAAAGCCTAGAGGAAGAACAAATAAATCCGACCATATCTTGTAATGCATTGGCAGGAATTACCACTCCTCAATCCATCAAGATAGAAGGACAAATCAAGAAGAAAAAGGTAATAGTGTTGATTGATTCAGGAAGCACCCACAATTTTATTCATTGTAGGGTAGAAAAAGAATTGAATTGCTTCCTATATCCAGCACTAGAGTGTCAAGTGATGATTGCAAATGGAGGAACAATAAATTGCTCTGGAAGGTGCCATAATATCAAGCTATCCATGGGAGAATATGTATTGACTAGCCCAATGCTTTCCATTCCAATGGGAGGTGCTGATGTTGTACTAGGAGTCCAATGGCTACAATCCTTGGTTACAATAGCTTTTAATTTTCAAGAACTTTTCATCAAATTTTCTACGGAAGGAAAGGAAGTTGAATTAAGGGGTATTGTAGGGAAACCAAGAAAGATAATCAGCTCTAATGGTATGACAAAGCTTCTAAAAAAGGAGCAAAGAGGTGTAATTGCACAATTATGTTCGCTAGATGTTTCCACATCGGAATCATATATTTCTCCAGATATCCAAAATGTGTTGGACAATCATTCCAAGGTATTTGAGACTCCCAAAGTTCTCCCACCTATGCATGATCATGATCATGCTATTCATCTGATTCCAGGAAGTGTTCCTCCAAACATCAGGCCGTACAGATATCCATATGTCCAAAAAAGTGAAATTGAACGTATGGTTGCAGAAATGCTAGAGGCTGGTATAATTCAACCAAGTCAAAGTTATTTCTCTGCTCCAGTAGTATTGGTGCACAAGAAGGATGGATCATGGTGCATGTGTTCGGATTATAGGGAGCTCAACAAGCTCACTATTAAAGATAAGTTCCCCATTCTTGTCATTGATGAATTACTGGATGAATTGCATGGATCAATTTACTTCACCAAGTTGGATCTTCGTTCAGGATATCATCAAATCAGAATGAAAATTGAAGACATTCCGAAAATGGCATTTAGAACTCATGAGGGTCATTATGAATTTTTGGTCATGCCTTTTGGCCTTACTAATGCACCTTCAACATTTCAAGGTTTGATCAATTCAATTTTCAAACCATTCCTTAGAAAATTTGTGTTAGTATTTTTTTATGATATACTAATCTACAGCAAGTCTTGGAAGGATCATGTTGAACATGTTGACAGGGTGCTACAACTATTGGAGGAGAAACAATTATATGCAAAAAGATCCAAATGTTTCTTTGGAGTCCGGGAGGTGGAATATTTGGGTCATATTGTATCTCATGAAGGAGTTAAGGTAGACCCTAGAAAAATTAAAGCCATTAAGGAATGGAAAATCCCCACATCCATAAAGCATCTGCGAGGATTTCTTGGGTTGACAGGGTATTATCGCAAGTTTGTTAAGAATTATGGGAGAATAGCAGCACCCCTAACAACATTATTGAAGAAAGATGCATTTTCATGGACTCCAGAAGAAACAAAGGTCTTTGAACATCTTAAAGAGGCAATGTGCCAAGCACCGGTCTTAGCTACACCGGACTTCACAAAAACCTTTATTGTGGAATGTGATGCTTCATGAAATAGAATTGGTGTTGTTCTAATGCAAGATGAAAGACCCATTGCTTTTGAAAGTCATCCAATCAAGGGAAGGTTTTTAAGCAAAGCTATTTATGAGAAGGAAATCTTGGCAATACTCCATGCACTTAAGAAATGGCGACCCTACCTAATTGGAAGACATTTCAAGGCAAGAAAAGATCACGATAGCCTTAAATACTTTTTAGAACAAATATTATCCTCTGAAGAGCAAAAAAAGTGGGTCACAAAGATGTTGGGTTATGACTTTGAAATCATCTAAAAAAAAACGGAAGCAAAATGTGGTGGCAGATGCACTCTCAAGAAAGCATGAGGATGTGGAAGCATTGTTGTGCGCCCTTTCTATTATCCAACCGGACTGGATAAACGAAGCAAGGGAGGAATGGAAGAATGATGAAGAAGTGTGGGCACTTATTCGAAAGCTACAACAAGATTCCAGTACGTCTGATACATTTAGCTGGCAAAATGATTCATTATGGTACAAAAATTGCTTATACCTCTATAAGAATTCCCAACTAAAACAAAAGATTCTTATGGAATTGCACACTTCTCCCTTAGGAGGGCACTCGGGATTTTTAAAAACTTACCACAGGGTTAAGAAGGAATTTTTTTGGGATGGTCTTAAATCAGATATTCAAAAGTTTGTGGTGGAATGTTTGGTTTGCCAACAAAATAAAGTTGAAACAATTAAGACACCAGGTCTATTACAACCTTTATCCATTGCAAGCCAACGTTGGGAGGAGGTTTCAATGGATTTTATCACAAGTTTACCCAAGTCTGAGGGAAAGAGTGTCATCATGGTGGTAGTTGATAGACTTAACAAGTATGCACATTTTTGTGCATTATCACATCCATTTAAAGCTAGTACAGTTTCTACTGCATTTATGGAAACAATTCAAAAGCTACATGGAAACCCAAAGATTATTGTAAGTGAAAAAGATCCCATTTTCACTGGAAATTTTTGGATAGAATTATTTTCTTGTCTTGGTACTCAGTTAGCTCATAGCTCCTCTTATCATCCTCAATCTGATGGGAAAACTGAGATAGTAAACAAATGTTTGGAAGGATATCTTCGTTGCTTTGTATCTGATAAACAGACACAATGGGTCAAATGGTTGCCTCTGGCTGAATGGTGGTATAACACTTCCTTCCATACAGCAACAAAACTGACCCCATTTATGGCACTTTATGGGTATCAACCACCATCCATCACATCATATTTAAGAGAAAATTCTAAGGTTTAGGTAGTGGAACATCACATCGAACATCAACAACAAGTCCGCCAACTCTTAAAGGATAACCTCGTGTTGGCACAAAATAGAATGAAACAACAAGCATATCAACATCGCAGTGAAAGAAGTTTTGATGTAGGTGATTGGGTATTCCTATGGCTACAACCATATAAGCAAATGTCCCTAAATCAAGCTAAGAAGGATAATAAATTATCACCAAAGTATTATGGTCCGTACAAGGTGTTGCAAAAGATTGGTACTATGGCATACAAATTGGAGCTTCCTGCAGCTTCTCGATTGCACCCAGTTTTCCATGTTTCATGCTTAAAGAAGGTTATAGGTGACAAGCTCCTAGTGCAAACAATATTTCCAGAACTTGATGAGGAAGGAAAAATTATATTGGAACCGGAAACAGTCACAGAAACAAGAACTCGACAGCTACGAAATCGATCAATTTCAGAGTATCTTATCAAGTGGAAGAACTTATCTGCTGAAGATTCCACATGGGAGGATGAGAATTTTATTCCCCATCTTCAGGAAATCAGTCTCCTAGATCTCACATATAATCAACTTATACATCCAACGATTCAAGCTTACTAGTGGATTACTTTACTAAAAGATTTCTTCCTCCATACAATCCTCCGATCACGAATCTGTTGGGCCCACTTTTGGTTCTAGTTGCACCTATATTTCCTTTGTCTTTAGTTGGAACACTTCCATCCATCCCATCGATGACTAATGGGTCATGGGCTTTTTTGGACACTTTTGGTCCCCGTCCACTTCCCCGGTCAATAGTCAATACCATGCCTTTGATGACAAACCCTGCTATCCCAGTTCAAACCCTGTGGTGACACTGTCCATGAGTGGAACCCAATCTATTTCGAGTTCCACCCCTTTAGTGTCAAACCCTATACCTTTGACAAGTGCTACATATAGTTCTCCTTATAACGCTAAATATAACACAGTTAGCGTGGGTCCCTTCAACCAACAATATGGTTGGCATCCATTGTATAGTTATGACCCCCAGATTCAAGTATATTGGGGTACTCCCAATATGCATATACCAGCTGGGAGCATAACAATTCCCCCTTCGTTTTTAGACATGCATGGTCAGGCAATGATTGACATGAACACTCCTTATGCTAGTCAAGGACTTATGGTTAGTTCAGTGGTGAGTGGGAACCCTCAAGGAGGTCCCAATCAATCCATGGGGGCACCCTACTCACAACCTCAAATGAGTCAAGGGGGCACTACTTATCCTTGGGGCACTTCTATCCCCCAGCCTAACAATCCCAATGGAAATCTACAATACAATACCATACCCCAAGGCACCTAGTATACCACGCAACCTGTGTATAATATTGGGAACAACATGATGGGAGGACCGCAAGGATCCTCAAGTCATATGTCATCGCCTTGGTTCGATTCAGGGGCATCAAACACTTTGCCTTTCTTCGAAACGCTTGCTACACTCATCTTGTACAAACTTACAAATGGTCCCATCTATCATAACTTACTTTGGCCGCCAATCCCAAATAAAATATTGACAGACATCCCTACATTTGAAGGGAAACAAGGGGAAGATCCGGGTACACACATCACCACCTATCATCTATGGTTTGTTTATAAATCCATGGTGGATGATAGTATCTGCTTACATATTTTTCCCCACACCCTTATTGGAAACGCAACAAAGTGGTACATTGAGTTACCATGCATGTCAGTTAATAGCTTAGGCGCTCTAGTGATGGAACTATTAAAGCACTTCTAGCTACCCATCTGCTATGAAACTGGTATGGAACTCCTCACTTCATTACATCATGGTACCGCCACCCGCATATCTAATCATATACATGAATGGAAATGTAGGCAGAGGTTAGTCAAAGCTCCCCTCCCAGACTATCTCTTAGCGGATTGGTTATGCAAGTCTCTACTCCCCAAAATCGCTAAGGATGTTACCTTAGGTGGTACAGTCACAAAAGGCCAATCCATTTGTCATGCCTAGCACTTAGATCTAATATATTCTTCGTCTAGCACTCTATATGATGTAATTCCCAATGCCCCTCACAACTCCAATGCTCCGGCTACTCAGCAACTCGGACCGCATGCTGATGGGATTATTGGCGCAACCTCCGAAGTAGTTGTAAAACAACTTAGTGGTCACATTTTCCACATGTCAATGGATCCCTCTACCAAATCGACTACTCTTCCTACCACCGTGATCAACTCTTTGCAGTCTACACAAAAACCCAGTGGGAAGAACAAGAAGAATAAGAAAAAGACCTCTCCATCCAAGGAAAATTTTAAGGATGGAAAATTTTCTTGAAGTTTAGAACATTGGCGAATCTCACTAATCCCTAATATGCAAATTATAAATGTTTATTGATATATTTGTAAAATTAATCAAATTTATAATTATTTTATATATAGTCTCTATATAATGTTGGCGATTTTTAAGGTAAAATAATTTTATATTCTAAAATTTGGGCGAATCATCTTTTATAAATTTGGAAATTGGCGAATCTTTTTTGTGGAAAAATCCTGGAAAATTAGCCCACTGGGCGAACATTAGCCCCTAAAATTTTCCATGTCTCCATCTGAAGAGAAATCAACAAAGAATAAAAACCCAAAGCAGAAGGGTGTTGTGCCCACTGAAGATGGAAAGGATAAACCTGCCAGATTCCCTTGCAAAATCTTTCACAAAGACCACATGACCTATCTCTTCCCGCATCTTCAAGAGTGCATAGATTTCATTCCTAAAAAGGATATTTCCAGGACCCCTGCTATCCTAAATAATGCTTTCCCCGCTCAGTAGCACCAACACCTTATTGCAAACCAACTCCAACCCCTGCAAGGGGGCAATGGTGGTTTGCAACATCTTTTAGCTAGTTAAGGACCTTCTACCCTTTACACCTTTGAAACGATACACCTACAAACCGGAGCCAAATCTTATCGAGCTTTTGTTGCTCATGCAAAGGAACCCTCCTCAAGTCAAAACCCACTACTGTCTTGTAAGGACTCTGGACACCACATATCTCCACAATGGTATGATATTGTCCACTTTGGGCCTAAGCCCTCATGGATTTGTTTTTGGGCTTTACCCCAAAAGGCCTCATACCAATGGAGATATTTGTCCATCCTTATATACCCATGATCCTTCATACTTCTAGTTAATGTGGGACTTTGGTCGTATACCCAACAATCCTCCCCTCGAGAAAAGGACCATCGAGCCTCCCATCAAATAATTATCCATCCATCCACTCTCTACCAACCAGGATTCCCAGCTGCAATGCTTTGGAAGCACACGCCTTACATGGAAGCACCACCTGTCTCGAGAACTTGCTCTAACCGAGCTCATCAACAGATCCCATTGTGATATTACCAAGGCTCACCACCTTCGTTCGACATTACGAGAATTCATCCATTTGGCTAACTTCGTAACCTAGCTCTGATACCACTTGTAAGGACTCTGGACACCACATATCTCCACAATGGTATGATATTGTCCACTTTGGGCCTAAGCCCTCATGGATTTGTTTTTGGGCTTTACCCCAAAAGGTCTCATACCAATGGAGATATTTGTCCATCCTTATATACCCATGATCCTTCCCACTTCTAGTTAATGTGGGACTTTGGTCGTATACCCAACATGTCTAATGACCTTCATATCGAAAGGCCAGTTGTTGACCTTATGATTTGCCCCCCTAAAGGGGCACTTCAATGCACAATGCACAATACATCTACACATGCAGCCCAAAACTACAACATTGTAGAAGACTTGGCGCAAGCGCTACCAACTATGTTGGTGCTCAAAGTATTACAAACATGTCCAGCACAAAGGAGAGCTCTGCTTTCATCCATTCGTGGTATTGACACACAGGATTCCATTCTTGCATTTTTTGACATGGAAAAATGTAAACCTTCCCTTTCTCATCAGCTTGTATTTCAGGTGCAAATCTTTTCGAAAGGTAAAGGTATACATAGAAATGTCATTGATGAAGGTGCTTCTACTTGCGTAATGTCAGCTTCATGTTGGCTCGCTTTGGGTTCTCTAACCCTATCCCAATGGTTGAATTCCCTTAAAGCTTTTGACGGCCACACACTCATCCCAAAAGGTTACTTAGCTAGCTACCCAATCACCTTGTATGGGGAAACGGTAACAGTGGACATCGAAGTCATAGATAGAAATCTTGACTATAATATCTTGTTGGGTTGTAGTTGAACTTACATGATGACTGCCATTGTGTGTACTATCTTTCACATCATACTATTTCCATTGGATGGAAAGGTAGTCATAGTGGAGCAACTATCCTTTTTGACCTCTGATGTTTCCCTATTACCAAGCCACTCTGTGCCCTTAGTGGGTGGTGTACTTGACTCTTACATCAATATCATTAACATTCTACTGAAGGGCTCTTCCCTGATGGGTTGTTTCCCTCTTTTGTGGCCAGTGGTTCCACAGATGGTCAATATGGTTTCATTCATTGCTCACAAACTGACCAGTCCTTGGATCCTATTGGCCCTTTAGACACTGACATTTATGGAGAACAAATGTCATTGTCACCAATTGAATTGGCATACCAGGCCATTAAATATGCATCTGAGTCGCTGGTCACTTTGGTCATGATCAACGGTACCACTGCCCCTCCCATAACTGCTCCTTTTGATCCCTTCAATCAAGTCCTACCTACGAACGAAGTTATTATAGAGATCATGAGTTTAGAAGAGCAACCTTGGGAAGACTCACACCCTCATGTCTCGATATCTAATTCAGACATGAATCTCTTCAAATCCTATCACTCGACACACCTGAAATCGTTTCCTCACCATATACGACTATCCAAACTTTGGACTTGAAAGGAAACATTGGAAATATTTCAAAGACATTTCTCATCGATATTTCTATCACGACAGGCATCGTGGAAAACATCCAGGTTGGAGAAGATTGCAATCCTTATGAAATTGCAAGATTCACCTGCCTTTTTAAGGAATTTCGTGATGTGTTCACTTGGTATTATGAGGAAATTCTCGGCGGAGATCCATTTATTGTCGAGCATGAGATCAAGATATACGACAATGCTAAACCTATTTGCCAAAGGCTTCAACTAGTCCACCCCCACAAAATAGCAGCCCATCAAAACTGAGGTGAAGAGTTTGCTACATGTTGGATTCATCTATCTCGTTCCCTTAATGGAATGGGTTTTCAATCTAGTTCCTGTCGATAAGAAACAAGGAACCATCCACGTATGTGTTGACTATCAAGACTTGAACATCGCATGACCAAAGGATAATTATCCGACACTGTTCATCGACCAAATCATTGACGACTGCGCCAATTTTGAATCATTTTCGTTCATGGATGGATTCTCAAGCTACAACTAGATTCCTATAAAACCCAAAGACCAACATAAAATTGCCTTCATTTTCCCATGGGGAAGCTTTACCTATCGAAAACTCCCATTCGGTTTAAAGAATGTTGGAGCAACATTTCAAAGGGCCATGGACTATGCATTTCACGATATCAAGAATATCGTTCAAGCTTACGTGTATGACCTTCCAACCCATTCCAAAAAGCAAGCGTAGCACCTAGATCATTTAAGAGCTATCTTTCTTAGGTGTTTGTTTTATAACATATGTCTGAATCCGCATAAATGTGTTTTCTTTGTCAAGTCTGGAAAATTGCTTGGATTCATTGTCTCCAAGTATGAGATTAGGGTTGTTCTCGATAAGGTAAAGGCAATTATTGAATTTCCCTAACCACAATCCATTCTGCACATCCAACGTTTGCAAGGGAAAACAAAATTTTTAGGATGATTCATCGTAAACTATACTGAGTTGACGAAAGGCTTCATGTTTCAAGTTAAGAAGGGAGTGTTGTATCTGTGGGATGATCAAGCTGAACTATCATTTAATGCCTTGAAAAATGCGCTTATATTAGCCCCACTCCTTAGCACTCCCAATTATGGATGCGACTTTCTTCTATACCCGGTAGCCTCGCCATCCTCTCTAGGAATGGTCTTGGTTCAAACTCATGATGACTGGCGTGAACATGTGATATATTATCTGTCAAAAGGCATGGTTGGGCCTGAGCTCATATATTCATATGTGGAAAAGTTGTCCTTGGCAGTTGTCTTTGCTATCAACTACTTATGACATTACATACTGCTGTGACAGACTACTATCATTGCCTTGGAGAATCCCATGAGACACATTTTGTCTCGTCAAGTAATTGGAGGGAAATATTCAAAATGGATCATGATCCTCCAACAATTTGATTTGGTTTTCACTGTTGCCAAGGCAAAAAATTCCTTAGTCTTCGCCGAACTTTTGTCGAATCTTCCCATTGTCGATCCTAACGAGATAGCCCATGATCCTCTTCCAGATGAAGCTGTCTATCTTATCGACACTACTGAACCTTGGTATGGTGACATTCTTGTCTACCTCCAAGCACAACGGTTCCTCCCTGAGCTAACTTCAAGTGACCATCATCACATTTGCCACCAAGCATGACACTATTTAGTGCTTAACGATACGTTATATCATCGTGGTGTAGATACAGTGCTTTGATGTTGCCTCACTCATGAAAGGTGGGACATGTTTTAAATGACTGCCATGATGGGGCATGTGGTGGTCATCTTTCTAACATATCTACTATACAGAAAATTTTGCGTGCAGGCTACTACTAGCTGACCTTGTTAAAAGATTGTATCAAGGTTATCTGGTAATACCATCCTTGTCATGTGGTTACAAAGAAAATGCGTGCTCCTCTGGCCCTATTGCACCCAGTTATCTCCGTCGGTCCCTTTTCCAAATGGCGGGTAGAATTCATAATTTGCAACCCCGTTTCCTCTATTGGACACAACTATATTATTGTAGTTGTGGACTATTTCATGAAATGGGCTAAAGCCCTTCCCACCTTCTAAGTAGATGGGGAAACCATAGCGCTATTCCTATTTAATCAGGTCATCTGTCACTTCAGTGTTCCACGCATGATCGTTATAGACCATGTGTCTCATTTTCAGAATCACATGTTGTCTGACTTAACATCACTGCTAGGTTTTCGCCAGGATCAATCTTCCTCCTACTACCCCCAAGCTAATGGTCAAGTAGAGGCCGTCAATGTCATCTTAAAATCCATGATCTATATGTTAGTAGGGTATCATAAAACCCACTGGCATCAAATGTTATATCATGCACTATGGGTATACCGAACATCAATTAAGACTACTACAGGCTTCACACCTTTTCAACTGCCTTAGGGCCTGGAAGCAATTTTACCAATTGAGTGTCAAATTCCTTCCTTACAAATCGTCATTGAACTCTTGCCCGGCATGACTGCTGAAGAAGAGCACCTACAATACCTAAATCAACTGGATGAAACCTACTGAGATGCTGAATTGCCACTCAAGACCCACAAGCGCCGAGTGAAGGCCCAGTACAACAAAAAGGTCAAGCCTCGTTCTTACCAAGAGGGAGATTTTGTTTTACTCTACGATAAAAAACATGACCTCTTGGGGGTAGGAATGCTTGAACCCTTATGGTTTGGTTTATATGTTGTCAAAAAATCCCTCTCAAAAGGGGCATATGAACTTCAAGACTAGGAAGGAGTCCAGCTCGTTGAGCCCCAAAGTGGGCTCTATCTAAAAAAGTATTATTCCTAGTACTGCACTATGCATGTGCTTTGTAATTTTATATATTTATAAGTTTTTCTTCTTTTTTGATGTGATTGGATTGTTTGGTATTTATTTAAGTATTTGTCTCATACATCTTTCTCATAATGAAAATGCCTTCATTATCCTTAGCATACATATGATACGAAGATGGTGCCAGTCGTCACACACGGCACGTTGCATCAGCTGCTTGGGTCATTCACACACTTGAGTTAGAACTATTTTGTTCTGGGGGAGTCTTTCTTGGTACTTCCACCAACAATATTATTGAGTACATGTCTGTAATTTCACTTCTCACTGAAGTGTAATCAAGGGACATCTCCAACCTGGTGGTCAAGTTAGACTCTTAGCTTGTTGTTATGCAATTGAAAAATCATTATCACATTCGTAATCCAACCTTGTTATATCATTATTTAAGGGTATGACTCTTGGAACGTCAATTTGAAGTTATAACATATGAAAAAATTCCTAGAGAATTTAATACATTTGTTGATTTCTTGGCAAGCTATGTGTTAGATTGGCATCTGTCTCATTCACTATAGATACATGTACGAAAACTAAATATTTACACAATTAAAAATTTACAAAAACACTTAAAAGAAATTTACATCATAAAATAACAAAATATCTGTAGATATATATATCGAATCCAATTTTCTACATCAAAATATTCCAAAACTTGGGTGTTTCAAGTACAAAATGGCTACTAAGCCTAGCTATAAACACTTGCTGGCTATGCCAAAGTGCTTGCTAATAGAGCCTACTGCTCATGAAACGATAACACTACTCTACCTATCCTACAACGAGGAACCAAAAACTACTCAGGCACACCGACTGTGTGCTGCTGCATATGAGTGAGGATCTCCCTGCTAAGAACGAGGGGCACACCCATGCTCAAGCCCTATAGGTTCCTCAAAACCTTGCAAAGACTTTGAGCATCACCCCCACCCCCATCAGGTAGTTGGCCTCCCTACCTCACGTGGTGAGGTTCGCCTCGAGATCGTACTGGCACCACATCTGTGTCAAGAAAAAAGCTCATGTTAGTACTTGTTCACCCATAAAATCAACAAAAACATCACATAAATATTCAAAATCTTAAAAATACTTTAAGTACTAAAATAAACCTTCTTACCTTGTGGCCCCAAGTTAGTACCAGGCACCAAAATCATGTCAGGATCACCGGTGAAGTCCATGCCCTCATAGGCATAGTAATCAATCATCATTATTTGACCGCTGAGCCAGTTGAAGAAGTCCTCTTTGAAGAAATGTCTAATGGATCCTCCTCCTGTGCGAGGATTGCGCGATGCCCATTGCCTCTACCTAGGCTCCCTTGGATCTAATGGACTCAGGATCATCCAGAGACTCATAACTGGAACCCTCTCAAGTATGAAGGACACTAGGAGAGTACCATATCCAGAACTCTACTGGGTCTGGGTCTTGCATGCAGTCATCTCTGCCTTCAACTAGCGAAGGAAAGCCTTGCACCAGTCAAACATTTGTAGTTGGACACAATCAACTGCCAGCAACAGTTGCACCTTTGTCGTGACATGGGGACTTTTTGGCCCTTGCAACTGCACAATCATCCATAAAATTGCCTGCATAGACTGTGATCTAATCCTCTCTATCAGAACTCTGTTGCTGACGAGGCCACGCTTAGGGATACAGTAGGTTCGAACCAGATCTATAGTAGATCAAGGATCAGGCCTCCCACCAGTCAAGTTTTCCTATGCTCCTCTGCATGATAAACCGGTCAAGAAATATATGTCATCCCAGTTAATAGCAAGCTCATGGTCCCCGATTCTGAATACCTACTCATGTTCGTCCAAACACTAAATAATCGAATGAAAAAGGTCCTCCTAACCTTTCATCATGTCGAATTGTGCATACTTCATCAAAGCACAGTGGTGCAATGCAAGTATGCATGATGGATCATTTGATATCAGCAATTCCTATCTGTTGTCGGCCCATTCTCTCCATAGGCTAGTCATTATGGCTCGAAACCTCCACAAAATAGCCCAAAAATTAGTCCAAATGGGGCAAAAAAGCTTCTGAAATCACTGCTTGGGGTTTTAAAATGCGCCTTGATGCTTTAACGCTCCCCCTAGTAGTACACAAGGAGGATTAATGCCCTCCAGCAGGTCGTAAAGGGCGTTTAACATTCCCTGCAGGTTTGCTAGAGGGCGTTAGGTGCAATAACTAAATTAGGGCTCCCCAGATCTAAAAAATCTTCCCAAGAAACTCATAAAGAAGGTTAATAAAGAAAGACTGACAGAATGTTGAATGGTTTCCTAGATCTCCCGCAATCATCAGTGGAAAATCTGCTCCTCTTTGGCTCCAAAATGCTCTCACAACGCTCAAATAGTGAAAATGGTGAATGTGAAAGCTCAAAAACTCTCTTATATTTATTTTGGAGACATGGCTTATTTTAGTTGAATTCATTAAAGAGGAAGTAGTCCATTCCCCATGATTTTTATCATGCATGACCCCATATTGACATAAATTGTTGCTTTTTTATGAAAGTACTTTCAGGATTGAATGGCAGCAATCACCACATGCAATTCTCAATGAGCACTTTCTCTTATGGGACATTTTCTCACTTTTAAATTGAAAAATCCCAGAGATTTTCATCATTGGGCTCATTAAACAACTACAACAATGGTCTAAGCAACTCTGTTTCGCTCTTTTTCTAGCTCATTAAATTGAAAAATATCACTTGAGCATTCTTTTAAGGTGCTTTTTTCTTGCTCATAAAATTGAAAAAATCCTAAGTTTTTTCTTCACCCTTGTTAAAAACCTTTGAAGATGATCTGAGAATTCTTTTAGGAAGTTTTCTCGCTCGTTAAACTAAAAAATCTTGATTTTCGTCACTAGGCTCATTAAAAATCTACTACAGCAATATGAGCACTTGTTTTTTTGGGGACCCTTTCTCGCCCTTAAATCAAAAAATCCCTGAGTTTTTCCCTTCTTCGGGCTTGTTAAATCTATGAAGAAGGAATGAGTAGTTCTTTTACTTCTTTTTCCTTGCTCACTAAACTGAAATAGATACTTTGAGTTTTCTTCATTTGACTTGTTAAAATTCGATGAAGGTATTGAGTTTTTCATTGCATGACTCATTAAAAATTCATGACGAATATCGAGTTTAGTTCGTCTCCTAGTACTCGTAACAAAATGAGGTCAACATCTATTGAGCATAGGTTTGTCTTTATCTGGATTCAGTAGATTAACTCATGGAAAAGTAACTATTCTAGGTATACTATTAAACCTTTGTCAGACCCGGTTAACAAATATGACAAAAGGACCACCCTCGATTCATTCTTTATGATCTTTTTAGACTCTCTAAATATGAAACGACCACCGAGTTATCTCATCTGGACTCATTAAATTACACAAATGTGAACTAGTTTCTCTTTTTTTATGATCCTCTCTAGACTCTTAAAACATGAAAAGATCATTGAGTTTTCCTATTTAGACTCATTAAACTAATTAGATAGGGTGAGACACTCTTTTTGTAGTCCTTCTCAGACTCTTAAAAATGAAAAGATCGATTAGTTTACCCATCTGGACTCACTAAACTAATCAGATGGGGAAAGTGGAAAATATAACTATGTTCAATATTTGAAAGCCGGTTTTGGCAGCAGTCGTTCCCTTGAACATGGCACTTCCTCAGATAAACCTTCCTTGTGACGGCCTCTCAATATGAACCTTACCATCCTATGAGTTTAGCCTATATACCCTGATGTTCCTGCATCTCTGTATCCTAACACTCTTTGGTGTTCACGAGTCTAGTGCTACCTAGTTAAAGCCATTATCGTGCCTTCTATTGTTCAAGGGAAAAACCTTTATCTTATGTTTCCTCCATCAAACCATCAAGCATATTCTTTCATCCTGCCCTCTGTCATTTTGACCCAATGCTCAAAGATTCCTCAAGAAACAAATAATTCTTGTCCCGTTTTGTGTTGATTAATGTAGCACACATTATTGCCTACCTTTCGACAGGTCTCTTTCTATCGACTTCAACATTCTATCTAGGAAGATGATCCAGAAACACTTCTATGCCTCAGTACTTGTAGACATCAGTGGCAGGTTACCTTGTGTTTGGTTAAGGGTTCTCATTATTGGTTCCTGGTTAAACAATTCTATGAGTGTTCAATGACAAAAACATTATTCATACTCACTATTTGTATTGTGCATCTTGGATACCATCACCATTATTGGTGGCCATCCTCACATCTATTAACGGTCTTCATTAATGGACAGTAATCATATGATTTCGTGCATGTCTGACTCCAACACCTTTATTCACATGTATCGATATATGATGCTCGGTGAAGTGGAAATCGAGACCTTGGGTAGAGGCTTGCATCACTCAGCCTTGTTTCCTCTCCCAAGTTGTGTATATTCTTTTTTGGAGACAACTGATCAAAATGATCCTATTATGACATTAGATCCGTATTGTGCTTATCGGCAGCCAGACTTGTCATACCTCTTCAGTGAGAAAATCACTCTGACATAGCTACTGAGCATGGGAATGCCTGAGTTAGGACATGATTTTAGTTGTTTTATATATGTGTTGCATCAAGTTTCCCGTACCACCCGAAGCTCCAATCCTCTCTCTCTTTTTGTCAAGAAGAACAGAACAGTTAAGTATAAAGTATTTTGGCCATCATCATAGCTTCTAATCTCACACTTTAGGGGGCATCTGTTATATAGGAAAATACCTCCTCATCGACTCAGAGGGCAAAAACATGACGACTGAAGCAATGACCAAGTTCACAAGCCTTGTTTCCAAGCTAACACTGCCTAGACACTAGCAACCTACTTTATAAACATTCTCAACAAGCCTAAGGGTGCGTTAGTGACCTAAGTAACCCTACTTGTTACCTCGGGACCATCGTTAGTAAACCCTAATGAGTTTCTAAGGGTCAAAGGAGAGGATTGACTAAGAAATATCCCTATATTCTCTCCTAAATCAACTCATAAAAGTAAGGAAACATCAAAGTTTGATCTATTTCGGGGATTACTAATCCTAATGGAGTATGCAAATGGGAAAGAGCTCAAAATAATGGCAACATCATTGCTTTTACCTAAAGAAACTCATGGACAAACTTGGAAACCTAACCTAACATGCTACATAAGCAGAGCTAGAGCTATTGTGAAAAAGTTTGGATCATTTGAAAGGATATCTTGCTTGATTCTCAAGTAGAGTCTCAGGCTGAAGCATAAGAACTTGGTAAGAAGGGAGAGAGAGTGAGAGAGAGGATATGGAGGGGTAAGGTAAGGCTGATGCAACCAATGGTTGTAATCGCTCTTTCAACATTAATATAGAACTGCATTTGTATTGTCCACTCCGTGATGTTGGTACTATAACTCATTTATATGTTTATTCAATGTCTTTTAGAATAATTGGCTTAGTTATGTGCAACTAAATGTATTCTGTATGTTTATGCATTGATTATCAAGGTTTTATGTTGTGATTAAGGTTATCTTTTCTATGTGTAGGACTTGATCTAGAGCTACCTCAGGGGACTTCCGCCTCGGTGCATTGCACTATCCAGCAACTCCACATGAAGCCTCGAGGTAATGAATCCTTCTCGCTTTGATAGTTAGTTGTTTAATATGGACATGCATGTATCTTTGTGGTAGCTGCAGAAAATCTTACAGTCTACTAAGGGTCCATGGAAGACCCTTGAGGGTTCCTTCATCTTCCATACACCATGTGTTAATCCTTATAGCAGAATTGGCAACTCCACTCGGGACTACACTTAGTTTCCGTTTTTCTCTAGAAAGTTCCAAGATCTGTCCTTATTCCAGACCTTCCTATACTTCTTCATTCCTTTTTCTAACCACTCGAGACCTTGCAACATTATTCTTCCATTTCTCAGCCCTGGATCTCATTCCCACAACCCTTTTTGAAAGTGTTTTTCCTCATTAACACAGGTTACCAGTGTAAAAAAATCTTTATAAATCACAGTGGCTTCACAACCAGAGCGTTAGTGCCACCAGTAACTCTCTCTGGCCTGTAACACAGAGCGTTAGTCACCCATTTTTTGGTAAACAACAATTTTTGTGACCTCAAAGGTTTGGGAAACTTGCTTCTGGACTGAGAAGGGATCTGTAGCTGTGTTTGCTTGATTGATCCGTGTCCTAAAAAATTTTTTTTTTAATAAAATAGCTTTCCTTGAAGTTTTTATTTTCTTAAAAGAAAAAATCAATTTTTTTTTATTGTTTTCTACTTAGCTAGTTAAGTTCTGCATTATTTGGTTTCAATAGTTGTTAGTGAGCATTGAAGTTCTGTTAGTTATGCTAGTGTTGTATCGAATAGGATGCATGGAATGAATATTGATATATGAATGACTCTCCCTTTGTAGAAGAAGCTTATTCATCGAAAGTGAAAATTTACAAGCATTGTTTTTGCATGATTTGAGTCAGAGTCCCATATAATTTCATACGTCAACACCCCTATCGAAGACTCTAACGAAGTACAATTTAAATATACATAATAAAATCAATCAACAACACTTTCTAGAGTAAACACGTTTAGGCTAGGTTCTTGGGTTAGGCAATGTGAGTAAACAACCCAAGGTCATACACCAAAGCTAGTGTCATTAAAGAGAGAAATCCTTTTGCACTCATACTATCAGGACCACTCCAGTAAAAGCAAATCTAAATATGAGACAACATTGGAATGTAGGTGAAGGTAGCCTGCCTTTTCTTCCATCTCCTTTGGGTATTCTATGTATTAGGGATTCCTTCACAGATATCGGAGCTGAGTCGGGGACTTAGGTATCTTGCCCACACAGTGTACTGTCTGTGACTATGTCCCCCCCAGTAGTGTCTGTGATCTGAGCTATCCTTAGTGGCCATAATTTTAGGGACTAACACAAGGTGATTGGGGAGGGCTGTCCTAGTACCTAACACAGATGGACCTACTCTATCTTTTCTTTTTGGGAGGGTGTTCATCTTCACGAGAGTACTTGGCCCCTCAATATGAGGTTCGAGCGAAGCTCTAGAGCAACCGTCACTGTACATTTGGCCAACTCTCTCTGTTATTCATTATCATGCTGGGTTTCATCTTCAGTGATAGGTGTTTATGAGATAGGGTCATTTCCCTCTGCTTGTTGATTGATTTACTTAGTGTATTTTTTATTTTTTAGGTGTTAGAGTGTTATCATTGAGACTTTAATAAACATCACTGTAAAAGTTACTGATAATAATTAACGTCCACCGTGGCTACATCCAACCCTCGTCATCAATCTAGATGGTTGTTAGGTCTTCCCCCACACACTGTGGAGGATCCCTCGATCTCCAGCAAACCAGATTCCCTGTCTTTGGGAAATTAGTCTCGGAGATCTCACACAGAATCAGTTTGGACATCCAACGATTCAAGCTTACTGAAGGATTTCTTTACTAAAGGATTTCTTCCTCCATACAATCCTTCGATCATGAATCTGTCGCGCCCACTCTTGGTTCCCACTGCATCTGTACCTCCTTTGTCTTCAGTTGGAACACTTCTACCCATCCCGTCGACGACTAACATGTCATGGGATTTTTTGGACACTTTTTGTCCCCCTCCACTTCCCCAGTCCACAGTCAATACCACACCTTTGATGGAAAACCTTGCTATCCCATTTTTCCCAGTTTCAAACTTTATGGTGACACCCTCCATGAGTGGAACCCAGTCTATTTCGGGTTCCAACCCTTTAGTGTCAAACCATGTACATTTAACAAGTGCTACATATAGTGCTCCTTATAACACTCAATATAGCACTATTGGCACGGGTCCTTTCAACCAACAATATGGTTGGAATCCATTGTATAGTTCTAATCCCCATATTCAAGTATCTAGGGGCACTCCCAATATGCATATATCGGCCGGAAGCATAACAGTTTCCCCTCTGTTTTTAGGCATGCATGGTCAGTCACTGATTAACATGAACACTCCTTATGCTAGTCAAGGAATTATGGTTAGTTATGTGGCCAGTGGGAACCCTCAAGGAGGTCTTAATAAATCCATGGGGGCACCCTACTCACAACCTCAAATGAGTCAAGGGGGCACTGCTTATCCTTAGGGCACTTCTATCCCCCAGCCTAACAATCCCTATGGAAATCCACAATACAATACCATACCTCAAGGAACCAACTATACCATGCAACCTATGTATAATATTGGGAACAACACGACGGGAGGACCGAAAGGATCCTCAAGTCATATGTCATCTCCTTGGTCCGATTTAGGGGCATCAAACACTTTGCCTTTCTCGGCAATGCTTCATATCCCTGACTGGGACGAACTTACAAATGACCACATCTATCACATCTTACTGTTACACAGTAATTTGTCACTGTCTTCATCCTAGTCTTCTTACTGTGTCATGTGTCCAAGTTGTACATGCTCATGTTAGACAAATGCTCTATGATGTTGCCAAATGACCCACTTTTCCAAAGGTTTCTGCCTCATCGTGTTTATTGGATAAATAAACGTGCTGAAGGGTGCTCCAAAACAGCCCGGAAGCACTACCATCGTGGAAGTACACCTCATTCCCGCGATGGTCCGATTTTATGTGCCAGTGCAACTATCGCTTGTAATCTTTGGCGATGACCTGACTAGCTATCCTACTCAATAGCGATGTCAGTGCAGAAGACCAGTTATGTGCCTGCGATGATCCAGATTGGGCGAATTTGTTCCAACAGTCGGCCTTCCAAATGACTCCAGACCTGGTTGTTGGCCTAGTTTATGTCACCCTCCTTTCTCTAGTGTGGTCGTTCCATCATTTGTGCTACCTTCCTTGGAGATAAGCTAACTCTCCCACCTTTCATGGAGACTGCTTCTCCTATTTAAACTCTCACCATTGCTATGTGCTGCTAGTTTGGAGTTCTTAGTCTCGGGAATGGTTGCTAATAGTGCTCTTAGTGTTTGTGAGTTTGCTAGATAGCTGGTGTGAGTGTGACAAGTGTGGGATTGTTGATAGTTTGAGGAAGGTCATGAAGTGCCCTTAATCTTGTGTAAGACTTGTGAGTGAGAGAGACTTGTGTGTTGGGAGATCCATCTTCAAAAAGTGAATGCTTGAGGAACATGCTGGCTGGATCCCTCTAAGAAGGCTTATGACGTCAAGAATTTGGTTGTAAGCTTACTATTATTTCATTATTAATGCAATCAACGATGTTTTCCTATGTGTTGTATGTAATGTACTTGATAGCTCATGACTGCTTGACTTTGTGAGTAAATAGATCATTATTGTTTCGGTTACGTGCTTTGTTGTATTTCCTTTGCATTATTTCAGGTTGATCACTCATTAGGAGAAGGAAGCGGAAGCTAGAGCGGCGCAACGAAACTCCATCGACCACCGGTTGAGGTAGGCCTCCAACTATGACTATTTAAGGAAAGCTATTGTTGATCTGTACTTGTTTCTGACTAGACCCACTCTAGGGCTAGAGGGAACACTTTCCTTCATCACAAATTGGCGACCATACTGTGGATTTTTGGCCTTTCTTCTTTTCTTGTTTGCTCTTGTCTTGATTTTTTTTTTTGGTCTCTTTTGAAGTATTGGGGATTAGTTACCAGTATTATGAGTTTCCTGGCTTGATCTAGGAAATGCCCTTATTTGATTAAAGATTGATTGTCTTTGATTTGAGAGTTTTTGGTTCTCCTATTGCTGTTTTGAACATCATCACGGCTTTTAATTTAATAGTTGCACTGTCATCATGTCACCCCTTTTGTAGTATCTTATTCATCACGTAATTACGCTTAACAGTTGTGATGGTTTTGTAAATCGGACCATCGCGGAAAAGTCGCGTACTTCCACGCTGACATCGCTTTGTTGCTGTGATGTGATGTTTATCAGTGCTTGTTGCTTGTGTATCACCCGTGCTGATTGCTGTAGAATTGATTTTTTCAATTTTGCCTCCTGAATCCATCAATCTTACTAGTCCCTTGCTGTTCTCACTTGTTTGATAACTTGTTTTTCACCGTTCATAGGTTGAGGCACTCTCTCGTGAGCTTTGCTGAATGAATCTTGTTTTTCTTGCTTTGTGACCTAGTTTCATTATTTCAAGTCTTTTGGATCAGTTTCGCTTGGTTGCTTGGTTTCTCAGAGATTCGTTTGCAGCTTGTTGTTGGCTTGATTGAGCCCTTCCCCTTTTCTTGCTTTTGGTTCATTGTTTAGTGATTGTTATTGGACCAATCTTGGTATTGATTCTATTTCTTTTCACTACCCGGACATAAATTACAATTTTTTGGATCAACCGTTTTTCCACATTTGTTTATTGGTTATTGGTTTCTTTCAGATTAGAGACATCAAAATCAAAAGGATTGCATTTCATTTAGTCTACGAAATTGAAATTGAATTTGCATTTCAAGTTGCATATTGAAAAGCGAATGATTACATCTCTCATTAGTAGTATCCGTGCACTTTAGGAATTGATGTCCGTTTGCATTCATTGACTGTTTTGTTACCTTGGTTTTCTTGGTTTGGGAATGATCTCTCTACCCTCCCATAGGTAGTTTTTCATTGAAAAAAAAGGGGATATTTCATTCATTCTATCTGCATCCTAGGATTTGTTATATACATACGATAAGGTTGGAAAACTGAAACATAATCCAAGATCAACTCTAAAATGAATTGAATAAATCTAACGCATTCGAACATAACACACATTTAGAGGTCTAGGCTAGAGACGTGCTCCGACGTCGTTAAACCTAGTCACTTTTGTTTCCACTCAAGGTTGGGTGATTCCTCCTTCTGTGACTCAACAGTGGTCTAGCACGGAATTGTGCTCCCATGTACCATCGTTTATATGTTGGGAGACACCACTAGGTTATCATCCTTTATCCATAGTTAGCTGTGTCTGCCACCTTACAAGTTGTAATGCACTGAACACAACATTCAGGAAGATTGACTGCCGTAAGGAAAGTCCTTGGGTTTCATATGACTACCAAGGTGTATATACAGTTTTACGGATTTTTCTGGTAAAACTTTTGCCTAGTTCTCCAGAATAGTCACTTTCGTTCCTTTTCAGACTCCCTAAAAGAAAAGGTCCATCTAAGCACTTGTCACTTCAGGCTCATTAAATATTTGAAGGCGACTAGAGTCATCTTTCATCCTTTTCTGGACTCTTTAAAGATGAAAAGGTCAAGTTTTGTTCCTGTGTCTTAAAATTTATCCGGCCACGATTCACATTTACCCTGTTAGATCTTGTTTGTGTTAGCTTGAGTGGGGACCTTCCTCATTAGTTTTCCTAGGATTCTTTGAATCATCATCCTAGCAGAATCACTGGTCCTGTCTCCCATTCCGAGTGACCAAGGGTCTCCTTCTTCCGTTGCTCCTGAGGTACCGGTTGTGAGTGATACTCTCCCTGTTATTCCAAGTATCCAACCGATTAACTCTCGCGCTCCAGAGGACGAGACTTATGAGATTCACTGGAACCCCGTTTGGGAGCCTTCCGAAGAAGATATTCTCGGTACTCCTCCTAGCGTTTCAGACCCAATGTCTTCTTCTGATATTGAGGACACATCCCCCGTCACATGTGAAGAATCTGTTGCGACGAGTGGTGAAATTCCCACCTCAACGGAAACTGCACCTTTTCATATCACCCCTCTTGGTGTTACATTGCCTTTACGTTATAAGGCTTTGAGGGATGTTATGTCTTCGAGGACCCCCTCTACAAGTTCTATGTGGTCACACAACATCACTCCAACCTCGGAGTCCTTTATTCCTCAAATTCACAATGTGTCTATCACTTTAGTCCCGACTATTCCAACTGTCTGTGTGGCTTCTTCAACCCTCGTTGTCGGTGTCGTTATTGCATCCTCAGTTATGACTGCTGCTACTGGACCTTCTTCAAGGTCAGCTACTAGTGGCGCATCGGCATCTGTACCCGGAGTTGTTGATCCTACACTAATTTCCCCACCTTCTTCTAGTTTTATTCCAGCAGGGGGGCGTACGATCAATATCCGCATGCTCTTCAGAATCCAGATCCTCAAAATCCATTTCATTATTATGATTCTAGAGGGGCTCATCTCTATCTCCGTGGACCTTTTGTGCAACCTTATGGTAATCTGGGACAACCTTACATCCAACAAGGTCAACCTGGTATCTAGCAAGGCTACCATTCTGGGCAAGTCAGTCAACCTTACGTTCAGCAACGCCAACCCACTGTCCAGTATGGTCAACCATCTGGACAAGTCGATCAACCTCAAATCCAATAAGGTCAACCAACTGTCCAGTCTGCCCATCCATCCAGTCTATTAGGACAACCCTCAATTTTGCAAGGATAGCCCAACACCTAGCAAGCTCAACCTTCTGGGCAAATGGGTCAGTCTCCATCTCAACCAGGTCAACCTTCTAGCCAGATGGCTCAGCCTCAATTCTCTCAAGGAAATCCTTCTGGGCCTGCTCAACCGAGCACTAAAATGATTGTTGCTTCTCAAGCTCAACCCGGTTTTCAGCCCCACGCTGGGCTCCAAACCCAATCCGGTCTTCAAATGCAGGTTAGATCTCAATCCCAACCGGCCTATCAAACGGAGCCTGCCTCCTAGGCTTAGTTTGGAGCCTAGCCGCCTTATGGTTTCCAACAATCCCAAGGGAAAACTGAATTTTCCCGTATTGAAATTATCAACAACTGAAGGTGAGTCCTTATCAAAATTACCAGCAACCTTATGTTGCTCCTGCAGGCCAAGTTGGTAATCAATGGAATGCTGGGGGGCAAATCCAGGGTTAGCCATCCTATAACCCCTATGGACAAAATCCCTACAGACAAAACCCTCTGGGGCCAAATCCGTCTGGACAAAATCAATGGGGGCAACCAGCAGCTGGTTGGAACTCTGGTACTACCTCCTACCCGCATCCCAGATGTCCTTTAACCCTCAATTACCCTTTTTAGCAACGTTGGAATTACCAGATGTGTCCAAACTGACAAATGATCCTATTCTTCATAATCCATATTGGCCCCCGGTTCCAACTAAGATTCCCAGTGATTGTCCCAAATTCAATGGTAAAGTTGGAGAAAATCCCCAGGCTCACGTCATGACTTACCATCTATGGTGTTCATCGAATTTGTGGCTTGATGATTCAATCCGACTCTGCCTTTTTCAAAGGACTCTCAGTGGCTTTGCTGCTAAATGGTATATTGAGTTATCTCGGGGATCTTTTCAGGATTTTAACTCGTTGGCTATGGCATTTTTAACTCATTTTCAGTTGCCAATTCGATATGAAACAGGCACACACCTCCTAACATCCTTAAAACAGACAACAGTTATGCATATCTCTAATCACATCCATGAATCGAGATGACGTCATTGTTTGATTAAGTTTTGGATTCCCGATCAACTTCTCACTGACTGGTTCACTACCTTATTCGTCGGTCCGATAGCACGGGACATTGCTATGGGGGCATGTGTAACTTAAGAGCAGGCTATTATACACGCTTAGTACCTTGACGTGGTTTACTCCCAATCGCGTACACTATATGACTATTTGCCTGACGTATCGAGACCTGAAACTTCCAAAGCCCCACCAACACCATCTATTGATGGTATCATTGGTTCCATTAATCCACCTTCAAAGAAAACTTCTGCGAACCGTGGGAAGCAAAAGTCGAATGCTCCAAATGAAAATACTTCTCACGTTGTATCCAATTTTGGTAGTACTTCCAAGGTTAACGTCGTTCAGTCCACCACGACGGACAAAGCCTCGAAAGGAAAGAAGAAGGTAAAAGGAAAGAATAAAGCGGATCAACCTTAGCAGGATTCCCCTAAGCCCCCACTCGAGGAAGGCACCAAACACTAGCCCAAGTACCCTTGTCTTATCTATGACGAGGATCACTATACCAAAGACTACCCAAGGTGGTCTGAAGTTAGTCGTTTGTTGAAAGGTGCTCCCAGGACTCCTGTTGTGCTTAAAGAACCTTTTCCCTCACAGTAAACACAAATGGTGGCTGATCCATCCCAATCCTCTTCTCCCTTTGGTTATAAAGTATTTATGGCTGGGATGATCCCCGTCCACATTAGTACTCGGGCAAAATAGTATCCATCACCTGCTGGGAAAGAGCCTGAGGTCCCCTCTAGCGCTCCTCCGTCTAGTTCTGGTCCCCTCCATATCGAGAGACCTAGCACTGAGACGCCCGTCCGACCCCCTCCTAAAGGTGTACTCCAGAAATATTCTTACAACCCTAATGCTCGTGCTGCCCTGCACTACAGCATCGTTGAGGACTTAGCCCAGGATCCATTGGCTATGTCTGCCTTAGAAGTACTCCAGAGTTGGCCCTCTCAGAGGAAGTCCTTACTATCGGCCATCGATGGCATAGACTTGGCTGACTCAAATCTGATTACCTTTGACCTAGAGAGCCATATACCGAGACTGCCTCATCAAATTTCCTTCCTCATTCAAGTCATCATCAATTCCAAAATGATTCATCGTACAATCATTGATGAAGGCGCTTCAACTTGCATCATGTATGTTGCATGTTGGAAGGCTATTGGTTCTCCGACTCTGAACCAGTCTCCTACGACCTTGGAAGCCTTTGATGGGAGAGAGTCTCACCCTTATGGTATACTTCAACGCTTGCCCATTACTTTGGAAGGGAACACGGTCGAAGTGGAAGTTGAAGTTGTTGATGCTAATCTTACCTACAACCTCCTTCTAGGACATAGCTGGACGTATGCCATGTGAGCCATGGCTTCATCTCTATTTCGTGTCATTCGTTTCCCTCATCAGGGGAAGATCGTCACAGTAGGCCAGCTATCCTTCTTCACCTCCTCTTCCAAAGGCAACGTTCCATTTGTGGAGCATACCTCCATCCCATATGAGAGTGTGGGAGCTGGAATTTTTAAAGACCTTGCCCTAATGGGTGTTTTTTCACTCCTACCTCCTAACGTCGCTCCTATCAATATGATTTATGTTCGCTCTGATCCATGGGTTCTTCCACCAACTAACCAAGTAGACTCTTGGGGCGATGAGATGCTGTTGAGTCCTGCCGAGCTCAACTACGTCAAAATTGTTTCTGCATCGGCTCCACCTCCTAAATCTACTCCTTCGAGTAGAGCTCTCGACTCGTACGCTCCTTCCCCTTGGCTTGGAGATGATGCTTCTTTAAAGGAATATTTCCTTCTGATGAATCCATCATTGAGACCATGTCTCTCAAGGAACCCCCTTGGTCTAATCATCACCATCGTTCCTTATTTCTCCCTACCCACCAGGAAATGCTTACCTGTCTCGAGCGGTTTTCTCCTTGTCTCCCATCCCAACCCCTTCAGACACCCATTCAAGTTTATCAAGTGTTTTCTGAAGGAAATATGGGAAACATCACACAAACCCAACCCATCGACATCTCTGTGAAACCAGGGATTGTCGAGCATATCCATGTTGGAGTAACTTGTACTCAGGAGGAAATTCAGCTCTATACTGATCTTTTTCATGAATTTCATGACGTCTTTGCTTGGTCCTATGAAGAAATACCCGGTATTGATCCTAGCATAGTGGTGCACGAGCTAGCTACGTATCCGGGTGCTGAGCCTGTTCGCCAGCATCTACGCCCCGTGCACCCCCGAAAGGCTGTGGCTATTAAAGCAGAAGTTGAAAAGCTTCTTAAGGCTAGTTTTATTTACCCCATACCACTCATAGATTGGGTCTCCAATATCATCCTTGTGACTAAAAAATAGGGTACTATTAGAGTCTGTGTTGATTATTGTGATATTAACTAGGCCTGTCCCAAAGATAACTTCCCCACACCCTTCATTGACCAGCTCATTGATGAGTGTGCTGGGAGCGAAATGTATTCATTTATGGATGGTTTTTCTAGGTATAACCAGATCAACATTGTGCCCGCAGATCAACACAAGACTACCTTTATCTGTCCATGGGGCACTTTCGCCTACAAAAAGCTCCCTTTCGGTTTGAAGAACGCTAGTGCTACCTTCCAACGTGCAATGTCTTATGCATTCCATGACATTGGACACATTGTACAACCGTACCTGGACGATCTACCAGCTCATTCAGCAAAATGCCAGGATCATCCTGCTCATCTTCGTGAAATCTTTATCGGCTGTCGACACTACTATATCAGGCTTAATCCCCATAAATGTGTCTTCTGTGTTGAGTTAGGTAGACTGCTTGGGTTTATCATCTCCCGAGAGGGCATCTGTTTGGATCCACTTAAAGTCGAGGCTATTCTAAATCTTCCTCCCCTGCCTCTTTGCAGCAATTGTAGAGCTTGTAGGGCAAACAAAATTTTTGAGACGATTCATCCCGAACTATGCCGAAGTGGCTAAAGGTTTCACGCGGTTATTAAAGCGAGATGCCCCTTTTCAATTGGATGCCGCTGCTCAAGATTCCTTCGAGCGTCTCAAGGGTCTCCTTGTTTCTACTCCATTGTTGTGTCCTCCAAATTATCATCATGACTACACCCTGTATTTGGTCGCTGCCGATACCACTATTGGCATGGTTCTTATTCAAGATGACGATGATGACACTAAGCATGTCATATATTATCTCAGCCACAATCTCCTAGATACGGAAACTCGATACGCTTACGTTGAGAATTTGGCATTGGCCACCATTTGTGCCGTCCAATGTTTCCACCATTATATCTTATTGCACACTACGACTATGGTTTCTAATTGCAACCCGATGACGTACATTCTGTCATGTCAGCTGTTGGGGGGCAAGTACTCGAAGTGGGTCGTTATCCTCCAAGAGTTCGACTTGGAATTCACCACCACCAAGTCTAATAAATCCCTCGTCTTTGCTGAGTTACTTTTCTCTTTGCCATCTCCTACCGCGCCCTCTCGGTCAGAGACCATATCCCGGACGAAACTCTGTTCCTAATTAGCACCCTCGATCCCTGGTACGGTGATATCATTGTATATCTGCAGACGTCCTCCTTTCGTCCCGATGTGTCTAAGGATGCTTGACGATGGATTCGTCATCAGTCTCAGCCCTATCGTATTATCGGGGACACCCTGTACTGTCTCGGCACCGACTCTGTTCTCCGCTAATGCTTAGCATTCGAGGAAGCTGAGCGAGTTTCGAATGACCGCCATTCTGGCGCATGTGGTGGTCACATGTCTGGATATGCTACTGCTCAAAAGATCCTCCGCACTGGTTATTTCTAGCCCTCCATCTTTAAGGATTACATTCTTACCATCCGCTCCTGTCACAAGTGCTAGATCTACCAGCAGAAGATATGTATGCCTCCCGCTCCATTGTACCCTATTGTTACCGTCGGCCCTTTTGAAAAATGGGGCATTTATTATATGACCTGTAACCCTCGCTCAGCCGGGGGGCATGGGTATATTATCATTTCCATTGATTACTTCACAAAATGGGCTAAGGCGATGTCCACATTATCTGAAGACAGTCACAAAGCGGCGCAATTTTTGTTTAATAATGTTATCTCACGGTTCGGAGTCCCTCAGGCTATCGTCACTGATCATGCTAAGCACTTCTGTAATCATATGATGACTGAGCTAACAACCTAGCTAGGCTTGTGGCATGATAGTTTGACTCCATACTACCATCAAGCCAATGGCCAAGTAGAAGCCGTTAACAAGGTTCTAGTTATGATGCTTTAATGTACCATTGGCATGCACAAGTCTAACTGGAACTTGATGTTGTTCTCCTCTTTGTGGGCCTACTGAACTTCTGTGAAGGATGCCACTGGTTTCACTCCATTTCAATTAGTTTACAGACTGGAGGCTACCCTCCCAATCGAGTGTGAGATCCCTTCTTTGAAATTGGTTGTCAAATTACTCCCCAACACTACTCCGGTAGAAGAACGCCTTCTTTACCTAGAACGGCTGAAACGAGATCCGTCAGCTAGCCTCTCTAACTATCGAAGCAGAGAAGAAGAGAGTGAAAACTCACTTCGATCATATTGTCCATCCTCGTTCTTTTGTTGAGGGAAATTTAGTCCTGCTCTACGATCAAGCGAACGATAAGCTGGGGGCAAGCAAACTCGAGCCCAAGCGGCATGGGCCTTATATTGTAATGAGAGTTTTGCAGAAAGGGGCCTACGAGCTAATTGATTATGAAGGGAATCCTCTCGATAAGCCCCAAAATGGGCTTTACTTGAAAAAGTACTATGCGTGAATTCCATGCACTTTGGTTTGGACATACGTGTGTTTTAGTAGGTGTGTTGTGTGTGTGTTTTCATGTTTTTGGCTTGGTGTAAAGGCGTGATTTCCACTGATTGTGTCTTTTGCTTCTTGTGCAGATGTATGGTGCACCTTACATTGGTTTTGGCGATGGTGCCTACCGCAATACCCGCAACTTGTCCTCTGTGGCGTGGGTGATCTACGATCCTCATGGTGAGCTGATAGACCTTCAAGGTGTTTGCTTAGGTTGCACCACAAACCATGTCGCTAAATATAGTGATGTGATTGAGTTACTGGCCCAGGCAATTAATCTCCGTATTCGTACATTGGTTGCGAACCTAAACTCTCAGCTTGTCGTCCACTAGCTCAATGGGCGATATTCCGTCAGATACCAGCAGATTTTAAGGTTGTATTTACGTGTTAAATTGTTAGAGAGGAATTTTGATTTCATTACATATCAGCATATTCCATGACGATTAAACACGTTAACCAATGCATTGGCTAATCATATATTAGACAGACATTTGCGTAACATGTAATCAAACCAGCATATAAGAAGCATGTAAAACACAATAATAGACCATAGGAATATGTGTGTGTGTGTGTGTGTATATATATATATCGTGTGGTGCATAGAGGCGCTCAAAAGATAAGTGTACATGTCCAAATAGAGTCTGTTTTCTCCGTACATCTGAGACACATGTCTCTCAAAAAATCACTAGCAGGAAATAAAAACCTAGGTGTCTACTATGGTGGGTTATGCTCCCTATAGCATACCACGGCTCGTGTCACCCACCTCAACAGGCGGTGCATCCTAGGTTCCACTCCTACTGTGTGGATCTGAAATGCTCTGGGGACCTCCTCGATCCCCATGTCATCTGGAATCCCTGCTGTGAGGCCCTCAAGGTTTTGGGTCACTATCTCCACCGTATCATCAGCTAGAGGAGCCAAGGCTAGTTCTGCAATGCCTTGCGCATCTCTCCGTGCCTCTGGAGCTATCCCAACAAGTCTCACTGGTCCTACATCTGCATACCATAGCATTCGTCATTAGGACATATACATGAAAAAACCAAAAAACATCATAAAAATAAAAATGTAAAAAATGTAATCAAGTGTCTTACCACCATCATCCCACTGCTCTCCAGTGGGCAACTGCATGTCAGGATCTCCACGGAAGTCCATGCCGGCGTATGGCTAATCTTCCACGAAGATCATCTGGTGCTCCAACCACTCTCGGAAAATGTCCCCCACGCCACCGGTCGTCCGCCACCTCCTTGTGGCATGACATGGGACTATCGTGTAGCCCTTGTCTCATGTGGCCTGGGTAAATCCAAATCCATGTCCTATAACTGCAGTGCTAGCACCCACTCCAGCATGAGCGGGACTAAGATGGATCCATAACCAAACTACTTCGTCTCTCCTCAACGGCAGTTGGTGAGTTGCCTCTTCATGTTCGCCGTCACCATCTCTGCCCAATTGAACATGGTAGGATTGAGACACTCGAGAGCCAGCCGGAGATGGGTCTGCGATGCCTCATGTTGGGCTTTGGAGCCTGCTGCCCGTGTCACCATGAAAAGCATAGCATGAAGGACTATGCCATCCTCTTTTGGGATTGCCACATTCCCACTCCTTGTCTTCCGTGCCCGTGGTCACACTTGAGCCATCATCGTTTCTAAGGAATCACCCCCATGTCGCTGCCCCTCCAGAATGGGCCTCTTACCCTGATGGGACAGCCCAGTCAAAACATATATGTTTGTAGTGTCAAAATTGATATCCTTGCCTTGGATGAAATTTCCCATCTATGGGATTCCAGACCCAAATCAGTAGCTCCAGCAAATCAAGTTGTGATCGGAGATGCGGAGTTAGGAAGAATTTGAGCAATCCACATGCTCACAATGCATTTTGGCACCCCACATCGGCGAAAGCTTCTATATCATTGTCATCATGCATCCTCTCTTGCCAAACAAACACCATTGTCACCTGCATGACAAGAAAAATTGGATTAGTGCTTCGATTATCAAATTTTGATGTGTAATTTGCAAAAAACATAAGTTCGCATCGTCATCACATCTATTTTAAAAATAGACACGATGACACGAGGTCTCTAGTTCATTTTTTTCGTAGTCATCACGGAAGTACATCAATTTTCAGCGATGATCGGAGCACACTATGTGTCAATTTTTTCGGCCATCGCAGACCCAAAGGCTATAGCCGCGATCACCGAGCAGTAGAGCTCGATCCAAAAACCCATCCAAATTAACACATGCAACGTTTGAAATGCGTAAAAAGGTATGGAATTGAAGCACAGGACAACGAATACTTACCTAGAATAAGTTTCGGGGTGAATGATGGACAATCAAAGCCGAATTTAGCTCGCCAACTTCAGTGCTCCAAAGCGCTCCATAGTGCAAATGAAAAGTAACTATGGTAAAAATGGTTGGATTAACCCCTTTTTATAGTAATTTTTGGGAATTAAAGAATTACATTTTATAAATGTGGGTTTTTTCTCATTGTTTTGCCACATGGATAGTCAAAATATGGTTTTTACATATGTCTTTATGTATATTGTTCATATTATCTCGAATGGATTTATGTGTGACGTGTTTTTGTGCAGAGCTTCAAGTAGTGGAATTATCATAGTTTCGTATACACTTGATCCCAAAAATTCATCTTTAAGCTCTTTTCTGACTTAAAAAATGAAAAGATAGCCGAGCTTTCCTCTTGACTCATTAAAAGAAACGAGAGGCGGTCGCCTTTAAGCTCTTTTCTGATTGTTTAAACACAGAAAGATTGTCGGGCCTTTGTCATTTCAAGCTCGTTATCAGTTACGAAACAACGTGCTTTTGACCGCTTTTCTACTTTTTCGGGTCAAAGTCACTAGTTACAAAAGGTACTCCTCGATCATAATGGTCAAGCGCTTCTTTCGAGTATTTTTTATACTTTTTCGGGCTCGAGAGACACAAATCTATGAAAAAGGACCCCCTTGGAGTTTTATTTTCCGTGTCTTTTTCAAACACTCTAAACATGAAAAAGACTCCGAGTTTTACCTATGTCAGACTCGTTAAACTCTGACGACATTGGACTCATCACCATGACCAGACTTGAGCTTCTCCTTCCTAGGGCTCGTTAAAATATTACTAGGTTGGACTCAACAGCAGGTTTATCATTGATTGTCTATGGCAACTAGTCACTCTTGAACATTAACACTTTTTCTTCTTATCGGGTTGGGACATCCACACATCATAATTTGGCCTTCTGCGGGTTTGGGTTGTCATTTGGCCTCATTCCATCTGATTCATGTCGTCTCCATCGAGCCTCTGATCCCTTGGTGCTTGAATGCTGCCACCCTCCGAAGTCGTGTCGCTGACATGTTCAAGAGTATAATCCTTCTGCAGTTTACACCCTCGCCTTCTCCTCTGATACTCCTTTTCACCATCTGCAGCTTGTTTCTTAACTCGTGTTGTTGATGAGGGAAACATTATGGCCCTCCTGCGATGGGTCTTCTCCTGTCGACATCAGCTCACTATCCAGGAGATTGATCTAGAGATCCCCTTTGGTACCTTAGAGCTTGCATGCCTCAACGGAAAGTTCTTCGCACCTGCCGGTCGACTTTCATCCTTGGTCGCTGATTGGGTGATTCCACGAGTGTTCGACTTCAGCTCCTTTTTCATAGTTCATGAATTGTGATAGACAATACCTTGAGAGCCCTTGGCATTATTGGTGGTTTCTCTCGCGCTTGTTAATGGTTTTCATCATTGACCGGTAATCAAGCGATGTTCTATCATGCTCGACTTCAGCACATCTATTCGCATGTTAGGATTTGTACTATGATCAGATGGGTTCAAGACCACGAACTTAGATTACACATGTTCGGGCTGCGTGGATTGGTTTACGATTACATGACTCATTGATGGATGGCTATGACCATGCCTGAGTCTTCGTGGATGGTTGTGACCATACCTTTATCGTTATCATGGTCTCATTAGCTGGACGGCTACATCCATACCACATACCTATTTCGTATGTCTTTTAGATGGTTGCACCCATGCCTAGACTACATGTAACTAATCATCAGAGATATCAGTTGTACTTGCGTGCAGGTTCTTCTAGATGGTGTTACAACTCAATCAATTTCCTAAAGCATTTCACCCCTCCCTCTCTCTCAGGATTCATACTTTAGGGGGCATCTGTTACATAGTAATTTGTCACTGTCTTCGTCCCAGCCTTCTTACTATGTCATGTGTCCAAGTTGTACATGATCATGTTAGAAAAATGCTCTCTGATGTTGCCAAATGACCCACTTTTCCAAAGGTTTCTGCCTCATCGTGTTTCTTGGCTAAATAAACGTGCTGAAGGGCGCTCTAAAATAGCCCAGAAGCTTTGCCATCATGGAAATACACCTGATTCCCATGATGGTCTGATTTTATGTGCCAGCGCAACTATCGCTTGTAATCTTCGACGATGACCTGACTAGCTATGTTACTCAATAGCGATGTCAGCGTAGAAGACCAGTTATGTGCCCGCGATGATCTAGATTGGGCGAATTTGTTCCAATAGTCAGCCTTCCATATGACTCCATACCTGGTTGTTGCTCTAGTTTATGTCACCCTCCTTTCTCTGGCATGGTTGTTCCATCATTTGTGCTACCTTCCTTGGAGATAAGCTCAGTCTCCCACCTTTCATGGAGACTCCTTCTCCTATTTAAACTCTCATCATTGCTATATGCTACTAGTTTGGAGTTCTTAGTCTCGGGAATGGTTGGTGATGGTGTTGTTAGTGTTTGTGAGTTTGATAGATAGCTGGTGTGAGTGTGACAAGTGTGGGATTGTTGATAGTTTCAGGAAGGTTGTGAAGTGCCCTTAATCTTGTGTAAAAATTGTGAGTGAGAGAGACTTGTGCGTTGGGAGATCCATCTTCAAAAAGTGAATGCTTGAGGAACATGCTAGCTGGATCCCTCTAAGAAGGCTTGTGACATCAAGACTTTGGCTGTAAGCTTACTCTTATTTCATTATTAATGCAATCAATGATGTTTTACTATGTGTTGTATGTAATGTACTTGATAGCTCATGACTTCTTGACTTTGTGAGTAAATAAATCATTGTTGTTCTGGTTACGTGCTTTGTTGTATTTCCTTTGCATTGTTTCAGGTTAATCACTCATTAGGAGAAGGAAGCGAAATCTGGAGCGGTGCAACGGAACTCCATCAACCGCTGGTTGAGGTAGGCCCCCAACTATGAATTTTTAAGGAACGCTATTGTTTATCTGTCCTTGTTTCTGACTAGACCCTCTCTAGGGCTAGAGAGGTTGCCTCTATCCGCAGAGGGAACACTTTCTTGCATCACACTTACTTTGGCCACCAATCCTACATAAAATACTGACAGACATCCCTAAGTTCAAAGGGAAACAAGTGGAGGATCTGGGTACACACATCACCACCTATCGTCTATGGTGTTTTTCTAACTCCATGGTGGATGATAGTATCCAGTTACATATTTTTCCCTGCACCCTTACTCGCAACACAGCCAAGTGGTACATTGAGTTACCACGTGCGTCAGTCAATACCTTTGGTGCTCTAGCGATGGAATTGTTAAAGGAATTCTAGCTACCCATATGCTATGAAACTAGGATGGAAATTCTCACTTCATTACATCAGGATACTGCCACCCACATCTCTAATCATATACATGAATGGAGACATAGTCAGAGATTAGTTAAAGCTCCCCTCCCAGAGTATCTCTCAGCGGATTCGTTCTGCATGTCTCTACTCCCTCAAATCACTAAGGATGTCACCTTAGGTGGTATAGTCATAAAAGTGCAATCCATTCATCATGCCCAGCACTTAGATCTGATATATTCGCAGTCTGGCACTCTATACAATGTAATTCCCAATGTCCCTCGCAACTCCAATTCTCCTGCTAGTCAGCAACCGGGAGCACACGCTGATGGGATTATTGACACAACCTCTAGGGCTGCTGTAAAACAACTTAGTGGTCACATTGCCCAGATGTTAGTGGACCCCTCTACCAAGTCAACTGCTCTCCCTACCACCGCGATCAACTCTGTGTAGTCCACACAAAAGCCTGGTGGTAAGAACAAGAAGAATAAGAAAAAGACCAATCCTTCTGAAGAGTAGTCAACAAACCAACAAAACCCAAAGTAGAAGGTTGTTGTGCTCCCTGACAATGGAAAGGATAAACCCGCCAAAGTCCCTTGCAAAATATTTGCCAAAGACCACATGACCTAACCTATTGCTATCCGCGTCTTCAGGAGTGCACATATTTCATTGCTAAAAACGATACTTGAAGGACCCATACTATCGTGAATAATCCTTTCTCTTCTCAGCAACAGAAACACCTTATTGCAAACCAATGAAAATGCCTATAAGGGGGCAATGGTGGTTTCCAACATCCTTCAGTTGGTGAAGGACCTTCTACTGTTTACACCTTTCAAATGGTAGACTTACAAACTAGAGCCAAATCTTATGCAGTTGCTATCACTCATGTAGAGGAACCCTCCTCAAGTCAAAACCCACCACTGCATAACGATCTTCATATCGAAAGGCCAGTTTCTGACCTTGTGATTCGACCCCCTTAAGGGGCACTTCAAAACACTACGCACAATACATCTGCACATGCCGCCCAAAACTATAGCATTGTAGAAGACTTGGCGCAAGAATCATCGGCTATGTCGGTGCTCGAAGTATTACAAACATGTCCAGCACAAAGGAAAGCTATTAATTTGGCCATTGGTGGAATCAAGCTAGAAGATTCCATGCTTGCAATTTTCAACATGGAAAAATGTAAACCTCCCCTTTCTCACCAGCTTGCATTTCATGTGCAAATCTTTTCAAAAGGTAAAAGTATACATAGAACTATCATTGGTGAAGGTGCTTCTACCTATGTAATGTTGGCTTCATGTTGGCTCGCTTTGGGTTCTCCAAACCTATCCCCACCATCGAATTCCCTTAAAGTTTTCGACGGACACACTTTCATCCAAAAAGGTTACCTAGCTAGCTACCCCATCACCTTGTATGGGAAAATGGTAATGGTGGACATTGAAGTCGTAGACAGAAAGCTCGATTATAATCTCTTGTTGGGTTGAAACTGGACTTATTCCATGACTACCATTGTGTCTATTGTCTTTCGTATCATCCCATTTCCATTATATGGAAAGCTAGTCACGGTGGACCACCTATCCTTTTGCATGCTTGATTATTCCCCGTTACCAAGCTACTCTATAGCCTTAGTGTGTGGTGTACCTAACTCTTACATCAGTATCGGTACCAGTCTACTTGAGGGCTCTTCCTTGATGGGTTGTTTCTCTCTATTGCCACCAACGGTTGCATATATGGTCAATATGGTTTCATCCATTCCTCACAAACCAACCGATCCTCGGATCCTACCAACCCCTTCAGACATTGACATTTACGAAGAACAAATGCCACTGTTGTTACACTAAAAAATGTCACCATGGCTATTTACAGTTAGTATGGCTCTATCAACAGTCATGCTATCCTCTTAGGCAAGTCTTATGCCTCTGCTCTCCATGTGAAACTCCAAAAAGAGAGAAAGTCTTTATAAATATATTTATCTCTGGGTACGCAGGTTCTCTCAACCTTACCTGCGGGTACGCACCCAATGTTCACAAAAGATGCGTCCTTGGATGCTCTGTATGTAAAGGGGCAGGTGCGTCCCCCTATAAAGGTCAAAATGCGCAAGTTTCATCTTTAAAAAGTTACTTGTGGTCATTTCTAGAGCATTCTAGAAGGTTGTTCGACGTGTATTGAGCGCCTCCAGATGGTTCATGTACCCCTACCAAAGAGGAACTTATCCCATCAATAAGGGAGCTATCCCATCCAAAGAGGGGATTATCCCATTGATGGTGGACCTGATTAACTTCCTCTTGAGCACTATAAATACAGGCATTGGCCAGAAGGAGAGGAGGTTGGAAGCTAAACATTTCTAAGGGTAGATGCTGCAGGAATTAGGACTCCCATTTAGAAGCTTGTGAGGAGAGATTGCCATCTTTGCTTGTTCTATTTGGAAGTGGGTGAGCTTTGTCAAAGTAAAGGAGAACTCTTGATGGACCCTCGGAGGGACTTGCACAACACCAAGGCTCAGGTTGTATTTGTTCCTTTTGTTACCTATTAATGCAAATGAGTCCATTCTTCTCAATAACTTGTTATTTATGAGTTGTTTCATGTACTCCTTCGTCTATGTGTTAAATATGTTTTATTCTATGAGATTATCAAGTGCTATTTAATCGTTTGATTGTTAGTGGATGCAGGTTTCAAAGTGAAGGAGGAGCTCATCCGGATCAGCGGAGCTGGACTGCTACAATAGCGTTGGACTACAGGTAGGATCTAAACACTTGATTTCTTATATAGTAAATGCATGTTTAGAGAAGGATTGTTCTTGTTTGTCTTGTTTGTCACTAGAGAGTCTTAGGCTCCTAGGGAGGTTGGTTGTGTCTGCACAATCGACTCTTTCCGCGTGACAAATTGGCGACCATACTGGGGATCGAACCCAGAATCTCTGGTTTCGTCTGCTAGTGATACAGGCGAAGAACCTAAAATATCTGAACCTGTTACTCCGACTTCTAGTGTTCCAGATTCACCGAGAGTAGAACGAGTTATCACCGAAAATCTTCCTACTGGTCTGATTGCTATTGAAGAACTTGCTCCAGAGGAAGAAATAGGCGTCTCTAACCTTGAAGATCAACTTACTATTGATCTAAGGGAGCGTGAATCTATCTTTTACAGTCCTCCTAGAAGTACTACTTGGTACCTTTCGTTAACCAATTATTTAGACAACTCAGGGGTAGGTTTTTCTACACCTCGTACTCCTTTTCCACCTGGAGGTATTTATACTCCTGCAAATATGTCTGGTCAGTCGTCTGTGTTTACTCAAAGTCCTGAATCTTTCTTACACGGCGGTCCTTCTGTTCCCACCGGGTATCAATCACTTTCTGGTACCTTTGCGGGGGCATATCCTCAACCCATTGATCATGGGTTATTTGCTGGAAACAATGGTAATATACCATTGGGTGTAGGAGACATTTACATGATGTCAGGTTTAGTTCCCATTTCCCAACCTCAAGGTGGCCAATTACCGCCTGGGGGGCAACCTCAGTTAACGCCCGGGGGGCAACCTCAAGGTACACAAATCGTGTCTGGGGGGCAACCTCAAGGTCAGTATGTACCTATGGTGCAATACATGCCTCAAGGTCAACCCCAGCCTCAATATGTACCCCAGGGTCAACCTCAGTATCAATATCAACCTCAAGGATGGCAACCTCAAGGATGGCAACCTCAACGGTATCAACCCCAAGGGTATCAACCTCAAGGGTATCAACCTCAAGGTCAAGGTCAACCCCAGTATCCGTATTTACCTCAAGGTTATCAACCTCAAGGTCAATACTCGAGTCAAGGTTATCAACCACCTCAAGGTCAGTCATATGTTCCAGGTATGGGAACTGCACCTTTCAATTATCAATCTTATCCTCAATCCGGTTATGGATCTCAGTATCCTCAACCTGTTACGGGTCAATACCCCGGAATGTTAGTGTGGGATCCATCACAAGGTCAACAGGTGTTGCAGCCAAGTTTACAGTTGGTACCTCAAGCTGGACAACCCGTAGTTTCTGGTCCACCCCAGCAACCGCAACCTGTCCAGTCAAATGTTCAAACTTCTGTAACTTCGGTAGTTACTTAGCCGCCAATTGCACCTAGTACTCCATCTCAAACGGCTGCTGCAACTACCGCTACATCTACCACACTTACTTCTGGAGTATCGACAGCTCCGGTTTCTACTGTCTCTGTAACCACTCCTCAGACATCTTTACCGTTGTCCGGATCTACGATTCAAACCACGGTCCAGGTGCCTACAGGTCAGCCTGGTATAAGTACGGTTGTCACTACTGAACCTCAATTTGTTCAACAACCGTACCAGGGACAGTACCAACCTGGGCAAGCTGTCCAACATCCAGTTTACCAGTATCAACCGTATCCTGGGTACACTTATCAACAACCTCAACAACCCCAGTACGGTCCGGTTAATCCTGGTTTTCCAGGAGGATATAATATCCCAAATTCGACTCCTGTTCCTAGTTATCCTGGATATCCTCCTCTTGGGACTGGTCTTGTGACCCAGAGTTTTAGAGATCCTAACCGGCAGTTACCATTTATCACAACTTTGGATTTACCAGACTTGACGCGCCTAACGAACGATCCAATTCAATATCTTCCGTTCTGGCTGCCAATGCCAAATAAGTTGCCCAGTGATATACCCAAGTTCGAAGTTAAGTCTGGAGAGGATCCGTCCAATCATGTGATGACTTACCACCTCTGGTGTGCTTCAAATTCTATCTCGGATGATTCGATCCGCTTACGTCTTTTCCAGCGTACACTCATTGGTCTCGCGGCCAAGTGGTACATTGAGTTACCACGGGCCACTTTTTACAATTTTAGCCAGTTAGCTACCTCATTCTTAACTCACTTTCAGTTGCCGGTCAGATACGATAACGGCACGAAGTTATTAACTTCACTAAAACAATCAACGTCCATGTATATTTCTGATCACATTCATGAGTGGAGACGTCGAAGAAGGTTAGTGAAAGTTTTTATCCCGGACCAAATCTTAGCTGAATGGTTTGTTAAATCATTATTACCGAAGATTACTGAAGATGTAGCTAAGGCCGCAGTAGTTACTGAGGAGCAAGTCATTTCTTAGGCACAGTACCTTGACTTAGTTTACACTCAGTCGGGTACGTTACACGAGAAGATTCTAGATCTTCCAAAGTCGAATCAAATTGCTGCTGCTCCTTCGGGATCTCATGCCGCTGATGGTATGATTGGTATAGTGAATACAAAGAGCAAGAAGAAGTCTTCCAAGGCTTCAACTACTCCTATTATCACTTTGCCTGATTCCCCGACAGGAGAGTCTTCTCCCAAACTTTCCGCCGATATTCATGCTGTAGAGTCATCTACGGCCAAATCAAAAAACGGTGGAAAGAAGAAAGGAAAGAAGAAGGCTAAAGCAGACAAGGCTCCCAAGGAGAAAACGGAAAAGTCGGAAACCAATGACGAAAAGCGCAAACCTCGATATCCTTGTCTTATTTGTGAAGAGGATCATTTTACGAGAGATTGCCCTCATCGGGCCGAGGTTGTGAAAATAGTCAAAGGTTCTCCCACTCCTGCTGTGTTAAAAGATCCATTTCCAAAGCAGGAAAGTAAGATGATAGGTTCTTCCTCGACTGCCAGTGAAGAACCCATTTTGATGATGTCTCATGTGAGGATTGCGACTCGATCGCAAGATTATGGTAGTAAGAATCCTGTTGATGGTAAGGAAGCAAAATCTTCTCACTCTAACCCATCAACCTCAGCTCCTGGTTCCGATCCACTACAGATCGAGAAACCTAACCCGGACCTAGTAATTAAACCGCCCGCCAAGGGTGTACTTCGAAGGTCTGCTTTCAATCCACATGCGAGAGCGGCCCAGAATTACAACATTGTTGAGGACTTAGCTGTTTCACCCTCAGCAATGTCGGCTTTAGAAGTGCTGCAATCATGCCCAGCACAATGAAAATTACTTTTGTCGGCTATCGGAGCTGTTGATGTTCAGGACCCGAACCTGATAATCTTCGATCTAGAAAATAGTACACCATGTCTACCCCATCCAATGGCTTTCCAAATTCTAGTGATAGTCAAAAACAGGCCTATTCATCGGACTATGATTGATGAGGGAGCTTCTACGTGTATTATGTCGATTCAATGTTGGAGATCGCTTGGTTCTCCTTCGTTGAACCAATCCCTGACCATCCTTAAGGCCTTTGATGGCCGTGGGTTCCTTCCGTTTGGTATTCTACATGAATTACCTATAGGGGTAGAAGGCAAAACCGTTAGTCTGGATGTGGAGGTGGTTGATGCCCCTCTAGACTACAACCTTCTTTTGGGTCGAAGTTGGTCATATGCTATGACAGCAGTTGTTTCATCGGTCTTCAGAGTTATAAAGTTTCCATATAACGGTAAGATCGTGACCATTGATCAACTGACATACTTTTCATCCAACCCAGCCTCTTCAGAGAGTATCCAGCATGTCGGTAAGACGACAATCCCCTATAGGGACGTTGGCGTAGGTTTAGTTAAAGATTCCGGTTTACTGGGAACTTTTCCTTTCCCTCCAATCAACGCAGACCCTTCATTTGCATCAATTCATATGATTAGATCAGAAAACATTATTTATGACGATCCTTGGATCGTCCCATCTGAATATGAGATAGACTCATTCGGTGATGCTATGCCTTTGAGTCCATATGAAATTGCTTATGAAGCTGTCATGTCTTTTACTGACTCGCGTTCAACCGAGCTCGACCAAATGAATGTGGTCAGTGAAGAATCACTTTTCTCCTCAACCTTAGAACGGATAGCGTTTCCCGAAGTCGTGTCATCTGACGAACAACTTCGCGAAATCCTAAGTGTAGACGATCTACCATGGGAAGATCTCCATCACAGATCTTCGTTTTTACCTAAGGATGATGCTTTTGAAAATGATTTTTCATCTATCTTTACCGCTGAATATGTCAAAGACGCTCAGAATCCAACGAAACATTCTGATTCAGAGTTGAATTTAGGGAATATTTCTCGCACTATTCCCATTGATATTTCAGTGAAGCCCGGAATCGAGGAAAACATTCATATAGGTGCCTCATGTACAGAAGATGAAATCCAAACTTACAAGGCCCTATTCCAAGAATTCCGCGATGTGTTTGCCTGGTCTTACGAGGAAATGCCGGGAATCGATCCTGCCATTGTTGTTCATGAAATAAAAACCTACCCGGATGCTAAACCCGTCCGGCAACGGTTGCGTCAGATTCAACCTCGGAAAGTGGCTGCGATTAAAGTAGAAGTCGAAAAGCTGTTGAAAGCAGGTTTCATTTATCCAATCCCGTTAACGGATTGGGTATCGAATATTGTTCCGGTCAACAAGAAACAAGGAACAATAAGAATCTGTATCGACTATAGGGATATAAATCGAGCTTGTCGAAAAGACAACTATCCTACGCCTTATATCGATCAAATTATTGATGATTGTGCCGGAAGTGAAATGTTTTCCTTTATGGATGGTTTTTCAGGCTATAATCAAATCAATATTCTACCTGCCGACCAACCAAAAACGACATTCATTTGTCCATGGGGGACATTTGCTTATTGCAAATTACCTTTTGGGCTTAAGAATGCCGGGGCCACTTTTCAACGGGCGATGTCTTATGCATTTCATGACATCAAGCACATTGTGCAACTGTACCTCGATGATTTGCCTGCTCATTCTTTACATCGAGCTGATCACCTTGTCCACTTACGAGCAATCTTTATGAGGTGTAGGCATTATCGAATTCGGTTGAATCCCCACAAGTGTGTTTTCTGTATAGAGACGGGTCGATTGCTGGGATTTGTTGTTTCAAAAGCTGGCATTCACGTCGATCCCTCGAAGGTTGAAGCTATCATCAAATTGCCTCCTCCTTCGAGTTTGCGCCAACTCCAAAGTTTGCAAGGGAAAGCGAACTTTTTACGCCGATTCATTCCAAACTACGCCGAGGTCACTAAAGGTTTTACACGGTTGTTGAAACAGAACGCTCAATTCTTTTGGGACGAGATTGCCCAACAATCTTTTGATGCACTTAAACACGCGTTGACCCATGCACCGTTGTTGCATCCTCCCAACTACAACCAGGACTACTTCTTATACCTCGCAGCTTCGCATTCCACTATTGGAATGGTGTTAGTTCAAGAAGATGAATTCGGAGCGGAACATGTGATATATTATCTTAGTAGGACATTAAACCCCACTGAGCTAAAATATTCGCATGTGGAGAAATTGGCCCTGGCAGCCGTTCAAGCTGTCCAGCGTTTTCGTCACTACATTCTTCTCCGTAAAACTACAGTCATTTCGGATTGCAACCCTATGATTTATATTTTGACAAAACAACTGTTAGGGGGCAAGTACTCTAAATGGATCGTTATCCTGCAAGAGTTTGACTTGGAGTTCGAGAAGTCCAAGTCTAAGAAATCCTTAGTTTTTGCGGAATTGATGTGTGATTTCCCGCATGCTGACACAGAAACTGTGGCAGAGGAGTCCATTGCGGACGAATCTTTGTTTCTTATCAGTACTTTAGATCCGTGGTACGGGGATATAATCATCTATCTCCAAACCCAAACCTTTCGGCCTGAAGCTTCAAAGTCGGAACGTCGAAAAATTCGGTTTCAATCCCAGCAATACAAGATTATTGGAGATACACATTATCGCCGGGGGGCAGACTTAGTTTTTCGACGTTGTTTAACTCACGAAGAGGCTGAGAGGGTTTTGAATGATTGTCACTCTGGAGCATGTGGCGGTCATATGTCTGGGTATGCCACAGCTCAGAAGGTGTTGTGCGCTGGCTATTTCTGGCCATCTATGTTTAAAGATTGTATCATTGCAGTCCGGAAATGCCACAACTGTCAAGTGTTTGATCACAAGATGCGCGCACCACTTGCTCCTCTCCACCCTATAATTGTCGTTGGTCCATTCGCCAAATGGGGTATCGACTTTATTACTTGTAACCCTCACTCGGCTGGGGGGCATGCGTATATCATCCTCACGGTTGATTATTTTACTAAATGGGCCGAGGCGATGCCTACATTCGACGCAAGCGGCAAAACAGCTGCAGTTTTCGTATTCAATCATATTATAACTAGGTTTGGTGTCCCACAAGCAATCATTACTGACCATGGGAGCCATTTTCGAAACATCATGATGACTGAGCTTACAAGCCAGCTTGGTTTGCGCCACGATAGCTATACTCCTTATTATCCGCAAGCCAACGGTTTGGTTGAGTCTATCAACAAAGTTCTGGTTATCATGATCCGACGAACCATTGGTATTCATCGGTCGAATTGGCACAACATGTTATTTTCAGCGCTATGGGCATACCGAACCTCAGTGAAAACTTCAACAGGGTTCACTCCTTTCCAGCTAGTTTATGGCTTGGAAGCTGTGTTACCCATTGAATGCGAAATCCCATCACTTCAAATGGCTGTCGAATTACTTCCAGCTACTTCCGAAGAGGAGAAACGTTTATTATACTTAGCTAAATTAGATGAGACTCGACGTGACGCTGCATTGGCAATCGAGACTCACGCGAAGCGAATGAAAGCTCAGTATGATAGAAATGTGACCCCTCGAAGTTTTTCAGAGGGAGACCTAGTGCTATTATATGATCAAGCTAACGATAAGCTAGGTGCTGGAAAATTCGTTCCTATGTGGCATGGACCCTACATTGTAAAGCGAAAGCTAGCAAAAGGGGCTTATGAGCTGGTAGATTTTGATGGGGACTCTTTGGGTAAACCCAGAAATGGACTTTACCTAAAGAGGTATTATGCTTAAATGGTGGGTATGGAGAATTTTTAGTTAGGTTAGGTTTTCTTTCTAGCTAGTGTGTTTGTTAGTTTGGTTAGTGTGCTTAGCTTAGAGAGTGTGTTTTTCGTCATTATTCTGGCTTATCTTGGTTTTACTCTTGATATTGCAGATGTCGACGCCTCTCCAAACATACATTGGATTTGCTGATGGTGCTTGTCGTAGTACACGGAATATCTCTTCCGCAGCTTGGGTTATCTATTCGCCCTCTGACGAGTTAGTTTCTATGCATGGGGTAAGCCTCGGTCAAACAACGAACAACATTGCAGAATACAGTGCAGTGGTTGAATTATTATCCGAATCTATTTCATTTGGAATTCGACGTTTGATAGTGAGGTTAGATTCTGAACTTGTTGTATTACAGCTTAATAGAGTATATGCCATTAGAAATCCTGTGTTATTAAGGTTATTTTTGAGAGTGCGTCTCTTGGAACGTGAATTTGATTACATTGAATATCAGTATATTCCAAGGTCTTTAAATACATTAGCAGATGCAATTGCTTCTCGAATGTTGGACAGACATTTACGATAATCATGCAAGTAAATTTAAAAACATTTCATCACATATGTTAAACAAGATAAGCCGGTAATAGTGATATATATATAGATAGGAGTGTGTCAAAAAATATACATCGTCTTCGATCATAGGTTGAAAAACACCTTATGATCGGCAAAAATGATAAGTACAAAAAGCCAAAAATGTCATATGTGTCTACAAAAGTGACTAGCCAATCACTGGTGGTGCTCTCTATACGACACCACTGCACAGGCTACCTTACAGAAAAATCTCCTAAACGGTCCAGGGACTGCGACTACATAGCGCTGAAGTCTGATAGGAATATCATCTATGGTAGTCTGAGGTATATCCACCGTCAGACGCTCTAGATCCTGCTCCAACTCAGCTAGCGACTCTGCAGCCGCGTCTTGTGGGGCCGGTACCGGTGCAACTGAATGTCTCCTCTCAAAAGGCCGGAGGTTGGCTGGGCACTGTGGACCAACATCTGCATTTTGAAAATTTTTACTGTCAATTTTGAGACGATATATATAAAAAAAATATATATATATATAATTTGAAAACTTGTGAAAAATAAAGTACCTCTATCATCCCATTGTTCTCCCTGTGGAAGAACCATGTCCGGATCACCTCGAAAATCTACTCCGGCATACGGAAAGTCCTGGATCGAAAAAACCTGGTCCTCTAACCAGTGAAAATAACTATCAGGGAATCGAACAACCGTCGTTCCCTCGTCAGGATGCCGGGCCATCACCGTAACCCATCGTATCAGCTTTGGCTCCCGAGGACCCAAGATATCAACAGTGAGTTGTTGAGGGATCAGCATCGGAACTCTCTCTAAGGCAAAGCTCACAACTAGAGGCCCATATCCAAAGGTCTTGAGTTGTCCGTTCTTTGCCCTAGTCAGTTGGCCCTTCATATTGGCCGACACAGCATCACACCAGTTGAAAATGGTGCCTTGGAAATAGTCAATCGCCATCCGCATTTGGGACCCGGTGGCAATATGTAAAGCGACTGCACCGCAAATTCTGGTAACCGTGAAAGCTATAACCTTGAGTTCACGCAGAGAGATGTGTTTGATTTCTACGCCTTTCGCATGGTGTGCATTGGGTATGCACCAATCTACCTGGAGACTAGCAAGGGATTGGCCACCCGGCCTAGTCCCGGCTAGATTGAGTTGCTCGCCCCTATTTGGCAAGCCAGTGAGAAAGTATATGTCAGAGGGATCTATCTCAAGCTGGTGTCCTCCAATGTAAAAGCATTGCTCATGAATGTTCCATCTCTCAACCAGCCACTCCAAGAATCTCGCCTGACCCTCATGCCAGGTATGGCCCAGTATTTATATAGTCCGCATGCTTTTAGGGCATCAATGGAAGGTTGATGATTAATTGCGGCTAAATCAACGTCCTCGTGCTCTCTTTCTCTCCAATCCAACATGGTGAGTGCCCTACACACCAAGAAATGAAGATTAGAATTGATTTGGGAAAATTCAAATGGTTGTTTGTGGAGTTTGGGGTTTCAAATTCCGCCTTTCGCTGGGGACGCACCCCACGTTTAGGACACAGAGCATCGGGACGCAACTGGCCTAAAGGTGGGCTGCGTCCCCCGACCTTTTTCCTATGTGGGAAAAAGTCGGGGGACGCAGGTCACCCTTAGGGCACCTGCGTACCCCACAGAGCGATTTTTGAAACCTAAAACCCCCCAAAAATCAAAACTAAAACCTAAAACAAACTTTTAATCGGATGAAATTGAAGAGGAGGATGTTGTGAAATACCTGGAAGAGACGGCGTTCGATTCTGACGGTCGGATTCTCTGCAGCGACCACGGGAAGTTTCTTGCCAAAAGCCCTTTTTTCAACCTCAACAGTAAAATGGTAAAAATGACATGGTAAAAAGTCTTTTTATAGGTTTTTTGGATGAATGAATGCTAGGTTTGTTCATTTTTCACCATGGAAGGATATTTTTCAATGTATTTTTGCCTATCTTAAACAGGTATGAGTAATGTGTCGTTTTTGTGCAGGACAAAGGGATTTAGAGGGAAAATTGTCATTTTTCACGAACCAAAATATCAGAGTCATCTTTTAAGCCCTTTTCTGACTCCTAAAATATGAAAATATTGCCGAGCATTTCTTTTACACTCGTTAAAACGAAATTAAAAGACGGTCCCCTTATAGCCCTTTTCTGACCATAAAAACAGGAAAAGATTGCCGGGTTTTTGTCATTTCAAACTCGATACTGGAAATAAAACGACGTGTCCTTGATCGCTTTTTACTTTTCAGGTCAGTGGCACTAATTATGAAAGTACTCCTTGGTCGCAAGATCAAGCGGTTCCCCCAGGTATTATTTTATACTTTTTCGGGCTTGAGGGACACAAATCTACGAAAAAGTTCAACTTGGAGTCTTCTTAAGTTTTTCAGACTCTCTAAAATTGAAAAACGCCGAGTTTCTCCTATACTGGACTCGTTAAACATTTCACAGTAAAGGACCTGTTCAATTACAAACAGGAACGAACCACTCCTTCCTAGGGTTCGAATCAAAACTAGGTTGGACTCATCCGAAGGATGAGCTTATAATCAAGCATATGTTATCCTCCTCAAGCTTGTTAAAAATAAAGAGGTACTTGCCAGAAATGGTGGGGGAAAAGAGAGAAGAATGAGCCTATTTGTTGTCTTTTGTCTCAGAAGAAACTTTATTACCACTCTTGAACACGACACTTTTCATTCACCTGGGTTGGGAAATCTTTTACCTCACAGTTGATCAAACCACTTTGAAAGTCTTCAGCCGGGTTCCGGGGATTAACTTTGAGTTATTCATCACCAAGCCATCTGTCGTGTCGTTATGTGTTCAAGAGGTCTGCAAGCAAAACTTTCATCTGCAAAATACTTGTCATCCATTTGACCATCCCTGAGTCAGTCCTTACAGCAACATTTCTTCAACTTGAACAATGATTTCGTGTTGTGGGCTTGCCTGCAACGGGTCGCTTTCTATCGACATCAGCACATTATCTAGAGAGATGACTTAGAAATCATCAGAACCTTGAAGTCTGCATGCATCAATGGCAGGTTTCTCGCCTTTGACGTCAGTTTACATCATTGACTTTCGATCGAAGGATTCCGTGAAATGTTCGACATCAACTCATTCATTCACATCTCATGGATTGTACTGGGTACTTTGAGAACCATTGACATTACTGGTGGTCTCTCTCACACTTGTTAACAGTTTACATCATCAACTGTTAATCAAGTGGTTTCTACCATGTTCGACATCAACTCATTTATTCGCATGGCTAGAATCGTACCAATTCGGGAAGCGGAAATGAAGACCCTGGATCTAGTTTCCACCATCCAGGCTGCGAGGAGTTTTGTATTCATTATCTAAGTAGACTAATCATAAACAGATGGCTGCACCCATACTGTGTCTACAAAAGTCTATGATTATGATGTACTGCAAGATCATTCCTGTATCAGAGTAGTTAGTCTGTTAGTTAAAGTTTTGATCTAAGTATGGGAATGCCTACCTCAGTGATGATATAATCTTATACATGTATTTTGTGTTGAAAATTGCAGGTTCTGACCAGGCTCTCCACGAGATAATCCTTGAAATGATAAAGCGCTTCACCCTTCCTAGATAATACAAAACCCTAATCTATTACAGGCTTCGCACTTTAGGGGGCAATCTGTTACACTAAAAAATGTCACCATGGCTATTTACAGTTAGTATGGCTCTATCAACAGTCATGCTATCCTCTTAGGCAAGTCTTATGCCTCTGCTCTCCATGTCAAACTCCAAAAAGAGAGAAAGTCTTTATAAATATATTTATCTCTGGGCACGCAGGTTCTCTCAACCTTACCTGTGGGTACGCACCCAATGTTCACAAAAGCTGCGTCCTTGGACGCTTTGTATGTAAAGGGGCAGGTGTGTCCCCCTGTAAAGGTCAAAATGCGCAAGTTTCATCTTTAAAAATTTACTTGTGGTCATTTCTAGAGCATTCTAGAAGGTTGTTCGACGTGTATTGAGCGCCTCCAAATGGTTCATGTACCCCTACCAAAGAGGAAGTTATCCCATCAATAAGGGAGCTATCCAATCCAAAGAGGGGATTATCCCATTGATGGTGGACCTGATTAACTTCCTCTTGAGCACTATAAATACAGGCATTGGGCCAGAAGGAGAGGAGGTTGGAAGCTAAACATTTCTAAGGGTAGATGCTGCAGGAATTAGGACTCCCATTTAGAAGCTTGTGAGGAAAGATTGCCATCTTTGCTTGTTCTATTTGGAAGTGGGTGAGCTTTGTCAAAGTAAAGGAGAACTCTTGATGGTACCTGGGAGGGACTTGCACAACACCAAGGCTCAGGTTGTATTTGTTCCTTTTATTACCTATTAATGCAAATGAGTCCATTCTTCTCAATAACTTGTTATTTATGAGTTGTTTCATGTACTCCTTGGTCTATGTGTTAAATATGTTTTATTCTATGAGATTATCAAGTGCTATTTAATCGTTTGATTGTTAGTGGATGCAGGTTTCAAAGTGAAGGAGGAGCTCATCCGGATCAGCAGAGCTGGACTGCTACAACAGCGTTGGACTACAGGTAGGATCTAAACACTTGATTTCTTATATAGTAAATGCATGTTTAGAGAAGGATTGTTCTTGTTTGTCTTGTTTGTCACTAGAGAGTCTTAGGCTCCTAGGGAGGTTGGTTGTGTCCGCACAATCGACTCTTTCCACCTGACAACTGTCACTAGCTAAATTGGCATATCAGGCCATTGAATCTGCATATGAGTCTCCAGTCACTTTGGGTAGCACTGCCCCTCCCATAACTACTCCTTCTTTCGATCACCTCAATCAAGTCCTACCTACAAATGAAGCTATTAGAGAGATCATTAGCTTAGAAGAGAGACCGTGGGAGGACTCACACCATCATGTTTCGATATCTAATTCAGACATGATGCTCCACTCTGTTCCACCTACATGTAGATCACGTACTTCCTAACCTTCCATCGACATGCGTCGCACGATACCTCGCCACTCTGAGGGAAGACCATTACACTCGTCTATGTATCGATTCCCTAAGTCATGCCATCCCCACTCTGAAACACTGGGGAAAAGTACATCAAACCTATGACGCAAATCAACAAATAGCGTAGTATCCTATGGACCCTATTGTGACGATGATGTCCCCCGATGTGCAGCCCCAAGCACTGTGGCTCAGCCTACATATTATGCCAGCTTCACCGGTGCTATGTCTACATACAACATATCTCACACTCAGTACCACATACATGTGATAGAAATATAAATGAACCATAAAACATAGCAACTTAACACTTACCATCTGGTCCCCATGCTCATACGGGCGGAAGTGGAAAGTCAGGATCCCCCCAATAGTTCATCCTACTATAAGAGTAGTTGTCAATGTAAAGGGGCATCTGGTCCTTGTGTGCAAAAAACTAAAATCAAAACACCTATTCGACTCCCCCTCCTCCTCCTCTCCGCAGTAGCTACCCCCAATGACACATGCTAGGCTCTTGTGGGCCCCTATCTCGGATATGTACATGACAACAGATAGTGGGTATCTTCTCAAAGAAGAATGCACACAGTATTGTACCAAAAGCGCAATCATAATTCACCTACCTCCTACGAAGACTGAACTGTCATTTCACTGATGAAAACATCATCTAGGCCCACCCATAGTAGGTCCCGGCCATAATACTCTCAACTAACATCATCTACCCTCCAGTTATGTGGTGGAACGCTTGGGTGCCAAAGACTCGTAGCACATCTGTGGCAACAACTTGTGTCTCTAGCCTCTATAGATCAACAAGCGAGATATTCGTTCCCTTGACATGAACACCCCATCAATAATGGTGCTCCATGAACTCAGTAATGTTCCTCCCATGAGGTATCACCAGATGAATGTCCCCCACCACTCAGACGGGAGGAAGTCCGATCAAGAAGTAAATATCATATAATGTGAGCTAAATCTTATGCCCTTGCATGACAAAAGCCTCCTAGTATCAATCCCAATAGCTCACAATTCTTAATAGCAAGGGCTCACCTTCCCTGATAAGTGGATTCTCTACCAACTGAGAACCCCATAACGAGCCAATTCCCCTCGAATCGCCTGATCCCCCGGATCTTGGATCGGAGAATGTTCAAGTCTCATTCAAGCCAATTGATTTTCAACTCTACCATATCCTCAAAACACCACATGTCTTTTCAATTCAGAACAAAAAACAACCAACCAAACTGATCAACTTGCAGCCCCCACCACGCCAGCAGACCAACCCTTCCTCCAACCACAAATCATATTTTTCAACCCAGAAAGTGTGAGCTTGTATGTTTCTAGTTGTTTCCTACAAGCCAAGTCACAATTATGGGCCCAAAAATTTCAATGCGACCCTGAGCAAGGGAAAGGGTCTCTCAAGGAGCTGTTAGATGCCAAAAATCAGGAAATAAACCACTAAAATTGAAGAGATGAGTAAGGCTACCTACCTAAAGGTTAGAGATCTTGATTCTGACAATTGCTCTTTCTACTACGATCTCCATGAGATTTAGGGCCTTTTCCTCCTCTCCAAAATCACCTCAACTCACTTAGGAAACGAATCCAAATTCGAGGGAAAACACCCTTTTATAGCAAAACCCATAATCTTTTTGTCGCCCATTTCAACTAGATTGTAGCTTAGTTTGATTTACCATTAGAACCATTGGAAACCTCTCACCAACCTCTAAAACGGGTCTTCTTTAGTTTTAGATGATTTGAAACTTCACCCAGAAATCATTTTTCTAAGAAGGTCACTTCAACAGCCCTCAAAATCGACTTTCGTCATAAAGCGATACTTGCACTTTGAGTTCCACCTCCTCTAATCACTTGTTGTACCATATGTCAATTATCATCATGAGTGACCATCATTTACTCATGTTTTCACGGTCCCATCGGGCCTAGTCTGTGTGGCAGCGTCATCGAGTCACCCTTGTTCAGGCATCCATGATGAGTCACCCTTGCATACTTGGAGTATATTTCATGTCCCATCATATCATGTCACATTATTCTATCAATATTTTCATAACATTCATCTTGTGTCACCCATTGTTTCCTCTAGTCATATTGTCTCCATCCCCTCCAGAGTTGAGTCAGTTGGTACCAGGTCAACCATGCACTTTATGCTTTGACAAGGGAAGTCATCTCTTTGTCCCTCTGTACCATTTTCCCATTATCCCTGGTGCGCGTCCATTAGTGACATTACTATTTTCCCTCGTGCATTACTCGAGGATCCTCATTACCTCATCTATCGCGAACTCTATTCTGTCGACATCACCTCATTTATTCCAAAAGAACGGCCTAGAGGGCAGTGTATCTCAGTTCCAGCTTCTATTCTTGTTCAACACCTTGGATTGAGTAGACGGTCACATTATTTCCCTCTGAATTGGTCGTTTCATGTTCGTGATCCATACACTTGATGGTCCAGTGATGCAGCAGATTGTACCAATGATTCCCAAGTGTGTGTGATATGTTTCAGACCTCATGAGGGAGTGGCCTTTCAGATAGCTCCCCACATGCTCGGATGCATACCTACTATGCTATAGCCTCAAATGCAATTTCGTAGAGTTGATGGGTTTGGTTCGTACCAGTCACAGTGTTCATAGTATGCACATCTCCTCCATATGATCCATTCAGTTTTGTAGAACCCTTCCTTGTTCAACAAGGCTTCTTTGGTTGTTCTACACTCCCTCCCACCCATTTCTCAGGGAAGGGGATTTGTATCTCATGTACTCAGATATTATTATATTCAGTCCTAGCTCATGTTTATACCAGGTGCATTATGTATATAGGACACATTGTACTCTTTTTTGGCTCTATTATGTCAGTGTGTTGTGTACCATTCAACGTGTACTTTATTACACAGTTTCATGTTTTTGGGCAGACCATTATTTTTGTAGTAAGTTATCTCAATGGGTATGGGTATGGCTCCCCCACCTCATTGATGTCTGGTACCACAACAAAAAAGGAGACTTGCATTAATCTAACCCCCTCTGTCACCATCCTCTCTCAGCTTCAACTTCATCAGTCTCTCTCCCTCTCTCTCCTTGACTCCCCTGTGTTGTCTATTGATTGTGCCTTTACAACGTACTTCGGTCATATGTTTTGCTCCTAACACTTGTACATTGGGGGAAAATTTGTTATCACCAAAAAATTGATCATCTAGCATAATTTACTAGATAGATTGAAGTAAGCCATGTAAAGCCAATTTTACCATAGTAAAATTTCTTTCATTGTGAGAAATTACCTAATAAACCACCTTTATTAAGTAATTTATAGTTAAACCCATGAATAATAATTAAGTAAATCACTATTTATTTGATTTTATTCTAGGAATAATTAATTAAACCATTTTTTTATTATTATTCCTTGTTAAATTTGATCCAATCATGAAAAATAAACAGATAAGTCATTATTTATCTTATTTTTCTCTAAGAATAACTAATTAATCATTAATTAATTACTATTCTTTGTTAAGTTTGATGAAAGACCTTAGAAATAATTAAATAAATCATTATTTGTTTATTATTCCTTAACTAATTCCTTGAGATAATAAATAATTTATTTATTTATTTATTATTTCCACATAGATGTTTAAATACTTTTTCCCTCCTAAATAAATATAATAAAATATTCCAAGTGGTTATTCCAAGAATGGAATCAATAATATTTTATTATTGCCCATTATTCGAGGATAAATTGATATTTTGTTATAAATAGAATGGTTTTCCATTCATTATTCACTTTTGAGTATTTTCATTGTTACACTCACGGTTGTAACTTTGAAGTTTTTAATTGTCGCACACCATATTTTTGTTGGGTTTACACATTATAGAGGAGAGAGACTCTACAGAAGCTGAAAGCATTTGAGGATTTCCAAGGACCCACCCCATAGAGGGGGACTGGTAACATATATTTGTTCCCTTCACAGGTGTTATAATAAAATTACTCTTTCCAAATCTGGTTTCCATTGGATATTTTGGGGTTATTACTCTTCATTTTACTGTTTAATTATGATTGTAGCATAGATCAAGATTTTGGCAGGTTTTGTTTCTATCAATAGCTGCAGATCTACAATGTTTAGCAATGATTTCTATTGTTGAGATCGTTTGTCATCCACAATCTTAAGTGGTTTCTTTTCGTACATCATTGAGAAGAAACCACTCTAACAAATATCTTGTCTTTTTGTCTCTTTGCTTTTTATAGCAGTTTGATGAAGTAATCACACACACTGATAATAATAAGAAGATCAAGCTAACAAAAATTTAAAAAGAACTTCACAAATTGCTTCTCTTTCTTACTAAAGCAAGAGTCGTACCTTCTATTAACTTGTCACTGAAAATATGTTAGATAAGTTACAACAGGCGTTAAGAGGAAGCAATTCATCGAACAAAGGGAGGATTTAATGTTGGCATTATGATTCAAGTGTTGTCCTTGATGGCAACTCACTCAGAGGATGGTACAGGTGCTCAGAGGTTGGTACAGGTGATGGCATCTTAATCAGAAGACAGATCTCAGTACAGCATGCCAAGGAAGCTCATACACGCCGTTTCGTTAAGCCCAAGTCGCGTGTACACGCTAGTTCGATTCATAAAAAGCGCGTGTATGTGGAAAGGTTCCTTTGGTCCATGGTGGTTAGTCCTTGGAAGTTGTGCCTATGATTTCGGACCATTGTGTCTCGACGGGCGTGTCGATCCCTAGTTTTGAAGTTGATGGTATTGTGTTACTATGGTTTTGGCTCTTGGTATTGAGCTAGGCCTAAGACTATATAAGGAGAAGAAGATCATTAGGCAATCACATCTTTCGACAAGGCTTGAATATCTAAGAGAGAAAGAGATCTGATATGCAGGTTCTGGGTTGCTTGATCTAAGCCAAGGAGAGATCACATCGGTTGATGGAAGACTAGATCTAAGGATAGATCGGGATCTAATGGTTTGAAATGCACTATCATGATATGGTTGATTATGCGTATTTCTAGATCTGCATATTGTCGCAATGTTACGTTTTGGATCTAACTAATGTCTGGTACAGCTGCAAATTGAGAAAGTTTATTTTTAGATCTGTACGCAGGTTGGCTTCGGTAAAAGCGCGTGTATACGCGGGTTTTGCTCATTGAAGTAGCGTATATCTTTTGAAGCTTGATTTTGGGTTTACAGTGGGGTCTGACTGTTATTGCAGAGTTCTGTAGTCTGCTCTGTGTTCTGGTAACTGGTGATTGACAGGGTTCAGTGGTTCAGTGATTCAAAGTTTGGTTGTTTTATGCTTCAATGATCTGTTGTGGTCTTCAGATTGTAATGTTGTGCTTCAGGAATATCCAAGTCTGAAAATGTATGAAAAGTGATACCTGAAAGAAGGAAGATTGTAGGTCAGCACCTACGTACTAGTATCTTGGCTAGTACAAGAGCAAAGGGGGTTGGAGCTCCCTTCCAAGGAAGTTTGGAGAACGAGAGAAGGTTGTAGCCTTCTGCAGGTTGTAGCCTGCGTACTGGTATAAGGCTGCACCAGTACAAAAGATTGTAAACTGAAGTTTCATATTAAAGAAAGATAGAGACAACTTGCAGCAGGTGGTTTTCACCCACATTGGGTTTCCACCTTATATCTTGGTGTTCATGTGTGTGGCTTTTTATCTGTTCTGTTATACTGCACATGTTTACTGTTAATGTGGTGAATAATGTCCTGATGCACTTAATTGAAGAATAAGCTAACTAAATTGTGAGTTTTCTTCTTATACGCTGTTTTACTTCGTCACAGTAGCGTGTACACGCTGGTTCACTTAACTGAAGTAGCGTATATGTTTCTGAGCATTTAAAAAGTTTGATTAATCTGATAATACTGATTCACCCCCCCTCTCAGTATTATTTCCAACAATTGGTATCAGAGCAGGTCCTTCAGAGAAGCTTGATCGCTTGAAGGAAGATCATTCATCATGAGCAACTACGAGAAAGAAGCATCAATCAGGCCACCGGTTTTTGATGGAACAAATTTCAATTATTGGAAGGTAAGAGTTACTGCATATCTTCAATCTCTTGGTACAGAAGTTTGGGACATTGTAGAAACAGGCTATGCTTTTCCTTCAGCTACTCCTACAGATCCAGCTGAGAAAAAGGCATATGAAACAAATGCAAAAGCAGTCAGTACTCTATTAGGAAGTATATCTCAAACAGAATTCATGAAGGTCATGCACTTCAAATCAGCAAAAGAGATATGGGACAAAATGATCACTAGCTATGAAGGAGATGAACAGGTAAAGCAAGCTAAACTTCAAACTCTCAGGATTCAATATGAGACCCTCAAGATGTATAATGATGAAAGTGTGGCTAATTATTTTCTTCGGGTAGATGAGATTGTTAATTGTATGAAAAATTTGGGTGAAGAAATAAAAGAGACTATAGTAGTTCAAAAGATTCTAAGATCATTATCCCCCAAGTTTGAATCTAAAGTATCTGCAATAGAAGAAAAGGAAAATCTCAAAGTTCTCACTATGTCTCAGCTACATGGAATTCTAACTGCTTATGAAATGAGAAAGGGAGGTCCATCAGACAGAAGGGAAGCTGCTTTTAAGGCATCAAGAAAAGAAGATTACTATGAAGCAAGCCATGTTCCAGAAGAAGAGGAAGAAGAATCAAATTTTGTCAGAAATCTTCAAAGGGGTGCTGGAAGGTTCAGAGGTAAGCTACCTTTCAAATGCTTTGCTTGTGGAAGAGTAGGTCATTATGCTGCAAAATGTCCTAATAAGGATAAAGGAAAAGAACCTGCTAGATGGAATAAGAAACAAAGTGCAAATAAGAAAAGCTACTACACCCATGAAGATAGTGATGGCTTATCAAACAGTGATGAAGATGAACAAGGTAATAAATATAAGCTATTAATGGCATTTGAAGATGATGATTATGAGGATGCTGTAGATGTGGATAATCTCTATAATGAAATTACTAGACTCAAGAGATGCATAGAAGAAAAGAGTGTGATCATTGATACTTTGCAATTTCAAATTGATGAAAAGGAAAAACATCTTGAAAAACTAGAAGGTGAAATTGTTGGTCTCAGAAAAGAAATTGAGAAAACAAAAGCTATTAATCTTAAGTTTGTCAAAGGATCTGAAACTTTGGATGAGATTATCAATGTGCAGCGGTCTCCTCTAAACAAGACAGGTTTGGGCTATAATGGAGAAACCTCTCAAGCATCCACCTCAAAAAGTTATCTTGATGCAGCAAGAAGAAATGAGCAGAAGAACAATGAAGATAATCAGGTAAAGCAGGGACGAATTACAAACAGAAACTATCAGGGACAATCCTTCTTAAGGGTGAACAAAAGCTACAACCAACCACAGGTAAAATCTTCTCAGTTTGGCACAAGAATAGATGAAAATAGAAATTACAATCAGTTGGCTGGTAGATTCAATAACCGCAGAAGCTTCTTCAATGGACAATGCTTTTCTTGCCATAACTTTGGTCACAAAGCAGCTCAATGTGTTGCATATAAAACAATCATGACTAGGGAAGCTCAAAAACAAAGAAGTATGACAGGGATTACAAAGAGGACCTATAACAACTTTTCGGTTCTTGAAAATGAAGTTGAATGTTCTATTTGCAATAATTTTGGTCATAAAGAATCTGAATGCAGGAGCAGGTTTCAGGAGAAAAAGGAACAAGCCACGAGCACCAAAAAATGGAGAATAAAAGAACCTCAGACAGAAAGATGTGGGATAGCGTTTTATGCAGAAGGACAGGAAAATCTATGGTACATTGACAGTGGATGTTCGAAACATATGACAGGTGATAAAGAAAAACTTGAATCTTATTCTACTTTAGAAAAGGGAAAGAAAGTTTCTTTTGGAAATGATACTCCTGCAACTATAAAAGGAAAAGGTATTGCTCCTTTGAAAGAAAAGGTCAAGGCTGGAAATGTTTTGTATGTTGATGGATTGAAGCATAATCTTCTAAGTGTCAGCCAGATGTGTGATCAAAAAACCGAGGTTATTTTCAGATCGAATGGATGTCTTGTTCGTGATCTTGATACAGGTAAAACAGTTCTCAAAGGCAAAAGAACTCCAAATAATCTGTACATATTTGAAGAAGGACAACAACAATGCTATCTTAGCAAGGATGAAGAGCACTGGTTATGGCATCGAAGGTTGGGACATCTAAGCTTCTCACAAATAAGAAAGCATGCAAATATCAGGCAGTTCGCGATCTTCCAGATATCAAAATTCCAGACAACACCATATGCAAATCTTGTCAGTTTGGAAAGCAAACCAGAACTAACTTTCCAGAGAAGGAAGGATCAGCTAGCTTGCCTCTTGAGCTAGTCCATACAGATGTATGTGGTCCATTTAGGAAAAGGACACCTCGAGGAGAAGAATATCTGATATTATTCATTGATGATTTCTCAAGGTTTGTTTGGTTAGGGCTTATGAAGCACAAAGATGAAGCATTCGAAAAATTCAAATCCTTCAAAGCATTGGCTGAAAATGAATCAGGACACAAAATTAAGTGCCTCAGATCTGACAGAGGTGGGGAGTTCACATCAAATGAATTTTTCGATTTCTGCGATGAACATGGGATAAGAAGAGAATTCTCTACAGCTAGAACTCCTCAGCAAAATGGGGTTGTGGAAAGAATGAACAGAACTATCCAACAAATGGCTCGTGCTATGCTCGATGAATCAGGTACTCCTGCAACCTTCTGGGGTGAAGCTGCACATGCTGCTGTTATCATTCTTAACAAAACAAATGTCCGAGTAAACAGCACTCAAACACCTCATGAGCTTTGGAGTGGTAAAACTCCTTCCGTGAAGCATTTCAAAATCTTTGGGAGCAAATGTTATATTAAGAATACTGATGAGCAACTTGGCAAACTTGAACCTAGAGCAGATGAGGGCATTCTTCTTGGTTATTCTCCACATAGCAAAGCATACAAGTGCTACAATAAAAGACTTGGCAGAATTGTTGACAGTATTGATATAGTGGTTGATGAGAAGGGATATATTCCTAGGCAAGTTCATCATGAAGACATTGAAGAAGATGAAGGTTACTCTCAAAGGCGAAATGATGAAGAAGAAGAACCTCAAGAAGAAGAAGAATCTCAAGAAGAACCAGAGGAGCAGACAAGAATAGAAGAGAAGACTCCATCCAGATATGTCCAAAAGAATCATCCAGAAACTCAGATTGTGGGGCAGAAAGAAGCAGGAGTACAAACAAGAAGGACACTTGCAGAAGCTTCAAGCTACTTGGCTCTACTCTCCTCCATTGAACCACAAAATGTGAAAGAAGCATGCAAAGATGAATGTTGGGTCAAAGCAATGGATGAAGAACTTGAGCAAATCGAAAGGAACAACACTTGGGAATTAGTTCCTAGACCAAAAGATAAGAATGTAATAGGAACAAAATGGGTCTTCAAGAATAAGTTAAATGAAAATGGAGAAGTAATTAGAAACAAGGCCAGACTTGTTTGTAAAGGGTATGCACAGCAAGAAGGAATAGATTTTGAAGAGACCTTTGCTCCTGTGGCAAGACTAGAGGCCATCCGAATGTTCCTTGCTCTCTCAAGCTTTCAAAACTTCAAGGTATTTCAAATGGACGTGAAATCAGCCTTCCTGAATGGAGACTTAGAAGAAGAAGTATATATTGAGCAGCCAGATGGGTTCATTCTTGGAAATGATCCAAACCTTGTATGCAGATTGAAAAAGGCACTCTATGGGCTCAAACAAGCTCCAAGGGCTTGGTACTATCGGTTGGACAAATATCTTCACCAACAAGGCTTTTCAAAAGGATCAGCAGATAGCAATCTCTATATAAAAGTTGAAAATAACAAATTGCTAATTCTTGTTGTTTATGTAGATGATATTATTTTTGGCAGCAATGAAGAGACCATGAGTCAAAACTTTGCCTTGGTTATGCAGAAAGAATTCGAAATGTCACTTCTTGGAGAATTGACATATTTTCTTGGATTGCAAATCCAACAAAATGAAGGAGGTATCTTCTTGTCTCAAACCAAATACCTCAAGCAGATCTTGAAGAAGTATGGCATGGAAGAGTCAAAGCCAGTATGTACACCCATGGTTACAGGATGCAGCCTCAGTGCAAATGATGAATCAGCAGCAGTTCACCAACCCACTTATAGATCCATGATTGGGAGTTTGCTTTATTTGACAGGTACTCGACCAGATATTACACATGCAGTAGGAATGGTTGGAAGATTTCAAGCCAACCCAAAGGAAACTCATCTTCAGGCAGTCAAAAGAATCTTCAAATATCTTCAAGGGACCCAAAACTATGGCTTATGGTATCCTAGAAATACAGATCTCACTCTTCATGCTTACACAGATGCAGATTGGGCTGGAAGTGTGGATGATAGGAAAAGCACAAGTGGAGGTGCTTTCTTCATGGGTTCCAGATTAGTATCTTGGTTCAGCAAGAAACAAAGTTCGATTGCCTTATCTACAGCTGAAGCAGAATATGTGGCTGCAGCATCTTGTTGCACACAACTTCTTTGGATGATGCAGACCTTGCAGGACTTTCAAATCACTTGCACTCCACCTGTCTCTATCTTATGTGATAATACAAGTGCAATCAGCATTTCAAAGAATCCAGTCATGCACTCAAAGACCAAGCACATACCAATCAAGTACCATTTTCTTCGGGAACAAGTGCTTGAGCAGAAGGTCAAGTTGGAGTATGTTCCTTCTAAGGAGCAAGTTGCTGATATTCTCACAAAACCACTGCCCAGGGAAACTTTTGAATATCTCAGACAAAAGCTGGGAGTAGTTGATGCTTCATCCTGTTGTTGAAGTTTGTTTGTTCTACAGAAAAGTTGGTATACGCAGGTTACGGAAGGGATATGAGCGTATACACGCGGATTCATGATGGGTAAGTCGCGTGTATGCTGGACGCTTGTTGCAGAAAGAATATCCGCGTACATACGCTGTTTTATACAGGATAAAACGCGTATATGAAGTTCTGAACAGCAAAGGAAAACTCTGAAGTTCTGAACAGCAATAGGAATGTCAGAATTCTTCAGGCACAGTTTCAGGGAGTGCAACAGGCACAGGTTCAGGGGGAGCAGCTCAAAAGTCTCATAAAGCATTGTTGGCATTCAGATGTTTTGGTTGTTGGTTTCAGGAGAAGGAGCTCAGAAAGAAATTCTGGTTGCTGATCTAACAAGATGTTTATCAGATGCTGCTGGTGTCTTTCCTAAGTCTTGGTCTAGATCTGTTGTCTCTATGTCATGTATCTCTCTTGTCATATCTCTTTTATGGTGTCAAGGTCATGTAACGGCCTATGTTGGTTTCCCCACTATGCCTGGGATGAATGCTGTAATATAATTGGTTGTTTCTGATATGTCCCCTCTTGGTAGGGAGTATGGATGTATGTATTGAGTCTTTTGGTGATAGGAAGGTCCCTTATGGTGTATAAGTCTTGGTTCTTGTTGAAGAACATCTTTTTCAGATCTGGCCTACTGTCAGGGGGAGCACGAGTCAGCACAGCCAAGCAGAGGTATCAGCATGTCCTCAGGGGGAGCACAGCCCTTTGCCCTTGATGTCAAAGGGGGAGAGTGACTTGGTGTGGTGGTTGCCATCAAGTCCAAAGGGGGAGATTGTTGGCATTATGATTCAAGTGTTGTCCTTGATGGCAACTCACTCAGAGGATGGTACAGGTGCTCAGAGGTTGGTACAGGTGATGGCAACTTAATCAGAAGACAGATCTCAGTACAGCATGCCAAGGAAGCTCATACACGCCGTTTCGTTAAGCCCAAGTCGCGTGTACACGCTAGTTCGATTCATAAAAAGCGCGTGTATGTGGAAAGGTTCCTTTGGTCCATGGTGGTTAGTCCTTGGAAGTTGTGCCTATGATTTCGGACCATTGTGTCTCGACGGGCGTGTCGATCCCTAGTTTTGAAGTTGATGGTATTGTGTTACTATGGTTTTGGCTCTTGGTATTGAGCTAGGCCTAAGACTATATAAGGAGAAGAAGATCATTAGGCAATCTCATCTTTCGACAAGGCTTGAATATCTAAGAGAGAAAGAGATCTGATATGCAGGTTCTGGGTTGCTTGATCTAAGCCAAGGAGAGATCACATCGGTTGATGGAAGACTAGATCTAAGGATAGATCGGGATCTAATGGTTTGAAATGCACTATCATGATATGGTTGATTATGCGTATTTCTAGATCTGCATATTGTCGCAATGTTACGTTTTGGATCTAACTAATGTCTGGTACAGCTGCAAATTGAGAAAGTTTATTTTTAGATCTGTACGCAGGTTGGCTTCGGTAAAAGCGCGTGTATACGCGGGTTTTGCTCATTGAAGTAGCGTATATCTTTTGAAGCTTGATTTTGGGTTTACAGTGGGGTCTGACTGTTATTGCAGAGTTCTGTAGTCTGCTCTGTGTTCTGGTAACTGGTGATTGACAGGGTTCAGTGGTTCAGTGATTCAAAGTTTGGTTGTTTTATGCTTCAATGATCTGTTGTGTGGTCTTCAGATTGTAATGTTGTGCTTCAGGAATATCCAAGTCTGAAAATGTATGAAAAGTGATATCTGAAAGAAGGAAGATTGTAGGTCAGCACCTACGTACTAGTATCTTGGCTAGTACAAGAGCAAAGGGGGTTGGAGCTCCCTTCCAAGGAAGTTTGGAGAACGAGAGAAGGTTGTAGCCTTCTGCAGGTTGTAGCCTGCGTACTGGTATAAGGCTGCACCAGTACAAAAGATTGTAAACTGAAGTTTCATATTAAAGAAAGATAGAGACAACTTGCAGCAGGTGGTTTTCACCCACATTGGGTTTCCACCTTATATCTTGGTGTTCATGTGTGTGGCTTTTTATCTGTTCTGTTATACTGCACATGTTTACTGTTAATGTGGTGAATAATGTCCTGATGCACTTAATTGAAGAATAAGCTAACTAAATTGTGAGTTTTCTTCTTATACGCTGTTTTACTTCGTCACAGTAGCGTGTACACGCTGGTTCACTTAACTGAAGTAGCGTATATGTTTCTGAGCATTTAAAAAGTTTGATTAATCTGATAATACTGATTCACCCCCCCTCTCAGTATTATTTCCAACATTTAATTCAGCAATTAGTACCCGTACAAGCTTTGATGCCCCGACAAAACATTAGGTGGACTTAAAGATGGGAATAGAAATTATATCCAAGAGATTTTAGGTGCGCTAAGATTTCGGGACCCACTAACTTGCTCGACAGCCTATAGCCATCGATCTACTCCCTCATGATCAAACAGCCCATGGCCATATCACATGGAGTAGAAGCCCGAGGTATACCTGCACGATGAGGGCGGTATTCACTCTCCACCCCAGGACACGTGTTGACACTTGAGTGGCATCCCATGTAATTCATAGAAACCACTTTTGGTTTTAAGGGCGCCTAAAAAGGGTGGTATACCTAAAGCTATTTTGACTCCCGTTGACTATCTCCTGGACCCACCAACCTACTCGTTGGCCTATAGCCTTTGGTCTGCCTCTCCATGATCCCACGGGATACCTACCCAATAAGGGTGGTGTTCCTCTCCTCACAGATCAATGAGGTGGAGAGTGAGTGGCATCGTTTGTTATTCTTGAAGTCCATTTCAGGTTTTGAGGGTGCCTAGGGACCTGGAAACTACTCTGACCCACTTTGTCGCCAAGCCACTGAGACTGTATGTTTGATGCCCTCCATACTTTTGAGCCATCTATTGGGACTGATTGTTAGCATGTTCCTAGTTACCCATTCTCTAGCCCAACTTCCAATAGCACCTATGCAAAGGCAAACTATGGTGATCTCCTTTGAAACCCATAAGATCCCAAACTCTGTGTATCTTTCTAACATACTCCTATTCTTCATTGATGAAAGGTGATAGTCATTATCCCTGTCTGTTCTGGTATTGCTCCATGTCTTTGAGGGCCTGAGAAGAACAACCCTCACACATTTGGTTGTCTGGTACCTCCTCCCACCTGTTTCACATGTTATCTCGTTTGCATCTTACCCTTTCATTGGATAGCCAGTTCGCTACTCTATTGGCTTCCCCGCGAACATGCACAAAACTGAGAGCTCTTAGAATTCTTAGGTGTGATTGAATTCTATGGTAGACCTGTAGAAGCCTCTAGTGGTTTGAGATTTTATCTAGTGATGTTCCTATGCCCATTCGCTTGACTAAATTGATGACTAATTCTGAGTCAGCCTCAATAATAACATTATGTGTATTTTGCTCTATTAGAATCTCTAAGAATTGCTCCATAGCCATGAGTTCAGCCAAATTGTTGGTGGCTTTTCCCAGATGACTGTGAAAGATGACTTTTATGTTTCCCTCCTCATCTCTTATGACTCCTCCATAACCAGCGTCTCTGGGGTTACCTCTTGAGGCTCCATCTATGTTGAATTTTAGAAAACCCTGTGAAGGGGGTTTCCAGAAAGCCTTTCCCTCTAAAGTATGCTTTGTGGTATGATTTAGACTCTCAGGGATATGTATATGAAGTTCCAACCTTTCCAGAATGTGAGCCTCTATGTGGCCCACGTGCTTTCCTGTAGAACAACCCCCAAGGGTGCTGACCATCTCCTTGAGATGTTTTAGGATTAGCATTATGATGCTTCTAACTGGGCCATTTTTGTCTTTGAAGATCCTGTTGTTGCACTCTTTCCATACATTCTAGATCAAGAACCCTGGAATCATAGCCCAGGCTGTGTTTATTGTCTCATTGTCTGAGAAATCTCTTCTCCAATTTTTCAACGTAACAGTGATATTATTTTCATTCCTATCTGTTTGCTTGAAGACATCTACTACCTAGTTCCATAGGGTTGAGGTGTAAGAGCAGAAGTTAAGAAGATGATTTGTGGTTTCTTCCTACTGGCCGCATAGGTGACATCTTGAGGGGCCAGCAAAACCTCTCTTTCTAAGATTCTCCCAAGTTAGAATCTTGTATTGTTGAACCAACCACCTGAATAGTTTGATCTTCATCTAATGAGGGTTATTCCATAGGTCTTTCCATGTCTTGTCAGTGTTTGGAATGTTAAGACCTGTGGCTATTCTTTTGGCTTCTTTGAGGTCGAAAACACCCTTATTATTTCTGCCCCATCTTAATAGTTCATCTGAAGTTGAAGTCAAAATTTGTCCCTTTTCCAGAATATCTCTAGAGCTTTAGCTTGATTTTTCAGCGGGGTTAGCTCATTGTAGTCTGGTAGCTTCAAAATTCTCCATTTGCCATTGTCCCTTGACTGATCCCAATAGTCACTTACTTTCTTTAATCCTTTGTTAATGGTATCAGTTTGGATGCTTGTTAATTCCTCTCTGCTAAGGTTACCTTCTTGTTGCCAGTTTTCTTCCCAGAAATAGGGAAGATTTCCATTTTTGATCTCCCAAAAACTATGTTTTTGTACTAAAGCTTTGTTCTCCCAGGCATTGTTCCAAATATGGGAACCTTGTATGTGTCCTTTCATTCTTATGAGGTCCATTTTTGGCCATTTCATAGCATACTTTTGTTTCCAAAGTTTCGCCCAGGATTTTTGTGTTTCCTTTAGCCATCGCCACCACAGTTTTGCTCCTAGAACTTTGTTTAGGATATCTAGGTCATGTAGACCCAAACCACCATGGGGTTTGGGTTTTCAGATCTTGTCCCAAGCTACCAGAGCCCATTTCTTTTTCTCTTCCCATTTTCCCCAGAGAAAGTATCTTTGTATATTTCTGATTTGTTGAAGGACTCCTTTTGGTTCCAGAAGGGCTGATAGCATGTAGATTGGGATAGTTTGAAGTATCGCCTTCGTGAGGACGAGTCTCCCTGCTAGGTTAAAGGTTCTGCTTATCCACTTGCTGACCTTGTCTTTCAATTTATTTGTTACAGACTCCTAGATGTCCTTGTTCAATAGTTTGTTGGTGAGGGGAACTCCCAGATACTTTGAGGGTAGTGAATCTCTATGAAAGCCTAGCATTTTGGAGAGATTTCTTTGAATAGAAATATCAGTATTGAAAAAGAAGATCTTTGATTTTGTAAGGCTTACCTCAGTACCAGCTACCTGTTATAGACATTTTTGTGCCTTACAGCATGAAGCATGAAATGTCCATAATCTAAGGGATCCAAAGTCCCTAAACATGTTGTTCCTACCCCTAGAGGAACAAGGTCAGCAAACCACAACACTGAATATCAGTTCTCCACCTGAAAACACTCAAAAACAAGGCAATTCTAGATCATGTCAACTGCTCCACTGAGCATCTACGCTGAATGTCAACTGCTCCACTGTCTACCTGCGCTGAATGTCAACTGCAAAGAAGGCTACCTGCACTGGGCGAGTTGGGACATGTGGCACAGTCATTCCTCAAGGTGTCAATGCCCAGGAAGCTTCCAAAATGACACTTGGATCAAGGAATTCGACTGGTGATGAGTAAGAGGGTCTAGATCTCCAAGTGGAAGCAAGAACCTCCAAGTGGACTCAAGAACTGAAGAATAACTGAAGTGAGAGAGGACACTAGTCAGCTTCATGCCAGCCTCAAGCTGACTCATCCTTTCTCCAAAACTCCTATATATAGAGCTCTCTCATGAGGTCTAGGGGGGCTGGAATCTTGTGAATGTAAGGAAGTGCTGTTGGTTTGAGTTTAGAACTATTGGGTGATTTGCTTTGAAGGAGGTGAAGAGGAGATTTCTTTCTGCTGGGAGGTGATGCTGGATTGGGCCTTTTATGGTTGTATCACTTCCTGAACTTTACTTCTTCCATTAATAAAGCATTTGAGGTTCTTCTATATACATGTGTCTCAATGGTGTATTGTTATACTTGTGTATTTGATTTATTCTAATCCTTGAATCAATTATGAATGTATGCTTCTTGTAGTTTCCCTCTCTTGCCATTTTGCAGGATCTTGGTGTAGCTGGGCCAGTGAAAGAGCAAGGAGCTAGGAGCAAGCAACAAGGAGAGAAGATTGGATCAACCATTAGCGGAAGACATCGGTTAGTGGATCTCTTTCTCTCCTATTTTACTTTCATAAAGAAGAAATCTTAGATAGCTTTGCTTCAATTGTTGCTGAGGTACTATCACCCTTAGAGTGGGATAGGGTCATTCCGTATTGGATACTTTTCCCAACAACAAATTGGTGACTCCGCTGGGGATCGTATCTTGTTGGCTATTTGTGTTTTTTGCTATTCATTTCCTAAACACAGGGAGTACCGAATCGAACTGCATTTGGATCTTTCAAATGCAAAGTAGAGGGCAGCTACTCTAGCTCAGTTTCTGGGCATGTTTATGATTTGAAGAGCTGATCCACAAGGACTCTGAACAGCTCTTAGTGATAGATTTTCATCCTCCTAATTACCCTTTAGTGTGTACTTGATTAATAGCTTTTGATTTGGCCAAAAACTGTGAATTTTTTAGCAATCTGTAACCCGGAAACCAAGAGAAACGAGACTTTCTCTGTTCATTGCAGGCACTGTGAAGGCAGTCTGCATTTCATCGCAGGTCCCGAAGGGGCTACCTGCGCTGAATGTCAAACTGACAGTGTACTACCTGCGCTGGACCAGTTTTGCCTTGTGCTACTGGGATTCCCTGCTGTTTGTTGCCCTGTTTTCATCCTTGTTTTTGCAGCCTGTTATCAGTCAATGTACCTATCTGAAACCACCTTTCCTTGCCACTATTCCGCCTCGGTTGTATAAAGAAACTTTATTTGTTCTTTGTGTATTTCTTACATCATTTTCAGTTTCCCATAACGAAAGTGAACTAGTCTTGCTGTGGCCTCTTAGATCTAGACCTGTGATAAGTGTCGTTCTGATCTTAAGAGTTAGTTTGTTTGTTGTTCATAGCTGATTGAGATTTTGCTTTCATCATATGGTTTGAATTTATGTATTTCTAGTGTCGAAACAAGTAAATCTTAAGGTGTCTTTTGATTTTGGACAAAGCTTGTTTGCCTTCACTTGAAATTGAATTAAAAGTTATACAACAACTTTCTTTTTGTAATACATCAACATTAAGAAAGAGAAAAGAAATACCTGCATTGTGCATGTGCATTTTGACAGCTTGCATGTTGATTTAGGAAAAAGTGCATTAGTGTGTGCTCTATGATCTGTGTGAAAAGATGATGTCTTTCTTTTCCCTCAGTAGTTAAGATTTTCAAAGTTGAAAGATTGAAAAGCTTGCTTATCACCTTAGACTGCATTTAGGAAGTTGTATTATACATCTCGTGGTGATACATAAAGGCAAACTGCTAAACAAGATCAACTTAAAATAAATTGAATTTACATAACAACGCATTGAAACGTAACGCAAACACATAGAGGTCTAAGCTAGAGACGTGTTCCGGCGTCGTTAAACGTGATATCTTAGCGTTGAGTGGTTGGGTGATTCCTCCAAGGTGAAGCGATAAGTATCAATACGGACTTGTGCTCCCACGTACCGTCGCGTATATATTGGGAGACCCCTATAGGAACAAAGCCTTTATCCATAGGAAGCCGTGTCGGCCGCCCTACTGATCGCAGTGCAGTGAACATAGCATTCACGAAGATCGACCACCCGTACCGTAAAACATATTCTGTGGTTTTGCGAAAAGTTTGGCACACCCTCTGCCTAGATCTCCAGAGCAGTTTCTTTTGGCCTTTTTCAAACTCTATAACTAAAAAAGTCCATCCGAGCATTTGTCACTTCGGGCTCGTTAAAACATCGAAGGAGACTAGAGTCATCTTTAGCTTTTTCTCGACTCTTAAAAAGTGAAAAAGCAAGTTGTGTCTAAAGCGTCGTTATAAAATTTATTTTAAATAGAACATAATCACCTCCTATTCCTGCGTTGATCTGTAGGTTGAGAACATGGAACGCCTCAACCAAGGAATTCCCAATGATGGAAATCCTAGTCCTTTCTCCTCTTGGGGAGAAGTTGGTGCGCCCCACATGGCCACATTGTCGCTTCCAGGACTGACAATTGGCCTGCCAATTTGGTTATTCTCAACCAATGTAGTTCAGAACACCATGGTTCCTGAACAGTCGAGTCAACAGTTAGATCAGTCTACAGCTGCCCACCAGCCTTCTACTTCCTATAACTCTTCATCTAATCCTTCATCTTCGCAAGGTAGAGCTGGTAAAAGCCAAGCTCCCATGCAGAAGAAGGAGAAGAAGAAGAGGGAGAAGAAGAAGAAGGAGCCTAAGGCGACTGGGGGCAAGCAAAAGACATCTGACAAAAATCCACAAACAGCACAGACCGGGCCTAAATCGCCATGTGTCATATGTAGAGGAGACCACTTCCATAGAGATTGTCCCTGTATTCCCCGGATACTAAGGGACTGGTCCCCTCGTTTGCACAATTCGGAAGCATCAACCTCTGATAGCCATGTTGAATGCTTACCGTCAACCAGCGAAAGTGAAGGTTCAAGACAAAGAGGGGGAGCAAGATCCCCCTGCAGACTGTGTGAAGGCGATCACGCCATCCACCGTTGTCCCTTCTTAGATGAAGCGGAGAGAGTTTTGGAAGATCGTCCGGTTTCACCGTTGAGACTTCCTCCTGGATACAAAAAACTCGTGCCAAGTCCTTCGTTGGTTGAGAATACAGCTGGCCCGCTCAAGTGGTCAGCTGAACCGTCAGTCATTGAAAATGAACCTACTGAATCCAGACCGGACGAAAGTCCAAAGGTCGAAATGGCAGTTGACCCGGTTCTTCCTTCAGAAGTTTCATCGTCAAATGACACCGTCACTGAAGATTCATCTTCAAATGACACCCTCACCGAAGAGAATAAGGATGACACCATCCAGATTCTTTTCATCAACACAGACTCTGATGAGCATCAGGGAAATGCGCCCATTCCTTTATTGCAGGAAGGAACATCGTCAGGGTCATATCCGGCCGTGTATTCGGTCCCACCACCAAGCAACCTGGTTGTGTCCTTTGATTGGAACCAACTAGGCAGACCCCGGTTGCCAGCCAGTATACCATTCAGAATCATAGTCCAAATTTACAGAATGGTAATGGCTAGCACTATCATTGATGAAGGGGCATCTGTGAGTATCCTTTCCTCTATTGCTTGGAAAGCACTGGGTTCCCCGGCGCTTTTGCCTGAGATAAGAAATCTCTCGGGTTTCGATAAAGGAACCAGTCGACCATTAGGTATCCTCTCCAATGTGCCTGTTACATCGAAAGGGAAGACCGTTCAAATGAACGTGATGGTCGTTCAAGGACCCTTGGATTATAACCTACTCCTTGGACGAGACTATATATATTGCACGGGAGCAATAGTCTCCTCACTCTTTAGAGTAATGTGTTTTCCACACGAAGGAAGAATGGTCAAGCTCGTAGACCAACTTTCATTTCCAGGATCACGCATCGCAAATAGTCACATACCAACCCTGAATGGTCTATTCAATCAAGAAATGTCTCCAACCCCAGTCCTCCTTCCCGATGAGTGCGAGTGATTCGGAAAGATGGGACTGGAACCCAGGGGGCTTGCATCCTGGTCTGCTTCGGGCAGAGAAAACTCTGGGTATAAGGTAGAATTTCCGCGGGAGAATATGACTAGTCCGTACCCCGTCCGTGGATGGAAGGGAGTTGTTCTGGAAAAAGATTCTTTTGTCAAAGTTACGTGTTTGACAAAGGTCATTCACCCTTGTCTATTTCGGTAGACATTGCCGAGGAAGTGTTCAGTTTGAAAGATTAAAAGAACAATCTTTGGGTAACCTGAAAGAGGTAAGCCTCACCCTTTAAAACAAATGTTTTGATGGATAAGTAGGGGCAGCCTTGAAATTGTATTTTATACCCGGGGGCATGCAACCCTTTTGGAGTGCAAGCAAAGAGCGGTTATTTATCTGTTTTTTGGATTAGCCGTTTCCGAACTTGCATAAAGAAAGGATGAGAGGGAGCATAGCTTTGGTAAGGCGCAAGCTCTATAAAAAATGGGATCTTACAGGGGACATTTCTTATCTTATGACTGGTATATCGAGCAGTTTTAGCATAAAGTTCATGCTCGTTAAAAAATAAACGCAAGATCTGAGCAGTTTTGACGCGGTCTTCATGCTCCTTAAAAAATAAATAAAAGAAGTGAGCAATGTTTCCCCCAGAGTTTAAGCTCATTTTTAAATGAAAAATGAACCTGTTCCGGTAAATAACCTCTGTGATCGTAAATTTATCAGCCATAAAAGCCTTGGTCGTGTTTGCACCTGCCACCTCCACTATCATTTGGCCGATCGTTCACCTCCATATGATTGTTTACCCATTTTGAGGAACAGCTGCGAAGAGTGATTTCACCTAGCCATCCTTGTGACACTGCCATGATTGGAAAATTCCAACCTGTACCTGGAATCTGCTGCTATCCCTGTTTATCACTCGTTCCTCAAAAGACGAGTCTTCTTTGAGCCCTTTTCAACTGACTCGTAAAATATGAAAAGATTGCCGAGTTTTGGCCTTCCAGCTCGTTAAAGTGACCGGAAGAGCTATCCCTCCTCTAGATTTTAATCTTTTTGGACCTGAGGGATTATTGCACAAAAAGGTCGAGCGCTTGTTTTATTCGGCTCGTTAAAATTATCGAAAACTCATCCCTTCTATATTGTTTTATACTTTTTCGGACTTAAGGGATTAGATGATGAAAAATGAATTTTGGAGTTAACTTTATGTACCTTTTCAGACTCTCTAAAAATGAAAAGGACCAAGTTTTCCTTGTCGTTAGACTCGTTAAAATGATTAAATAGCGACAAACTTGTCTTTAGACGAGAACAAGTTTCCCTATCGCTAGGCTCGTTAAAACATAGCGATGGGCTTGCCTGAAGGGCAGGTTATAGAACAAGCATATGTTATCCTCCTCAAGCTTGACAAAAATAAAGAGGTACTGGTCAGAAATGATTGGGGAAAAATTAGGAGAACCTCAAAGCTTTAATGGTAGCAAGTCGCTCTTGAACATGACACTTTTCCTCCGTATCACATCGGGTTGGGTTGTTTCATTCACCGGTCTCATCACCATGGTCTCGCCAAACCATCCACATTTGGGGTAATGCTACCGATCCATCGCATCAGTGTCGTTATGTGTTCAAGAGATGTTGTTCAGAAAGAGTCAACCGTGTCCCATCCACTGCCATACATTATCCTTCATCCATTCATGACCGCCACCCTGAATCATATGTCACAGATTGTTTTCACCTCCATTAAAATCATTAGCTCCGTTCCATGTCACTGATGTGGGATTCATTAAGGCCCTCCTTTGACGGATCGCTTCTTGTCGACTTCAGCTCATTATCCAAGAAGTTGATCTAGGAACAACCCCCTTAGTACTTTGAAACTTGCATGCCTCAATGGCAAGTTTCTCACTTCCGCCGATAGGTATACATCAATGACCTTCGACCAGAAGATTTTGCGTGGTGTTCGACGCCAAGTCCTTTATTCACACCATGTAAATTGTACTGCAGTACCTTGAGGGTCATTATCATTATCGGTGATTCCTCTCGCGCTTGTTAACGGTTTACATCATTGACCGGTAATCAAGCGATGTCTTTCCATGTTCGACTTCAGAGCAATTCTCACATGGATCGACTTGTACTTAGAGTGAAGATCGAATGAGTTTGAAGACCCCGGATCTAGTTTCATCCATCCGGGCTGCGATATATATTCAGGAAATATAAAGACATTTGACATGTACATCATTACAACAGATGATCATCCTACTCAAAGGATGATAATTTCAGCAGAGAATTATCAGTCTACCATCAGACGATCGTCTGTTCTATGTACCAAAATGAATTTATAAAGTTGAGCATGGGAATGCCCGCCTCAGCTAGATCATGAAAGCAGAATGAAAAATAATGTATTGTATTGTATTTTATTACAGGTCACCTCTTAGCGATTGAATGAAGTTCGAATCCTCCTGATAAAGCATTTCACCCGATAAACGACCTCATACTTTAGGGGGCAACTGTTATAGACATTTTTGTGCCTTACAGCATGAAGCATGAAATGTCCATAATCTAAGGGATCCAAAGTCCCTAAACATGTTGTTCCTACCCCTAGAGGAACAAGGTTAGCAAACCACAGCACTGAATATTAGTTGTCCACCTGAAAACACTCAAAAACAAGGCAATTCTGGATCATGTCAACTGCTCCACTGAGCATCTGCGCTGAATGTCAACTGCTCCACTGTCTACCTGCGCTGAATTTCAACTGCAAAGAAGGCTACCTGCGCTGGGCGAGTTGGGACATGTGGCACAGTCATTCCTCAAGGTGTCAATGCCCAGGAAGCTTCCAAAATGACACTTGGATCAAGGAATTCGACTGGTGATGAGTAAGAGGGTCTAGATCTCCAAGTGCAAGCAATAACCTCCAAGTGGAGTCAAGAACTGAAGAATAACTGAAGTGAGAGAGGACACTAGTCAGCTTCATGCCAGCCTCAAGCTGACTCATCCTTTCTCCAAAACTCCTATATATAGAGCTCTCTCATGAGGTCTAGGGGGGCTGGAATCTTGTGAATGTAAGGAAGTGCTGTTGGTTTGAGTTTAGAACTATTGGGTGATTTGCTTTGAAGGAGGTGAAGAGGAGATTTCTTTCTGCTGGGAGGTGATGCTGGATTGGGCCTTTTATGGTTGTATCACTTCCTGAACTTTACTTCTTCCATTAATAAAGCATTTGAGGTTCTTCTATATACATGTGTCTCAATGGTGTATTGTTATACTTGTGTATTTGATTTATTCTAATCCTTGAATCAATTATGAATGTATGCTTCCTGTAGTTTCCCTCTCTTGCCATTTTGCAGGATCTTGGTGTAGCTGGGCCAGTGAAAGAGCAAGGAGCTAGGAGCAAGCAGCAAGGAGAGAAGATTGGATCAACCATTAGCGGAAGACATCGGTTAGTGGATCTCTTTCTCTCCTATTTTACTTTCATAAAGAAGAAATCTTAGATAGCTTTGCTTCAATTGTTGCTGAGGTACTATCACCCTTAGAGTGGGATAGGGTCATTCCGTATTGGATACTTTTCCCAACAACACTACCATTTCAAACTCGTACAAAATTTGCTTGAATGATTTGGCTTCATTGACTGTTGGAATGCCCTGCAGCATAGTATCGTCCATAAATTGTTGATGTGTCACAGTTTATCCGTTTTGTGTGAGTCTCAGTCCCTGTATTCTTCTTTCCTCCTTCGTAGCAATGATTGCTCTCCCCAACCCTTCCATCATGAGAATGAAGAGGAATGGGGAGAGAGGATCTCCTTGTCTAAGACCTCTCATAGGCTTGAAGGTTCTTGATGGAGAGCCATTGAGAAGAATTGAACAACTGGCAGTGGTAACAAGAGCCATGATCCACCTTATCCAATTGTGGTTAAAGCCGTATGCTTTGAGTACATCCCTTATGTAGGCCCAGCTTAGTTTCTCATAAGCTTTCACTATGTCCAGTTGTATTATTATTCCTACTTGTTTATTGGTTTTGAGGGAATGTACCACTTCATGAGCTTGAATGATGTTATTGAGAATTTGCCTCCCCTCCACCTAACTCGTTTGTTCTTCTAACAATAGAGTTGGTAGGAGGGGTTTGAGTCTGTTGGTAATGACTTTGGGAATGATTTTACACACCACATTGCATAATGCTATGGGTCTGAATTTGTCAGGAGAGGTGGCTTTTTCCCGTTTGTAGATTAAGGCAATGAAGGATTCATTAAGCACCCTCAAAACTGATTTAGAGTTTCTCAAGTCCTCCACTACCTCTAGAATGTCTTGTTTGACAATCTTCTAACATATTTTGAAGAATTCCACATTGAAACCATCTGGGCCTAGAGCTTTTCCATTTTGCATTTCCTTGATAACTTCATTGACCTCTTCCTCCATTACTAGCCCGTTGAGATTATGATTGTCTTCCCTAGAAACTAGCTTAGGAATGCATTGAGTAAATCTTTTCATGAATTGGGATCTGTCTGCTATGGTTTCCTCAGCAATGCTTTGAAAATATTTGACTAGTACATCTTCCATTTCCTCATGAGTATTTTTCTTTGTTCCTTGATAATATGTGAGTTTCGAAATCCTATTGTTAGTCTTGTGTGCCATGGTGGATTTGTGAAAGAATTTTGTGTTTCTCTCCCCTTCTTTAATCCATTGTACTATGGATTTCTATCTCCAGAAGATTTCCTCATGGAGACATTTGTTGTCCCATTCTTGTTGAAGTGAGTTTTCTAGCTCTTTTCTTTCCTCAGTGAAGCTTCAATGACGAGAATTTGGTTAATTTCCTGTAACTTCTTTCCCACTTCTCGTTTAGCTTTGAAGATATTTCCAAACTCATTTTTATTCCATTCTTTGAGTTTTCTCTTGATGTGTTTGAGTGTAAGATGTAGAAGGAACATCTTCGTGCCTTGGGAGTGTAGCTCTTATTTCCACCACTTCTCAATGTTTGTGAGGAAATCAAAGTGAGTGAGCTAGACATTCTCAAACCTGAAGGGTGTGTTTCTCGGTGTACCAATTAAGGAAGCTTCCAGTTGGATGGGCCAGTGGTCTGAGCCTCCAAAAGGGAGGATGAACACTGTCAGGCTTCGTCCAGTGAGCAGAAGTTCTTCTGAGATTATGAATCTGTCGAATCTTGAGGCTACTTGGATAGTACCCCCTCTTTTGTTATTGCATGTGAAAATTCCATTACTTGTGTCCATATCCACGAGTCTCATATTGGTGAGGAAGTTATGGAAGGAAACTGAGTCTCTACCAAGTGTTCTGGTTCCCCTTTTTCTCCGTGAGAGATTTAATCATATCGAAATCTCCCCCCAGAATCCAAGGTATTGCTGGGTGTCTTTTTCTCATTTCCTCTAGAGAGGTGAGGAGACTAATTTTATCATCCAATAGTTGAGGGCCATAGATATTGGTGATCATGTAACACTCCTTTTCCCCCACATGTTGAATAATCAAAGAAAGGTGGTGTCTGAATGCCTCTGCATCAAGAATACCAAATTTCTAAGGATTCCATAAAGTGAGAATTCCACCAGATGATTTAGTCACTTTGACTTCAGGATACTCATATTTACTTGGCCATTTGCGATTCTTTTGTCCAATATTCTCTACTGAGCATTTGGTTTCCTGTATGAACACCATGTCCAGCTTTTCTTCTTTGATTCTGTTACTTAGATTTCTTTGTTTTCTTCTACTCCCTAGACCTATAATGTTCCAAGTTGTGAGCTTCATTGAGGGGGGTTTGTAAAGGAGTAACTGGAGAGATCTTTCATATTTCCTGAGTTAATCATGAGTTTTCAACATTCTAACAATAGTTCTTTCTGTCTCTTCCTTCCTCTTTTCTTACCTAGGTTTTTAGCGGATTTTCCTAATATTAATCCCATTAGTGTAACCCCTCTGTTTTCTTGGTTACCATTGCCTCTTTTGACTCCTAGAGCTTTTTGATGTGACTTGTTGATGAATAGCTCTTGCACCCTATCAACTTCCTCCTGAGGTAGAGAGTTAAATCTTTGTTGCTTCCTTGTTCTAGAAACTTTTCTAGTTCAAGGTTCTCCCTCTCAAGGATCTCCTGTAAGTCTTGGTCCTCTGTACCACTTTCACTTAGGGTCATATCATGGTGCCTTTCTATTTCCATGGTACTTATTGGGTCTGTTTTGTGTTCATTCTGTTCCTGTATGATCTCCATGCTAGCTTCTTTTCCTTTCTCGCTTTGCTGGTCCTCTATTTTCTTTTGTATTCCTTCCTATTCTACTTCTTCTAAAATTTCAAAACTGTTTTGACTTGGTGATTTTCTTTCACTAGGTTTCTTTTGGGTCTTTTTCCCCCTCCTTTCACTTTTTCTCGCACTTTAGTAAAACCTATAGGGTCTTTTCCTTTGTTTGCTTTTTGGAGTTCCTCCCTTTTATTAAGTGGGCAGTCTTTGAATAGGTGTTCATGTTCATGACATTTGCGACATCTAAATCGTATGTGTTCATATTCAACTGCCTAGACCCATTCCTCGTCATAAACTTCAAGGATGAATTCATTTGGAAGTGCTCCTGATAAGTCCATCTCTACACATATGTGAGCAAAGGAGGTATATTTTCCTCACAGTCACCTCTGAGATCTTTATGAAATGACTTAAACTGTTATCTATAGCTTTTAAAGATTCTGGAATCCAATAATATAAAGGTAAGGAGTATAATCTAATCCATACTAGGATCGATGTGAATGTTTCTCGCTCTGGAGCAAAGTTTATCATCCAAGGTTGCATATAGAGACCAACAGCCACATAGAATTATGGTCCTCCTTAAAAAATTATGTCCTTGTCCTCCAGGTTCGTGAATAACACCTTGAAAAAACCCTTGGATCATATATGTATAGTTAACTCTCCTTTTGGTTTCCAAGTGTTTTTTATCCAAGTGTATAGTGCTTTCTCCGTCGGCAAGATGCCCATAAACATGCATATGATCACATAGGCTTTCATATGATCCCTATTGTTATGAAACCAGCTCAAGAAAAGATAGAAAAGAAAGATCAACGCCTTAGAATTCAGCCTCTTCGAGGGGGCAACCTCCTTTACATTACATAAATGAACAATTCTTTGATGATACAAATGACAAAACCTCCTTTCTATATATAGGAGTCTAAGGAGTCACAATATAATCCAGCCGACCTAACAATATAGGGACCCAACATGCCCCTCTCCTTCAAAAAAGTGTTGTCCTCAACACTTGAGCAGTTCTGGATACTTCTGCATAAAATTCTCATCCTCCCATGTGGAATCTTCAGCGGATAAGTTCTTCCACTTGATAAGATACTCTGAAATTGATCGATTTTGTAGCTGTCGAGTTCTTGTTTCTGTGACTGCTTCCGGTTCCAATATAATTTTTCCTTCCTCGTCAAGTTCTGGCAATATTTTTTGAACTGGGAGCTTGTTGCCTATAACCTTCTTTAAACATGAAACATGGAAAACTGGGTGCAATCGAGAAGCTGCAGGAAGCTCCAATTTGTATGCCATAGTACCAATCTTTTCCAACACCTTGTATGGACCATAATACTTTGGTGATAATTTATTATCCTTCTTAGCTTGCTTTAGGGACATTTGCTTATATGGTTGTAGCCGTAGGAATACCCAATCACCTACATCAAAACTTCTTTCACTGCGATGTTGATATGCCTGTTGTTTCATTCTATTTTGTGCCAACACGAGGTTATCCTTTAAGAGTTGGAGGACTTGTTGTTGATGTTCGATGTGATGTTCCACTGCATGAACCTTAGAATTTTCTCTTAAATATGATGTGATTGATGGTGGTTGGTACCCATAAAGTGCCATAAATGGGGTCATTTTTGTTGCTGTATGGAAGGAAGTGTTATACCACCATTCAGCCAGAGGCAACCATTTGACCCATTGTGTCTGTTTATCAGATACAAAGCAACGAAGATATCCTTCCAAACATTTGTTTACTATCTCAGTTTGCCCATCAGATTGAGGATGATAAGATGAGCTATGAGCTAACTGAGTACCAAGACAAGAAAATAATTCTGTCCAAAAATTTCCAGTGAAAATGGGATCTCTGTCACTTACAATAATCTTTGGGTTTCCATGTAGCTTTTGAACTGTTTCCATAAATGCAATAGAAACTGTACTGGCTTTAAATGGATGTGATAATGCACAAAAGTGTGCATACTTGGTAAGTCTGTCAACTACCACCATGATGACACTCTTTCCCTCAGACTTGGGTAAACCTGTGATAAAATCCATTGAAACCTCCTCCCAACGTTGGCTTGGAATGGATAAAGGTTGTAATAGACCCGGTGTCTTAATTGTTTCAACTTTATTTTGTTGGAAAACCAAACATTCCGCCACAAACTTTTGAATATCTGATTTAAGGCCATCCCAAAAAAATTCCTTCTTAACCCTGTGGTAAGTTTTTAAAAATCCTGAGTGCCCTCCTAAGGGAGAAGTGTGCAATTCCATAAGAATCTTTTGTTTTAGCTGGGAATTCTTACAGAGGTATAAGCGATCTTTGTACCATAACGAATCATTTTGCCAGCTAAATGTATCAGAAGTACTGGAATCTTGTTGTAGATTTCGAATAAGTGCCCACACTTCTTCGTCATTCTTCCATTCCTCCTTTGCTTCGTTTATCCAATCTGGTTGGATAATAGAAATGGCACACAACAATGCTTCCATATCCTCATCCTTTCTTGAGAGTGCATCTGCCACCACATTTTGCTTCCCTTTTTTGTAGATGATTTCAAAGTCATAACCCAACATCTTTGTGACCCACTTTTGTTGCTCTTCAGAGGATAATCTTTGTTCTAAAAAGTATTTAAGGCTATCATGATCCGTTTTTACCTTGAAGTGTCTTCCCATTAGGTAGGGTCGCCATTTCTTAAGTGCATGGAGTATTGCCAACATTTCCTTCTCATAAATAGCTTTGCTTAAAAACTTTCCCTTGATTGGACGACTTTCAAAAGCAATGGGTCTTTCATCTTGCATTAGAACAGCACCAATTCCATTTCCTGAAGCATCACATTCCACAATAAAGGTTTTTGTGAAGTCCGGTGTAGCTAAGACCGGTGCTTGGCACATTGCCTCTTTAAGATGTTTAAAGGCCTTTGTTGCTTCCAGAGTCCATGAAAATGAATCTTTCTTCAATAATGTTGTTAGAGGTGCTGCTATTCTCCCATAATTCTTAATGAACTTGCGATAATACCCCGTCAACCCAAGAAATCCTCGCAGATGCTTTATGGATGTGGGGATTTTCCATTCCTTAATGGCTTTAATTTTGCTAGGGTCTACCTTAACTCCTTCATGAGATACAATATGACCCAAATATTCCACCTCCTGGACTCCAAAGAAACATTTGGATCTTTTTGCATATAATTGTTTCTCCTCCAATAGTTGTAGCACCTTGTCAACATGTTCAACATGATCCTTCCAAGACTTGTTGTAGATTAGTATATCATCAAAAAATACTAACACAAATTTTCTAAGGAATGGTTTGAAAATTGAATTCATCAAACCTTGAAATGTTGAAGGTGCATTGGTAAGGCCAAAAGGCATGACCAAAAATTCATAATGACCCTCATGAGTTCTAAATGCCGTTTTCAGAATGTCTTCAATCTTCATTCTGATTTGATGATATCCCGAACGAAGATCCAACTTGGTGAAGTAAATTGATCCATGCAATTCATCCAGTAATTCATCAATGACAGGAATGGGGAACTTATCTTTAATAGTGAGCTTGTTGAGCTCCCTATAATCTGGACACATGCGCCATGATCCATCCTTCTTGTGCACCAATACTACTGGAGCTGAGAAAGAACTTTGACTCGGTTGAATTATACCAGCCTCTAGCATTTCTGCAACCATACGTTCAATTTCACTTTTTTGGACATATGGATATCTGTACGGCCTGATGTTTGGAGGAACACTTCCTGGAATCAGATGAATAGCATGATCATGATCACGCATAGGTGGGAGACCTTTGGGAGTCTCAAATACCTTGGAATGATTGTCCAGGACTTTTTGGAGATCTGGAGAAATAGATGATTCCAATGTGGAAACATCTAGCGAACATAATTGTGCAATTACACCTCTTTGCTCCTTTTTTAGAAGCTTTGTCATGCCATTAGAGCTGATTATCTTTCCTGGTTTCCCTGCAATACCCCTTAATTCAACTTCCTTTCCTTCCACAGAAAATTTCATGAAAAGTTCTTGAAAATTAAAAGCTATTGTACCCAAGGATTGTAGCCATTGGACTCCTAGTACAACATCAGCACCTCCCATTGGAATGGAAAGCATTGGGCTAGTCAATACATATTCTCCCATGGATAGCTTGATATTATCGCACTTTCCAGAACAATTTATAGTTTCCTCCATTTGCAATCATCACTTGACACTTTGGTGCTGGATATAGGAAGCAATTCAATTCTTTTGCTAACCTACAATGAATAAAATTGTGGGTGCTTCCTGAATCAATCAACACTATTACCTTTTTCTTCTTGATTTGTCCTTCTATCTTGATGGTTTGAGGAGTGGTAATTCCCGCCAATGCATTACAAGATATGGTCGGATTTATTTGTTCTTCATCTAGGCTTTGTTCCTGGAATATATCCTCTTCTTTTGACCTTTCTTGCTCCTTTTCTTCTTCCTCTTCACAATCTATGTAGAATAATTTCTTCTCAGCACACTTATGACCTTTTGTGTATTTGCTATCACAATTGTAACAAAGCCCTTTTGCTCTTTTTTCTTCCAATTGTTGTGGTGTCAACCTTGTAGGTTGTGGAAGACTATGGGCAACAACACTTCCGTCTTTATAGTTGTGAATGGTATGCTTCCTAGTTGCCATAATTTTGCTTTCCATTTTTCTTGCTAACCTGAATGCCTTCTCTAATGAATCAGGTTCCCAAAGGCGCACATCATGTTGGATATTATCCTTTAAAGACCCTATGAACACATCAATCCTATGCTCCTCTGGAATATCTTTTACCCTTATGTTCAATTTTTGGAACTCCTCAATGTGCTCCATTATTGAACCCTTTTGTTTGAGACTTATCAATTGGCTAAAAAAAGTGTTGCCTTTTGTATCCTCATAATGTGCTATCAATTCTTCCGTAAAAATTGCCCAAGTGATAAATTGTTTACGAGAACAAAGCCATTGATACCATACAAATTGATTTGGTTCCAAATATAAAGTTGCCATACGTACCTTTTGTGTGTTTTGCACATTATTGAGATCGAAGAATTGCTCCATCTGTAATATCCATGTGGCGGGATCCTTGCCATCAAACTTCCTCATATCGATTTTTGGAACATGGTGAGTCTTTGATCCAACATTAGAGTCTATGGAATCATGATTAACATTTCTTTTGTTCTCATCATGAGTTTCCTTTAGTACTCTTTCACCCTTAGTGACCATTTCTTGTAGCAACTTATTCATATTTATCTTCAATTCTTCCATCTTATCATCCATGCCATCAATTTTAGCGTCCATGCCATTCACCTTAGCTTCCATGCCATCCATCTTAGCTTCTACGCCTTTCTTTAAACAGTCCATCTTAGCTTCTACACCTTTCTTTAAACCATCAATCTTAGCTTCTACATCTTTATTTAAACCATCCATCTTAGATTCTGTTCCTTTTTGTGCAAGGGACAGTTGTTGCACTTGGTCTTGTAATTTTGATATATCATGTTGCATTTCTTCCTCTTCTTCATGAGTCATGCTAGAGCTTTCAGGTTCCTTACTAGGTGTTTGCATTTTCTTTCCTCGGGGCATCAGTTACCGATAATAATGCTCTACTATGCCCTTTGAATTCCTTCAAAATAAATTTTCAAACCAAGCTTAAGCAAAAATTTAAAAAAATCTACACACCTTTTTTCACTTTGTAGGAGCTTGATATTGCCTCTAATGTATCTCTGTACTTTCCAATCATATAGTTCTGAGATTGTGACCTGTAGTAGCTCTCTGTGTCCTCTTTCCAATGCCACCAGTCTGATCCAAATTGGATTCTCCAAGAAAGAGTTATGCACAACCTCCCAAGATGACCTGATTATAGACCTTTCCAGAAGAGTGAACTTGTATGACGTGCCACGTGTACAATTTTCGACTTTTGGTTCTGAAAAAGATACACAAGAAACTAAAGTCTGTCCTTTTTCTGTACCTTCTTACGAAATTTCAATCTGATCCCCAGAGAGAAAGTTATGACGATTTTCCCTAGGTCACCTGTTTTGAATGTAATTCAGGAGTCTGTAAAAAGACCAACTTCCTCAGAGCATATCTCCGCAAATATCGGCGAAACGATCTGAAATTCAGACCCAAGGTTCAGCGCGATTTCTTCTCAAATGGGTTTTTTTTGCGACTTCTAAAACGTCACAAAAAAAACGTTATGGCGAAAATGCCACGATGACCTGTTTGGAGCAGTGAAACCCTAGAATCCAAAGCTCTGATACCAAATGTTATGAAACCAGCTTAAGAAAAGATAGAAAAGAAAGATCAACGCCTTATAATTCAGCCTCTTCGAGGGGGCAACCTCCTTTACATTACATAAATGAACAATTCTTTGATGATACAAATGACAAAACCTCCTTTCTATATATAGGAGTCTAAGGAGTCACAATATAATCCAGCTGACCTAACAATAATAATATAAAGCCACAAAAATAACAATAGAGGGATTATATGGGGCACAGAAATAACAATATGGGGGTAATAGGGGCACAACAATATAAATAAGGGTATAACTACAATAGTAATGGGGTAATCACTAGTATTATAGGGACCCAACACCTGTGCTCTAGCAGAGCTGGATCATTTAGGATTACCTCCGGTTTAATGTTAGACTTTGGTTTGCAGGGCCCCACCTTACCTCTATTCTCAGATCCCTAACCATTTTCTTCTACTTTCGCCTCCTGTCGGACCTCCTTGTGGGTCCCTTCCTTTTCATGGGGTTTGTTGCCTTCCGCCTTCTGGGTGTCAAAAATTTTTGTCTTGTTCTCCGACGAGTTTTGCGGCTTGTATCTATTCTCTACTCTGCCTCTGTTTGAAGCCATGTTACTGTAGGAGGGAGTGAAGCTCCCTCCTTCTTTCCCATCCATGGTTACTAGCTTGTTTCTGTCACCTCCTATGTCGAAGCATAGTTTTTTCCACTCTGTTCCTCTAATTCTACATATTAAACAACTTAAACTCCACAAATATGTATATCAAGAACTTCACAAATTGTTATCATGCTAAGAAGAATCACTTTAATTCTAATTGCCCTAGATTCTTCAAGATCCCCCTCATCCAATGGATAACAAGAATCCTCATTTCATCCTCCTCTTGTAGAAAGCGAAACCTGAACCATCCATTTAGCGTCACACTCACCTTTGGCCTGTAAGTGAGGATCGAAGACAGGCTCTTCTCTATCATTTCTTTCATTTAAGGGCTAGTCATTTTAGAAAATTCCCATTAGTAAGCCAGAACCCTATATTCAAGCCTTGAAGCATTGTCCCAATAGGCTTCCACCCCATGAATGATACCTTGAACATCCTTCGCAGCACAATTTTATTTTGTTTGCCTGGTTTTAAAGTTCTTTTTTTATGGTTACTTGCCGAGGAGATTCGATGGATCCATGGTAGTGGACGACCCTCCCACTCCATATTGAGGCAATGGCTTACACTTGTGGTGACCCTTCCTAACCACATTTTCATTCTTTGTATAGTGTCTATCATTTCTACAACATCAAATATATGATCAAGTCAGGTGGAGTTTCCAACCATGTTAGTTACTTACATGGGGCCTCCTCTATGTTGAACAAAGAATTTCATCAATTATCTATAATTCCATTGGATAGCACCACCCCAATAACTTTTAATTTATATGAACCTTCCAAATGGGATTTTATCCCAATGAAATCACTCCAAGAAGATTTGGTAAGCCGAATTAAAGAGAAGGATGATCACAAAGGGACAAAACCACATTTAATGACTATTTAACTCTAACACCTCCAATAGGAGAAAATTAATATCGGGATTGGTGAGCTCTAACCAATCAACAACTTTTGTGACATATCAAGGAGTTTATTAGGTGAAAATTACTAAATCCAAAGCATAATGACAACATTCAAAATTTATGTTGTCTAGAGAGGCCATAATTTTTCGTCTAAATATGTCCATTTGTTTTTTCAAAAAACCCTACTATAGGAGTTTTTTAATTGTTTTTTGATGGTGGAGATTGATTGAACACCATTAAAAACCCCTTGGGAAACCAAAATCCTGAAGCTTCACAACTGTAACCCATATTTCCCAAAATCTCTACCACATTTCACCAAAATTTTCCTGGAATTTGCATTATTTTCGGAGATAAATTGTGACCTCATTATACTATACACTCAAAATTACCTTCCTTTAATCATCTCAATCAGTTCCTTCTACAAAATATTCTGTTAGATATGCTTCTTTACTCTACCACAAAGTCCATTAATGGAAATTGAAAAAAATTCAAAAAAAATCCATATCTTCTTACCAATTGTAATAATTGATGTAGATAGTTACTAGAGAGCTTCTCCTCCAAAAATTGTCACTCAGGTAATGGGTAATTCATTTTGAAAACATAGAGAGTGAAAGTAAAATGTTCCTAGATCAAACAACCTGATATAGTTCATCCCAATACACTCGTCACCTTTTATTTGAAACAAGAAAACGCCCATCATGCAATACCATGATACCAACCTGAGTGTTAGACTTTTCAAAGAGGTAACATGTCATACTATGTGTATATCATGACCAGTCTACAACATGAAAGACAAAACCTCTATATGGTGACATATTGAAAGAAAACATACACATCATACTATTTATGTATATCAATAGTTTATCTTAGATTATTTTTTGCAACTTGCCTTGGACACCAATAATTAGCATCCCTACACCATTGGTTCCTTACATTTGCAAGCCATGTGAGCACAAGAATTCCCAAGAGCCTCAAAATATACACTTGATCCATCATATTTAATGAATCCATGCTCTGATCCCTTCAATGACTATCTCAATTCCTATGAGGATAAATAATACTTGATAACTCCCCACTACTATGCTGATAGGTGCAACAATATCTGCATATCAGCACAGATCCAACTCTTACATACAAAGGCACTCTCTGTAACAACTACAATGTTGGAAAGGAAAAGGAGTAAATGCAAAAAAATGGCACACACAAAACAATATGAGTTTTTACTCTTGTATTGATCACACAAAACTTGATGATTACAGTGAAACTGTGATGGAGTATTTATCCTTTTTCAACTAGAGACTAACTCAAAATAACTTCAACATACAAAGACACAGTCAATTTGACTTTACCAAATATAACACTAAACTCAAACTATCTCACAGTTGGGTCATTTAATTCACACTCTAAATTTATAATTCTATACATCTAGGAGTAATTAGTTGTCTTTAAGACTCCCCCTTAATTATGACTACTAAACTAAGACATGACTCATTACAAGCGGAACATTCATGTTCGTATAAGTCTTAGATAGGATTACAACGTGTAGGTTTCCTCTATGAAACTCAAATACATATTTTTCTAATGGCTTAGTTAATATATAAACCAACTAGTCACTTGATTTACAAGGTTTCAAATAAACTTCTCCATTGATCATAAGTTCTCTAACAAAATGATATCTTGTATCAATATGTTTGATCCTTTGATGAAACACACTATGCTTGGATAGTGCATTGGCTAAGGTGTTGTCAGAATATATTTTTGTTGATCCTTCTTACTTCTTCTCAACTCAATACAAAACTATTTGTAACCATACTTCTTGAGATGTTGTTGATGTGAGTGCTACATATTCTGCTCCTGAATATGAAAGTGTCACAGTGGTATGCTTCTTTGATGCCTATGATATGACACCAGAACCAAGAATAAAATCATAACCATAAGTGCTTTTCCTATCATCCAAAGTTCATACAAAATCATAGTCACTATGTCCAACCAAATCCTTCTTTTCTGTGTTTGCATAAAATAATCCACAATCTACAGTTCATGCTATGTATCTAAGAATCCTCTTTCTATCTTTCAAATGTGGTATTTTGGAGACTCCATAAACCTTGAAATAAACCTAAATCCTTTCATAATATTTGTTCTTGTATCTATGAGATACATAACACTCCCAACCAATCTATTGAATAGATTTGCATTAACATTCGATCCTTGATCATCCTTCCTTAACTTGGTACCTGTCGCTACTGTTGTAGGAGCAGGTTTGCAATTTTCCATCCTAAATCATTTCAGCAATTCTTTAGCATATTTAATTTGAGAAACAAAAATGTATTTCTCTGGTTTGTCAACTTCTATGCCAATAAAATGTTCCATAAGACCAAGATCTATCATTTCAAATTATTTCTTCGTTGTTACTTTAGACTCATATATTTCAGGATCCCTAGTATAAATCATGTCAACCACATACAAATAGACAAACAAAATTTGACCATGCTTATTTACCTTTGCGTACTAGCTTGTTTGAATGTTGTTTCTACAAAATCCATTCTTGATCATGTAATTGTCAATTTTTTTATACCGGTCTCTAGGTTCTTACTTAAGTCCATAAGATGATTTATTGAACCTGTAAACTTTATCTTCTTAACCTTCAACTTCATAACCTGTAGGTCATTGCACATAGATTTCTTATTTTATAATTCCATTCAAAAAAGTTGATTTCCCATCCATATAATACACCATCTACTTATTCTGAGTTGTTGTTGCTAAGACTATAGTTATATTATTCGATCTTGCTATCGAAGATAATTTTTCTCGAAAATCTATCCCTGGTTGCTGCAAGAACCCTTTTTCTACAAGCCTTTCATTAAATTTGTCAATTCGTCCTTTTCCATTCAACTTTGTCTTGCATAGCCATTTTGAAAGAATGATATTTTTATCTCTTAGTAAACGAGCCACATCTCGAGTATCATTCCTCTTAATAGATTCTATTTGTTCACCTGTTGCTTGCACCCAATTCTCATCTTCGAGTCTTTCTTCAAACAATGAAGGTTGGAATGACAACAATGCAAAATTTGAACTAACATCCAAATCATCATAATTATCTTGCATAATTCTCATTTTTCTCTTACCATTTCTCAATTCATCGCTTTAATGATTGTTGGGAGTATTCTAATCTGTTGATCTTCTTAACGATCCATGATGTTCAGAAAATCTTGGACTCCTTGGTAGCATGAATTTGTTTGGTGTCCTCCCTTGTGACTCTTGCTGCTCTTTTTTTGCTACATCCTTTTCTTCCATGAGTGGTACTCTTACATCAATCATCTTTTCTAAACTCCCATTCCATCAATATTATTCTTTGAACATGACATCTTCATTGATTATAGTCTTCTTGGTGACAACATTGTAGAATTTATAAGCTTTTGATTGCTTACTATAACTAGTAAATATGCATTTTTCACTTTTATCATCTGGTTTCCCTCTTAGCTCCTTAGGTACACGTTGATATGCTACACATCCAAACACTCTAAAATGAGGCACACTACAAGACATGCCCGAGAATGCTTCTTCTAGCACTTTTTCCATCACACTCTTTGTAGAAGATTTGTTTATCACAAAAATAACACAAGAAACTAATTTTTCCTAATATTCATTTGATGATTTTCTTCCTGTAACATCCCCTTATTGATTTTATATGCATTAGGGGAATTTTGAGGTCTAAAATGGGCCCCCTAAGAAAAATGTACAACCAAGCTAAACTTTATAAGAATCAATAGGATAGAATATGATGATGTTAACCATGGGGGATAATTCACCATTTTTGGAGTAAAAAAGTAAAAAGATTAAAAACTAATAAAATAATAAAACTACTTTTTCAACTCGCTGTTTCAACTTACCTCCCTAGGTTTTTACTCAAATTTCGAGTGGGAGTACTCGTTGGATGAAAAATTTAATTCCTCATTTAAGGAATACCCATGTTGCATACTTTCGATGGACCCTACTACACAAAAAATGAGAAATAAATTAAAAACATGATTGCAATCCATTGAAAGTATGCAACATGTGCGCTCCTTAGATGATAAATCTAGTTCTGCATCCAAAGAGTGACTCTGCTTGAAATCTGAGTAAACCCATAGGGAGATAAGTTGAAAATATAAGTTGAAAAATTAGTTTTTTCTTTTTTCCCTCTAAAATTTAATGATGTAACCTAATATTATTTTATTATTTCCACTATTATTATATAATTTCCTTACGAGACCCATTTTAGACCTCAAAATTCCCCTAATGTAAATAAAATAAGACCAAGCTCATGGGACACATATTCAGAGCTGAAAGTTGAGAAAAATATAGTGATGAGTATCACTTGTGATTAGTTTATGGCTATGGAAATTAGTAAAGTAATTGGAAAAGGGAAAGTGGCAATAATTAGTTTTATTTATGAAATAAATTAAAAGAGGAGAAAAGGAAGATGAAGTGTCACAAATTTGCATGAGAAGAAAACTGTAGGAAAAATGAAGGAAAATGAAGAAAATAGAGGGCTCAATGATAAAAAGGCTTTAGAGGATGAGTTCACAGCTTTTGATAGTTCAATTTTGGGTCTCTCTTTTATTCTCTAATTCTCTCATACTTTTCCACACTTAGGGAAATCTTGGAGCAATCTCAGAGCATGTTTGGAGCACTCTAGTATTCATTTGGATTGGAGAAAGAGGGAAAAGAAAAATAGTAAAGCGTAAGGGAACAGTTGGATCAACAATTACAACTAGATTTATTTGCATGTAACAAGTTGCATGTGTGATTTCCTTTCTTATTTTGGGATGTATGGTATATGAATGTAATTTTTTGCTTATGGGATGTCATTGGCATGGAGATTTTACAAGAGAGACAATTTTGAAACTGGTGCTCTGATACGATACGTTACATACCACACTCCTCATCATTTTTTTTAAATAAAATGTTGGATGACACATACACTATATACATAAGCCTCTCCTAAACGTTAATACCATGATATGTGATTTGATCTTCTACTTTAACATATATTAAAAATACTTACTCATTCCTTTGAGTATGACATAAGGACTTAACTTAAATTAATTTGTATATTTGAGTTTATTTAGGACCTATGACACTCTTAAGAGGTTTAAATTTTATATACACCTTTCCATTCCCTAGTCACTAATAATTGAAATCGGCACTAACTGAATCCTAGGTTTTGTGGTGCTAAGGTGCACATTATTCTCATTATGTGAGGGTGGATACAAATTTACTATGCCACTGGAAATAAAGCTAAGGTTGTTATAACAATTTTTATCTCGCCAAGTTATAATTAATTACATGAATTGATGGGTGCAAGATGGTTTTTGAAGGAATAGTAGCTTAATACCTTAACTCACGGCTCACATGGTAGATCTCCCTTTGCTGAGATGAGATGTGGAAACGTCTCACAAGAAGTCACTCCTACTATAATGTGATCACCATGTGCCTTTCCATATGGACTTCATTTGATGATAGATGTGAGCGTTTCCCATCCAACAGCTGAACCCTCCTTTGGGATTGCTCCCAAAACCCTAACTGGATTGTTGGCATACTCTACCCACTACAAGAAAAAAGGGCATTGGTGAGGGTCATGTGTGTGATGGACCATTAAGGTTCGTCACCAATGTCGCATATGGTGATGATCCTTAAAAAGTGTTTTATTAAGTGCATATAGTGATGGTCCTTTAAGGTTTTTCAACAAATCCATTTTCAATGACACTTTTGGTGAGGGTCGCTAAAGTCTCCTCACTAATTCTCTCTTTGGTGACACTTTTAGTGAGGGTCATTAAAGGCTTATCATTAATTCTCTCTTTCATGACACTTATAGTGATGATATTTTGTTGAACCTCACCAATACTCTTTTTGGTTACTTTTTTTGACGATCAAAAAAAGTTCGCCATCATTGATCATTCCAAAGAGTTTTTGATGACGCTATGTACTTGTTACTGTATTTTTTGTCAAAATATAACAATTTAAGACCATTGTTGTTGAGTCCTTTTCATCATGTGTGCAAGGCCATAATGTTTAGATTCAGTAAATTTTTTAAGAATTAATTAGTGTGTATCATTTCACTCAAGTCATAAGGATATAGTTTTCCTATAAGTCAATGCATGATTCATCCCTATTAGGTTTATTAACTAGAAAATTCTCCTTAGATAAAGCTCCACTAGTGTATGTAGGAACTATATTATTTAACACATAATCAAGATCTATCAATTATATTAATGAGAGACACCTAACACTCCTCAATTCTCATGGAACACCTTAACATGCTTTGGAACACACTAATATTCCTTGACACCTTGCATGTCTTGGAACACCTTTGTACCTAGAACATCTTTCCATGAGTAGTACACCCAAGCACATGTTGGCATGCCCTAGCATAACATAGTACTCCCCTAGAATGTGTTGGTATGCCTTGTAGTCCCTAGCATGCCCTGGAAAACTTTGGCATAATATTTCATTGACATACATTAGCACTTGGAAAACATTAAAACATGGAATGTATTAGAACATATTATTAGTGTGCGTATCATGCCACTTTTGAAAAATATAGAGTCCCAAATTATTAAACCTCTTATGTTTTCATTTGTTTGAATTTTATCTTGGTTATTCCTTTTTTTTCCTCGAAACTCCTTGACGCATATTGACATACTCTCGTACCCTACACATCCTAGCATGTCTTAGCACCTGGCATTTGTTGGCATGGATTGGAACTATTTGGAACATGTTAGCATACCCCGAAACTACCTAGCACACTCTAGGACTTCTTGACATGCCTTAATATTCGCTTCCATGCCTTACCCGTGCTTAGCATACCTTGTCACTCCCTCCTTGGCGTGACAACTAGAACTCATTGGCACTCCCTACCACACCATCATTTTCATTCATTTCCATGCATTTTGACCTAGTGCTCCCTTGTGTTGTCCTAGTACTCCCTAACACTCCTCGGCATGCATTGGCACTTTCTAGCACACCTTAGCACTCTTTGACATGCTATGTCACTTCATAGCATGCATCACACTCCCTAACACACATTAGCACTTGGCACATGTTGGCACTTCAAAAGTCTTAGCATGTTTAACATGCGTTGAGATGACTTGGTATGTTTTTGCATGGTTTAATATTAAATTTATTTGAGATCAATTATTGGAAAGTAGATGAGAAGCAATGAAGAAATATTTAGCACTTAAAATGCACTAACACTTGGCACCTATTGGCACCTAGTGTTTGTGTTCCTAGCATGCCCCTCATGGAAAAGGTAAATTGATGACTTAGTAACCCTATTATGTGTTCATTTCCTTATAGTTTAACTTATTTCTCCTTTTTCTAGCCTTGAATGTTCTTGGCATGCATTGTCACACCCTTGCACATCTTGGCAGGCCTTAGCACTTGGCACATCTTAGCTTGTTTGACATGCCTTCGTACTATCTGGCACATGTTAGCATGCCCTAGCATTCCCTAACACACCTTGGCAGTCATGCCCTCACAACTAGTATTACATTTTTCCACGACTTGGGAACCTTACATTCCCCAGAACACCTTGGCACTCCCTAGTTGTCATGCCCTCATAGATAGACTTGTCTTTTTCCACTTGGGAACCCAACCAATTCATTAGCAAAATGATATTGTACCCAACCCAAAGTATCCTTTTCTCTGAAATTTCTTTTTCCATGCATTATCACAACATAGGCTTGCCTCTTCCAATTCATATTCTCAACTTCTCCTAAAACACTTCATCCTTGTGACCCCTGGTATTCACTGACACTCCTTGACACACACTCTTATTCGTTCGTTTCTAAGAATTTTGACCTAGCTCTCCATTGTGTTCCCCTAACAGTCCTTGACACTCCTCAACATCCATTAACACTATCTGCCATGTGTTATCATTCCTTTTCATTCATTGGAATGCCCTAACACTCCTTATCTATTATTCCCTCACAACTACATTACTTTTTTAAGAATTGGGAACCCAACCAAGTCCTACCTCAACTACAACAACTTAACCAAGTTATATTTACTATAACTAGACTATGCCTTTTTCACTTAAGAACTACCTATAACACATCTTAGGCTACTCATGTCCAATGTCAACTCATCCCACTTAACAAGTTACCAAGTTAAGGCTCACATCTAACCATGGCCATAAAACAACTAAGAAACAAAGTTTAAATATTGACATGCCATAACGCTTGGCACATCTAACAATCCCTTAGCCCTTTGTGGTACATGTTAGCATCCCCTAGATTTCTTGTCATGATTTTCACTCCGTAGCATGCCCTAGGATTCCCTAAAATGCCCTGGAACTCTACCATGCCTTAGCACTGCCTAACATATAACTTTGTCACTCCCTCCTTAGAACACTTGGAACTCATTGACACTCCCTATCAGACAGTTTTATCTCTTCACTTCCATTCATATTGAACCATTTCTCCCTTTTGTTTCTATGACACTCCCTAACATTCGTTGGTACGCATTGGCACACCCTGGCACTTGGAACATCTTGGCATGTTGCCCTAGTACTCTAGCATTCCTTGGCACTACCTAACATATATTGTCACTCCCTCCTTACCACACCTACAACTCACTAACACTCCTTGTCACACACTCTTATTCATTCATTTTCATGTGTTCGAAACTAATGATCCATTTTGTTTCCTTGGCACTCCATAACACTCCCTGGCATGAATTGGCACACCCTAGCACCTGGCACATCTTGGCATGTTAACATGGCCTCTAGTGTGCCTTAGCATGTATACCATACCTTATTACTCCCTCAAAACACATGTATCTCACTGACACTTCCTATCACAAACTCTTATTTGTTCATTTGCATGCATTAACATGACCTAGTGATCCCTTGTGTTTCCATGACACTCCTTAACAGTTCCTATCACATTTTGACACACCCTGGCACTTGGCACATATTTTCTACATGTCACCCTAACAATCTAGCATGACTTAGCACAACCTAGCACACCATGTCACTCTCTCCTTAGCACACTTGGAACTCATTGACACTCCTTGTCACACACTCTTATTCATTCATGTTAATGCATTTTGACCTAGTTCTACATTATGTTTTCTCAGCACTTCCTAACACTCCTTAACAAGCATTGGCACACCTTGGCACTTGGGACATCTTGGTATTCTTCCCTAGAACTCTAGCACGACTTGGAACTACATAACATAACTTGTCACTACCTCCTTAGCACACTTGGAACTCATTGACACTTCATTTCAATGCATTTGAAACTAGTTTTACCTTGTGGTTCCTTGACACTTAGCCCTAACATTCCCTAGCATGCATTCATGCCACACCCTAGCACCTAGCACATGCACATCTTGGTATTCCTTAGCAATTGGCTTGTCTTAGCATGCCTAATATGCCTTCGAATTGTCTAACATGTGTTAGTACTTCCTCGCATTCACTGGCACACCTTAGCACTCCCTAATTGTCATGCCCTCATAGATAGCTTTATTATTTTTGCGACTTGGGAACCCAACCAAGTCATTGGCAAAATAGCGTTGTGCCCAACCCAAAGTCTCCCTTTATCTAAAACTTGTTTGACCAGCCCTTTATAATTGTAACCATAAGTTTTCCTCCTACAATTCCTACTTTGACCTTCTACTAGCACACTTTTTCCTTGAGATACTTGGAATTCATTGACACTACTTGGCACACACACTTATTTGTTCATTTCCATGTATTTTGACCTAGTTCGCCCTTGTGATGCCTTAACACTCCCTAACATTCCTCAATATGCATTGGCAATGTTCTACATGTGTTAGCATGCCTTTTCATTCCTTGGCACACCCTAGCACTCCTTAGCTATAATGACCTCACAACTACCCTTACTTTCTTTGGGACTTAGGAAGCCAACGAAGTCTTGCCTCGACAACAACCACTTGACCAAGTTACAGTTACTAAAACTATATTATGCCTTATTCATGTTAGAACTAACTATAACTCATCTTAGGCTACTCATGTATGATTTCAACTTATCCAACTTAACAAGTTCCAAGTTACCATGGAAAGGCTCACATCCAACCGTGGCCATAAAAAAACTGAGAAACATAGTTTACATCTAGACATGCCATAGAACCTAGCACATCTAACAATCTATTGGCACTATGTGGCACGTGTTATCATCCTCTACGTTCATTGGTATGCTTTGGCACTCCCTAGCACTCCTTAGCACTCCCTGACATGCCTTGGAAATCTAGCTTGCCTTGGCACTTCCTAGCATATAACCTTGCCACTCCCTCCTTACCATACCTAAAACTCACTGACACTCCCTGTCACACACTCTTATTCGTTAATTCGTATGCATTTTGAGCTAGTACTCCCTTGTGTTTTCATGGCACTCCTTAACACTCCCTGACACCTAGCACATCTTGGCATGTCACCCTTGCACTCTAGCATTCCTTGGCACTACCTAGCATACCTTGTCACTCACTCCTTAACACACCTAGAACTCACTGACACTCCCTGTCACATACTCTTATTCATTCATTTACATTCATTTGAAACTAGTGCTCCTTTGTGTTTCTGTGGCACTCTTAAGACTCCCTGGAATGCATTGGCACACCCTAGGACTTGGAACATCTTAGCATATTATTTCCCTAGCCTCTAGCATTCCTTATCACTGCAAATAATATCTTGTCACTCCCTCATCACACTTGGAACTCACTGACACTTCATGTCACGAAAATTTATTCATTCATTTCCATGTATTATTTTGACCTAGTGGTCCCTTGTGTTTCCATGGCACTCTGTAACACTTCCTAGCATGCGTTGGCACACCCTAGAACCTAGCACATCTTAGTTGGATGTTGCCCTCACACTCTATCATGCCTTAACATTGTCTATCATACCATGTCACTCCCTCCTTAACACACCTAGAACTCACTGCACTCCCTGTCACACACTCTTATTCATTCATTTCCATGCATTTTGACCTAGTTCTCCCTTTTGTTTCCCTAGCACTTACTTACACTCCTTAGCACACATTGGCACACCTTAGAGCTTGTTACATCTTTGCATGCTTCCCTAGAAATATAGCATGCCTTGGTACTGCCTAGAATACCTTATCACTCACTCCTTAACACACTTGGAACTCGCTAACAGTCCCTATCACACAATCTTATTCATTCATTTCCATGCAATTGAAACTAGTGTTCTCTTGTCTTTCCTAGCACACCCTAGCTCTCCCTAGCATGTGTTGGCACCACACCCTAACACCTGGCACATTTTGGTGTGCCTTAGCACTTGGCATGTGTTGGCATGGAAATGGGAACAGGGAAGAGAGCTTGGATTCAGGCACAAGGGGCCAACATTGCTTCATTGTAGTCTAGAACAACACTAGCATTTTCACCTTACCCAGAGAGGGTAAGGAGTATCACCCAAGGCGTGTCGTGACTGAAGTGTGAGGGGGTAGAATGAGGCACCAAGGGAACCACAACCCGCAACCAATCTTAGCTCATAACAATCAATCACCTACTATAATCCAACCATACTATTCTACTCACATTACCTTAGGAAATCATACAACATATGAAGAAATATTTTAAAATTTTAAAGAACCAGTATAGAACTCAATAATACATCATAGGTGGAAACTATCTATTTCATTATGCTTCATAGAAATAAATACATAAATAAGTACATAAGGTTTGAAGCTTGATCAGCAGCAACAAGAACTACCCAACCCACAGAACAAAGATGAACAGAGAAAGGGTGTACCCACCTTCCACAACTCAGGAAGGTTGCATTGATTCCTAGCTCACTTGGTTCATAAACAACTAGTAATCGCCAACACTTTCCCATTTTTTCTTCTGCCTTTTATCATCTTCTTCGTACCAATACTTCTAGTTCCACTTATTTCCTTCCTGGCTGACTCTACCTTTGGTTTCCTTTGCTCTCTACTTTCTTAACTTCTCTTGTTCTCCCCCACCACCTTTTTGCAACTGTCAGACCACTCTTGGTTCCTCTTCCCCCCTCAGCTGTTAGCTCTGCAACTCAACCAGTCATCCCCACCACCTATTCTTATCTTGTATTCCCGCAAAAAATCAAAATGACGGCCACAACAACATGCCTAACATGCCTTGGAACTGTCTAGTATGTGTTAGCAATTCTTGGCATTTCCTTGCACATGTTGCACTACCTAGTTGTCATGCCCTTACCATTTTTGTGACTTCAGAAACCAACCAAGTCATTGAAAAAATAATGTTGTGCCTATCCCTAACACTCTCCAACACTCCTTTGCATGCATTCACATTATCTACCATGTGTTAGCACGGTTTTTCATTCCTTACCACACCCTGGCACTCCTTAGCTGTCATGCCCTCACAACTACCCTTAAATTTTTTGCAACGTGGGAACCCAACCAAATCCTGCCTCAACTATATCAACAACTTGACTATAACAACAGCTTGACCAAGTTACAATTACTACAACTAGTCTATGGCTTATTCACCTAAGAACTTCCTATAAGTCATCTTAGGTTACTCATGTTGAATATAAACCCATATGACTTAACAAGTTACGAATACAAGGCTCACATCCAACCGTGGTCATAAAACAACTAAGCAACAAAGTTTACATCTTGAAATGCCATAACACCTCGCATGCCTAACAATCCCTTGGCACTATGTAGCATGTGTTAGCATCTCCTGCATTTCATGGCATGCTTTGTCACTACCTAGCACATTATAACACTCCTTGACACTTAGAACACCTTGTACTCAATAAAACTCTCTGTCACACTCTTATTCATTCATTTCCATGCATTTGAAACTAGTGCTCCCTTGTGTTTCCCTGCAACTTTTCCCTAACACTCCCTAGCATGTGTTGGTGCCACATCCTGGCACCTAGAACTTTTTGGCATGCCTTAGCACTTGGCATGTGTTGGCATGCCTAAAATGCCTTGGAATTGTCTACCATGTGTTAGTACTTCCTCACATTCCTTGGAACACCTTGGCACTCCTAAGCTGTGATGCCCTCACAGATAGAATTACTTTTTTTGTGACTTGGGAACCCAACCAAGTCATTGAAAAAAAAATGTTGTGCCTAACTCAAATTATCCCTTTGTCTGAAACTACTTTGTACACAACTTATCACAACCATAGGCTTGCCTCCTGCAAGTCCTATTTTGAGCTTCTCCTAACACACTTCGTCCTTGGGACATCTGGAATTCACTAACACTCCTTCGAATACACTCGTATTCGTTGATTTCCAAGCATTTTGACCTATTTCTCCCTTGTGATGCCTTGGCACTGGCTAGCGTATGTTTTCACTCCTGGAACTCGCTGACACTTCATTTCCGTGCATTTGAAATGAGTGATCCCTTATGTTTTGTTGGCACTTGTTTGTCATGCTCCCTAGCATGCATGCACTTCACATCTTGACACCTGACAGATCCTAGCATGCCTATCATGCCTTGGAATTGTCTAGTATGTGTTATTAATTCACTTCTAATTAAAGAAAAACATCATTTTATTAATAGAGACAACTGGTTATTTAAGTTGTACAAGCTATGTCAATTAATAAATCAACAATTTTTCTCGTTTCGGTCATTGGAAATGACAATTATGTTATGTTGGACAATTACATCATATATGGCTTTGAACATACCAGATTGAAGGTATGTCTTGGACTATGCTGCATAGCACGAATTTATATGGGTAGGAGTAAGATAATTTTGCTCCAATTTACACTACTCCACAAACCCATTCAATCATAGCATAATTTCAATCATTTGCTTCTCTAGAATATGGTTATGAATTAGCTCAAGCATCCAAGGTTTCTGATTTTCCAAGACTTGATTTTTCCTTCTTTACGAGTTAATCGAAACAACTATAGATATATTATCTCAATTGTTATATTTATAGCATGTACTCCTACAACATGTAGCCAAATCAATCTCAAAAAAACCATCAATATTAGAGTTACCAAATCATAAAAACCTTTAGTCATGATATCCAATACTACTACTTTCTTCCTCTTAGATCAACATCCTTTTACTTGGTTTATTTTCCCATAATAAAGAGAGTTCCCTTCTCCATGCTCTTCAGATTGCAAACATCAATCAATATGTTCCTAAAACAAATCAATCAATGAGCGTCAACATCATATCCATCAAGGTCTTTGCATCTCCATCGGAATTTATCATGGCTCATTTTCATCTTTCAAGAGACCATATCAGATGTTGATCAATATCACCAGGTTTTATGCATAATCGTCATGCTTCTATACATTGAGTACCCATATGGAAGAGTCCTTATTTCATCTAGTATTTAACCAAGATAGATCATGCACATGTTTCCAAATATATTTTTGCATCCAACTCTTCCTACCATATCTCTTTATACATGATTTCTACTTTCTAAAAAAGAGCTCTTATCTAAACATGTGCATACATATTTCCTTTATTTTTTTCATCTAGTCAACTTCTTTCAAGAACTGCCCCTTTCTTTGAAGAAAATGTCTATGATGAGGCTGCTTTCTCAATATGATAAACTACTTCAATTATTCCTTCATGTTGCAACTAAACTAGTAAACTCCTTTGATGCTTGCTTCCATAATATTCTAGACTGCATCCATAAACATCTAGTGGAATATACTCCTTCCAAGGTTGCTCCATATATTGAAGAACCCTCTCATCCAATATCCTTGTGATCATTTCCTACTAGAATACTATTTCTATAAAATGCCATGCTTGCAAGAGGACATCTCTGAGGTTAAAAATCTTTGTCAATGTATCATCAGTGAGCAATTCTGCTTGCTGCAAATAAGGCAACTTTGTTGTCACTGCTACAGTGATATGAAAGATAAATAAGGATACCTTAAAAGGGAAAAATGGTGGTTGTTTCCAACTCACATGGATATGCACGAATTTTCTTGTGAAGGAACTTATAACAATAGCACTGTAATCTCACTGACACCAACATAATGCACATGCATATCTTCCTTATCAACAATCCAATAAAGAAGCCAACAAATGAATTTTAGTGTTGTGTTGAAACAAAATAAGATTGGGAATGTGGCATTGGCATTTAAATATCAGTTGGATGATTTGGAAAATCAAATGGGTTAATGTTTGTAACCCATAAATTACATTCTACTATACAACTTACACACAGAAATTCACCAACCAAAGAAAGCACACAACATTTAGATGGCCATGCAATATACATAAGGATGCTACTGTGAAATTCCAAATGGAAAAACCATCATTTGATAGGAATTTTATTATGCTCAAGAAATTGCTAGAAAGGCTGATATGAAATCTAAACAAAGTTTTTGGCGCATTCTTACACACTCACTCCCTATCACACACACAATCTCTAAAGAGGCACAGAAAGTGTGAAATGCATCTTAAGATATGTAATTGATATATAATTTTACTTGCTTAGGTTGTTGAAGAATTGGAAACTGAGTAAGTTATGTTTTTTATTTTTTATCTGCCTGTTGGACACTAACAAGTGAATATTCTCCAACTTTCTCATTCAAGCACATTAATATGGGAGGTCTATTGAAAATATGTTGACCTAGTTTAGGTCTCCTTATCCATATTTGAGATGTAGATTCTGAAATGGAGAGTCTTTTAAGTGACATGGATTGTCATATTCCTTTAGGACTTAATTTAATAGGTTCTAGGGGACCTCAAGGGAAGGTAGCAAAAGAAATTGATAGGGTAACCCCCAATAGTGGTGATAAGGGGATTAGGAGTCCAATTGTCACAAATCACAAGCCCTTAACCCATAACCAATAAATTCCCTATCCCCTTAACCCCCAATCCATAAATCCCTTAACCCTCGTACTCACAAATCATAACCCATAAAACCCTTGACTCATTAAATCTTAAGACACTAACCCCTAACCTATAATCCATGAACTAGTTCCTAAGCCATAAATCCTTATCCTCTTAACTTATGACCTTTAACCCTTAACCCTTCAATGCCTAAACACCTTAACAACTAACCACTTAACCACTAACACCTACATCCCATAAATCTTATGTCCTCAACCACTAAACTCAATTGTCTCAATGTAGAATAGTATACATAAGAGCAAATAAAATGATATTATCCATATTAATGCTTGAAATAGCCTTAAATTAGCCATGAGTGGTGATCCAGAGTGTGAATGTGCAGCACTATTAAAGTTACATCATGTTGAAATTCCTTCTACATTGTGAGCTTGTTCTCCAATAGGGTTGAAGAATCATCACAAGAAAGCAAGACACATTTTTGTGGGGGAGCGATTAAATTTGTAACATAATTCAAGTGATTTACACCTCCAATGTAAATGACATCATTATATGTTTGTTTCAAGTTGTTAGAGAGGTTATTTATATAGTGAGGTCTTCCAGAGTCATCGCATTAATGTTTTATTGTATCGACGTTTTGAACCAACCTCTGTGGTTCATCATCAGGATTAGATGTGTGAAAAAGTCATATAATGATGGGGCAATAAATAGAGGAAATATTGGGTTGGTAATGTAACGATGGGGCAATAAAGGTTATTTATAGACAATACATTCAATGTACTTAGAATTCACCTTTTCAGAGCCTTGACTCTAGTATGGATTTGTACCAAGTACACTTCATGTAAATGAAAGGGGATCTCTTTGTTTAACCACATACACATAAGAGCACCGAATGTTTCCCTTCAGACCCCCCTTGGTGCGTTCAAAGTGGGTTTACATTCGCATCGAGTTGAAACTAATCATAATGACCTTCCTCGATCTTCTTAATAACATATTTAATATTTTCCATATACACGAGATAGAATTAAAGGATCACCTCATCTATAGATGCCCCCATTTATTATGAGATTCAAGGGATGTTCTATTGTTTTTATCAACATTTGGATCTGTTGTTATCTAAATTCTTTAGATACATGTTTAGAACCTTTTATGAGGGAGGTCCTTTGATTTAGATCTTTATAAACGGCCTTATGTGGCCTTCCCCTATAAAACTCTTCCCAGGGGTTCACCTCCTTCCATGTTTCCTTGCCTACTTAGGGCCAAATTGACAAACCAAGATTTAGACTTATTCAACTACCAAATTAGTGACGCATCATACCTCTTCTTGACCTCGACCTAAACGAGACATATTTCTTCATAGATAATCTGAGGATTTCCCACCATAGATCACAAGTTGGATGTCATGGGATCTGTTACCCCATTTTCTATTTTAGCTTTTAGAGGATATTTTAAAATTATGATTGTGTTAAAATTGGGAACTAGGGCTAAATTCCATTGTGGGATAGATCATTTGATGGAGATGATGATTGCATTAAATTCCTCTTTTCGAGAGGACCAAAATTGATATAAAGATCATCTCATTTAGACAAGCAGAAGTGTGATTTTTCAACACATGTACAAATTGTTCAGGTCAGCTACATCAACATGTAGGCTCAAGAAGCCCAATGGATGTGTCTCTTGATCCATAGTGAATTGTATAAATACAAGTGACCTCACACCTCATTTGGCATCATCATCACTCACACATTCTTCTCTCTCCTTCTCTCGTTGGTTCATACAACTATTGGGTAAATTGTCTCTCTCAAATCTGTGGAAGACGGACGCATTTTCTAGCCTGAATTGCAAGACCGAAGTTTTAGGCAGTAGACCAAGTTTTACTAGCATTGACCAAGGCATTATTGACCATCTTTGACTGTGATTTTTGGAGGATATTTTCTGTCTCTTTAGGCCACATGTTTTGGCACACAAATTGAGGGAATGTGGGCAGTTTGACCATCACTGACTTCATGGGTGAGTGCAGTTTGACCGTAAAATATTATAACAATTTTTCTCTCTCCTTTCATCAAGTTTGACCGAGCTATATTAGGCTGAATTTGACCTCCTAATGAGGTCGAGTTTTGACTGAGGATGATTTATTTCTTATTTGAAAAACGTTGAATTTCTGGTTATGGTTGAAGTTTGATTGCATAAATTGACAAAGACGGTTTTGACTTTCAAGAACACGCCAATTTTATTTTTGTGCTCTCTCTCTCTCTCTCTACTGAAATTTGGATATAATAATAAGAAGAATTGATCAAAGGGTTTTCCCAACATTGGGGTTTTTCCCTGCCATTCACCAAATATGGTGCCCTCTTGTCTTGGCTTGTCTTCTACATATTGTTTTATGTGCTATCTACTTTTACTATCAATGTGATTAATGGTTAATGTGATTGCTACTAGAAATCTAAATTCAAATTTCTATTGGGCCACTTAAGGAACATTGAAGCAATTGTGTTGAGCATACAACATACCATTGTTAACTAGAATTAACATATTATCATCTCAACCCCTACGATTCCTATCACATTGGTCATTTTCCATCTAAGGTATACAAATCTATATGTAATTAATGTATGTATCATTGGTTTGATCACACTTTTCTTTAGCCATCTAGGACACTAGGTGGAGGAAGAGCTTCCTTTAGCTACCACATTTAGTTGGATATGTATGATCCATGTGTATATGATATTATTTCCAATGTGTACTATTTTTTTTGTGTTCACTTAAACACTCCATTCTAACTCTTAATGCTTTGCCTATAATTTTAATCTGAGTTGTTCCATGGTGTTTCATAATTCAGCTCATAGAAGTGTGTCATCTTGATGGTTTGGGTATATTTTTCGTGATTTGAGGAGGTGTTATACATTGATCTTATTGTACCCCTTATTTCCTTTAGTCAAAACTTATCCCATGCCTCTCTTAAAAACACATGTGAAGGCCTTCTAAGCTATGACTATATTCTAATAAAGTATTTTTAAGCTCTATGTGAACTTCCTAAAAAATAATGGGCTACCTATAACTATTTAAGTTTATTGATAACATTATTTACAAATTTAAGCATATTTTTCACCTCCTTAAAGATTAATAGATATTTTCCTCATGTGTAAATCTCTTCCATTTTCCCTCCTTATATGAACATACTTACATATATTAAAGAGGCATCATATATTTTTTATTGATGCCCTAATTACACTAACATTATTACTTATATTCAACATCATTAGATATAACTTATGTGTGGCATGACCTCCTTTTTCTCAAATAAAAATAATCTTAATGAAAACCTAAGCGACCATAGCAATTGATCTATAAGATTTTAATACATATTAAAAGCTAACTTGGCGGCTACTCTAAAATCTAAATGGACCTATTGAAATTTATTTTCCTACTACTATTCTCCCTTGCTAGGTTTGGGACGCAGTGAGTCTTTTGTCTTCTCATAATATTTATGATTTCATAGAAGATTCCATACCCTTATATTCTATTCAATTCTTGTTGCGCTATTGATTCAACTAGATTTTTCACGTATATTTATTATATCAGATCTGGGTTCGCTCTTTTTCAAGCTTTAAATGAGATATTCTTCACCTAATTTGGATTTGGAGGCTTTCGTTGCAATTCAAAGCAAAAAACATGGTGTCTGCATATGAATATAAAATTACAACCTTCGAGAACTCTGAGGTGTATGGATACATTTGAAAGGTTAGAACGTTGTCCTCTTACAAATTGATTTTCCACTTCTTAATGGTGCAATGTTAGCATAAAACCTTAGATTTGAGAGCAAATGGCAACATTGGCCATTCATTTCCAGTCATGAAAAGTCACTAGATGTTTGAACATTGAAGTGTTTGAGTTTAACTATACTTAGGGCTAGATACAAAACTATGTGCAATGAAACAAAATCAAAACCTTATTTATTCTAAATTCAAATGATAAACTTTGAGAAAAACTATTAGCATGATAGGATCTAAGTTAAAAAAAATGAGCAAATGCAATAAATGCTTATATCAAAGAAAAGGAATGAAATCCAATTTGGAATGGGCCCCTTTTAAATGGACGACATGTAGATAACCATACAAAAAACAAATCAATCTAGAGATTATTCCATCTCTTATGGTTGGCCTAGAGAAGAGAATCTATTTGTAACAAAAGATGAAGAAATTAGCTCATTGAAATAGGAAAAAGGAAACTTAGTTCTAAAGGTAAAGATACACAAGTCTTACGCTGCAAGTGAATAGAAGTTAAAGGAGAAACTCAAAGAGACGATTGGAAAAGAAAAGAAAAGGCCCTAAATAGCTCCACTCGGCATGGAATCTTATCTTGACCCTCAAGGAAAAGTCCTTTTGCCTTGTATTTCTAAATTTTCTACACATTCCCTGGTGAATGGTTGGAAAACATCACTCTAGGAAGATGGATTGTATATAAATTAAAGAGAGGTTAGACTAGTATTAGATCTATCGTAAGTAATGCAACTAAAAATAAATAAAATTTCTAATCTCAAAATGAAGTAAAGAATTAAATTTTGAAAATAGTCAACTCCAATACTCAAAATTTAGCTTAAAGACTTTCACAATGAAACAACATAGGAACACTCCATATCTCAATTGTATTTTTTGATGTTACACTAGCTCCTTCCTTCAATGTAATGTCCATGCCCAAAATCCTTTCTATTTCTAACATGGTACTAAATGCTTAAGAGACAAGAAACATTTCATACTAATAGTGAGAACATGAGAGTTTTATTCCATTTCCAACCATGTACAAATGAGAGGAGTGTCATCCTATTATAGGAAGAGAGGCCTCCTAATCCATCATTACAAAACCATGTGCCATCATGAAATGGTGTGCTTAATACAAGTGGTAAATAACTGAGTGCCAACTAACTTCCTCACATATGTGGCCCTCTCTTAGATGTTAGGCAGTGCACTCCAACCCTTTCCCATGCTTGAGGGTCAAAATAGTTAAACACACGAGTGTCTTACTCCTTTTGGCCAACAAACCCTGTTCTTTCCCACATGTGAGGGTCAAAAAAGGGTCAAAGCATTAGTTCCTCCACTAAAAAGCTCATAAATGTGTACAAATAGTCTCCCACATTGGAGAACGAGGAGAGAGAAATGTTGAATTTCCACAATCTTGGGTCTAAGATAGAGTCTTAAAATCTATGACGCTAGCAAACCAAGAATTTCAATGATACTACTTTGCACAATGGAATATAAACAATAGTAAATCAGACATGCACAAAATATTGACAACCTTTTACAATTTTGTACAATAACCAAACTTCGTTATATGAAACAACATATTGTAAAATAGTCTAGGGCTCTCGTACCAGGGATAATGACCCTCATACATCCACTATTACAAGATACAAAACTGGGACTTGGTGTCAGTGCATTGACAACCAATCTGTCCTCAACAAGATACTCTAACCATTTAACTGTCACATCCTCTCTCAGCTCCTCTGGATCGTACCCTGTACCTGCTCAGTCCTTCAACTCCTGATTTGCAGCTCCTGCCTCTATCAATTATCTAACTCCATTTGGCCACTGAATCTAGGCTATCCAATTTTCTCACTAGTTGTGCCTTCATCGATCAAGGCCATAACACATCGAGACTCATGTCGAGTTTTTCACAGCTCCACTTGTAAACAACTCTAAATCTGCCCACTGCTACTCCTCAGCTACTCAATACTTCAACCCACTATGGTATTCCTACAATGTATCAATGAAGACCAACATAGGGCATGGAGGGTTGCCACCAATCAATGCAAGATGTCCATCTCCCACAATGAACCCAGGATAGGAGGTTTTCCCATCATCTGTTGTAGAAGTCTTTTTCCACACACAAGTCTCGGGATCCACAAATTGCTCCTGGTTGATCAAAACCTTGAGCTCAAAAACTACCTCTTTTACAACCACCTTTGTCCATCAAGGTATTTCTCACTGGGCTCCAACTTGGACACTATCATGTTGTCCTCCAGTAGACCATAAGTGCTCAATCATGTCCACACTTGGTCTTCTCTCAAACTGCTCTCCAACAATCCATGAGAGACTAAGTCCGCACTGTAAGATATACACTTAGTAAGGGCATCCCCACACTTGAAAGACCCTTACACATGGCTAGCCACAAACTCCACCATTCCACCTTTTTCTATGCAATAGAGGAGCTATTGCACAAATCTGCGCATCAACAACTTATCCTCTCCTAGGACACCATCAACCGTGTGATCTACTCCTAGTTGGAGTTTAGTCATGCCCAAGGAAACTCCAACAAATGGCTCTGATGGCCTGGAAACTAACTGATTAAATACTAGTCACACATTGTGACCCAACACAAGGAAAAACTACATAAATAACATACCTTTCATCTATTGTTCATGGACTGAAGTCTGGTCACTGGTTAGGGCATCCTTACAGCCCACAACAGCCTACCATCTGAGATCAAAACCTCCACCTAAGGCTACAGACTCCTCAAATCTACAAGCCTCTGCCACTCTTTGTCTTGATAGGAAACTAAAACACCTAGATTAGGTTTGTTTATCCCTCCAAATAGCTAGCATAGTTCTGCAACCTAGTCTCCACAAGTCTTTGCTTTCCTCGGCCTATTCTTGCATGAGAACCCACATCAGCTAGCCCGGAAAAACTTCACTTGACTGTGGTTGTCCCTCTTTGAGAGTCCGAGGTAGTTTTCTATTGTGCTAGCCTCCAAACAAGCCTTGGTGTTCCTTCAAGTATTGTGGTTTCCCTAGATATCAACCTACAGATCTGCCATAGGATAGATTTGGGACTGTCCACCCTCAATCAAACCTTCAAACATTCCCAATCACTTCTCCTGTCACTAGTCCTCACACCTTGCCTTACTCAGCCTTGTTGTGGCACGAGACAACCCTCCATGCAGCGAAAGAGGCACCCAAACTAACCCTAATCCCGCACGTTGTTCTGTCCTATTTTCTTGCGACAAAACAAAGGTATCTACCTCTTGACCGAGTTTTTGTCCCTCTTTATTAACTTAATGTTTCTATCTTTGGATGTGTAATAACCTCACATATCACCTTATATTTATATCCAAAAGAGGGGCTCCTTCCAATGTCACTCTAGGGTTGTTCAGTGTCAAGGAGGCTTACTAAACTTAAGTCAACCTTAAGTCATATGGTGCCAACCCAACATTAGACTTCAAAAATTCATAACTCCTCAATGACAATTCAGAATCAGATGATTCACATTGCGTTGGGATCGTCTCGCCGAGAGCTATCATCGTCATTCATCACATGTCTAGGAATCATCACATCTTTTTCCGTAATATCTATGGGTGCAAAACCTCAAGCTTGGGTTCTAAGCCCACAAGTCTACTTGTAGCACTTTGACCTCCATCCCTTAAACGCTAGGGCTTGGAGTACCTCCCAAGCTACAAAAAAATTAACACTCCCTCTTAGTGAGGGAGGTACTTCCATGACTAGGAAGTAACCATCATCATTCAGCGACACTAGCCCATCTAACATTCATCACTATAGCATACCTTATAAAATGAATCTGACAATCTCGTTAGTGCCTCTACATCATCACATTCGAACCTAAAGATCCCAAACCTCCATAGGAGCTGCTCCCTCTAAGGCTAGACTCCCTCTAAGCCTACATGATCCCCACTAGCTCAGTCCTCCAAGCACTCATCCTCTTGCATCAAATACCACTCATGAAAATCCCACCAATCTCAGACATGAAACATCACAATCCAATGAAGACTATAGCCTTCCAACCTATAGGAAATCACATGAATCCATCTCGGTCAGCCTGATCTTTTCCATGCCAAAGAAACCATTGACATGTCCCAACCATCCATGACAAGGCATAGGAAGTCCACAATTTACAAACCACCAAACAACATACTGAATTGCACCAGGTTCACCATCAATCCACCAGAACTCCCAGCCCATCTCATCATTTAGTCTATTGATACCACATCTCCATGTCTTCAGTTGAACCCTCTACTCCATGATCCAGACACACACAACTCCCTCTAGGTTTCTTCGTTGTGCACACTCTCATTCATTGTCCCTCAAAGCAGCTCAAATATTCTTTGATGCCATGTTGAATTTCAACGATCTTGGGTCTAGGATAGAGTCTTAAAATCTATAATGCTACCAAACCAAGAATCTCAACGATACTACTTTGCACAGCGGAATATAAACAATAGTAAATCACACATGCATAGAATATGGACAAAATTTTACAATTTTGTACAGTAACCCAACCTCGTTATATTAAAAAACATATATTACCCCAGTCTAGTGATCCCATACTAGGGATAATGACCCTCATACATGCACTGGTATAAGATACAAAACTAGGACTTGGTGTCAGTCCATCGATAACCATTCTATCCTCAACAAGATACTCTAACCATCTAGTTGTCACATGCTCTCTTAGCTCATCGCGGTCGTACCTTGTACCTTCTTCGTCCTTCATCTCCCGATCTACATATCTTTCCTCTATAAATGCTCCAAGTCCATCTGACCACTGAATCTTGGGTATCCAATCCTCTCACTAGTTGTGCCTTCATCCATGAAGGCCACAACTCATCAATACTCCTCTCGAGTTGTTCACAACACCACTTGTGAACAACTCCCAATCTTCACATTGTTTCTCCTCAGCTACTTAAGGACTTTAGCCCACTACGGTCTTCTTGCACTACACCAATGAAGACCAACGTAGGGAACAGAGGGTTGCAACCTATTATTGCAATATGTCCATCTCGCTTACTAAACATGGGTTAGGAGCACCGCCCATCATCTACTATAGAAGTCCTTCTCCACACACAAGTCTCGAGCTCCACAACTACTCCTGTTTGATCGGAACCTTGAGCTCAACCACTTCCTCTCTTGCAACCACCTTTGTCCATCATGGTGTTGATCACCGGGTTCCAACTTGGACACTATCACGTTGTCCTCCAGTAGACCATAAGTGCCCAATCATGTCCACACTTGGTCTTCTCTCACGCTTCCCTCCAATAGTCCTCAAGAGACCAAGTCCATGCTATAGCATCTGCACTTTGTTAGGGAATCCCCACACTTGGAAGACTGTTACACATGGCTTCCCATAGACTCCACCATTCCACCCTTTGCTCTGCAATAGAGGAGCTATTGTACAAATCTGGGCATCAACGACTTCTCCTCTCCTAGGAAACCATCAACCGTGTGATCTGCTCCTAATTTGAGTTCCTTCATGCCCGAGGCAACTCCAACAAATGCCTCCCACGGGCTGCAAACTATCTGATCCAATACTAGTCAAAACATGTGAGACAACAAAAGGTAAAACTGGAGAAATAACATACCATTCATCTGCTTTTCATGGAGTGAAGTCTGCTGACTGGTTAGGACATCCTTGCAGCCCACAGTAACCTACCATCTGGGATCAAAACCTCCACCAAAGACTGCAGACTCCTCAAATCTAAAAGCCTCTACCACTTGTTGTCTTAATAGGCACCTAGAGCACCCAGATTTGGTTTGTTTAGCCCTCCAAACAACCACCATGGGTCTTTGACCTAGTCTCCACAGGTCTTTGACTTAGTCTTTGTTAGAGAATCTAGTGCAAAGTATTATTGTGGTGATTCTATGAGACTTGATAACAATTCGTGAAGTCTTTTTACTTTTTCTTAGTTACCTTATACTTCTTCTTGTTATTATTAGTTCATATGTGTATGCTTCATCAAACTGCTACCCAAACAAAATAATAAGAACAAAAAATTTGGCTCTTTTTCATGGACAAACCCTCTCCACTCTTCAGAGGGAAACTCTTTGTAAGTTTCTCTTGTTGAACTTCTTATTTTAGCAACTACAAAACCCTAGAACCTTGACTAGGATATATTCTAAGCATGAGTCAAATCCTTCCTCATTCCACACTGTCACTTCCGACACATCTTCCAGCAATTCTTCTAGCAATTTATCTTCTAGGTTAGGAAACCCTATAATATTATGGCTTCTCTTCTTCGTTATAAATATATCCTTCTTTGTTGTCCTTAGGAGACCTCTTAGACCCAACTACTCATCCGTATTAGGTCCCTTATGCTGTTGCCCTAAGCTTTTATATTGTTGTCCCTAGCTAGGGAAAGTGCATGCTGCAACAACCCTCCATAAACACACAAAACACCCTTTAAACAACTTTGGGTTAGTCAAAATAAGGTGTTACTTCTATGTGTTGTTGTTTTGTGCATATAATAGCCTCTCAAGCCTCCATGTAGCCTTGTTTTGGTCTAGCTAGGTCTGTGGCCTACCACAGATCTTTGCGGCACCCTAACAGCCCTCCAAAATAGTCATACCTCACCTCTTTTTTGCTCTCAAATAGTCCACAAATAGCCCCTCAATCCTTGACCCTCTAGGAAGGGAACTTGGCCCTTCTTCTAGCTCTCGGATTCTTGAACTAGCTCTAAATTAGACTTATCCTCCTTCATTGTTTGGTCTCCTTGTTATGCTTCACTTTCAAACCCTTTATCTCGTCTTTTCTTCGTCCTTATAACCCTTTCATGTACGTGGATTCTAGAGCTGATATGACTTTCCCTAAAGCTGACTTGACAATTCAAATTTTAAATTCATTTTGCTTCATTATTTGTTGCTTGTAGTCTTCGTTGCTGCTAGGAGAGGATTTTACTTGCCTTGGAGGTGTTCTCATGACCTTTTATGACATCATACATGATATATCATGCCCTCAAAGGGTCTCATCATAATTACATTTTGACTTTGACTCCCTAGAGCACTTCAAAATGTTCTTGACCTATTTTCAATGAGCAAGAAACTCATTAACAGAAGATATCAAAATAAATTCTATTTTCTTGAATAATTACAAATATCAAAATTACATATATGAAGACTGAACCTAGTTACATCTTCTCCAACAATCTCCATAGTTTTTGATCTCCATGACCCGTTCTAACATGAAAACCCACATCAACTAGCCCAGAAAAACTTCCCTTGAGTGCGGTTGTCCCTCCTTGAGAGGTTGAGGAAGTTTTTTTTGGTCCTAGCTTCCAGACAAGCCTTGCTCTTCCTTCAAGTATTGCAGCTACCCTAGATCTCCACATATAGGCCTGTGGCAGCCTATAATTGGGACTGTCCACCCTCAATCGAACCTTCAAATAGGTCCAATCCCTTCACCTTTCACCTGCACTCACACCTTGCCTTACTCGGCCTTCCTGTGGCATGAGACAACCCTCCATGTAGTCAAAGAGGCACCCAAACTAGCCCTAAGACCTCATGTTGTTCTGTCCTCTTCTCCTTTGGAAAAACAAAGGTACCCCCCTCTTCACTGGGTTGTTTTCACTCTTTCTTAATGCTTCCTTAATGTGTCTCTCTATGCATGTGTAATAACCTGACATATCACCCTCTATTTATATCTAAAAGAGGGGCTCCTTCCAACGTCACTTTAGGGTTGTCTAGCTATCAAGGAGGCTTACTAAACTTAAGCTGACCTTAACTCATATGGTGCCAACCCAGCATTAGACTTCAAAAATTCATAAATCCTCAAAGAAAACTCAAAATTAGATGATTCTCATTGCGTTGGAATGGCCTCGCCGAGAGCTATCATCCTCATCCATCACATGTAGAAGAATCATCAGGTTATTGGCCCAAACATCTATGGGTGAAAAAACCTAGCCTTGGGTTATAAGCCCACAAGTCTACTTGTGGTGGTTTGACCTCCAATCCTCGAACACTAGGGCTTGGAGTACCTTCTAATCTACACAAAAATAAACAAGAAAGTGTGCCCTCTCTAGAATCTCAAAGAGATCTCATGCATGAAAAGTGGGTCAAACAATCAAAGCTCCCCTTCTAGAAACATCTAAAGGCACTTAATGAGAGAGAAAGTGGAGCCTAGTAATGTTCACATGTGTGATTGAGACATACTAGCTCAATAATGCACCATACAAGTCCCATGTCTAAAAAATGGTTTTAATAAGGGGGGCACCCCTCACACGTGCTAGATAAACCAAAATATAATGTCATAAATTACTCCATGTGATTCCAGTGTACATCATGTTGATGTACACCTATTTTGATGATATGGTTTCCATGTCATCATCTCATACTTTGTATCTCATGTATCATTTACAATTGACATTACCTGATGAAAGTGAAGAGAAATTATGAATGTGGCATAGGTGCTTAATGGGAACGGAAAGATGGAGTTATAGAAGCAACCCGACGAGTAGTCATGTCTGGATATTGCATGGGGTTTATCCTATGTAAAATTCCTAGAGCTTATTATCTCTAATCATGTTGCAGCAAGTAGATTTTTATGGTCATTCATTACACAGAGACTCCCTTCACTTTTATAGGTATGCCACTAAATTTGGTTGCTTTAAATTTTGCAAGTAGTTTTCATGTTTTTTTTTTTTTTGGGGCCTTGTGATATCTTACATATTTTACATAGCTCTTTATTTTTCCAAAGTACACACAATTTTTTATGATGGTCCATTTCCCGAGATCAAGACACCTAGGAATTCATATGTGGATTTTAGATAGACATCATAATGTTCATTATGCCAAGTATACCATGAAAAATTTAAATATGAGCATGCAAAGTCATATCTTGAAAATTGTATACCAACATGTAAATTGAAGCTCTCAATGGTTAGATCATTGTCCCCTTTCAAATTGATTTTCCACTTGCTAATGGTGTAATGTTAGCATAAAACCTCAGATCATAGAGAAAGTGGTAATGTTGGCCATTCATTTCCAGGCATGAAAACTTAGTAGATGTTTGAACTTTGAATTTCTTGAGTTTATTTATGCTTAGGGTTAGATGCAAATCTATGTGCAAGGAAACCAAATCAAAACATCATTTATGCTAAATTTAAATGATAAACCTTGAGAAAAACTATTAGCATGACATGACCTAAGTTAAAAAAATTGAGCAAATGCAGTAAATCCTTAGATCTAAGAAATGGAATGCAAGCCAATTTGGAATGAGCCCCTTATAAATGGATGGTATATAGAGAATATCATACAAACAAAAAATCAATCTAGAGATTATGTTATCTCTTATGGTCGATCTATAGAACAAAATCTATTTGTAGCAAAAGATGAAGAAATTAGCTCATTGAAACACGAAAAAGGAAGCTTAGTTCTAAAGGCAAAGGTCTACTAGTCCTGGGATGCACGTAAATAGAAGTTAAAGGAAAAACTCAAAGGTATTATTGGAAAAGAAAATAAAAGAAAAGGCCCTAAATTCCTCCATTGGGCATGGAGTCTTATCTTGACCCTCAAGCAAAAGCCCTTTTGCCTTGTATTTTTGAAGTTTCTACACATTCCCTCGTGAATGTTTGGAAAACATCACTCTATGAAGATGGATTATATAGAAATCAAAGAGAGGATATGCAAGTATTAGATCTATCCTAAGTAATGCAACTAAAAATAAATAAAATTTCTAAGCTCAAATTTGAAGTAAAGAATTAAATTCTAAAAATAGTCAACCCCAATACTCAAAATTTAGCTTAAACATTTTCACAATGAAATAAGATAGGAACACTCCATATCTTACTTGAGTTTGTTGATGTTGCATTTTCTTCTTCCTTTAATTTAATTTCCATGCCCAAAATCCTTTCTATTTATAACTTGGGACTAAATTCTTAAGATACAGGAAAAATTTCATACCAATTGTGAGGAAATGAGAGCTTTATTCCATTTCCGATCATGTACAAATGAGAGTTTTATTCCATTTCCAACCATGTACAAATGATAGGGGTGCCATCCTATTATAGAAAGAGAGGCCTCCTAAGCCATCATTACAAAACCATGTTCCATCATGAAATGGTATGCTTAATACAAGTGGTAAATAACTGACTCCAAACTAACTTCCTCACATATGTGGACCTCTCTTAAATGCTAGGTGGTGCACTCCAACTATTTCTCACACATGAAGATCAAAATAGTCAAACATAAGAGTGTCCTACTCCTTTTGTCCAACAAACCCTATCCTTTCCCACATGTGAGAGTCAAGAAAGGGTCAAAGCATTAGTGCCTCTACTAACTAGCTCATAACTAGCTCATAAATGTGTACAAATAGTCGCCCACATTGGAGAGAGATCAGAGAGAAACTGTGCCCTCTCTAGAAGCTCAAAGAGATCTCATGCATGAAAAGTGGGTCATGCAATCAAATCTCACCTTCTAGAAACATCTAGAGGCACATGATGAGAGAGAAAGTCGACCCTAGTAATGTTCACATGTCTGATTTAGACATACTAACTCAATAATACACCATATGAGTCCCATGTTTGAAAAATGGGCTCACATGTGCTAGATAAACTAAAATATAATGTCGTAAATTACTCCTTATTCCATTTTACATGACGTTGATGCACACATGTTGTCAAGATCCTAATGTAGGTACACGCATCCCAATGGATAATGCTCAAATTCCAATGTGTGGTCCTAACCTATAATGAAGTATCATTCCAAAAATCCATTAGGAACATAATATAGGTAACACCCCTTAGCAATCATAACATACATTAATTTTACAAGTTTACCTAAGTTCACCATGATGGTACAATTGTACCCTCATTACATGTGTCATTTTTGTAGGACACAAGGTATTTCCTAAGTTACTTTGTTAGAAATAGGTAAAGGTGATATAATTTAATGGAAGGGGAGAGGAAAACCTTTTGAAATCACCCTCAAATTCATAATAAAGGAATGCTAGGTCTACAAATAGTCCATGTGGCCCTTAGAACCTTTAGTTAATTTTCTACAAATCTTTGAGAGGGAGTATTTTTCTTTAATTTCACTACTTTTGATGAGCCTCATCATTGGGTAATTATATGGGCCTTATCTCACCTCCTAGCCTAGTCAAACCAACTTTTCTTATATTGCTTATGAGGTAAGTTAGAGTTGGATATTATGCTTAGTGGGCTAATATGCCTTGAATGCAGGGTTAAAGGAGAAAATCAAGGAATTTTGGCAAAGGCTAAAGTCAAAACTCGAATGGGACAAAGGAGATGGATTGTAGGAGGTAAATCCTCCTCATTTACTACTCCTCCATTTGAATATTCCTCCATTCATCACATTAGCTAGGAGTGGAAACAACCAAATCATGAGGATTAGAAGGCAGCCAAGAAAGTGAGAGACAAAGCACCAGTTTATCTCGAGTTTGGGAGCCGAGCCTCCCTAATTTTAAGGAAGTCGTTGGGGGCTTTAGTTGTATAAGTAGAGAGGCATAGGACCTCAGTACGATTCAGATTTTTATTGTAAAACTCTATGCTATTTTTGAGTTGTAATACTTGTGAAAGTTCCATTGATGTAATTTTTCGTTTTTGTAATAAGAAGTTTTGTTTTAAGCCAGCACTGAGTTAACATAGAGGGCTGAAGCTCTTGGGTTAGGGCCCAACCCTACCAGCCAAGGCTCCTCTTTTTTTGTACATGTATGTTTAGTATAGTTTCAGAGCTTCATTGATTTTATTTTTAGGTGCATTTTCATTACAAGTAGTGTAGATTAGATTGGTTTTTTATTAGTTTGCTTCCATCTGTGACTTATTTCAAGTAGCAGGTTAACAAGGAGAAAGAGGATCCCCACAAGGATGTCAGCAGGTGCCTTAGCCTCACTTCCTCCCTCTAGGACCATGACTTGAGGAAGGGACCCTTAAGCAGCCCCAAAAACACAAATTTCTACTTCTTTTATGAGCTTTGGAGTTTGTTGTCTTTAAATTAGTATTTGGTTAGTTTTGCAAGGTAGGTTTCCATTGTCATATTTTTCATCTCCATTTCTGCAGTAGATCTCATCCAAGCTTTCATTCCTTTCAGTAACTTTCCTCATGCATAGTGTAGGCAGTTAATTCATTAATTCTGATTTTCTAGTTTATGAAAATGTATCTTGTTTGCATAGCTTTTTGGAATATATACATGTTTTATGCAAAGTAGGTGCTTCAGGAGGATACTAAGACTTCATAGCTAGGAAGCACCTTCCACAGCATCCACCTTATCCATCCCTTATTTTTCATAGAAATCCTTCCAATCCACAAAGGCAATTAGTTTGCACACTTGATTTTCCATAAAAAGACAAAAAAAAAAGCAAAAATAGATTTAGTTCAGTCTCTTTACTTGCACATTAGTGATGTTTGATGTTTTTTACTTCTACAACTTAGATAGTAGCATTTGTTTCATGATGATTTAGCATTTCTTCCTAGCATAGCTTCTTAAATGGTTAATTAGGGAATGATGTGATTTAGCATTACATGTCGACCTTCTCTATTATTGCAATAGAGTAACTCTCTCTTAGAGTAGATTTACCTTTCTTCCATCAAAGAATCAAGCTTCTTCTGACTCCATAGAAGTCTAGCTTGGAGCCCCAATGGTCTCTCGCCAACTATACAGAGACAACAGGTAGAACCATCACTTTTACTTGTGCATACAACACTGTCACCTCCAAGTTTGTACGAACCCTAGGTTGATAAGTGAAGCTAGTAGCCCATGCTGCAATACTGGTGCTCATCACTTTTTGGCACTATTTTCGAGGAGGTTTCTGAGTAGAATGTGAATAATTCTTTCTTTTCCTCTATTTATTATCTTCAATATTCTACCATTAGTTTATTTTTGCATAAGTAATCTAGTTGTTTTTTTTCTTCCATTTCTCATTCTCTTCTTTCATTTCCATTTTGCAAGAAAGATGTCAATTCAACAGGTAACTTTTTTATTCTGTTAGTATTTTTCATTCAATCAGCAACTTCAATTCTGCAAGTACTTTCCAAGTTTGAAAAAATACAAACCAAACCAAAAATATTTCCTTTCATGCCTCGTAGGAATAGGGACAAATTAGGAAAATTTTTGCCAAATACCCCCATTGCATCAAACATCCAACCTTCCCTCTTCTTCGGTGGCTGTGAACTAGAGGAACCCTTAGGTGAGCAACATATTTGAAGAACCTACATGGGAAGAAGAAGAAGAACCCATTCCTACTGAACCAATAGCTAAAAATGGAAATGACACAGGGAATAGAGAGAGAGTTGAGGGTGCCTTCCCCATCGAGGAAACCAATGGGGATACTAAGATGAAAAATATAAGCCCCTCTGCCCTACCTCATTTGCATCGCCTGACCATAAAGGACCCCGACACTTTCCTATTTGAGTTTACTATTATATGTCAAACCTATGACTATACAGATGATGAGAAAAAGTTAAAATTATTTCCATCTACCCTCAAGGATGCAACATTGTGTTGGTTCATGGCTTTACCTGGAGATAGCATCACAACTTGAGCTCAGATGTAGTAGGCCTTTAATAACAAATATCAAGACTACTCTTGGTCAAAGGATACTAAAGAAGAAATTTTTAGGATGAACATAGGCATTGATGAATCCCTAGAATATTACGAAGAAATATTCCAGATTAGTTACAAAAGGGCCCGATGCACACTTAACCCTGAGTCACTAAAGGTGGTCCTGCTTAGTGGAGTAAGGGAATATTTTATGGATACCCTACATTTGTTAGCAGGAGGAGATATATACCAATTACCCTATGAGGATATCAAGACTGTCTTTAGAAACCATTCTAGGATGGCTACGAAAAAGGGTAGGGGTAGTCAACTTATGGTAAGTACATCGTCTTCCAACTCATCCATAAAGGGTGAAATTGGAAACATGTTGGAAGATTTCAAAAGTGAGATGCTGCAAAACCTTGTGTTGAAAATGGACGCCATGCACATTAAGAGGAAGCAGGAGGAAGCGGAGAGAGCCTTGGCCATTTTTTGTCCTAGATGCACTAAGAGGCATCCTATGAATGAATTTCCATTGAAATCCATTGGAATTTTCTTAGCCTGTGAAGAAAACCACTCCACAGACAAGTGCCCTTCTTTTCTTGGACTCAAAGTTGTATATCAAGGAGTTGAAGGGGTCACTAAATAGCTTTGCTACATTAACCAAAGGAGACCTCGTGGGCCTAAACCATACTAGCATGGCATGTAAGGGTCGTCTTGTGCATATTACAACCCCAACCAAACCACCGCCATACCTTCTTGGGGACCCCATGGTCATCCTTCCTGCTCCACACCCCCTCCTTGGTCCTTTAAATCTCAATATCACTCCCAACTAGCCAACCAATCATTTCAACCTTATGCTCCATCACAACCTTAGTGGAATGCATTGCCCCAGGTTTGGAGGCCCTAATACAACAATGCTCCATCTCTATTGCCTCCACCACCTACCCAACCATAGCTGTTACACTCCGCTCCACCCAGGAAACTCCAGATTCCTGCCCAGCCAAATCTGAACTCGAACAACAGGTAGGCTCAGTAAGTATACACCGAAGAGACATCATACCCATCTTATGTTGTGGAAATTTAGGAGATTAACTTGAGATCCGGGAGAGTTATCTTGGATAACCAACCTCCACCTCCACCTACGGAGGTTGAGGAAGAGAGAGGGGAAAGCAATCTTAAAGTAAATCCACCCTTTCCTAAGAGATTAGCCCAACCACTCCAGCCTACCACAGAAGAGATTGAACTTCTGGGAGAATTGAAAAATCTATGTGTAAAGATCCCACTTCTCCAGGAAATAAAAGACATTCCTATTTATAATAAGTTGATTAAGGAGAAGTACTTCAAGAATCCAAGGAGGCAAAACAGGGATGCCCCTACCATTAATGTTATTAGGTAGCTATCTGACTTAATGCTGAGGCAGGTAATCTATCCAAAATATTTGGACCCTGGAAGCCATGTAGTAGATGTGCACATCAATGGCACCATTGTCCCACACACTCTGATCAATTTTGGGGCTACCATTAATGTGATGACCAAGCACCCAATGCTCAAGCTCAACCTCCAAGGTTCATTGACGAAGACAACAACAATTCTGCAACTTGTAGACCGTTCGACAGTAACCCCTGAGAGGATTGCGGAGGATGTGATGGTCTCCATTAACTGTTGGGAATACCTTCATATTTCCTAGTTCTCTAGCCTAAGGCTAAGCTTACTGGTTACCGTCTCATCCTTGGGAGACCATGGTTGGCCACTATCGATGCTTACATTGGGTGCAGAGTTGGGAATATGACCATCAAGAATGGGAATATGTCCAAGGAGCTAATCCTATACCCTCCTGCTCAACCTTCTCTAGAGCAAGACTTACCTTTATGGTTGGAGGAGGAGGAAGAAGATGAAGTTTATTCCACCCAACTTTATATTTTAGAAGAGACCATGGGAGGATGACATTAGGATGAGAATGACTTGATTGAACACCTACTCCAATGTCCAACTCCCAATTCATTTCCCTTAGAAGAAGTAGTAAGGAAACCCAGAAAAATCATCCAATTGACTTATGCTTCACTGATTCCAACCCACTCTGTGTCAAAACCATATAATTCAGCCTAGAGAGAACCTTGAAAATCAATCAATCTCTTTTTTCTCTCCAAGAAGAGAAGTTATGCAACATGCTAAAGGCAAATATAGAAGCCTTCACTTGGAGTTACGAAGAAATGAAGAGAGTACACCCATCAGTGTGTACTCACCACATATACATCAAAGAAGGTTGCAAGCATTCGAGCAACCCCAAAGGAGGATGAATCCATCTCTTCAAGACATAGTCAAAGAAAAATTATAAAAACTGCTAAATGCGGGATTGATTTACCTTATCTCCAACAATGAGTGGGTCTCTCCTTTGGTGTTAGTTCCAAAGAAGAATGGTAAGTGGATAATTTTTGTGGATTACAGGGAGTTGAACAAAGCCACAAAGAAGGACCATTTCCATCTACCCTTCATTGACCAAGTGCTACATGGCCTGGCAGGGAAAAGGTTTTTCTCGTTCCTAGATGGATTTAGTGGGTACAACCAGATCCAAATCTGCCCGAAAGACTAGGATAAAACCACATGCACTTGTCCTTTGGGTACTTTTGCCTATAGGGTCCTTCCTTTTGGCGTATGCAATGCTCCTACCACTTTCTAAAGAGGAGTCATGAGTATTTTGTTGAATTAGTCTAAGATGCAATGGAGATTTATATGGATGATTTTACACCTTATGGTTTTTATTTTCAAGAAGCTCTATCTAACCTAGGCAAAGTACTACACAAATGCATTGAAATGAACCTGTCTCTCAGTCCCAAAAAATGTGAATTCTTGATGACTACAAAGACCATGCTAGGTCATTCAATTGCTTAGCAAGGACTACAGGTGGACTCAAACAAAATAGTTGCCATTCAAAGGGTGCCACCTTGACAGAAGTAGAGAGATGTCAAAAGTTTCCTAGGGTTAGCTGGATACTATAGAAGGTTCATAAAGGACTTCCGCAAGTTGGCCTCTCCTTTAATTGGTTTGTTGGCCAAGGACTCTGAGTTTATATAGTCAAAAGATGTCAAGAGGCCTTAGACATCCTAAAGGACAAGTTAACCACCGCACGGATTCTCCGAGGCCCAAATTGGGCCCTCCCCTTTCATATCCATGTTGATGCCTCACACAAAGCCATAAGAGCAGCACTAGGTCAGGTAGATGAAAAATTGACTTACGCTATCTATTTTATCAGTAAGAATTTGTCAAAGGCTGAACTAAATTACACAGTGACTGAAAATGAACTCTTGGCACTTTTGTATTCATTGAACAAATTCTTATATTATAGGCTATCCAACATTTGTGCATACTGACCATGATGCAATCAAATATTTAATGAACAAACTAGATGTGAATGCTCAAATTATAAGATGGTTACTTTTATTACACCAGCTTGATATAACCATTGTTGACTAGCCTGGTAAGGAAATTTTTGTTGTGGACATTTTGCCTAGAGTAACTTTTCCTGCTAGTGAAGAAGGGATTGTTGATGACCAGTTACTAGACTAGCACTTATTTTCTATATCATTTCTCTCTCCATGGTTTGCTAATATAGAAAACTATTTGGTATCAACACAGTTCCCACCAAACTTGTCCTCCAAAGAAAAGAGAAAGATAGTAAGGAAGAGCACCCCCTTCACTTGGATTGGGGGAAATCTTTTCAAACTTGGCCCAAATCATATCTTGAGAAGATGTGTCAGGGAGGAGGAAGTATTTGACATCCTTCTGACCTATCATGATGGGCCTTGTGTAGTTCACTTTGCAGTAAAGTGGACAACATTCAAAGTGTTACAAGCAGGCTATTATTGGCCCACTCTGCATCAGGATGTAAAAAAATATACTAGTCAATGTGATTAGTGCCAAAGGATGGGAAGGCCTACTCCAAGAGATGAAATTCCTCTACATCCTCAAGTGATTTGTGGACTTCATTGGGCCTATTGACCCTCCTTCGAATAAAAAACAATACGTTATTGTGTGCAATGAAACCAAGGAAATTAAGGCAACAAAAGAAGAGAAAGGTGAATAATTTCCTAGGGGAAAATGTATTCTACAAATTTGGGTTCCCTATAGAGCTAGTCACAAACCAAGGCAGCCAGTATACCTCCAACATGATTGAAGACTTTCTCAGTCATCACAAGATCAAGCATAGAACCTCCACTCCCTATCATCCACAAGCTAATGGGAAAGTGGAGGTGACCAACAGAGCACTAGAGGGCATCTTGACCAAAGTGGTAAGCAACAACAAGAAGGATTGGGCAGATAGACTAGTTGAGGCCACCTGGGCCTATAATACCACATGGAAGACCACCACTAGATTCACACCCTATGAACTAGTCTATGGGAAAAAGGCCTTGTTGTCCATTGAATTTGAGTATAACGCATTAAGGATTGCAACCCAACTAGATCTAGATCTCAGCAGTGCACAGAAAGAGATATTATTCCAGTTGAATGGTTTGGATGAAATCAGAATGCAAGCCCTCGTACATAGAGAGATAGTTCAACTTTAGAGCAAGATCTGGTATGATAAAAACATCAAGGAGAAGAAATTTTAGGAAGGAAATTGGGCATTGCTATATGATTCTAGGTATAAAGACTTCAAGGGAAAGTTAAGGACAATATGGCTAGGACCTTATGATGTGGAAAGATGCCATGATAATGGTTCTGTGCAAATTAGAACTATAGATGAAGAGGCCATCCCTTTGCTTGTTAATGGACACCTATTGAAAATTTACAAGAGAAATTTATCAAAACAAGATTTGATTGATGATATCAATGAAACAGTGTTGACAATGGAGAAAGTTCGAGCTCCTCCCTCATCCAATCATTGAGAAAAGAAAAAAGAAAAATAAGGACTCAAGTGAAAACCTCCATGAGGTGCCTGAGTCCCATCATTGGGTTGAAAACCTCTTGAGGTGACTCAGTGGTGTCAAAAAAAAAAGGAGAGAAAAAATAGAATAAGAAATATCCCTAGGTGAAAACCTCTCTTGAGGTTTCCAGGGAAAACAACTAGGGTGAAAACCTCTCAGAGGCAGCCTAGTTTGTTTTCAAAAAAAATCATGAAATTTCCATTTGCAGGTCAACGAGAAGGACGGTCAAGGACCAAAGGAGGATAAAAAAGGGACCCCTTTCACTCACATATTTATTTTTCCACTCATTACCATTCATTCCTCCACCATTCCTATCGTTTTTTCCACTCCATTTATTCAATTTACAAAGGGACTGTGTTTTCTACAGGATCCCCTGAAAACCTACACGATGATCCTGTAGGAATTACAATGACCTAGAACTCCTACAGGAATCAGTCCTAAGGCAACTAAATGAATTTATAGGAAAAAAAATTCACCCTCTTCATCATTCAATCGCCATACCTTGTCCACCATCATCAACCCTGCACTCACAATTAAAAAAAAAAAAATCTTTCAAGAGTTTTTTTTACAGTCTTCAAAAAGAAAAAAAAGGAAACAGGGAGGAATAAAGAGCATCATGAAAGTGTTCCTTGCTCTCCACAATCCTCTTCTTTCTCTCCATCGATGTCACCATCCTCACATCCCCAACAAAAAGAATGATTAAGAGTTCTGAGGGAAGTAGCTAAATGACATCCTGTAGTAGTCTAGCCCACAGAATACCAATCACAACAACAAAAAACCTCTATCATGATGATCCAGGAGCTCCTAAGATGCAACATCATCACCATATTCAACCATAGGTACCTGCACAAACAAATGTGTCATTAGCAAACAACAAGAGAAGGAAAAAGAATATCATGCAGCCAATACACACAACAACACCTTTGGTCTTTGACAACTACAGCATAGCATTGGCACCACAGGTAAGTATCCCACTCGCTCTATCATATGCATCATGTAGTAAAAAAAATGTAAGGGTTACAAGATAGTTGGTTTATAAGAGAAAAGGTGGCCAGTTAACTTGGCCACCTTCATTCAGTCAACACATACACAACAGGGTGTCCTCTCACACGTGGTTGTAGTCAACTCAAAGACAGAGAAGGAGTAGGACAAAATTGGTTAAATCTATGGATGCATAAGGTGGGAGCTGATTAAAAGAAGTGGAGAATGATGAGGTGGTATTTGGGACCAACGGTCCAAAAAGGGAAACGTACCTTTGCTACCAGCACACCACCTCACCCTGAATGACCATAACAGGAGATAAACATCATTCCCATCCATTCCTGCATTTCGATTTCTTGAAACTCACTCTATCAGGTTGCTCTCATACCCAAGCAACCCATTGGAAACAAAACTCCACCGTTTTACTGCACAGTAATTCCTACAGGATTGTACAGGAATTCCTAGACGATCATGCATAGGAATTCCTACAGGATACATAGAGATTGTCTACAGGATTGCCCAAGAAGAGTTTCAGAGGGGATGACACAGGATTTGGCCACTACGAACAATCTAAATAGGTAAGCTCTGTAATTACATCCCGCTTTACAAATTAATTGAACCAAAAATCCTCTAAGTTTGAGTGAATTTAGCAACTATGTAAGGGAATTACATACACAGTCATTTTTGTTTTGGTTCTACATTTGAAAATTTTCTCAACCCTCTCATCTCCTCAAACATCACCAACCAAGATGACAAAAGGTTTTAATAGGAGGGAGCCCACCAACACTGTGAGAATACAACAACACCTCCAAGTGCTTGAAATATTCACAAGACATAATTGGATGGGGTTTTCCGAAAAAATTAGAGGGTATGATGATGAGGTGGCTCGAGAATTTTCTCTCTCCCTCACTCCACTCAACAGAATCCATGCCACTGTTGTAATAAGGGGCATCTCTATAGAACTCACCCCTGAGATCATCAACAGAGTCACCACACTTCCCCTAGGAATACCATGGAGAAAAGAAGACAAAGGAGATAGCCAGGTTGCCAAAAGAAAAGTCTTTTTAGAAGGCAAGGAACCCACTCAAGAAAAAAAATGGAGGTAAAGTCTACCATATCCATGGAATGAGGTAGGCTACCAACCAATAAAATACATTTCATGTGAGGGTAGGTATAGTGTGTTCTATGGCTATCATTTTAGGCTTCTTGAGGAATTTAGATGTGGAGAAAAAATACCCCCTCACAAAAGTCTCAACATACCATACTTCCTACTTCAATCAGTAATAGACTCAAGCATCAAAGTGTATGAGGGGAATTCCCAACAGTTCGCTCACCAGGGGTTAATTAAGATCCTTATAGAAGATGCCGTCTAGGACCTTAGAATTCCTATAACATGGTCAGTTTTCAGAGACATGCCAGCAGAGGATGACATCAAAGCTCTCACATATGATGTTAGTCCTACTGTCAATAAACGGGAAGAGCTAAAGACTGAGGCAAAGGAAGAAGAAGGAAAGCAGGAAGAGTAAGAACAGAAGGAGATGAGGATGAGATGGATGAAGAAGGAGATGAAACAAAAGAAAATGATGAAGATGAAGATGAAGAGGGGAAAGCGAAGGAGGATGATGAAGAAACAGAAGAGGATGTTAAGGAGGAAACCGATAAAGATGTTGAGGATCTACAAGAAGAAGAAGACATGAAGGACATAGAGGAAGAGGATAATGGAAAAGTGGGGACATAAAACAAGGAGGAGTTACCTAGGTTTTCTCCAGAAGCCACAAAGAGAGAGGCATCAGCTTCCCTCACAACACTTAGCACCCCCATCAAGCAAAAAGGAAAAATACATAGGCAGACCCCATTATATTTCAGGACAAGAAAAAACACAATAATAAGACAGGGGAAACACCAAACATCAATCCAAATTCCTATTGTGATTGAAGACTCTCCTACACAAAAAGAAAAAATTCCTTCCCCTAAGTCTCTTATCACCTATGTAAGAAGGCCTACTACTAGATCAGCTTCCTGCAAGGGAAAGGTAATCCTGCAGGATACACAGCAAAATCTACAGGAAGCAAAAAAAGTCCTACAGGATACTCTGCTGAACCTACAGGAGGCACAAAAATTGGAAAGGGAGGTAGGGGAGTAGCAAGAAACTAAAGAAGAGGACCCAGAGATAAAAGAACCCAACCCCCAACCTAACTTGGACTCCTATTACAGGTTTATTGAAGGAGGTAGGGTCATACCTCAAAAATTTGCTATCCCACTGTTCTTCGAGCTTGAGAAGGAGAGGGCCAGAACTCACCGATGGATGCAGATCGCCAAATCAAAGGGGGTGGAAGACATTGGGAACATGGAAGAGAAACTCAAGGAGATGGGTAGAGAGCTAAGTGGCTTGAGAGATAGAGAAGCTATAATGAGAAATCAACTAGAGACAGAAAATGCATGGTTGAGGGGACAACTGCAGGAAAGAGAGAATCAATTGGCATGTATGGCCAGTCTCTCTTTGGAAGCAATCCAGTGTAGGATGTCAGCTAATGCTATGCCATATACCTCAAAGAATAGTGGCTGCAGTTCCATATTAATACCTAGCACAAAGAGGCACCATGCCATTTTAGTACTACAGGTAGTTCATTGATCTTTGTGATCAATGTACACTAGAATATAGGGGCAGATTGGTTGAGTTTTATTTGCACAACATGGCCTTAATAGACATGAATGTATGGGACCCTAATGCCAAGCTATGAGATTTACAATTAATGGCTTTGGCATCATGGATGAACCATGAGGAGTCAAGGGTTGCATAAATGAAAAGGATATTGGCAAGAGAGAAAATTGAACCTCTTGTGATTTGAGTTGAACAATCAAATCCCATGGCCCTCATCAGTACCCATAATTTCAATGAAAATGATCCTCTGCTGGAACCTAGATATCTTGCTACCCAAGAGAAAGCAATTTCACATTTTGAGGACATGTTTAGGTTTCTAGGAGATGATAGCATACATGCTTGCCTGAGGAGATGGAACACACTGCCATATAGCTTAAAGATAAGAGAGTATCACTCTCCTCCAAGGTTGAGAGAGGCACTAAATAGGACACCTATGTAGAAGCAATCTATGCAAAGGTTGAAATTAAATTGGATTGGCCTAAAACTCAGTCCACCACTACTCTTAGGGATGCTAATAGGGAGAAAGGGAGAAGAAGAAAAGAGGTAGTGGTAGGAGGTAGAAAACAAAGCAGGCTTCTATGAACAAGAGGACGAGACAACAACAGAGGCATGGACTGTCAGAGAGGCCACTAGAGCCATGAAGGATATGGATATTGATTAAGTTTCTCATAGGATGAGCAACAATTTTAGTACGGGGTGATGATGAGCCTCGCCATTGGGTAATTATATGGGCCTTAATTCACCTCCTAGCTTAGTCAAACCAACTTTTCTCATAACTTATTACATGTTTTTTATTATATTTTGTTTATCAGGTGAGTTAGAGTTGGATATTATGCTTAGTGGGCTAATATGCATTGAATGCAAGATTAAAGGACAAAATCAAATAATTTTGGCAAAGACTAAGGTCAAAACTCAAATGGGACAAACGAGAGGGATTGTAGGAGGTAAATCCTCCTCATTTACTACTCCTCCATTTGAATATTCCTTCATTCATCACATCAGCTTGGAGTGGAAAAAACCAAATCATGAGGATTAGAAGGCAGCCGAGCAAGTGAGAGACAAAGCACTAGCTTATCTCGAGTTCAGGAGCTGAGCCTCCCTAATTTTAAGGAGGTCGTTGGGGGCTTCAGCTGTATAAGTAGAGAGGTCTAGGACCTCAATAGGATTCAGATTTTTATTGTAAAAATATAAGCTATTTCCAAGCTGCAATACTTGTGAAAGTTCCATTTATGTAATTTGTTGTTTTGGTAATAAGAATGAGTTTTGTTTTGAGCCAGCACTGAGTTAACTCAGAGGGATGAATCTCTTGGGTCAGGGCCCAACCCTAGCAACCAAGGCTCCTCTTTTTTTGTACATGTATGTTTAGTATACTTTCATAGCTTCATTGATTTTCTTTTTAGATGCATTTCCATTACAAGTAGTGTAGATTAGATTGGTTGTTTATTAGTTTGCTTCCATTTGTGCCTTATTTCAAGTAGTAGGTTAGCAAGGAGAAAGAGGATCCCCACAAGGATGTCAGCAGGTGCCTCAGCCTCACTTCCTCCCTCTAGGATCATGACTTGAGGAAGGGACCCTTAAGCAGCCCCGAAAACACAAATTTCTACTTCTTTTATGAGCTTTGGAGTTTGTTGTCTTCAAATTAGTATTTGGTTAGTTTTGCAAGGTAGGTTTCCATTGTCATATTTTTCATCTTCATTTCTGTAGTAGATCTCATCCAAGCTTTCATTCCTTTCACCAACTTTCCTCACGCATAGCGTAGGCATTAATTCATTAATTCTGCTTTTCTAGTTTATGAAAATGTATCTTGTTTGCGTAGCATTTTGGAAGATATACATGTTTTATGCAAAGTAGGTGCTTCAGGAGGATACTAAGACTTCATAGCCAGCAAGCACCTTCCACAACATCCACCTTCGCCATCCCTTGTTTTTCATAGAAATCCTTCCAATCTGTTAGCTACCTATACCAATAAGTTTCATTTTTCATGATTGGCAGGGGAAGTGCCAATATGATCTACTTTGATGATGCAAAGATCTAATATTTTTGGGGAAAACACATATCTACGGTTGGTTGATGTTGTCCTACTTCTGAATGGGTGATCCAACAGTCTAAGCTGGGTCATGCCATATTTCAATTTTTTGTTGTAGACTAGAGAAAGAAATCTATCCAAACTGTTCAATCTTGGCAGATAAGTAGTTAGGTAGAGAATGAAGGTTCCCAACTGTTTAATCTGGGGCCTTGGAAGTAATAAGGCTAGCCTTAGATAGAAAATCAAAAGGAAATGCCAAAGGAAAAGAAAAGGCACATGGGGGTTTGCAAGTCTAAGTGCACCCTCCTTGAAGTAACAAAAAATGCTAGGCAATAGAATGGGTAGGTAGATGGGGTTGCAGAAGCATGATTTCTTTTATATCACTGGCCTAAGCAAAGGAAACACATGGTGTCCAGTGCAGATCTTCCTATTCAGCAGTTTTGTAGCAACAAAGTGAAGCATGTCTAACTTCCCAATCATCCCCCATCAAACCCCTTGCTAACATCCCAACACCACCTTTGTTCATAAGGAAAGTCAAACTCTTTTGTTGATTCTTGTTTCATAAGGAGCCACATTTCTTGTGTGAAAATATTTTCATTTTGATCTACTCTCCTAACTAAGTTTGTTTCCTAAAAAACTTAGTCTTTTCTTCCTCTCTTCTATATCTCACATCCAATACTAACTACTAACTCTATCTATAATTAACTCCCTATTTTCCCCTTTCCCTATTACTATAGCACTATGGTGTATAAAAACCCCAAAAATATGTATATTCCCTTTCCCTTAGGCAATATAGCCTTATAGTTTCAAAGGGTGGAGCACCAAAAGATTTAGGCGCAAGCTGCAAAAAAGCGCCAAAGGCGAAATCTTGGGGTTAAACCAAGATCTGCTTGGTTTAATAGCCTTAACCCATTTTTGCGAATAAACGCCAAAAACCCATTTTGCCTATAAAACGCCACAAAAACCCATATTTTTCCTAATCTCCAAAGTCCCGCCCAGGCGCGCTTCTTGATAAAAATCATTAATTTAATATCACCGCCCCGCCGTATCGCCTGATCACATCAGTGCCCCGTCGACCGTCGGATCTGGGCCCTCCCATCCGACGGCTCCCTGCGATTTCGGACCACTCCCGATGGCGGTACGTTACCTCCCGAAAAGTGACAGACCATGACGTCAAGGCAATGGCACACGTCGCTGCCAGGTTGCATCGGGAGGCCGCCTGCCAAAACCGCTCCCGTAATATAAGCGGTCTGATGGAACCACTTACCGCTCTGGTAATTCTGCCACACGTCACCCATGCATCACCATTACGTCACTGCCACCTCAACGTCACCTTTCCGTACCCGACCCCACCCAATGACGTCATGCTGACGTCATCCAAAAAACGCGCCAAAGCCCAAAATGTCCATATTTGGCCAAAAATCACGGTTTTTTCACACTTTTCGACAAAAGACCACTGTGCTCCTTGCATGCAATTTCACGACCATTTCACCGCCAACCTACTGAAACTCACTCCAGAGCCATGGCCGCCTACAAGTCAACTCGAACTGAGCCTCTGCCATTGCGCTGCTACCAGGTATTTACTACATTCTTCCTGCGCCTGGTCTATTCCGTTCTGCACTGTCAAAACACCGTAAAACTGCCAATTTCACCGAGAAATTAAGCTACATTGCCCTGCAGCTAAGTCAATTGCCTTCATATTAGCCAATTGTGCCCAGTTGTACCTCAGTTACCCTGTCTTCACTGCAAATCCTCCATGTTTATATCAACCTACTGCGCAAGTGGTGCATTTGCCCGCAATTCGCCAAAATTCTGCTTAAAACACAAAAAAACCATGGAAACTCCAGTTGCATTGAATGTTACACCTCTAAATGCCCCACAAAGAGAGCTAGAGTGGCTGCCCTTGACTGACAGAGACTACCAAATGGCAGAGGGGATCCCAGATTACAGAAAATACCACATTCATGTACTCAATGATCTTAAAGCCAAATATCTCAGTGGAAATGATATCCTAGGGATTTGGCACTCCAATTTACCTATTTTCAATCTCCCTCAAGTCAATATCATCGCAGATTTGATACATCGATGCAATGCCAACTATGACCCATGTCAGAGAGCTATCCTCAATCCCACAAGTTCATTTTTGTTCCATGTCACCCCTGAGGCCATAAATCAAATGCTGCACGTTCATACTACAAATCCATTGACTCCTCTCTCCATGATGGACTTGATAAAGAAAGGAGGCAAGCTGTCCAGTGCCCAAATTTTAAAGATCAATCAATTATTCATTCAATCAGACTCTGAAACTATGACGACTCCTCCCATTGGAAATGTATATCTCAATGAGTTGGGCAAAATTCTTGTGGATATGATCAGTTATGTCCTGGGCTACAGAACATCTGAGGATGTTGATGAAGCCATTCTGGCCATGATGTCTATCTTCTCCCCTGGAAAGCCTCCTGCTGTTCACTATGATTATGCTGCCTACATTGCCAATAACATTCATGAGCAATTGATGAATCTAGAGAGGGAAATGATATTTAGATACACTTCTTACATCTATCACTTGTTCCTATTCTATCAGCCTGATAGCTTGCCTATTACTCTCAAGAAGTTTGATGCCGAAGGGAACTAAAGGTCTGTAGTATTTTGGTCTTCAGTTTTCCATCACATATCTTTTTCACCATATAACTACTGTGAATTCATAGACCTGTTTATCCATCCAGCCATGTCCTTACTATTGAGTGCCCCTCCTCCAAGATTAACAGATGAGATGCAAAGAATCCTCTAGCTCTCAAAGGCCTACAACAATGGGGATTGGTACTTTTACCAACACCATACAGTGATCAGAATATATGGTTGTGAGTTAGCCCCATACAGGCCACCAAGATATGTCCCTATGAGACTCTTTGCCTTAGAGTATTTCAGACTGTTTGGAAATGCAGACATGGTCCATTTCCACAGCAAAAATAAGAAGGTTCAACTAAAAGTCAGAAATCAGCTAGGCCCATTCATTTATAATAAAAGAGAAGAGGCATGGCAAGAAGCAGATAAGATCCTGCAACGCCTCAGGTTGCAAACCAGTTTCCTCTGGATACCCTATGATCCCAATCATTTCATTAGTCTTAGAAGGGTCAAGTATAAGTTGGCTAGCTATGATCATGTCAGGCTGCCTCATATTGAAAAATATGCAAATCTGTTAAGATGGAAAGAGGGCACATTAGAAGAGGCAAGTACTAAAGAGGAAATACTACAAAAAGAAGCAAAGAATCTTGAGAAGGAAGCTGACTTGGAAAATTGTGGGCAGGTTTCCTCTTCTTATCAAATTCAACTTGGAGCAGCTGCCTCATCCTCTACAGCCCCCCAGCATGCAGCTTAAACTACTCCTCAGGCAACCAGCATAGGTAAAGGAAAAGAGATGGAGCAGGAGCAGCCACTCCTGACAACAGAACAGCAGAAAGAGTAGCCCAAATAGCAAGAAGGAATGGCTGAGGCCCCTATATCTACAGAGCAACAGGCTCAAGAAAGTGTGCTTCCAAGGCAGGAAACAGTAGGGGATGCCTCGGTGCTCCAAACTCCATTGAATGAAGAGAGAACCAAGAAGAGGGATAGACAGTAGGAAACTCCCCTCACTACATCAACAAGTAAACAAGGGGAGAAAAGGCAGAGATTAAATCCTCTTTCTGAAGAAGAGATGCTTACTGGGCCATCCATGAGTATGGGCCCCCCTAGCATGCAAGCATCAGCCAGTTCCTTCCAACAGGAATAAGAAAGAACACTTGGAGGAGAGGTCAGCTCCTCAAGCCAGGAAAGACGGGCAGAATCCAGCATAAAGCAGTAATTCATTGACAATAAGAAGAGGAATGAGCCAGTTAGACTCCAGCTATACAATCACTTACTCAAAATGGCTCCCACAAACCACCAGAGGCTTATGTCAGCATATGACATAACAGAGGGGAAGATGACTATGAGTCATTTCATGCCTACTATGCTGCAGCCACAGTCAGCTGCAGATTACATAAGAACCAACTTGGAAGTATTTGCAAAGGACATCCACCCAATGGACCAAATTGAGCTACATAAGCAAACGGGTGAGATGGTCTACTCCTCTCTTGCAGACAAAACCTTCCTTGCACACAAATTGCAAAATAGTCTCCATAATACCACTTCCCAATTAGAATTGGAGAAAGCATCCTCTCAAGCCAAAGACAAAAGGATTAGGTCTTTGGAAGATATCATTATAGAGCTTGGGTATGACCCAAGTGATCCCAAAGCTGTGCAGGCATTACTAAAGGAAAAAGAGGCAGATATAGCAGCTTTGAGGAAGATGGTCAAAATTCCAGCGACCCTTCACCCTCAAACAGAAGATGTTGCTCAGCAGAGAAAGGACCAAGATGTAGCAGCCATGCTGCTAACACTACACAAACAATTGGTAGAAACAGAAGGGAGATTGGTAGCAACAGAGGGTGCATTACAGGCAGCCCTGAAACAGAAAGAAGGAGGTCAGACATCTCAGCCCCCTCAGCCAGTGATTAACCTTGAGGAACCTCCTCAAATTATTAGTCCTCCCACAGAACAAACAGCTGGGATAGGCCCTTCAACTTCAGCACCAAATACAGCAGCAGCACCAACAACAACATCAGAACAGGCACCAAGCCTTGATATGCAAAACATGATGAAAGAACTTCAAGTTCTAGAGGCCGTGATGGCAGAACTAAATGAAGCCAAGGAAAAATTGGCTACACTTAATGAAAATTATGATAAATCAAAGAAAACTGTAGCTGAAAAGACAAGATAGGTAAAGGCTCTTGAGAAGAAGATAAAAGAACTGGAGAAAGAGCTCTCTCTTGACAAAGTGGTGGCTGAAATCAAGAAAGTCCTGTGGGCCAATATTGGTCAATCCATAACAGATCAATGGCAATATATAGAAACCATTCATGAGCACATAGATCTCATAGGCAGGGCCCACAAGGAAAGTCAAAAAGAAAGGGCATCTCTAGGCACTATGCCTGAGATAGCCAATAGAATGATCAATGTCCTTAATAACCGTACAGGCCCTCAGCTGGCAGCCATGGGTATCTCCAACAGAACTGACACCATCTTACTGGTGAAGAGGGTCCTCACTTTGAGAAATCTGGTGCAAACATTGGATAGAAGGTGCCAGGAAATGCAGACAGAGGTGAACAAATTCACAGAGAAATTTACAGTGTTGCATAACAGAGGCCTTCCTAGCTTACTAAACAGTGCAGGTAGGTTGCTATCCCATTAAAACTATGCCAAGAGGGTAAATACATTTGCTACAAATCAGATCACTGCAACATCAAGTACCCCAGAGGAAACAGGGCCTACATCTAGGTAGAGTCTCTATGACAGAACAAAGAATTTGTTTTTTATCATGAATGAGATTAGACATCTGTTTGAAGTGCCTCCAAATTACTACAAATATACTGAGGCAGATGAAACATTAGGCACAATTTTGAGACATCAGTTGTTTACTCAAGAATGGTGGACAAGCATGATACAGACATTGTTGTGAACAAGCAGATTTTTCACCAAATTTTTGTACATCAAATTATAAGTCATCATGTTCAGAAAATTGATACATTCATTATGACTGGAGAGGAGTGGACAGAGCCAACTCAGCAGACAAATTTGGCCACTAAAGCAACATCGACGGATGCAGATGACAGGGCTAAGATAGTCGCACCTCGACCAAGCCATAAAGAGCATATCATTCAGAATTAATACAAAGTGCTCAACCGACTCAGTGGCCTCCAAAAGTCAAAAAGGTTTCTGACAGGACTGAAGGGTATTCATTGTATATTTAGAATAGCAATAACCTTTTTATCTGCTATTCTGAAACTTGGTAAACGCAGTTATTGAGCAAATGACTCAGCGTTCAGATATTTTGTAAAACCGATTGTATATATATCCCCTCGCATAAACTTGCTGGGGTTGTTGATTTTCTCTTCTGGAGAACTTATGCTGTAAATTTCAGACTTTTAATACAGGGAGCTGATGGAATTTCTGAAGTTCTGAGTTGTTCTAATGTGTTGTGGTGTGATTGCCTACTGTTACAAGGTTCCTGCGTATTTCATGGCACAATAAGTTTCCTGAACCTTCTTGTTATGTATTCCATTCTATCATAATCCGCTCATGCTCTATATTTCACCGTTTAATAGCACAGAAAAAGAATAGTTCAGGATTTGTTCATTAAATACCCTGAACTCAATCTATGCTGTTATAAATGTTTCCTCCAGTATTAGTTATGAAAGTGTAATTCTTAGTTGCTTCACCTTCAGACTAAAACTTCATAGTGAGTATTATTCAGGAATTCAAATCCGCTCCTGAGTGATATATCCCTTTCTCACATCACCAGTTTAGTGAAAGACTCTTAGTTGCCTCTCACTGGCTAGACATATTTCATTTTCACAATTTTAAGTTTGTTTCATGATATATCTATATGGCCCTATAGTTCTAGCAATCTTACTCAATATCTCAAACAACCCATAATCACAGACTCCATTGCCCAATGGATTGAACCTTCTGAAGATCTCATCTCAGCTACTAGAAGACATCATCCAACCAAAACTTTAAATAAAACTCCCACCTTATAACTAGCCTAAAATCCTCAAGAAAAAAGTTAAAACTAAAAGAGAGAGCCCTCTCTGATTACAGGTGGGCTAGAACCTGTAATCCAAAGCTTGGTTAGTGGTTACCCCGGCCGTATTCCCTCAGGAGTCAAAGGGAACAACCTGGGTGTTAACATAAATGGTGACTCCACTAGGGACCTGAATGAACTTCATAACCCCCTATCTGATTCCTAATACTGTAGATAAATCCTGAGTGACAGCCAGACAGCCTTGGAAACTGCCTCTGCTTTCCATTTGCAGGAGTATATAAAAGCTGCCTCAGTCAATCTTTATTAAGTATTAAGTTCCATACAGTTGTGCTATACCTGATCAGTCCTTGTCAAATATCACTATCTTCTTAGAAAATTCTCCTAAAGAAAATCACAGAAACTGGCTCCTAAGAAGAAAACTCGCTATACAAGATCTAACCCAGATCCAGATCCATCACCTGAGTTCCAAAATCCAAACTTGATTTCAAGAATCCTTAAGAAACACAAATCAGAAGGGACTTTATCAGATTCAAGTTCTGAAGCAGGATGTCAAACTAATATTCCAACCCCTGCTAAAGTTTCTCTACATCCTCATACCACCGTTCCACAATCTCCTAGTTCTTCATCCACTTCACAAGGTATCCTTTCAACCCCTCCATCGACTACAAATACCCTTCTCATTCCCTTTCCTCCCCTTGTCCCATTCGTTCCTGTTATTCCTATTGTCCCACCAAACATGGCTAATAGATATGCTCCACTGTAGTTACCTACCAATCCAGGGCCTATGCCTCAAGATTACCAAAGCAAGATTTCATATTTTGATGGTACTGGCTCTTATCCAGCCCTTCAACAGAATAAGAAAATGCAGGACTACTTTGAAAATTATGAGATAGATGATGATGGGGTTAGAATGAAAATTTTTGTTCAAAGCCTAACAGGAGATGTAAGATCATGGTTTAGGTCACTCCCAGCAAACTCCATAGCTGACCCTGAAGCCCTGTATCAAACCTTTATCAACAGATGGGCGAAGAAAAAGGATCCACTTCATATTTTATCTGAATACAATACTATCAAAAGAGGTCCCCAAGAAACTGTCTTCGACTATTGTGCTCGCTTCAACAATGTCTACAACGCTATTCCCCAAAATCTCAGACCCCCACCTGATCTAGCTCTATACACCTTTCCTGATGGGTTTGATTCAGATATGGCATACCAATTAAGAGAAACGGCTCCCCGAACTTTAGCTGAGATGCAAGACATAGCAATTAGTGTAGAAGCCAACCTGATAGCTAGGAGAAATAGGACCAGAACTGAAAGAAAGACTACCTTCAAAGAAGAGCCTTCAGGCTGGGATCAGAAACTGGACGCAATAATCATTGGTATGCATAGGTTAGGTGACAGAGTAGAATCAGTTGAGAGGAAATCATCATGGGAAGCACCACTGAATAATCCTATCAGGAATCCCAATTTTAGAAGAAATCAAAATCCTAATGTTGGCAAGGCCAGCCCTGAACCAGAAATTAGACCTCCGTTCCAAGAAAACTATGCTGAAGCATCGACTTCTAACGAGCAGATAGATGATACCCACATCAATTTAATGGGCCTCAACAATGATCAACAAGTTTTTCTGAGTCAAGAAGATCATGAAGATGAAGACATCAAGCAGTTCCAAACCAAGTCAGGTGAATCATTTGATTTCAAGCAAGGCTATGACACAGTTGTTTTTGAAGTTCATAACCAATAAAAATTTAGAAGCAGAACTATAAATGTGACACAGCCTGAGAAAACAAAGGATAGCCTGCAGCCTAAGAAAGCTATTGTCACAGAGCCTATTAACAAAACTGATTCAATTACAAATGAAGTAACAATTGAAGAGGTAACTGAACCATTCCCCTCAAATCAACAACCAATGGTTACACCTCCTTTACAACACAATCCAACCAACACTTTCCAAAAGATGAGTAAAAAGGAAAAACCTCAAGACCAAATTGAGAGTCAAGAAGAAACCTCTAAGAACTCAATTGAGAGAGAAAAGGTTGTTAACCAGAACACCAAGATCCAATCTGAAAAACCTTTTGACTTAGAAGCTGAAATTGGTAAATTGAAGATAGCCATTCATATTTCAGAGCTAGCCAAGCATAACATTTACAAACAACAAATCAAGAAGTCCCTTCAACTGACTCATAATAAAGATGATGTCAATGTGTTGGATGACACCCCAGAACTACTTTTTGGTCCAGAGGTTGATGGAAAGACAATAGTTACTGGAATCCTACCTTTTTATGTCAGCTTGCATGTTCATGATAAGATATTACACAATGCAATGTTTGATTCAGGCGCCTCTCATAACCTGATGCCTAAGTCAGTAATGGAAAGATTGAATCTAGACATCACAAGACCATATAAGGACCTATTTTCATTTGACTCCAGCCAAGTTAAGTGTTTAGGCTTGATAAAATATCTATGTGTGTCCCTTGTCCAGTACCCAAATAAAACAATTTTAATGGATGTGGTAGTTGCCAACATTCCACCCAAATATGGAATGCTGTTATCAAGATCATGGGGAGCTAAACTCCAAGGTTCCCTACAATTGGACATGTCATATGACACTATCGCTGTCTTTGGGCAGCCCAAGAGGCTATACAGAGAATCACTCATGAAATACATGGTGAGCAGTGAAGAAAAACCTCAAAATTTCCCTATTTATGCAGTCCATTCTGATATGGATTCCTTCATTCTGTTCAATGATGATATAAGTCCAATGAGTGATAACAAATCTGTCATACTTGAACAAGATATGCATGTGAGTGAGCAATCAAGTTCCCAAGAAATCAAGGTTGTGCAATCAAGTGATGAGACCGTTCTAGAAGACAAACCAGATGAAAGACAAGAACTCCAACTTATAATCCCAAGTCATAGAGAAGCCGTTAAATCTCCCCTAAATCAAGAAATCCTTTGGTTTCTTGAGTTTGATGGATCAGTCAACAAATTAGGGGCAGGAGCTGGAGTGTGGATTCATAACAAACAAAGCAATCATGCACAAGGTCGAGCCTATAGGCTTAATTTCAGATGCACTAATAATATGGCAGAGTATGAGGCTCTTCTGCTAGGCCTCAAACTGGTAAAATCCTTACAGGCCACAAAAGTTTCAATCATGGGAGATTCAGACCTCATTATTCAACAAGTGAAAGGCAATTTTGTCACCAATGACAAAAGACTAAGATCATACAGGTCTGTTGCTGTTGAAATACTTAAGGCTTTCACTGAATTTCAGATGACCAAAATACCTAGGACCCACAACCTTCATGCACACAGTTTAGCTACATTTTCCAGTACATGAAAATTTCCTTTTGAACCCAACCACTGCTTTATAGCTGAGATTAAACACAGACCTTCTATCTCAAACAATATTAAAGACTGGCAGGTATTTGAGGATGACACACATATAAATAGTTTCTTAACCTTGCAGCATGAATTTTCAGGTTTGAACATTGATGTTGATTCTGTGAAAGACACACAACCACTGAGTTAACAGGACCAAACAACTATATCACTCAAAACAACAAATCAAATACTCTGTCCAACAACCTTTGACAATGAAAATATACAAGAACTTAAACAATTGCATTTGGATGAAATAAATGGTGCAGAGGTTGAATTCATACAGCTAAAAGATAATTTTCTACCAATAGGCCTAACTCCATTGGAGGACATTTTTGACTCAAATGATGTTCCTAGAAAACCAAAATTGCAACCCCTTAATGCTGCCATTGAAGTATGCAGCATTGGAACTACTGAAAACCCAAGATAATAAAATTGTCTGCTTCTTTACCTCCTGACCAGAAGCCTAAATACATTGACCTCTTTAAAGAATTCCAAGATGTGTTTGCATGGAGTTATGAGGATTTGAAATCCTATGACACCTCTGTTATTCAACACACTATCCCTCTCAAGCCTAATCAAAAGCCATTCAAGCAAAAATTGAGAAGAATCAATCCTATGATTCTCCCTTCAATTGAGAAAGAGGTGCAAAAAATGTTTAAAGCTGGTATCATAGCACCAATCAGGTTTTCAGACTGGATTTCAAATTTGGTCCCCACAAGAAAGAAAACTGGGGAGATTAGGCTTTGTGTTGATCTAAGGAATTTGAATATAGTATCCCTTAAAGACAATTATCCCTTACCAAAAATGGATCACATTCTCCAAAGAGTGGTGGGGGCTTCAAGAATCTCATTACTTGATGGATTTTCAAGTTTCAATCAGATCCTAGTCCACCCTGATGATCAAGATAAAACAGCTTTCACAACCCCATGGGGAACTTTCAAATATGTTAAAATGCCTTTTGGGTTGAAAAATGCAGGAGACACATTTCAGAGAGCAATGGATATTGCTTTTGTTAAAGAGATTCGTGACTTCCTTGTTATTTACCTAGATGATCTCACACCTTTCTCAAAATATGACCAAGAACATCTAAAACACTTGAGACAAATCTTCATAACATGTAGGAAATATGGAATTTCCTTAAATCCCAAGAAGGCTCTATTTGACTTGGAGGAAGGAAAGATATTGGGTCATATCATTTCAAAAGATGGCATTAGAATTGACCCAGACAGAATACAGGCCATCTTGCAAATGCCCCATCCAAGAAATATTAAAGAATTACAAGCCTTCTTGGGAAAGATCAACTTTCTAAGGAGTTTTATCCCAAACTTAGCAAAATTTATCAGATTACTAAACAACATGCTAAAAAAGGATTCAAAAGTGAAGTGGACAGTAGAAGCAAATCAAGCTTTTGAAGGTATTAAATTGGCCCTCACCCAAACCCCAGTCTTAACAAATCCTCAATTTGACAGAGAATTTATCATTTTCTCTTTTGCTTCCGAGCATACCATTGCTGTTGTCTTATTGCAGAAGGATGATTAAGGGAATGAAAAACCCATTGCTTTCTTTAGTAGATCCCTTAGAGATGCACCTCTGAAATATCAGATCATGGAAAAGCAAGCTTATGCTTTGGTCAAAGCCATCAAAGACTTCAGGATCTACATCCTATACTTTCATGTCATTGCTTATGTACCAAATCCGATTGTGAAAGACATACTGACTCAAGAAAACTTAGAGGGAAGAAGAGGAAAATGGATTGCTAACATTTTAGAATTTGACATTGAAATAAGACCTACAAAACTGATAAAAGGGCAAGGTTTGGCTAAATTGATGGCTGAAGCAAACTTCCAAGCCTTGGACATTAACCAACTGGACAATGAACCAGAGCTGGCGACTCCAAAGATCAATGTAGCCTTTGAACAATCCCTGTGGTATTCTGATATCTGTTATATATTGCAAAACCTGTGTGCTCCCCCAGGGTTGTCCAGAAGCAAGTCTAGATTTTTAAAAATGAAAGCTTCAAGATTTTGTGTTATAGATGGCAAGTTACTATGGAAAAATCATGAAGGTATATTGTTGAATTGTTTAACTATAGATGAAACAAGCAATGTTATGAAAGAATTTCATGAAGGTGATTGTGGTGGTCATTTGTACTGGAAGTCCACTATGGATAAGATATTAAGGGCAGGTTACTATTGGCCCACTCTCTTCTCTGATGTTAAAAATTTTACCACTTCATGTCACAAGTGTCAAGTGTTTGAGGGAAAAAGAAAGTTGCTACCACTCCCCTTAAAGCCTATTGCAACAGAAAGGCCCTTTCAGCAATGGGGCTTGGACTTCATTGGGGAGATTTGTCCTTCATCTTCAGGCTAGCATAAATGGATCCTGACAGCCACAGATTACTTTACTAAATGGATTGAGGCTGTTCCATGCAGACAAGCAAATGATTCTACTATCATTCAGTTCCTTGAAACTAATATTCTCTCCAGATTTGGTTGTCCTGACAAGATTATAACAATCAATGCTGCTGCTTTCAGATCCAAGAAGATGGTGAACTTTTTACACAAATTCCACATTACTTTGGGCCATTCTACTACATATTACCCTCAAGGCAATGGTTTAGCTGAATCATCTAACAAAAGTCTTATTAACATCATTAAGAAGATACTGGAAGAGAATAAGAAAAATTGGCATAAGAAGCTTGTAAATGCCTTGTGGGCAGACAGGCTAACAACCAAGAGATCTATTGGGGTCAATCCATATGAGTTGGTTTATGGAATGGAAGCCAAATTCCCTTCATCATTAGGGGTCCCTGTCATGAAGCTACTTCAAGAAAGTCAAGCTGAACCAAATGACATGCAAAGAAGAATCAATCAGATTATCTGTTTACAACAAACTAGAGACAAGTGTATAGCAGAGTTCAGGTCCTACAAGAGAAACTGAAGAAAGCCTTTGATAGAAGAACCAAGGCTGAAGATTTCTTTATTGGTGATAAAGTGCTTAAATGGGATTCAAGAAGAGAAGACAAGGGAACGCATGGCAAATTTGACTCCCTTTGGAGGGAGCCTTTTGTTATTCAAGCAGTACAAGGAAATAACACTTATTTAGTGAAGAATTTGGATGGCACTGAAGCTGAAGAGGGCCCTGTAAATTGCCGGATGTTAAAGCACTATTTTGATTACTTTCCATGTATATAGCATGGCTCGGCCCTGTACATTGTCAGTTGTATATACTATTTTCTTTCAGCATATAAATAGTTCAGTTTAAGAAGTTTTGTAAATAAGAAGGAAAAGGCTTTTATTTCAGAAGTTCCACAATGGTGACAGATTCCAGTTTTGAAGTCCAAAGAGAAAGCTTTCAAGTTTTTAGAAGAATTAAAAAGCCAAGGCATTCTGATCTGCTGTTCTTGGTCTTTCAAGTAGAAAAACCATCCCCAAGTGGAGCCACTGTTAGCTACCTATACCAATAGGTTTCATTTTTCATGATTGGCAGGGGAAGTGCCAATATGATCTACTTTGATGATGCAAAGATCTCATATTTTTGGGGAAAACACATATCTACAGTTGGTTGATGTTGTCCTACTTCTGAATGGGTGATCCAACAGTCTAAGCTGGGTCATGCCATATTTCAATTTTTTGTTGTAGACTAGAGAAAGAAATCTGTCCAAACTGTTCAATCTTGGCAGATAAGTAGTTAGGTAGAGAATGAAGGTTCCCAACTGTTTAATCTGGGGCCTTGGAAGTAATAAGGCTAGCCTTAGATAGAAAATCAAAAGGAAATGCCAAAGGAAAAGAAAAGGCACATGGGGGTTTGCAAGTCTAAGTGCACCCTCCTTGAAGTAACAAAAAATGCTAGGCAATAGAATGGGTAGGTAGATGGGGTTGCAGAAGCATGATTTCTTTTATATCACTGGCCTAAGCAAAGGAAACACATGGTGGCCAGTGCAGATCTTCCTATTCAGCAGTTTTGTAGCAACAAAGTGAAGCATGTCTAACTTCCCAATCATCCCCCATCAAACCCCTTGCTAACATCCCAATACCACCTTTGTTCATAAGGGAAGTCAAACTCTTTTGTTGATTCTTGTTTCATAAGGAGCCACATTTCTTGTGTGAAAATCTTTTCATTTTGATCTACTCTCCTAACTAAGTTTGTTTCCTAAAAAACTTAGTCTTTGCTTCCTCTCTTCTATATCTCCCATCCAATACTAACTACTAACTCTATCTATACTTAACTCCCTATGTTCCCCTTTCCCTATTACTATAGCACTATGGTGTATAAAAACCCCAAAAATATGTATATTCCCTTTCCCTTAGGCAATATAGCCTTATAGTTTCAAAGGGTGGAGCACCAAAAGATTTAGGCGCAAGTTGCAAAAAAGCGCCAAAGGCGAAATCTTGGGATTAAACCAAGATCTGCTTGGTTTAATAGCCTTAACCCATTTTTGCGAATAAATGCCAAAAACCCATTTTGCCTATAAAACGCCACAAAAACCCATATTTTTCTTGATCTCCAAAGTCCCGCCCAGGTGCGCTTCTTGATAAAAATCATTAATTTAATATCAGCGCCCCGCCGTATCGCCCGATCACATCAGTGCCCCGTCGACCGTCGGATCTGGGCCCTCCCATCCGACGGCTCCCTACGATTTCGGACCGCTCCCGATGGCGGTACGTTACCTCCCGAAAAGTGTCAGACCATGACGTCAGGGCAATGGCACGCGTCGCTCCCAGGTTGTATCGGGAGGCCGCCTGCCAAAACCGCTCCCGTACTATAAGCGGTCCGATGGAACCACTTACCGCTCTGGTAATTCCGCCACACATCACCCATGCGTCACCATTACGTCACTGCCACCTCAGCGTCACCTTTCCGTACCCGACCCCACCCAATGACGTCATGCTGACGTCATCCAAAAAATGCGCCAAAGCCCAAAATGTCCATATTTGGCCAAAAATCACGGTTTTTTCGCACTTTTCGACAAAAGACCACTGTGCTCCCTGCATGCAATTTCACGACCATTTCGCCGCCAACCTGCTGAAACTCACTCCAGAGCCGTGGCCACCTACAAGTCAACTCGAACCGAGCCTCTGCCATTGCGCTGCTACCAGGTATTTACTACATTCTTCCTGCGCCTGGTCTATTCCATTCTGCACTGTCAAAACACCGTAAAACTGCCAATTTCACCGGGAAATTAAGCTACATTGCCCTGCAACTAAGTCAATTGCCCTCATATTAGCCAATTGTGCCCAGTTGTACCTCAGTTACCCTGTCTTCACTGCAAATCCTCCAAGTTTATATCAACCTACTGCGCAAGCGTTGCATTTGCCCGCAATTCGCTAAAATTCTGCTTAAAACACACAAAAACCATGGAAACTCCAGTTGCATTGAATGTTACACCTCTAAATGCCCCACAAAGAGAGCTAGAGTGGCTGCCCTTGGCTGACAGAGACTACCAAATGGCAGAGGGGATCCCAGATTACAGCAAATACCACATTCATGTACTCAATGATCTTAAAGCCAAACATCTCAGTGGAAATGATATCCTAGGGATTTGGGACTCCAATTTGCCTATTTTCAATCTCCCTCAAGTCAATATCCTCCCAGATTTGATACATCGATGCAGTGCCAACTATGACCCATGTCAGAGAGCTGTACTCAATCCATCAGGCTCAGTTTTGTTCCATGTCACCCCTGAGGCCATAAATCAAATGCTGCACTTTCATACTACAAAGCGATTGACTCCTCTCTCCATGATGGACTTGATAAAGAAAGGAGGCAAGCTATACATTGCCCAAATTTTAAAGATCAATCAATTATTCATTCAATCAAGCTCTGAAACTGTGAGGACTCCTCCCATTGGAAATGTATATCTCAATGAGTTGGGAAAAATGCTTGTGGATATGATCAGTTATGTCCTGGGCTACAGAACATCTGAGGATGTTGATGAAACCATTCTCGCCATGATGTCTATCTTCTCCCCTGGAAAGCCTCCTGCTGTTCACTATGATTATACTGCCTACATTGCCAATAAGATTCATGAGCAATTGATGAATCTAGAGAGGGAAAGGATATTTAGATACACTTCTCACATCTATCACTTGTTCCTATTCTATCAGCCTGATAGCTTCCCTATTACTCTCAAGAAGTTTGATGCCCAAGGGAACCAAATGTCTGTAGTATTTTGGTCTTCAATTTTCCATCACATATCTTTTTCACCATATAACTACTGTGAATTCATAGACCTGTTTATCCATCCAACTATGTCCTTGCTGTTGAGTGCCCCTCCTCCAATATTAACGGATGAGATGCAAAGAATCCTCCAGCTCTCAAAGGCCTACAGCATTGGGGATTGGTACTTTTACCAACACCATACAGTGATCAGAATATATGGTTGTGAGTTAGCCCCATATAGGCTACCAAGATATGTCCCTATGAGACTCTTTGCCTTAGAGTATTTCAGACAGTTTGGAAATGCAGACATGGTCCATTTCCACAGCAAAAATAAGAAGGTTCAACTAAAAGTCAGAAATCATCCAGGCCCATTCATTTATAATAAAAGAGAAGAGGCATGGCAAGAAGCAAATAAGATCCTACAATGCCTCGGGTTGCAAACCAGTTTCCTCTGGATACCCTTTGATCCCAATCATTTCATTAGTCTTAGAAGGGTCAAGTATAAGTTGGCTAGCTATGATCATGTCAGGCTGCCTCATATTGAAAAATATGCAAATCTGTTAAGATGGAAAGAGGGCACATTAGAAGAGGCAAGTACTAAAGAGGAAATACTACAAAAAGAAGCAAAGAATCATGAGAAGGAAGTTGACTTGGAAAATTGTTGGCAAGTTTCCTCTTCTTATCAAATTCAACTTGGAGCAGCTGCCTCATCCTCTACAGCCCCCTAGCAGGCAGCTCAAACTACTCCTCAGGCAGCCAGCACAGGTAAAGGAAAAGAGATGGAGCAGGAGCAGCCACTCCCGACAGTAGAATAGCAGAAAGAGCAGCCCAAATAGCAAGAAAAAATGGCTGAGGCCCCTATATCTACAGAGCAACAGGCTCAAGAAAGTGTGCCTCCAAGGCAGGAAACAGTAGTGGATGCCTCGGTGCTCCAAACTCCATTGAATTAAGAGAGAACCAGGAAGAGGGATAGATAGCAGGAAACTCCCCTCACTACATCAACAAGTCAACAAGGGGAGAAAAGGCAGAGATTAAATCCTCTTTCTGAAGAAGAGATGCCTATTGGGCCATCCATGGGTATGGCCCCCCCTAGCATGGAAGCATCAGCTAGTTCCTTCCAACAGGAACAAGAAAGAACACTTGGAGGAGAGGTCAGCTCCTCAAGCCAGCAAAGAAGGGCAGAATCCAGCATAAAGCAGCAATTCATTGACATTAAGAAGAGGAATGAGCGAGTTAGACTCCAGCTATACAATCACTTTCTCAAAATGGCTCCCACAAACCAGCAGAGGCTTATGTCAGCATATGACATAACAGAGGGGAATATGACTATGTGTCATTTGATGCCTACTATGTTGCAGCCACAGTCAGCTGCAGATTACATAAGAAACAACTTGGAAGTATTTGAAAAGGACATCCATGCAATGGACCAAATTGAGCTACATAAGCAAACGGGTGAGATGGTGTACTCCTGTCTTGCAGACAAAACCTTCCTTGCACACAAATTGCAAAATAGTCTCTATAATACCACTACCCAATTAGAATTGGAGAAAGCATCCTCTCAAGCCAAAGACAACAAGATTAGGTCTTTGGAAGATATCATTATAGAGCTTGGGCATGACCCAAGTGATCCCAAAGCTGTGCAGGCATTACTAAAGGAAAAAGAGGCAGATATAGTAGCTTTGAGGAAGATGGTCAAAATTCCAACGACCCTTCACCCTCAAACAGAAGATGTTGCTCAGCAGAGAAAGGACCAAGATGTAGCAGCCATGCTGCTAACACTACACAAACAATTGGTAGAAACAGAAGGGAGATTGGTAGCAACAGAGGGTGCATTATAGGCAGCCCTGAAATAGAAAGAAGGAGGTCAGACATCTTAGCCCCCTCAGCTAGTGATTAACCTTGAGGAACCTCCTCAAATTATTAGTCCTCCCACAAAACAAACAGCTGGGACAGGCCCTTCAACTTCAACACCAAATACAACAGCAACACCAGCAACAACATCAGAACAGGCACCAAGCCTTGATATGCAAAACATGATGAAAGAACTTCAAGTTCTAGAGGCCCAGATGGCAGAACTAAATGAAGCCAAGGAAAAATTGGCTACACTTAATGAAAAGTATGATAAATCAAAGCAAACTGTAGCTGAAAAAACAAGAGAGGTAACGACTCTTGAGAAGAAGATAGAAGAACTAGAGAAAGAGCTCTCTCTTGACAAAGTGGTGGCTGAAATCAAGAAAGTCCTGTGGGCCAATATTGGTCAATCCATAACAGATCAATGGCAATATATAGAAACCATTCATGAGCACATAGATCTCATAGGCAGGGCCCACAAGGAAAGTCAAAGAGCAAGGGCATCTCTAGGCACTATGCCTGAGATAGCCAATAGAATGATCAATGTCCTTAATAACCGTACAGGCCCTCAGCTGGCAGCCATGGGTATCTCCAACAGAACTGACACCATCTTACTGGTGAAGAGGGTCCTCACTTTGAGAAATCTGGTGCAAACATTGGATAGAAGGTGCCAGGAAATGCAGACAGAGGTGAACAAATTCACAGAGAAATTTACAGCATTGCATAACAGAGGCCTTCCCAGCTTACTAAACAGTGCAGGTAGGTTGCTATCCCATGAAAACTATGCCAAGAGGGTAAATACATTTGCTACAAATCAGATCACTGCAACATCAAGTACCCCAGAGGAAACAGGGCCTGCATCTGGGCAGAGTCTCTATGACAGAATAGAGAATTTGTTTTTTATCATGAATGAGATTAGACATCTGTTTGAAGTGCCTCCAAATTACTACAAATATACTGAGGCAGATGAAACATTAGGCACAATTTTGAGACATCAGTTGCCTACTCAGGAATGGTGGACAAGCATGATACAGACATTGCTGTGAACAAACAGATTTTTCACCAAATTTTTGTACATCAAATTATAAGTCATCATGTTCAGAAAATTGATACATTCATTATGACTGGAGAGGAGTGGACAGAGCCAACTCAGCAGACAAATTTGGCCACTAAAGCAACACCGACAGATGCAGATGACAGGGCTGAGATAGTCGCACCTCGACCAAGCCATAAAGAGCATATCATTCAGAATTAATACAAAGTGCTCAACCGACTCAGTGGCCTCCAAAAGTCAAAAAGGTTTCTGACAGGACTGAAGGGTATTCATTGTATATTTAGAATAGCAATAACTTTTTTATCTGCTATTCTGAAAGTTGGTAAACGCAGTTATTGAGCAAATGACTCAGCGTTCAGATATTTTGTAAAACCGATTGTATATATATCCCCTCGCATAAGCTTGCTGGGGTTGTTGATTTTCTCTTCTGGAGAACTTATGCTGTAAATTTCAGACTTTTAATACAGGGAGCTGATGGAATTTCTGAAGTTCTGAGTTGTTCTGATGTGTTGTGGTGTGATTGCTTACTGTTACAGGATTCCTGCATATTTCATGGCACAATAAGTTTCCTGAACCTTCTTGTTATGTATTTCATTCTATCATAATCCGCTCATGCTCTATATTTCACAGTTTAATAGCACAGAAAAAGAATAGTTCAGGATTTGTTCATTAAATACCCTGAACTCAATCTATGCTGTTATGAATGTTTCCTCCAGTATTAGTTATGAAAGTGTAATTCTTAGTTGCTTCACCTTCAGACTAAAACTTCACAGTGAGTATTATTCAGGAATTCAAATCCGCTCCTGAGTGATATATCCCTTTCTCACATCACCAGCTTAGTGAAAGACTCTTAGTTGCCTCTCACTGGCTAGACATATTTCATTTTCACAATTTTAAGTTTGTTTCATGATATATCTATATGGCCCTGCAGTTTTAGCAATCTTACTCAATATCTCAAACAACCCATAATCACAGACTCCATTGCCCAATGGACTGAACCTTCTGAAGATCTCATCTCAGCTACTGGAAGACATCATTCAACCAAAACTTTAAACAAAACTCCCACCTCATAACTAGCCTAAAATCCTCAAGAACAAAGTTAAAACTAAAAGAGAGAGCCCTCTCTGATTACAGGTGGGCTAGAACCTGTAATCCAAAGCTTGGTTAGTGGTTACCCCAGCCGTATTCCCTCAGGAGTCAAAGGGAACAACCTAGGTGTTAACATAATCCACAAAGGCAATTAGTTTGCACACTTGATTTTGCATAAAAAAACAAAAAAAAACAAAAACAAATTTAGTTCAGTCTCTTTACTTTCACATTAGTGATGTTTTATTCTTGTTGCTTCTACAACTTAGATAGTAGCATTTGTTTCATGTTGATTTAGAATTTTTTCCTAGCATAGCTTCTTAAATGGTTAATTAGGGAATGGTGTGATTTAGAATTACATGTCGACCTTCTCAATTATTGCAGTAAAGTAGCTCTCTCTTAGAGTAGATTTACCCTTCTTCCATCAAAGAATCAAGCTTCTTCTGACTCCATAGAAGTCTGGCTTGGAGCCCCAGTGGTCTCTCGCCAACTATATAGAGACAACAGGCAGAACCATCACTTTTACTTGTGCATACAACACTATCACCTCCAAGTTTGTACGAACCCTAGGTTGATAAGTAAATTTGGTAGCCTAGGAGTTGCAGCATCCTTGCTACAATACTGGTGCTCATCAACCTTGATGCCTTATTTATTACCTTATTTAACTGCTTTATATATGATGCCTTATTTTACTGCTTTGAGTCTCAATGTGGTAGTCAATACTTTGATAGTGAAAAGTACTTGTATATTTCTTGCACATATGTAAATATATTGCATGAATGAAAGGGGTTTGTTCATAGAATTTTTTGTATGCACATTGAAAGATACAAAATGTTGCTATAAATGTTGGCATATAAAAATTGGGTAAACAGAACTGTAAGGATATAATTGGACTTCAATCCTTAGCTAGACTATGATCTTGGCACCATAAGCAAAAAACCCCAGCAACTAGTTATTGAACCAAATTTGAATAGAGGACAAGAAGTGTGATGTAATCTTGTTCAAGAATTGTGGCGACATTACAATTTAGTTCCACATTCATAAATTTAGGCTTCATAAATCTACTCCTTATTTTTAAGATTTATTAAGAAACAAACTTCCAACTACCAAATCGCATGCATGGGTAGTCTCTCTTACGTGGTCTGCCCAATGAACTAATAGACCATATTATGTAGGACATCAAGATAGGATTACATGATTGAATATTACTGCCATCTAATCCATGCAGGTTTGTCCATACCAATGATGCTATTTTGACAGTATTCCTGGAGGTCACAGCCATGTTTAACATTTTTCTATTGTTAACACAACTCTGTGCATGAAGAAAGTTGTCATTAAGTAGAAAACACTTCCAGGTTATATAGTACCATCATTCTGAAATCATATGCTAACTAGGCACAACAAATATTGATTTGAATCACAAGGTGTTTCAACCTTATATTTTCTTTAATGATCAAGAGTGATTGATTCATAATAAATCTTGAATAAGGATGTTTTTGATGCAGATTTACACAATCTTCAGTAACCACGATGTCTTAAGGTGTTGCTACCACTACTTTTGCATGCTACTCTTTTTTGAGGCAAATGTGCTACTCGAGAAACCCTGCAAATTTTGAAGGAGAGATCCTTGACTAGATTGTAATGGTCATGATGGATTTTGAATGTTGTTCAATATCTTATCTTTTTCTACCTTTCATAGGATGAATGTCCTGTGATGAGAATGAATGTGATACTTTTATTCTTAAAATAGATCTGTGAATTGGATGTCAGAATTCTGACCTATACTCATCCTTACACTGTCTCAACTTTTACAATAAATTCGTTCTACCATTTAATGAATAAATTGATAATGATGAAGCTACAAAATAACTTCGACTGATGAAAATTCCTTCAACTGAGAAAAAACAAAAATCAATCTAAGATGATGTCCTGATGATGTATGATTTCTACCTTGTCACTATGTAGATTAAAAGTTTTGAAGATGTTACTACTCATTATTCATGTCCTTGGAGAGCTAAATTTTGAGATGGTCTTACTAGGAATTGAGTCTTGATCAAGATTTTTATTGAAAAACTCTTGGACTAGAGGAGACTACTCAGATGTATAGTGAAATCTACATGTATGAAACTTAAGTGAGATATGCCAATGATACTTGATCTTTAGGCCCTAGCAAATATTTATCATACTTTTTATTAATAGTCTGCCAAGGGATGCCCTACCACATGGTCAAAATGGTTGTAGTCATTATGCCTCAAACCAGATTTGTAATGAGCATCAAAACTTGAGTAACATTAAAACAAGATACATCGAAATCATAATTGTGTTATTTCTTGGATCTCTCGTTAGGGCACAGAACAAGGTGTTAAAATAACCAAATAATTAGGTTGAAACCCTATACATACCTTGTTCAAAGAGTAGAAGAGAGGCCATAGATTTCCAACAACTCCTTATGAGAACCTTAAACAACAACAAACTGTAATCTGGTTCAGAACTTCAAATCAGATTCAAGAGAATTCAAGCCTGATAAATTTCAGTCTGTATTGAGGTTGATTCAAGTGCACAATCCACAGGACATGTCATTCTGTTCTAGGGTAGAAGAATGTGATTGAATGAGTCCTCAAACTCAAACATAAGAGCTTCTATACCTAGATCTGTAATCTTCCAGAAAAAACCCATATAGGAATGGCTTGCAATTTTGAAAGTCAGATCATCTTGAGCTGAAGTCACTCTTGAAACTCTGACAAGCATGAAGTCTCCTCATCGTATAGCCATGACTCATGTAGATGTCAAATAGTTGTCAAGAAATGCATGTAGATAGAGCCCTTAGAGTCTTTAATACACTTGCATGTATGCAACAAATCTTATATCATAATAGGACTATTACTTCTTCACAGGTCGAATTATTTCAGACCATATCCACTTGAAATCCAAAAAAAATTATATGTCCTTAAGGAGGTTTTAATGACTGCTTCAGGATGGTGGGCAGGTTTAGTATTTCATTCTTACAGTGGTGCTACAACAATTCCATCAATACTCCTTACTATTTTTCAGAGTATAAGAATCAAGTCAATACCAGGCCTCTTGTTTGATTAGGCTAGTCTTCGATGAACTCAAATCCTCTTAAATTTCGGGTTGCCTCTTATTCTAACAAATAAATTACGACTAGACTCTTATACTCAAATTTTCTTATGCAAAATCATGTCACTATGAAACTTCAAGGGTTACTGAAAAATTCCAGAGTCAATGCAAGGATCTCAGAGGAACATATTTCCTATGCTATCTCTCACTCCAGCTACATACCTGATGAGTTATTCCTTCCGAGAAGAATATCATGCTTCTCAGTTGTAATGCATTCTCTCTTGCTTGGGCTTGTCCTCACCTTGGCTCTGATACAATGTTAATTTTAGGATTAACATGTTCTTTTCTTAGAATAGTTACTTCATGTTAGCTTGATTTCAATTCAATCCATTTCCTTAAGAAATCACCTAAAACATTATCACATGATTGTAACTGAGAAAGAACATGAACGATAAATGTAGGAGACAAGTCAAGCTAGAGAACACAGAAATTGGCTCAAGCCAGGGAAAAACCCCAAGATGGGGAAAACCTTGATCAATTCTTCTTGTTATTGATATCAAATGTTCAGCAGAGAAGGAGAGAGAAAAATATACAAATGGAAAAGATGCAACCCAAGCGAATCTTCCATTTAAACAATATCTGACAAATTCTACCCTAACTGGAGATCAACAGTAGGCAAAGCAGCAACAAAGATTGTTTGAAGAGGACCCTGGTCCTGGTCCATATAGAGCAGCCTTGTTTACTAATTCTAATGAACCCCAATAGAATAATGAAATAGGGTTAACATGATGATGAAACAATAGTGGATCTAGAACCTGATTAGGGCTTAATTGTAGACAACATCAACCCATTCAATTTCCTTCAACAGTGCCTTAAATCACTGCGGCTAGCCTCCTTCTTGTTGCCTGCCCCGGCTGCCTGTAGCTTGACTTTAGCTATGAGAATAAGGCCTAATGTCCCTTCCAACTAGCCTAGAACAGGCCTGCGTTCTCATCCAATAATCTTAGGGCTTGCAGCCTATCTAAATAGGGAGAACACAACCCAAACCATCCACGGATTTGACTAGAAGTGACTCATCCTGCCTCTGTTGTACTTCGGACCCACAAACAGACTTCCAAACACCTCTTGTTACCTCAACCCTGACCTTCATGTGCTGTGACTTTCCTACATGAAGAGACTTGGTCCTAGTGCAGAAGATCACCCACAAACAATCCTTCAATCTCCTCCAAGACCACGACTGCCTCAAACATATTTTCCAGCAAGCTGATGTGTCCAAAATGAGGGAGAAGGCTCCTCTATATATACAATTTGATGTGGTTGAAGAGACGTGACTTTTGGGTTTATTGAGCCGACATATAGGAGGCTGACCTTGTTAATTCTTACATAAATTCAAAATCACACTTCTCCTTAACCAAATTCAATGATCTTTAGGTCGATTTTGGTCCTCTCAAGAAGAGGAATTTAATGCCATAATTATCTTCCCCAAAGGAGTTGTTCAAAGTGGAATTTGTCCCTAGTTTCCAATTTTAACAAAACCCATAGTTATAAGTTATCTTTTTGTTGTGTGATATGTCATTTATATATAGAGAAGCTATGGTAAACTTGGTCTTGTTGGCCATTGGATATGTTTTTGCATGTGTGAAGTGAATCTATAGGAATTGAAGTATGAACTATTTCATGCAGGTTAATAGACAAGGAGTTGATAAATAGAAGTCAATGATAGAAGAGGTAAGGGTACACTTTGAAAGAATGGTTGCAGAATTTTTATTTTTAATGGTTGGATTTTGGTTTGGGTGTTGTTTGGTTCCATTTTAATTCTCTTTTAAAGTAATTTGTGAGTACTTTTATGTATTATACAAAACCAATTTATGAAATTCAATGCCTATTAGAATGATGTCCAAAATTAAAGGCCCATGAAGAAAATTATTGATTGCTTTTATGGCTGATCATAATATAGAGATCGACTAAAACACTGACAATTTCACATGTAAAGTCTTTATCATTGTGCGGATTTTGGATAATAACCTTCAACTGAATAAAATTCAAGGTTCTTTCCAACCAATATAAGGCTTCTTCACTCAGGTTGAAACTTAGTTTATCTGTTTAAATAGGCTTGTGGGCAGTGGCTCTAGGCTCAAGAGTTTAGTGGCAGTCTCGTTGACTTGATCCAAGGCTTCCCGGTGACAAGTAGTAGGTCTACCAATTCTCTTGATTAAGAAAAACCACCTTCAATTGAATAAAGTTTGTTTTTATTTTTATTTTTTTTGTTTGGTGGATGTGGGTGTATTCTTTCAACATATAGTGTTTAAAGAGATAAGTATCTTTTGGTAAATCATAGTTCTCATTTTATTTCCAAATTTTGGCATGGTTTGATGGGCTTTTGTGATGCTTTCATTGGTTTCTAATGATAGGATAAAAAACCTTACTTTACAAGGGCTCTTATATTAAAGATGGAATATAATATTGCGATGACTAAATATCTTGAAGAAGTCTGACTAGTTTGCTTATATTATGTTTGAATGTGAAGATTATGCATGCGTAGTGATCTCTTTTCTATTTATATTTTGGATCCACTGCCAATTCATTTGTATTATGTGTATTTGTAGGCTAATGAAGAGGTTGACTCTATAGAAGTCGACAAAATTGACATGGTTGGTTTAACATCTTTTAAAGCTTCTACATTCACTTTTTATGACCAATAAGCTGATTATGAAATAGTTGTACTTCAGGCTGTTGAATTTTCATATGAGGACTACTTGTATGAATTAGGAGATTCCAATAATTATATCTTTGAGGATTACACATCTGAGTACTAGTCAACAATAGTTTTTTCAACAAACTGCACAATTCCACTAGGCTTCTTAGTAAAAATTTTGTTGGGTTCTTTTCTTTGATGATGACTCATGATCATTGCACATGTGCTTAACTATAGTACGTTGAACATGATGAACCATTAAGAGATATCTATTTGAGATAGATAGGTGCAACAAGTGCTGCTCAAAATTTTGTCATGTTTGTTGTTACATTTTTGGGGATGTCTGGGGCATGAAATATCCTCACTAGATGGAAATATGGTATTCTCAATGAAACAATATTAGAGCATACATTGTTAATGTTTTCTAATGCTAAAGTTATACTTACATGCAAAGATCATATCAGAGTTTCACTTTGATATAAAGTCTGGAAAACATGGAGGTTCTTTTGCTAAAGAACCTCCATGTTTTCCAAACTTTATATCAAAGTGAAACTCTGATATCATCTTTGCATGTAAGTATAACTTTAGCATTAGAAAACATTAACAATGTATGCTTTGTGTCAAGAGGTATTACAAAATCTCATTCTTTCAAGTTGTTTTCTTCCTAATCACAATTTTCAGTGTATAGAATAATGTTGTGTTTATATCTACATTGTATTGTGAATTTCCAGTGTATTGAATAATGTCATGTCTATATTTAATTTATATTTTATTTTGAATTATGTGTTGTATAAGGTAATATTATTAGTCTCTACATTTAATTTTTATCATCAACTTGATATAGTTGTTAGGTCGGCCATCTAGGAAGAAAATAACATATGTATTAATCTTATGTAGTCTTGTAATGTTAGTATTTAAAATAGAATAGAAAACCTAAATGATGTGATAAGTTTGAAATAATTAAAAGATTTAACATGATAATAATTTGTGATATTCTATGTTTCCACAAGAGCCACAAGCCACAAAAGTAGTGACATTGCAATCATGTGACTCTTGTTTAGTAAAAAGTTTGCCAAGACTTTACAAAGTTTTATAATTTATTGAAAGTTGTAGAATTTACAATTTATAAAGTTTTAAGTTCTAATTATTTAAAGTCTAATTCTTTAAGGGGCATTAGCTCAATGGAAGAGCACCTACTTTATAATCAGGAGGTCGGTGGTTCAATTCCATCGTGCCCTAATATTTATATAGAATGGTGACAATAAATTTTTGGTGACAAAGACACTTTTGACCATCACCAATGATCTTATAGTGACATTTTTTGACCCTCACCAAAATATGAAATGGTGATGGTCAACCAATGCCACCATATGTATGCATCAATATTGACAACCATGAAACTTCCATCACTATAAATTGTTGTTGTTCATATGAAATGGTGAGAGTCACTATTTGTCATGATCAACATTATTCATGAAGGACCTTGAACGTCACCATAACTCCTATACTTTTGGTGACAAAAGCTATTTTGACTGTCATCATTGAGTTTATGGTGACATTTTTTGACCCTCACCAACATATGAAATGGTGATGGTCAATGAAAGTCACCATATATATGCATGAATGGTGACGGCTATGAAATATCCATCACAGGAAATTGTTGTTCATATGAAATAGTGACGGTCATTATCTGTCATTAAAATCATTATTCGTGACGGATGTTGAATGTCACCACAACACCTATAGTTTTCATGACGTCACCTTTGGTGACATCCAATTTTTTGGTGACAAATGCTAAGGTTTGTCATCATGGCTCATATGAAATGGCGACAGTCACTATCTATCATTATAAATAATTATTGGTGACAAACCTTGAATGTCACAGCAACACCTATACTTTTGGCAACACCACCTTTCATGGCGTTCAGTTTTTGGTGATAAAGGCTCTTTTGACCATCACCAATGAGCTTATGGTGAAATTTTTCGACCTTCACCAATGTCCTTTTTTCTTGTAGTGACCCATTCCACCTTTCCATTTTGAAACACATCACTGCAGCAAGTATGAGGGTTTCTGCATTTGGATATAGGTTCTTAACTCTCCATTTCAAGTCTATTTAAGGGAGAAAGTCTATGTAAATAGTGATAGAAAGCCCAGATGCATCACTTATCCCTCAGGTATTGTCAGACTTTTTTTTCTTTTTTTCTGTGCTTCCTTTTGAGCTGTATAGGTAGACTAGCTCTCTTAAATGATTTAATACTTAGGATCATGGTTTTCTAGTCTTACCCGAGTTTTAATTTTCTTTCCCTTTTAGGGTTCCATTTACGATCTATTCTTGACCTTGGTGGAAATATGATTGTCATACTAAACATTCAGAAGCTCACAAATCTAGCTTCACATGGTAAAATGGTTTGCTCTGGTTTTATTGGTAGTAGGGCCTTCCATTACAAGTTTCCTACTTATTCATTTGTACTACAGGTACCTATATAAGTTTCAGTCCCTAGGGAAACCACACTCAAATCTATCTTCCCTTATTAAATCTGTTAGGTAATTTATCATTTTCTTTTCTCTTTATTCGTCTTTATATTGCTCAATTAAAGGGTTTCTCATCAAAAGAGTTTCATGTATGACCTCAGTTCACTGTTTCACTTAATATGTAGGGGAATAGGTTTGAGAGCCACTAACTTTGTAAGGTTCCTTCAAGTAGAATTTTCATATTTCAACTAGGGTTTGGGGCTCTCCCCATTAGGTACTATATTTCTTCTTCTTTTTTTTCACCGCATCCGCAATTTGCGTATCGTGCCCGGGAGTATCACAATTAAAACTGGCCCTCTCTATTCTATCTCTTTTTTACTCTAGGCTCAATAAGGGTTTTGCCATTGCTACCTTCCAAGTAAAGGGATATAGATATATATATATATATATATATATATATATATATATATATATATATATATATATATATATATATATATATATATATATATATATATATATTGATATATATATTTTTTCTTTTATAAGAGTGATAACGAACAATTTCACTCATTTCCCTTATTTGAGTTTGTTTGTGACAAATTTATTTCTTTTAATTTATCTTTTCATCTCTTCCAGGTACACTTACTACCAAATTTTGCTGCATTCAAATGAACTTTTTTCCTTTCCACACTTTCTCGACATAATCTCTCCCTCATTCCTTTTCAGGTGGACAATTCATGGTTTAGACTTCCTTTTTTTCCCCTCTAGTGTTTGGGACACATATTTCGCCTCTAATTTTTGTAAAAGGTGAAGATATTTAGTTCTAAATTTCTGAGCATGGTTGTAGCCATTGTTCCATATGATGGGGAATTGGAAACCCAAGTACAATTATGATAGTCTTCGGGTTTCTATTTATGTATCTCAGGCAACCATTGGAATTGATGTATTCCATAATTTTAGTAACAATATTTAATTGGTCTATTGGTATAATACTTCAAGCCACTCAATATGAAGACTTGTTAGTTTTAAGTGTGTACTAAACTCTCTTTCTTGGCAAGAACATTATGGTTATGTAATTTGACTCGGTAGATTTTTTATGTTATATCACTTGCCTACTTTAATTAAACGTTAATCAAGTATTTCAAGAATTCATCTTATCTAATTATAAATTTCTTCATTTTGACTGATATGGTGACTGGCCTTGTTTAGTTGGCCTAAATGGACTATTCTTTCTCAATTTTAGCCCTGAAATGATATTTAGAAATTTGTTTTTTCTTTCTATTTTAGTATTTCATCCTTCATAGATATAATTTGAGATTACAAGGATTTGTATTATTTTTCTTTTCAAATCCTTATTGAGTATTAGTTCTGTTATGGTTGGTATAATGTTTCTCCCCTTATATGAAAATTTCCATTAATAATACTCTGGTTTTCCTACTAGAGGTTCTTAGTTCCGAAAACCACCACCTTTGGTGACTACACAGTCGAACCCTTCTAAAATTATTTATTAGGCCACCCATCTGATTATTTTACTATCCTTTTTGACCTATAGCATTCTTCCTAATTTAATTATATACTTGGAACAATCTACTGACCTGTACCCTTGAGCCTAACACTGTTAAATTTCTATATTACTAATTGGTTTTAGGATTCATTTTTAGTTAAGAGGGGAAGGATCAATTCTCCATGACTTCAATCTTTATAGATATATCTTGAGCTACTACTCAGTATCATGAGAAACTTCCTACCCTTACGAAGAAAAACCTCATCACATTAGCTGGTCACCACGTATAGAAGTTAGGGTCATCCTTTCACGTCTTGATTTCCTTTTCTTCATATCTGATAAATTTCTATATGCCTTTTTGGATATTTCATTCCCTATGTATGAGTAGAGTACTTGTATTTCGTTTTCGACTTCATATATGTCATGAGGAAATTAAAATTGACTAATAAAAAAATAAAAAATATAAAAATAGTCTCTATTCCTACACTATTATACTCATATTCGCACATGTTTGTGTCATTAAAAAGTTATAAATGAAGAATATAAAAATCAATTCATATTCCTATAATATTGTAATCAGATTCAAACATATTCTTTGCCTATTATATAAGAAAAAATGCAACCAGAATTATGAACTAACAAATTCCTATGTAGCATGCATGCAATTATTCTAACAATTTAACAAATCCACTTAATTCAACAAGAATAATGAATACACCATACTTTCAATTCTATATCTAATGCTGGAAATCACTTGGAAAAATAAACCTTCCTCCTAACAATGAACTAAATCCTCCAATTCCCCCTAAGATGAGATATGCTTGCCAAGGAAATCAACAACCTCTTTGATTCCCATATAACTTATTTTATAAATTCTCCTCCCTCACAGATTTTTCCTTAGAAGTTTCTCGATTTTCCTTAGTTTTCCAACCCACTTTCCTAGGCTTTCTTTCCTTTCTTTTTCAAACAAGGTTTTTCTTCCTTTTCCTTTAAATCCTGACTTCCTCTCCCAAAATGCTTTATTCCACCCATACATAGCATCTTTCTCTAGATAAATGATTTAATATATTTTTCTCTCCCATCTCATTAAATCTTAACTATTACATCCTAGGGATTTTTATGAGTCATTTTTAGGGAAAATTTATTCTTTTCTCATCCATTAAGGATGATTTTCTAGTTGGGCAAGAATCTCTTTAACCTAGATCTTCTTTCCCAAGTAGTTTCCAGTTTTCCATTTATTAACAAAATAATATTTATTACTGTTGAAAATAATACTGAGAGGGGGGGTGAATCTGTATTTTTAAGTCAAATTCTTTTTCAATTTATACAAAGATTTGTATACTCTACTTCAGTTAATGAAAACAGCGTGTATACGCAACTCTGACTAATGAAACTCGTGTATAACCTCCAGACTTATAATTTAATTTATTCTTCAGATGTTGATCATTAATTTGTGTGTTAGAACCATACAACAGTAAGCAGGAACAAAAAATTAGAGCAGAAAGTCACACAAAAGAACACAGGATATAAGGTGGAAACCCAATGTGGGTGAAAACCACCTGCTGCAATATGTCTCTATCTTCTTTCAATTAGAAACTTCTTTTTACAATGATTCTGTACTGGTGCAGTCTTATACCAGCATGCAGGCTTCAACCTGCAGAAGGATACAACCTTCTCTCATTCTCTAGCTTCTCTTGGAAGGGAGCTACAACCCCCTTCGCTCTTGTACTAGTTGAGGTACTAGTACGTAGGTGCTGACCTACAGAAGTCTTCAACCTTCTCTCTTCTTCCAGGGACCACATTTCATAAATTTTCAGACTGGATCCATCAATATCAATCAAACATCAAGTAGATCTGCAACAACCAATCTCCTTTGTACAAATACTAAATAAACCAATAACTTCTCAGAATGTTGTAACCAGAAAATAGTACCAGTAACCAGACACCAATTCTGAACCCGGAACACTACAGCAGTAAACAAAAGTAGCTAAAACATATTTCAAGAGACATATGCTACTTCACCAATAGAAACCTGCGTACATACGCAGCTATGCCAAAGCCAACCAGCGTATACACAGTCTTCACTTGCTTAACCTGCGTGTATACGTGGCTCTGCTATGTCGAACCTGTGTACAAATCTAGAAAAGATAATTTCTCCTTTTACTTAATCAGACATCAATTATACCCAAATTATCAAATTTATAGATCTAATCATGCGCCAAATATAATAGATCAAAATCACACAATGGTACTACTATTCAAGCCTTGAGATCTCGACCCATCAATAGATCTTAACCATCGTGTAATTCTTAGGTTCCTCCTTGATTCAAATCCAGCTGTAACTCACCAACCAATCACCAGTATTCCATATCTTGCTCCTCTTAAGATATTCAACACATAAGTCAATACACTTACCAAATGATCTCCTTCCCTTTTTATACCGTTAGGCCTTACTCAAACCATGGTCCAAAACCATTGAGAACTAATACTAGGGACCCAATACTTCAGTTCAACACTTTAAATGCAATACCAGGGACCAAAACAATAGGTTCCAATATGTCGGACTAAATACCATGGACCAACCATAAGTTTTCCCACATGTACGCACTTTTCTTTGCATGAAAGTGCGTGCATACATATACGTGCCTTCTGATCGGTACACCCGCATGTATACGCGACTTTGTTATGAGGAACCTACATATACCTCATTTTCTTTCATTCTGAGAGCCTGAACTATGATCTGCCATTTGAGTGAGTTTCCATCAAGGACAACACTTATGTCATAGAGCCAAACCTATTCCAAACCTGTGTCATAATGCCAACAATCTCCCCCTTTGGACTTGATGGCAACCCAAAGTCACTCAAAGTCATTCTCCCCCTTTGACATCAAGGGCAAAGGGTTATGCTCCCCCTGAGTCCATGCTGAAATCTCTGCTCTGCTGTGTTGTCCAAGCTCCCCCTGACTTGTAGGCAAGGTCTGCAAGAAGATGTTCTATAAAAGAAACATGACTTTATACATCATAAATGACCTTCCTATCACCAAAGACTCATACATACATCCATCTCCCATCCAAATGGGAATATACCAGTATTGACTCATCCACCCAACCAAGTGGGGATACATGATAAAATAAGAACATTACGTCATTCATCCCAGGCATAGTGGGGAAACCCAAATAGGCCGTTACATATAAAAGAAATATAAGACATAGAGACCAAATATCTACAACAAGACTTTGACAATTATCAACAACAAACATCAGCAACATTTGTCAATCATCATTTATACCACACCCATGTTCTCCTTTTGCACCTGTTCCACCTGAAATCAAACCAACTATGAATTTGAACCAAGATCTTCTAAGATAATGCCAACAATGCATTATTAGAAGAATATATGCTCCCCTTGAACCTGTGCCAGATGGTCTCTGTCAGACCCATATCAAACACTTTTTCATCCTGAGCCTAGCCCCACTGCTTTTCTTCAAACCAACATATACGCGAATGTACCTTAATAAACCGGCGTATGTACACGGATCCTCCTCATTCAACTCGTGTACAACCACTTTTCTCTGAAACAAATAAGATTCAACAGCAATATGATGCAGCAACTACCCCCAACTTCTGTCTGAGGTATTCAAATGTCTCCCTGGGTAGTGGTTTGGTGAGGGTATCGACAACTTTTTCTTTAGAGGGAACATACTCCAATTTGAATTTTTGTTCAAGCATTTGTTCCCAGAAAAAATGATACTTGATCAGTATGTGCTTAGTCTTTGAATGCATGACAAGATTCTTTGAAATACTGATTTCACTTGTATTATCACAAAAAATGGAGATAGGTGGAGTACAAGTGATTTGAAGGTCTTGCAATGTTTGCATCATCCAAAGGAGTTGTGTGCAGTAAGATGCAGTAGCTACATATTCTACTTCAGCTGTAGATAATGCAATAGAACTTTGTTTCTTGCTGAAGCAAGATATTAATCTAGGACCCATGAAGAATGCACCACCACTAGTACTTTTTTTGTCATCCACGCTTCCTGCACAATCTGCATCTGTATATGCATGAAGTCTGAGATCTGTAGCTCTACGATAACATAAGCCATAGTTTTGAGTTCCTTGAAGATACTTGAAAATTCTCTTAACTGCCTGAGAATGAGTTTCCTTTGGATTTGCCTGAAACCTTCCAACTATTCCCACTACATGCATAATGTTTAGTCGGGTATCTGTTAGATAGAGAAGACTACCAATCATGGATCTATAGGTTGGTTGATGTACTGCTACCGATTCATCATTTGCACTGAAGCTGCATCCCGTTACCATAGGGGTACATACTGGTTTTGAATCCTCCATCCCATATTTCTTCAAGATCTGCTTGAGATACTTGGTTTGTGATAGAAAAATGCCGTCTTTGTTTTTTTGGACTTGTAAACCAAGAAAATATGTGAGCTCACCAAGCATGGACATTTCAAACTCTTTCTGCATCACCAAGGAAAAATTTTGACTCATGTCTTCTTCATTGCTACCACAAATGATATTATCAACATACACAACAAGTATTAGCAACTTATCATTGTCAATTTTTATATATAGATTGCTATCAGTTGATCCTTTTATAAAACCTTGTTGAAGGAGGTACTTATCCAATTGATAATACCAAGCCCTTGGAGCCTGTTTAAGGCCATAGAGAGCCTTTTTGAGTCTGCATACAAGTTTTGGATCATTTCTAAGAATAAAACCATCTGGTTGTTCAATATATACTTCTTCATCCAAGTCTCCATTCAGGAAGGTAGACTTCACATCCATTTGAAATACTTTGAACTTCTGAAAGCTAGAAAGTGTTATGAAACCAACTCAAGAAAAGATAGAAAATATAGATCAACGCCTTAGAATTCATCCTCTTCGAGGGGGCAACCTCCTTTACATTACATAAATGAACAATTCTTTGATGATTCAAATGAGAAAACCTCCTTTCTATATATAGGAGTCTAAGGAGTCATAATATAATCCAGCCGACCTAACAATAATACTATAAAGCCACAAAAATAACAATAGAGGGATTCTATGGGGCACAGTAATAACAATATGGGGGCAATAGGGGCACAACAATATTAATAAGGGGTATAACTACAATAGTAATGGGGTAATCACTAGTATTATAGGGACCCAACATGCCCCTCTCCTTCAAAAAAGTGTTGTCCTCAAAGCCTGCGTAGTTCTAGATACTTTTGCATAAAATTCTCATCCTCCCATGTGGAATCTTCAGCGGATAAGTTCTTCCACATGATAAGATACTCTGAAATTGATCGATTTCATAGCTGTCGAGTTCTTGTTTCTGTGACTGCTTCTGGTTCCAATATAATTTTTCCTTCCTTGTCAAGTTTTGGCAATATTGTTTGAACTGGGAGCTTGTCACCTATAACCTTCTTAAAACATGAAACATGGAAAACTGGGTGCAATCGAGAAGCTGCGGGAAGCTCCAATTTGTATGCCATAGTACCAATCTTTTGCAACACCTTGTATGGACCATAATACTTTGGTGATAATTTATTATCCTTCTTAGCTTGCTTGATGGACATTTGCTTATATGGTTGTAGCCGTAGGAATACCCAATCACCTACATCAAAACTTCTTTCACTGTGATGTTGATCTGCCTATTGTTTCATTCTATTCTCTGCCAACACGAGGTTATCCTTTAAGAGTTCGAGGACTTCTTGTTGATGTTCAATGTGATGTTCCACTGCCTGAACCTTAGAATTTTCTCTTAAATATGATGTGATGGATGGTGGTTGATACCCATAAAGTGCCATAAATGGGGTCATTTTTGTTGTTGTATGGAAGGAAGTGTTATACCACCATTCAACCAGAGGCAACCATTTGACCCATTGTGTCTATTTATCAGATACAAAGCAACGAAGATATCCTTCCAAACACTTGTTTACTATCTCATTATGCCCATCAGGTTGAGGATGATAAGATGAGCTATGAGCTAACTAAGTACCAAGACAAGAAAATAATTATGTCCAAAAATTTCCAGTGAAAATGGGATCTCTATCACTTACAATAATCTTTTGGTTTCCATGTAGCTTTTGAATTGTTTCCATAAATGCAGTAGAAACTGTACTAGCTTTAAATGGATGTGATAATGCACAAAAGTGTGCATACTTGGTAAGTCTGTGAACTACCACCATGATGACACTCTTTCCCTCAGTCTTGGGTAAACCTGTGATAAAATCCATTGAAACCTCCTCCCAATGTTGGCTTGGAATGGATAAAGGTTGTAATAGACCCGGTGTCTTAATTGTTTCAACTTTATTTTGTTGGCAAACCAAACATTCCACCACAAACTTTTTAATATCTGATTTAAGGCCATCCCAAAATAATTCCTTCTTAACCCTATGGTAATTTTTTAAAAATCCTGAGTGCCCTCTTAAGGGAGAAGTGTGCAATTCCATAAGAATTTTTTGTTTTAGCTAGGAATTCTTACAGAGGTATAAGCAATCTTTGTACCATAACAAATCATTTTGCCAGCTAAATGTATTAGACGTACTGGAATCTTGTTATAACTTTAGAATAAGTGCCCACACTTCTTCTTTATGCTTCCATTCCTCCCTTGCTTCGTTTATCCAATCTGGTTGGATAATAGAAATGGCGCACAACAATGCTTCCACATCCTCATCCTTTCTTGAGAGTGCATCTGCCACCACATTTTTCTTCCCTTTTTTGTAGATGATTTCAAAGTCATAACCCAACATCTTTGTGACCCAATTTTGTTGCTCTTCAGAGGATAATCTTTGTTCTAAAAAGTATTTAAGGCTATCATGATCCGTTTTTACCTTACAGTGTCTTCCCATTAGGTAGGGTCGCCATTTCTTAAGTGCATGGAGTATTGCCAACATTTCCTTCTCATAAATAGCTTTTCTTAAAAAATTTCCCTTGATTAGACGACTTTCAAAATAAATGGGTCTTTCATCTTGCATTAGAATAGCACCAATTCCATTTCCTGAAGAATCACATTCCACAATAAAGGTTTTTGTGAAGTCTGGTGTAGCTAAGACCGGTGCTTGGCACATTGCCTCTTTAAGATGTTCAAAGGCTTTTGTTGCTTCCAGAGTCCATGAAAATGCATCTTTCTTCAATAATGTTGTTAGAGGTGCTGCTATTCTCCCATAATTCTTAACAAACTTGCGATAGTACCCTGTCAACCCGAGAAATCCTCGCAGATGCTTTATGGATGTGGGGACTTTTCATTCCTTAATGGCTTTAATTTTGCTAGGGTCTACCTTAACTCCTTCATGAGATACAATATGACCCATATATTCCACCTCCTCGACTCCAAAGAAACATTTGGATCTTTTTGCATATAATTGTTTCTCCTCCAATAGTTGTAGCACCCTATCAACATGTTCAACATGATCCTTCCAAGGCTTGCTGTAGATTAGTATATCATCAAAAAATACTAACACAAATTTTCTAAGGAATGGTTTGAAAATTGAATTCATCAAACCTTGAAATGTTGAAGGTGCATTGGTAAGGCCAAAAGGCATGAACAAAAATTCATAATGACCCTCATGAGTTCTAAATGCTGTTTTTGGAATGTCTTCAGTATTCATTCTGATTTGATGATATCCTGAACGAAGATCCAACTTGGTGAAGTAAATTGATCCATGCAATTCATCAAGTAATTCATCAATGACAGGAATGGAGAACTTATCTTTAATAGTGAGCTTGTTGAGCTCCCTATAATCCGAACACAAGCACCATGATCCATCCTTCTTGTGCACCAATACTATTGGAGCAGAGAAAGAACTTTGACTCAGTTGAATTATACCAGCCTCTAGCATTTCTGCAACCATACATTCAATTTCACTCTTTTGGACATAGGGATATCTGTACGGCCTCATGTTTGGAGGAACACTTCCAGGAATCAGATGAATAGCATGATCATGATCACGCATAGGTGGGAGACCTTTGGGAATCTCAAATACCTTGGAATGATTGTCCAGGACTTTTTGGAGATCTCGAGAAATAGATGATTCCGATGTGGAAATATCTAGCGAACATAACTGTGTAATTACACCTCTTTGCTCCTTTTTTAGAAGCTTGGTCATACCACTAGAGCTGATTATCTTTCCTGGTTTCCCTGCAATACCCCTTAATTCAACTTCCTTTCCTTCCGTAGAAAATTTGATGAAACGTTCTTAAAAACTAAAAGCTATTGTACCCAAGGATTGTAGCCATTGGACTCCTAGTACAACATCAACATCTCCCATTGGAATGGAAAGCATTGGGCTAGTCAATACATATTCTCCCATGGATAGCTTGATATTATGGCACTTTCCAGAGCAATTTATTGTTCCTCCATTTGCAATCATCACTTGACACTCTGGTGTTGGATATAGGAAGCAATTCAATTCTTTTGCTACCTTATAATGAATAAAATTGTGGGTGCTTCCTGAATCAATCAACACTATTACCTTTTTCTTCTTGATTTGTCCTTCTATCTTGATGGTTTGAGGAGTGGTAATTCCCGCCAATGCATTACAAGATATGCTCGGATTTATTTGTTCTTCATCTAGGCTTTGTTCCTGGAGTATATCCTCTTCTTTTGACCTTTCTTGCTCCTTTTCTTCTTCCTCTTCACAATATATGTAGAATAATTTCTTGTCAGTACACTTATGACCTTTAGTGTATTTTCTATCACAACTGTAACAACGTCCTTTTTCTCTTTTTTCTTCCAATTGTTGTGGTATCAACCATATAGGTTGTGGAAGACTAGGGGCAACAACACTTCCGTCTTTATAGTTGTGAGTGGTATGCTTCTTGGTTGTCATAATTTTGCTTTCCATTTTTCTTGCTAACCTGAATGCCTTCTCTAATGAATCAAGTTCCCAAAGGTGAACATCATGTTGGATATTATCCTTTAAAGACCCTATGAACACATCAATCTTATGCTCCTCTAGAATATCTTTACCCTTATGTTCAATTTTTGGAACTCCTCAATGTGCTCCATTATTGAACCCTTTTGTTTGAGACTTATCAATTGGCTAAAAAAAGTATTGCTTTTTGTATCCTCATAATGTGCTATCAATTCTTCCGTAAAAATTGCCCAAGTGATAAATTGTTTACGAGACCAAAGCCATTGATACCAAACAAACTGATTTGGTTCCCAATATAAAGTTTCCATACGTACCTTTTGTGTGTTTTGCACATTATTGAGATCGAAGAATTGCTCCATCTGTAATATCCATGTGGCGGGATCCTTGCCATCAAACTTAGTCATATCGATTTTTGGAGTATGGTGAGTCTTTGATCCAACATTAGAGTCTATGGAATCATGATTAACATTTATTTTGTTCTCATCATGAGTTTCCTTTAGTACCCTTTCACCCTTAGTAACCATTTCTTGTAGCAACTTATTCATATTTATCTTCAATTCTTCCATCTTATCATCCATGCCATAAATTTTAGCGTCCATTCCATTCACCTTAGCTTCCATGCCATCCATCTTAGCTTCTATTCCTTTCTTTAAACCATCCATCTTAGCTTCTACATCTTTCCTTAAACCATCCATCTTAGATTCTGTTGCTTTTTGTGCAAGTGACACTTGTTGCACTTGTTCTTGTAATTTTGATATATCATATAGCATTTCTTCTTCTTCTTCATGAGTCATGCTAGAGCTTTCAGGTTCCTTACTGGGTGTTTGCATTTTCTTTCCTCGGGGCATCAGTTACCAATAATAATGCTCTATTATCCCCTTTGAATTCCTTCAAAATAAATTTTCAAACCAAGCTTAAGCAAAAATTTAAGAAAATCTACACACCTTTATTCACTTTGTAGGAGCTCGCTATTTCCTCTGATGTATCTCTGTACTTTCTGATCATATAGTTCTAAATTTGTGACCTACAATAGCACTCTATGTCCTCTTTCCAATGCCACAAGTCTGACCCAAATTGGATTCTCCAAGGAAGAGTTATGTGAAATCTCCCACAGTGACTTGATTATAGACTAGTTCAGTAGAGCAAACTTGTACGACATGCCACGAGTCACTGTTTCAACCTTTGGATCTGAAAAATGCATAAAAAAAAACTAAATTCCATCCTCTTTCTATAACTTCTTACGAAATTTCAATCCGATCCCTAGAGAGAAAGTTATGACGATTTTCCCCAGGTCACCTGTTTGGAATGTAATTCAGGATTCTGCAAGAAGACCAACTTCCTCAGATCATATCTCCACAAATATAGCGCAAAAATCTCTGAAATTCAGACCCAAGGTTCATCACGATTTCTTCTCAAACAGGGTTTTTTTTCAAATTCTGAAACATCGCAGGAAAAAAGTTATAGCGAAAATTCCACGATGACCTGTTTGGAGCAGCGAAACCCTAGAATCCAAAGCTCTAATACCAAATGTTATGAAACCACCTCAAGAAAAGATAGAAAATATAGATCAACGCCTTAGAATTCAGCCTCTTCGAGGGGGAAACCTCATTTACATTACATAAATGAACAATTCTTTGATGATTGAAATGACAAATCCTCCTTTCTATATATAGGAGTCTAAGGAGTCACAATATAATCCAGCCGACCTAACAATAATAATATAAAGCCACAAAAATAACAATAGAGGGATTCTATGGGGCACAGTAATAACAATATGGGGGAAATAGGGGCACAACAATATTAATAAGGGGTATAACTACAATAGTAATGGGGTAATCACTAGTATTATAGGGACCCAACAGAAAGAGCAAGGAACATTCTTATGGCCTCAAGTCTAGCAACTGGTGAAAAAGTTTCTTCAAATTCTATTCCTTCTTGTTGAGCATACCCTTTGTAAACAAGTCTGGCCTTGTTTCTAATCACATCTCCATTTTCATTCAGCTTATTTTTTAATATCCATTTTGTTCCTATGACATTCTTACCTTTTGGTCTAGGAACCAACTCCCAAGTGTTATTCTTTTCAATCTGCTCAAGTTCTTCCTCCATGGCCTTGACCCAACATTCATCTTTGCATGCCTTTCTTACATTTTGTGGTTCAATGGAGGAGAGCAATGATAGATAGCTTGAAGCTTCTGAAATGGTTCTTCTTGTCTGTACACCTACCTCTTTCTGCCCCAAAATTTGAGATTCTGGATGATTCTTCTAAACGTACTTGGATGGAGTCTTTTCTTCTATCCTTATCTGTTCTTCTGGTCCCTCATGGGTTTTTTATTCATCACGAATCTGATTTGATGTTGGTGGATAGTCCTCAACATCTTCGAAATCTTCAGATTTTACCTGCCTAGGAGTGTTTCATTCTTCATCAACCACTACATCAATACTTTCAACAATTTTTCAAAGTCTTTTATTGTAACACTTGTATGCTTTGTTGTGGGGAGAGTAACCAAGGAGAATGCCTTCATCTACTCTAGGTTGAAAGTTGGCAAGATTTTCATCAATCTTCTTGATGTAGCATTTGCTTATAAAAATTTTGAAGTATTTTACCATGGGAGTCTTACCATACCAAAGTTCATGAGGAGTCTGAGTGCTATTTACCCGGATATTTGTCTTGTTGAGAATAGTAACTGCAGCAAATGCGGCTTCACCCTAGAAGGTTGCGGGAGTTCTAGACTCATCAATCATAGCACGAGCCATTTGTTGAACCATTATGTTCATCCTTTCCACTACTCCATTTTGCTGAGGATTCCTTGCAGTAGAGAATTCCCTTCTTATTCCATGTTCTTCACAAAAATTGAAAAAATCATCTGAGGTAAATTCTCCTCCTCGATCAGACCTGAGGCATTAGATTTTGTGATTTGATTCGTTCTCCACCAAGGCTTTGAATGATTTGAATATTTCAAAAGCTTCATCTTTATGCTTCATAAGTCCTATCCAATACATCCTGGAAAAGTCGTCAATGAACAATATAAAGTATTCTTCTCCTTGAGGTGACCTTTTCCTAGATGGACCACATACATCAGTATGGACAAGTTCAAGTGGCCTGCTAGCTGATCCTTCCTTCTCAGGGAAATTAGTTCTAGTTTGCTACCAAAATTAACATGATTTGCATATTGTATTGTCTGGAATTCTGATGTTAGGTAGATCATGAACCGCCTGATATTTGCATGCTTTCCCTATCTATGAGAAGCTTAGATGCCCCAATCTTCTGTGCCATAGCCAGTGTTCATCATTCTTGCTTAGATAGCATTGTCGTTGTCCTCCCTTGAGTATATATAAATTATTTGGAGTTCTTATGCCTTTGATCATTGTTTCTCCTGTATCAAGCTCACGAACAATGCATCCATTTGATTGAAATATTACTTCATTTCCTTGATCACACATTTGACTGACACTTAATAAATTATGCTTTAAGCCATCAACATACATAACATTTCCAGCCTTGACCTTTTCTTTCAAAAGAATAGAACCTTTACCTTTTATGAGTGTAGGGATGTCATTTCAAGATGAGACCTTCTTTTCTTTTTATAAGGCACTATATGACTGAAGTTTATCTTTATCAGCTGTCATATATTTTGAGCATCCACTATCGATGTACCACTGATTTTCCTATCCTTCTACATATAAGGCTATCCCACATCTTTCTCGTTGTTATTGTTTCTTTTTCCATGTTTTGGGACTCAATGAAACTTGCTCCTTCTGAGTTGTTTGCCGAAACCTCCTCCTGCATTCAGAATCTTCATGACCGAAGTTGTTACAAATAGGACATTCTACTTCATTCTCAAGAGCAGAGAAGTTATTGTAGGTCCTTTTCATGATCCTAGTCATACTCCTTTGTTTTTGAGTTTCTCTAGTCATGATTGTCTTGTAGGCAACACATTTAGCTGCTTTGTGACCAAAGTTATGGAAAGAGAAACATTGGCCATTGAAGAAGCTCCTGCAATTATCAAATCTACCAACCAGATGATTGTAGTTTCTATTGACATCCATTGTTGAGGCAAATTGAGAATGATTTACCTGTGGTTGGTTGTAGCTTATGTTCATCCTTGAAGTAGATTGCCCTGATTTACCTTCTAGTCTTTGTTCATTCTTGAGGTAAATTGTCCCTAACTTAGGTGGTGATCTGCATTATGCTTTTACTATGGCTTGTCAACCTATTCACCTCTCCTTGCTACGTCAAGATAACTTTTGGAGGTGGATGGCTTTTGTGCTTGCTTATGTGCTTGAGATGCTTCTTCAATATATCCAAGACTTGTCTTGATTAGAGGAGAATGTTGCACTTTGATAATCTCATCTAAAGTTTCAGATCTTTAGCAAATTTAAGATTAAGAGCTTTTGTTTTCTCAATATCTTTTCTAAGTCCCACAATTTCACATTCTAACTTTTCATTGTGTTTTTTTCTTTCAGCCAGTTGAAATGTTAGAGTATCTATAATCATATTCTTTTCCTCTAAGAAAATTTTGAGTTTAGAAATTTCTTCATAGAGGCCTTCTTCGTCTATAGCATCCAAGAAATCATCATCTTCAAAAGCCATCAAAAGTTTATAATCATTACGTTGTTCATCTTCACCACTAATTGAATATCCATCATTGTGTTCATGTGTGTAATAGCTCTTCTTACTTACATTCTATTTTTTGTTCCATCTAACCGGTTCCTTACCTTTGTCAAGTTTGACTTTATGAGGACATTTGGCAGCATAATGATTGACTCTCCCACAAGCAAAGCATTTGAAAGGCAAGCAAAGCATTTGAAAGGCAGCTTACCTCTGAATCTTCCAGTTCCCCGTTGAAGGTTCTTGACAAAATTAGATTCTTCCTCTTCTTCTGACATATGTTTTGACTCATTATAATCTCCTTTTCCTGAGGCTTTGAATGCAGCTTCTCTCCTGTCTGATGGTCCACCTTTTCTCATTTCGTAAGCAGTTAGGATTCCATGCAGCTGTGACATGGTAAGGCTCTATAGATTCTGCTTTTCTTCTATGGCAGAAACTTTTGAATCAAACTTAGGAGACAAAGATCTTAGAACCTTTTCCACCAAAACAACTTCTTTTATTTCTTCACCCAAGTTTTTCATACAATTAACAATCTCATATATACAAAGGAAATAGTTAGCCACGCTTTCATCATTGTACATTCTGAGATTTTCATACTGAATTCTGAGAGTTTGAAGTTTTGCTCATTTTACGTGATCATCTCCTTCATAGCTCAGAACGATCTTCTCCCATATTTCTTTTACGGTTTTGAGTTGCAAAACCTTGACGAATTCTGATTGAGATAGACTCCCTAATAGGGTATTGACAACCTTTGCATTTGTTTCATACTACTTCTTACTGGCCGTATCTGTAGGAGTTGCTGAAGGAAATGAGTATCCTGTTTCCACAATATCCCAAACTTCTGTACAAAGAGATTGAATATATGCAGTGATTCTTACCTTCCAATAGACGAAGTTACTCCCATCAAAAATTGGTGGCCTGACTAATGCTTCCTTTTCGTAGTTGCTCATGATGATAGATCTTCCTTCAAGCGATCAAGCGTCTCCTGAAGGACCTGCTCTGATACCAATTGTTGAAAATAATACTGAGAGGGGGGGTGAATCAATATTATTAAGTCAAGTTCTTTTTCAATTTATACAAATATTTGTATACGCTACTTCAGTTAATGAAAACAACGTGTATAAGCAACTTTGACTAATGAAACTCGTGTATAACTTCTAGACTTATAATTTAATTTATTCTTCAGATGTTGATCATTAATCTGTATGTCATAACCATATAACAATAAGCAGGAACGGAAAAGTAGAGTAGACAGTCACACAAAAAAACACAAGATATAAGGTGGAAACCCAATGTGGGTGAAAACCGCCTGCTGCAATATGTCTCTATCTTCTTTCAATTAGAAACTTCTTTTTACAATGATTCTATACTGGTGAAGTCTTATACCAACACGCAAGCTTCAACCTGCAGGGCTACAGCCTTCTCTCGTTCTCCAGATTCTCCTGGAAGGGAGCTGCAACCCCCTTAGCTCTTTTACTAGCTGAGGTACTAGTACATAGGTGCTGACCTATAGAAGGCTTCAACCTTATCTTTTCTTCCAGGGACCACATTTCATAAATTTTCAAACTGGATCCATGAATATCAATCAAACATAAAGTAGATCTGCAACAACCAATCTCCTTTGTACAAATACTGAATCAACCAATAACTTCTCAGAATGCTGTAACTAGAAAACAGTGCCAGTAACTAGACACCAATTCTGAACCTAGAACACTGCAGCAATAAATAGAAGTAGCTAAAACATATTTCAAGAGACGTACGCTACTTCACCAATAGAAACCTGCGTACATACGTAGCTATGCCAAAGCCAACCAGCATATACGCAGTCTTCACTTGCTTAATCTACGTGTATACGTGTCTCCGCCGTGTCGAACCTGCGTACATATCTACAAAACATAATTTATCCTTTTACTTAATCAGACATCAGTTATACCTAGATTATCAGATTTATAGATCTAATCATGCGCCGAAATAATAGATCAAAATCATGCAATAATACTACTATTCAAGCCTTGAGATCTTGACCCATCAATAGATCTTAACCATCATGTAATGCTCAAGTTCCTCCTTGATTCAAATCCAGCTGTAACTCACCAACCAATCACCAGTATTCCAGATCTTGCTCCTCTTAAGATATTCAACACATAAGTCAATACACTTACCAAATGATCTCCTTCCCTTTATATAACCTTAGGCCTTATTCAAACCACGGTCCAAAACCATTGAGAACTAATACTAGGGACCCAATACTTGTGTTCAACACTTTAAATGCAATACCAAGGACCAAAACCATAGGTTCCAATATGTCGGACTAAATACCATGGACCAACCATAAGTTTTCCCACATGTATGCGCTTTTCTTTGCATGAAAGTGCGTGCATACGTATACGCATCTTTTGATTGGTACACCAGCGTGTATACACGACTTTGTTATGAGGAACCTGTGTATACCTCATTTTCTTTCATTCTGAGAGCCTGAACTATGATCTGCCATTTGAGTGAGTTGCCATCAAGGACAACACCTATGTCATAGAGCCAAACCTATTCCAAACCTGTGTCATAATGCCAACAATTACATCATAATAATTTATTGTTCAACTTTATTCCAACCAATCTTGGATTTCCGGCCATCAAGTCTAAAATTAGTTTAGTCTAATTACTTCAAGAAATTAACATAAAAATAGAGGGTATTGCAATATCTACTTTTGTCACTGTCCAAGCTCATTATTCTTTACAGTTGATGTTACCTAAGTTACCATGACCAAAACTGACATTTTGGTGTTGTTTTCATTTAGTGTTACAAATTTTCTTCTAGCACATATAATATGTCTGCAACATCCATTGTATGCATACCAAGGTCTTCTTGGGTTTTCAGTATGTAATACAACTCCACATTCTAATATTATTTCTTCCTTTTCCATCCCCCAGGTACTAGGTTCTTTCTGAATTTGGTTAATTTGAGGGGTTAGTCTGGGATTGTCGGTTCTACTCTCAACTCCTTTATGTCCATAATTATGAAAATGATAACATTGAGTGTCCTCAATTAAGGAACCAAATGAAGTGTTTTCCTTGAGATTATTTCTATGTGAAGTTACAAATATGCTCCCTATGTTTTATTAATAAGTTCCACTCGTTCTATTTTTAATAAGATATGCTCTACAATTTAAAGCTTTAAGTAAATATTTTGTACATCAAAAATAGTAACCATTGAAGATGTTTTGGCACCTAGGAAAAAATTTCCTTTGAGGATATGATCCACCTATTCTTTGATATTCTTTCCTTTCCTAATTTTTCACATGTTCTTTGTGGCTATTTAAGTTTCTATTATGAATTTTCCATTGTTGAGTTGTTGATTACTATTGTTGTTTTTTTCCTTTCTCTATTGTTTCTATTTTTTTACTTGATCAATGTGATTATTTGAAAGGTTTTTATGAACATTTTCTTATTGTTTTTTATTTCCTTTGGTTATACTCTTGGTATGTCCTTTAACTACTTCAAAATAGTCAATTGATTCCTTGTCTTTATATTTCTTTGTCCCTCATTCTCATTTCATGGTATTAGATTCTTCTTCAAAGACAAAACTAATTTTGATGAGGGGGGAGCCCTGAATACTTGGAATCTCATAAGTTCTTAAAATCTTCAATAAACTTCATGTTTTGTGTAATATTCCTTTGTTACTATAATATTGTTTTAGTTAGATTGTGTTATGATAGATACAATGGTGGAAAATACATGAAGAATATCATAACAATTAGGTAAATGAATAATTAATAATAAATAAATAAATGGAAATATGTACATAGGAATGAGACACCTAGAAACTACATTTGTGCCAAAACAAAAAAAATAAATCTCATTAGTAAATGAGATTGGATAATTCTTTCACGATAAGAATTGTAGATAAAATTCTAGATAAGCTTAATGGATGGGGGAGAAAATTCCATTAAGCTTCTTATCTGGATAAAGAAACTAATCTTGGAAAAGCATAAAAGCAACGTTGGAGAGAAAGGCAGTCTTTTATGGAAAATCCTAGGAACGTGGAAAACAAGGTCCACAAAATTGGGACGCCACTACAGGAAACTTTATGAGGGAAGAAAGGCATTAAATACCTATTGAATGGATGAAAAAAGTTTGTTGATACCCTCGAAAGAAAATCTCAGCATGGGGGTGAACTCGAGGATTACAGTTGAAGGTTGGGTAGTGAAACGTGTGAAATTCCCTAGTACAATCCTATCGAATATTTTGGTGGAGTTAATTTTTGTAATGATTCCTTGTTCGTTTTAATTTACTTCACTTGGATTATTAATTTTAGTATGAATAATCACAAGTGGATATTGTTTTTTCCTTTAAAAAAAATGATGATGAAGAAATATGAAGTTGTTGAATAAATATCTATGGTCGGGATGGTGATACTAGATGGAGTCGTACTTTAGTTCGCCACAGTTATATCTGAAAATTATTATTTCTTTGCTTAAAATAAAATAGCAGGGATCATTCTCTTGCGTGAACTCAAGATTGTGTTACAATGAATTATGCAGGTTAGTCTTAATAATACCCATTAATATTATTTGCAAAACATAATAGATTGGCTTTTAAATTGATTCTCGACAAGCAATTTAAGGAATGGAGGGAGTTAAATCAAGAAGGTTCATTAGAATTGTAAATGAGCATGAGTAAAACAATATGAAGTTCCCATAGAGATTCGAATTCATATGATTTACAGTAGTTATTCATACGAGGTTTGTACTTTCTTAATAAGTGAGTGTATACAGTAAAGCAGAAAGGAAAGAGAGAGAAGTATAACAGTTAAGAGATTAGCTAGGTGCATCTTAACATGATTAACGAAGTTGAAGGATGATGTTTATGAACTTATTAGCAATGCCAACTGTGGCTATACATCATTTCCCACCCATTAACATGGATAGCTATATGTAACTAGAAAATAAATATATAGGAATTACATCAACACTCTTAATGAAATTGATAAGTTTTATTCTAGATGTTATCATTATTTTTGTCCACATTTCTTGTATAAGATATGAGGATATGTATAGTCTTGACATGAATCCACTAAAGAGATAGTATATAAGAGTATCCACAAATTGTATTGGAAACTTGGAATAAAGATGTACTAAAAGGGTAAGAATCGGAAGCTAAAAGAAGATGTATTAGTGTTGGCTGTGAGGTAACCATTATATAATTTATCTATAGATCAGAAACAAAGATATTTGGGAAAAAACATATAATATTAGTTGAAATACAATGTGCATCAATCACAACCATAGACAGAATAGGCAGTGCTAATGTCACAAGACACTAGGGGTCGTTTTCCATTATAAAAACAAAAAAGGAAAACTCGATGCTTATGGCACGGTGATTCGAATATGAGACCTCAATTCCATGAGGGTTATGAACTAAAAATGTTTGCAATAGAAAAAATGAAAATCCATCGAGTAAAACATTTCTATGACATCCACATGTGATATATCATGACATAAATGAGAGTAATGCAAACAAACTATTAAAATTCAGGGTTTCGAAAAGAAAGAAAAAACCAATTGTTATGCAAGAAACATTAATAGGAACTCTATATTCATCAAAGAAAATCATTCATGCTAAGAAAAAAAATATATTTTACTGAAAATAGAATCCCGTCACAAACGAATTGCATATATATGTGTGTTTGTTTGTGTTGAATATGATGTCATAAAATAATAATACATAACAGATGTATAAGATTCCATAAATGGAAATAAACAAAACTACAGGGGTAAAGCTTTGTAGGGGCCATATTGATATGTTAAGAACATAATCATTTGACATAAAACATAATTAAAAAGCAAACCTCTTCCAATTACTATTCGCAGTTCCGAAATGAAGCTGAAAGCCTCAATAGTTATCCATATCCACAAAGCTTATGAAATTACACATCTAATAACTTCTAGCTTCATGGGAATCATCTAGGGCTCTAGACAACCACTATGATTTTACTAATCGACAGAGACCATGAAGTACATACCCAGCTTCAGGACCGCATTGAATAAGTTAGTTTAAAGCATTAGTAAAGGAGGTAACTGACGTGTAACGGACTTGTACCAGTATTCTCGAATTTAGCAAAAGTAAGATGACCACTTCTGAGAGATTGAGTGTAGGGGAAAGATAGGAACACATAACTAAAGGCGAAAAAAACCATAAAGATATAATAGTAAGAAAAGAGACAAGATATAAGAAGCTCAATATAGAGAATTAAATAAACACAAAATAAATAGGGTTCATGTTCTCCACTTTACCTTGTGAGTCCAGAGAATGGATTCATGCTCCAAGGATCTAGAAGGTTCGAATGGATAACCCATAAATTCATTAAACTAAATTTAGCCAACTCTTTTGGACAAAAATAGGAGGAAAATGAGGAAATGATCTTATAGGTAAGGAAAAATAAGTCTTACCGCATACCTGGTCATAAGTAGTATAATAAGCTCATGGATGTGAGAGGAGAAGAAACCTGGAAGAATCAACAAAGTCTTCCAAAGAAACAAAAAAAACATTATATTTTCAAGAACGAGATGTAAGAGAAGTACTTGTTACCGGAGAACCAAGATCGCTTGATTGAGGTATTAAAGCCACCAGAAAGGTAAATCTTGGAATAATCACCTGTTGATGTCAAAAGAAGAGGCTTAGCATAGTGATGGTGCTATCCTTAGATGAATGTAGAAATGCGTACAACAAATTCCCTTAATTAAAGCACTACAATGAGAACGCAAACAAACAATATTTTTAAACAAATGTATAAAAAAAGTGACTAGTTAATATAATAATTACATTTTTTTTATAAGTTATGCAACTGGATAACTGAAGGACACAATAGGAAAATTATAAACTTCTTTACTTGTTTGCCACAGAGAATGACGCGCAACCATAACCTAAGTAGATGTATGTCTATCTGGAAGATGATCTTAGAGATGGCTACCCTGATTTGTCGGGGATCTACGACTCCAAATCAGTGAAAGGGAGAATGGTTCAGGCCTTCACAATTTTAGAAATTGAGGGTTTTTGAGATTGAATGTCCACTATTGGATGGACCAGATGAAAACCCCACTAACAACCTGATAACCCAGGTGGTGGCCATGTGATCTAGACCTATGTGTCAATGAGTGAGTCTTTGGGATAAAAATAGCATGGGAATCTTCTGAGGTCAGTTCATAAGTTTAATAAACTAAGAGTACACCTATGTTAATTATATCCCCTCAGTGATAAATAGACTTCCAATGAAAAATAATGGAAGTCAGCCTAATAGGTCAGTACTATGGAGTAGTGGAGTAGAGTAAACATAGGCTAGTACCACATAGTGAATATGGAAACACCGATTTCCATGGTGTAAGGTGATAAACCTTAGAAATGTGAAAGGAGTTAATATTTTTTGGTGCATATATGTACATGCATGAATGATGAGGGAAAATAAATAAGAACAATGATAAGGATCTCGAGTTCATTAAGCATTAGGATTAAAGTTGTCTTCTACCTAACCTTTTCATCAAATAATCCTGACATTGGAAAGTACCACAATTCTAAAGGGATAAGTAATGATGCGTGGAAAAAAAATAAGGGCCACTAAGTAACTTATATATATATAAGTAATGTATATATATATGGTACAATTGTTATTTTAGTAAATAAATAAAAAAGTGAGGGACATGACAGATTGTATCATAGTTGTAGGTTCAATACTTGAGCCTATGTCCAACCCACAATTACAGGATAGAAATTAGTATTTTCTAGAACATACATGAAAAAATGGTTATCCACTTAATTATCTAAACTAGAAATTATCAAAGTTGGTCATGATATACAAATTTTTATTTTAGCATCTTTCTATATATGACGTAAAAGGGAAAATTATAATTGTTTTAGATATATAGATAATATTACAATAAAAGTTAAAGATGTCATGGAAATGAGGGAAATATATTTATTGATTCAAAATTTTACTTGTGGTTGTTGGAAACCTAAAACATTTCACTTAATTTATTATATTACATTTGGAATAAAATAAGGTCATATTTTTATCAAAAAAGTATGAATGTAAGAGAATTGTTTTAACTTCATAAGTAAATTAGTCATTCTGAGAGTCTTGGATTTGACTATTTTGGTTAGAGCCAAAATGGTTATTTTTCAAAATGATATCGATAGTATTTATGTTTGGATGTGCCATACCCATTTATTTTGTAGGCACATGAATCACTTATTTCCATGATACAATGGTTTTTATATAACTCATGAAGAATCTGAATGTTGACCTTGATGAAAAAAAACAAAAAAAATGTTTCCTGAGGAAAATGAGAACACGAGAAGAACTATAAGTTTCTAATATAGTCATGTGATGGCCAACATACTACTAGATTACCCCTACATATTTGAGCCAGTTATAGACGTGGATATGAGTTGGGTTGTGTTATATTCTTTCGACGACTAGCCTACGTAGTGTACGGGGGGTTATAGGGGGGCGGAGCACCCCCTTCATTGCGCTAACTACACAACGGGGGTCACAGGGAGGGTGGAAGCCCCCCCTGTATGGGGAGTTTGAAGGGGGTAGTTAGCCCCCTTCTATGGGGTGCAGGACAGCACCCCAGAGAAATTTTTTTTGGACCCTGTATTAAGTTGAGTGGACCTACCCATGGTTTTTTGCATGGTTTGCGCACATGGCTTTGGACGTGATGGTTTTCGGTCCATGGTATTCGATGCTTCGGCATGTATAAATATGTATTGTAACATTGAAATGAAAATAATGAAAAATCGTGCTGGTAGTCCCGATTTTGGGATCCAGGGGAAAATATTTGTGTATATCTGTTATGCTCTTGCATTGTTTATTTTCTGTTCTTAGAATTCATATGTAGGTAATTTATGTACGGGGTTAAAACCTACATTTGGTATCGGAGCTATTTTGGCTTCAAGGGGGCACCTTTGTTACTAAGGGGTTTTATTTTGGCCTATGGTAGATCCTATTCAGTGGGAGATATACGAGATCGTTTTTGGTGGTGAAAGAAGATGGCGAGCAATGGAAAGATAGAGATTGAGAAATTTAATGCTTAGAGTTTTGACTTGTGGAAACTCAAGATGGAGGATCTGTTGGTGCATAAAGATCAGTGGATCATGATAGGTAATAAACCAACAGGAATGTCTGATTAAGAATGGAAGAAGTTGGATCGGAAGGCAAAGAGAACAATACAATTATGTGTCTCAGATTCAATATTTTTGAATGTATCAGGGGAAGATACAACAAAGGCCTTGTGGTACAAGTTAGGGACTTTGTACCAATCTAAGTCTCTAGTGAGTAAACTTTTCCTACAGAAAAAGCTGTATAACCTGAGGATGAAAGACGGAGACTTGGTGACAGAGTATCTGATTGCATTTAATACTGTTGTAAGTCAATTATTATCTGTTGATATTAAAATTTCAAATGAAGATAAGTGCATCAGTTTGTTGTGTTCTCTACCAGATTTGTGGGATAGTCTAGTTATTGTAATAGGTAGCAATGCAACTGCCTTGTAATTTGATGAAATAGTGTCATCCTTGCTGACAGAGGAGATGAGACGGAAAAATATGGAGAGCCAGAATGGTGATGCCTTGTTTGTACACGGAGAGTCCCAGAATAGAAACAAAAATAAGTCATCGAGTGGGAGATATAAATCTCCAGGAAAAACATGTAAAGGTGGTTGGCTGGAAATACAGAAAGGAAGGGCACTACAAAAGGGACTATAAATCTAAAGCTCCTCACTAATGAAATGGATCTGATGATGCTCCTTCAACAGAGGTGAAAACCACCTTAGATGAAGGTGGGGATGTGTACTTGGCTTCTTCAAGTACGCATGTAGATCATGAGGCATGGTTGATTGACTCAGGTGCATCCTTTCACTTCACTCCCCATAGAGAGTGGTTCTACGAGTATGAGAAATACGATGGTGGCGATGCATTCTTAGGGGATGTTAGGAAGGCTAGAATTATTTGTCGTGGAAAAGTAAAGTTGAATTTGCAAGGTGGAAGGGTTAGAACACTTCTAGGTGTTTTGCATGTTCCTGCATTGCTTAGAAATCTGATTTTTGTAAGCAAGCTAGATGATGCAGGTGTAAAAACAATGTTTGAGAAGGATAACTGTAAGATGGTTCAGGGAGCACTGGTATTGATGCGGGGAGTTCGAGTTGGAACTCTGTACAAGCTGCAAGGTAGCATTGTTGTTGTTGGGTGCAATAATTCTGTGATTCCTGAAAGTGGAGCAAAAAATCTAGTGGTCTCTGGAGAGAGGACCATGTTATGCTATCAAAGGCTTGGACATATTGGAGAGAAGGGCCCTCTAATACTTCATGGTAAGGTATGGTAAAAAGTATGATTAATAGCTCTTTGGATCTTGATTTCTGTGAAAATTGTGTATATGGGAAGTAGAATCGGGTGAGTTTCCCCTCTGGTGGTAAGAGGGAGAAACATATATTAGATCATGTGCATAGTGATGTGTTTAAACTTGTGAAGGTTAAATCATTGGGTAAATCTGTGTACTATGTATCATTTATAGATGACCTGTCAAGGAATACATGGATATCTTTCGTTAAGAAGAAATCTGAAGTCTTGGACAAGTTTAAAGAATTTAAGGCTCTGGTGGAAAATCATACAGAGAAAAAGATAAAGGTGTCGAGGTTAGATAACGATGGAGACTTTTGCAGCAAGGAATTTGAAGAATTTTATAAGAAGTGTGGTATAGCAAGATACAAGACTACTCCATACACACCTGAGAAAAATGGAGTTGCAGAAAGAATGAACAAGACGTTGATGGAAAGGGAAAGAAGCATGCTTAGTGGTGCCAAATTAGGACAGGAATTATGGGTAGAGGCAGTGGAGACAATATGTTACCTGGTCAACAGATCACCTTCATCAACGTTGGAGGATAAGACTCCACAAGAGGTATGGATTGGTAAGAAACCATCTATTTCACATCTGAGGGTATTTGGATGTGATGCATATGTACATGTTCCAAAGGAGAAAAGAACAAAGTTGGATATTAAATCTGAAAAGTGCATCTTTATTGGGTATAAGCATGATTTAAAGGATTATGAACTTTGGAACCCAGTAATAAGGAAGGTTGTGTACAGCCAAGATGTGGTGTTTAGAAAGCTGAAAGATGTTATTGAACATGAAGTGCCATCAAAGGAACTTGAGAAGATAGAGTTTGAGCTTAACGAGGAAGAATCAGACTCTACATTAGAAGAGGAATCAGAATATGAAGAGCCACAAACTCTGGGTGTGAGAAGATCAGTTCGAGAAAGAAGACAGCCAGAAAGGTATAGTCCATCTGTTTTTTGTTCAAATTTTTCTTTATATATTATTGGTGATGATCCCAGAACTGTGAAGGAAGCAGTAGATTCATAGGATGGAAAACTCTGGAAAGACGACATGGTTGATGAAATGGCATCTTTGCACAAAAATGAGGCTAGGGATCTGGTGGAGTTGCTGAATGGAAGGAAACCCATTGGCAGCAAATGGGCGACGTTTAGGAAGAAGATAAATGCATAAGGAAAGGTGGATAAATACCAAGCTCGGTTGGTAGAAAAAGGTTATTCCGAGGTGCCGGGAATTGATTTTGGTGATATTTTTTCTCCTATTACCAGGGTAGCTTCTATTAGATTACTTTTATCTGTTAGTGCTGCTTTTGATTTTGTGGTAGAAAAGATGGATGTCAATACAACCTTTCTTCACAGGGATCTCAAAGAGGAGATCTACATGAAGCAACCTGAAGGCTTTGTGGTGAAGGCTAAGAATGAACTGGTATGCAAGTTAAAGATGTCTCTGTATGGGTTGAAACAGTCACCAAGGATGTGGTATTAGAAATTTGATACATTTATATGGGGACTTGGCTTCACCAGAAGAAAAGCAGATAAGTATGTGTATTTTAAATTAATTGGTGACCAGGAAAAATTTTAGGGGCTAATATTCACAAGCGGGCGAATTTTCTATGATTTTTCCAAAAAAGATTCGCTAATTTCCATTTTTTATAAAAATTATTCGCCCAAAATTTATAGTATAAAATTGTTTTACTGTAAAAATCACCAAATTTTTATATAGGGATTGCATAAAATTATTAGAAATTTGAATATTTTTACAAAAATATTACTAAACATTTTACATATTGAATATTATGAACTAGTGAAATTCACCAAGGTTTCTAAACATTAAAATAATTTTTCATGCTTAAAATTTTCCCTGATCGTGACCGTGTTATTTATCTGGTCTTATATGTGGATGATATGTTTCTAGTTGCAAATGACAAAGAAATTATCGAGGATTTGAAGACCCAATTTTCCTCCAAATTCGACATGAAAGATCTTGGTTCTGCAAACTACATTTTGGGTATGGAAATTAAAAGAGATCGAGCAAAGAGGAAGCTCTAGTTAAACCAAATGAAGTATGTCGAGACAATACTATAGAGGTTTAATATGCAAGATAGTAAATTGGTGAAGATTCCTATTCCTATAGGTTATCTGTTGAACAGTGTCCCAAGATAGAAGAAGTGGAAGAGGACATGTCCTGTGTTCCATATGCTAGTGCAGTCGGTAGCTTAATGTATGCAATGGTCTGTACTAGACCAAACATTGCACATTCAGTGGGAGTAGTGAGTAGGTTTATGTCAAAGCTAGGCAAGGAGCATTGGACAACAATGAAGCGGGTTTTCAGGTATTTGCGTGGCACTAGTGATTATGGTTTGTGCTACCAAGGAAGAGTAGGATTGGATAGAGTTTTGGATATTTGTTGCTTTTTTGATGCAGACTCGGCTAGAGACCTGGATTAGAGAAAATCTACAAGTGGGTATGTGTTTAACCTATTTGGAGGTGCAGTTAGCTGGATGAGTAAGAAACAATTTGCAGTGGCATTATCAGCTACATAGGCAGAATACATGGCATCCACTCATGCAAGCAAGGAAGCAGTTTGCTTACACAGATTGTGTTCAAGTATGGGGTTAGTACAGGGAGCTATAAGGATAGACAGTGATAGCCAAAGTGAAATTTTCTTAGCAAAGAACCCTGCTAATCATTTAAAGACAAAGAACATTGATGTTCAATATCACTTTGTGAGGGATATGATAGAAGAGAAAAAGGTGTTGCTAGTAAAGGTGGACATTTTGAAGAATACTGTAGATGCATTGACAAATTATGTGAGCTCCGAGAAGTTCTCTTGCTGTAGAGAAACAATAGGCATTTCAGGCCTGGATAAATGACTAAGCTCTCCTATCACCCCCTGCAGAAAGAAAACAACAAGTGGGAGAATTTTGGGTTGTGTTATATTCTTTCCACGACTAGCCCACATAGTTTACAAGGGGGTTAGCGGGGGGCAGAGCCCCCCCTTCGCTGTGCCTACTGCGTAGCGGGGGGGTCACAAGGGGGGCAACAGCCCCCCCTGTATGGGGGGTTTGAGTGGGGCGGTTAGCGTCCCTCTAAGGGGTCCAGGGCAGTGGCCCAGGGAAATTTTTTTGGACCCTATATTAGGTTTGGTGGACCTATCTATGGTTTTGTACATGGTTTTTGCACATGGTTTTAGACACGATGGTTTTCATTCCATGGTATTGGATGCTTCAACATGTATAAATATGTATTGTAACATTGAAAGGAAAATAATGAGAAATCAAGCTGGTAGTGCAAGTTTTGGGATCCAGGGGAAAATCTTTGTGTATATGTGTTTTATGTGTTATGCTCTAGCATTGTTTATTTCTGTTCTTAGAATTCGTATGCAGGTAATTTCTGTACGGGGTTGAAACCTACCATATTACTGGATCTTCTATTTGGGGTGCTATAAAAGTCTTTTCGGAAGATTGAGGTTGAAAATACAAATAGTTTTGGGGATGTATGGTAAAAACCACCTAAAACATTTTCAATTGGTGAATGCTGAAAATAGCAATCAACCTATCTCCTTTCATTAACAATAGACACACATATGAAGGAATGTACATAGTGAATAATCAATTTGATCTTCCTTAATAACCTTCGAGGTGGGGAATTAAAAAAACTAAAAAAAATGCTCATTTCCAATAAGAAAAGGATTTTTTTTGTATTTTAACACGTTATCAGAAGTGGGGTAGTCATAATGATAGTAGTGGTATTATGGACTGAAATATTGTAGAAGTAAATAAAAATGAAAATTCAAACCCAAGATTATGTAGTAAAATGAGATTGTGGCTTTGAAATAAATAATTTTATGAGGAAATCTCGAAGAAATGTATTGAGGAAATAAGATTGAAATCCTTTTCATCCACGTTTAGTTGAGGATACTTGTCTGGATTTCTACAAACTATGTACCTCTTAACTACCAATTAACAGTTTCATGTCAATATTAGGAGAAAATGGTAACTAAGATTCAAGAGATATGATGGGCAATAAGCTGGTGTTTATTTCAATAGTTTCATGAAGACATGTAGATGGAATATTTTAGGAGGTTCACAGAGATAAATTAGAATTATATGAATTCAATTAATTTCAAAAAGAGGGATACATGATAGACTTAGGAGGAAGCATAATCAAATAGGTGCCAAATTATAAAAGTGGTTAGGAATGTTGCACATACAACTTCTTGTTTTCTTATATAAAACCCAAAGGTGATACCATTTGTTTTTTTTACAAATTGACTAAGGTTGTGTCTAATCTAATGACATGATATACTTTTGATGTAAATAAGGGTTGATATGGGTGATGGCGAAGACATAATTTTTGTTGTACTAAGACTAAGGGAATTGTGTGTTAGTGGATGTTGATCTAAATTGACCAAAAGTGTATACACCATGCTAAGTTATTAACACCCATAGTTTTGAGTAGTGTTGCAATTATCAGTTTGGAATAGGTGGTGTAAGGCACAGAATTCTAAAAAGTGGAGAGAGTCACTCAAATCAATGAAACATGATATAGAATATCTTCACTTTAAAGAAAAAATTGTGCTAGCTACATTTCTGCAAGAGAAATGAAGGTTGGAATATGCTTTGGATGCATAATAATTCTACCAGATACATGAACCATTATTAATTAAGGGAAGAGGAAGATACGAACAATAGTATTTAATAGTGAGAATCCAAGGGAGGATAATAAGTGGATAACACATAAAATCCATTATATTTTTTCAGAGTGAAATACGGTAAGAACTTGAATTATAATTTGTAAGTAGCAAGTATTTTTATGAACAAATTGTTTAAGAAAAGTTTGTCGTTAGAGAGAAAGGAGCATGCAATGTGTCCATAATTATTAGCTCACAAATAAGATACCATAGGTATGAAAAACATAATTTTGTTAAGCATAGTTAATATTCATAGTGATACAACTAAAATAATACTATAAAGAAAAAAATGCTAATAACATTAGTATTCTCAATATTACACGTCTATGCTTGAGAATTAAACTACCCGATATATTTTAAAATGTAATTGTTAGAACAAATGATAAGATTTTGGGAAAATAAAATGAAATGTGCTGCCAAGGTAATAGATAGATAACTTGGTGATCTCCTCAAATGAGGAAATTAGAAAATAATTTCTTGTAGATTAAATTCCAATGTATGAATACTCACAATAATCGGAGTGTGGAATGGAATCAATGATAAAGTCTACATGAGAAAATAAGTCACAGCACTATAAGAAGGGACTGAAGTTAGCCACCTTGGGATGAAAGCAACAAGATATAAGAACCATGTGTAGGATGTTCTACACCTAAATATGCAAGGAATCTATGTAGTGATATGAGAGTATATGAATAAAACTTATAAATTGTATTAGCTCCTTACAAGAATAAGAAACTCTCGCTTATTAGTAATATTAGGAATGAAAACAATCTCAAAAAGTTCAAGATTAGAAACTTGTAGTGTTGAATGAATAAAAGGAAAAAGGTGTCACACATTGCGAAATACATTGTTCTAGTTCACTCATTAAAGCTCGTGGACAATGAACTACTTTTGACTACCAGTGTTGGTGATTGTGAACAACTAGGAAAAATAGTGAAAAATAGTAAAGGGTGGGCATAGCTAAGTCCACTTGAAGGTTTTATAAATCATAACATAGAAGCGATGGAAATGGCTAAAATAGTATATGCACAACTGATACAATAAAATCTAACTGAACCTGCTACAAATAGTCACTTTATGATTGTTATCTTTATGTGAGCAATGTACACCTTTGTATATTAAAGTTTATAAGTAAACAATATTCATATTAATGGGAATAGACAATAGGTCCATTGTAGTAATGTATTGTTGGTGTTGTCCTTGTTGGATGCATGCAGAGATTATGTTGAGCACACGTGAAAATAAGTACATATTCAACATGTAACTAATGTGCTAGAAGAGGAGAAGGGGATAAATGGAAGAGTATTTATGGTTCAAAGTTGAGTCATCACACTAGATGGAATAAATTTATGAATAAAAGCGTGAAGTACAAGAAGTATTTTCCTTTTGGTTTTGAGAAAAGATAAAATTCCTTCGACATCATGACGAGTTTAGTAAAATACAAAAACTGAAAAAACTAATAGAATGGGAATCATAGTTTATTAATTGGTATTTCTTAGTCATATTAAAAATTATAATGTTTTCATGTATTGTTACTTAAGAGATAGGTACATGATAACGTTCACTTATTTGAGTGGAAAATGCTATAGGTAGAGTCAAAGGAGATTGTCTCGTAGAGCCCACTGTATTTTAAATTGGGAAGAGATCCATCTTCGGAATCGAGTTGTCGATGAGGATAAAAGTGCAACGATACATGGGAGAAATAATGTGAAAAGAAGAAAATTTATCGAGCGATATTTCACGAAGAAGAATCTGGACAACGAAAAAGGGGAGGAGAATGTAATATTCCTCTGTTACTATAATCTTGTTTTGGTTAGATTGGGTTATGATAGATCCCATGGTGGAAAATCCATTAAGAATATGAGACCAATTATGTAAATGAATAATTACTAACAAATAAATAAATGGAATGTATGTACATAGGAATGAGACACTTAGAAACAAAATTCTTGCCAAAATCAAAAAGTAAAATCTCATTGATAAATGAGATTGTATAATTATTTCATGATAAGAATTATAGATAAAATTCCAAATAAGCTTAATTGATGAGAGAGAAAAATCCATTAAGTTGCTTAGCTCGAGAAATTTGTTAAGCTTCGAAAAGCATAAAAGCAATGTGGGAGAGAAAGATGGGCTTTTATGGATAAGCCTAGGAAGTGGGAAAAAAGGTCCACAAAAGTGGGATGCTGCTAAAGAAAACATTATCATAAAAGAAAGGCATTAAATTCCTATTGAAGGAATAACCATAGGTTTTTGATACCCTCGAAAGAACATGTCAGCACGGGAATGAACTGGAGAATTACATTTCAACGTTGAGTGGTGAAATGTATGAGTTTCCCAAGTACAATCCTATCGATGATTTCGGTGGAATTAATTCCATAATGTTTCCTTATTCCTTTTTTTTACTTCACTACTTTTAGTATGAATAATCACAAGTGGATATTTTCAGTTCCTTTTAAAAAACAATGATGATGAACAATTATGAAGTTGTTGAAGAAATATCATTGGTCGTGATCATGATACTAGATCAAGGCATACTTTACTTTGCCCCACTTATGTCTGAACATTATTGTTTCTTTGCTTAAAAAAGCACAGGTCAATCTATTGCATGAACTAAAGATTGTGTTGCAGCGAAGTATGCAGGTTATTTTTTGTAATACCCGTTATTATTTACAGAATGTGATAGATTCAATTTTTAATTGATTTTGAACAAGCCATTTAAAGAATGGCGGGGGTTAAATCGAGATAGTTCGTTAAAACTGTAAATGAGCATGAGGAAAATGGTATGTAGTACCTACAGACATTCGAATTCATACGATATGCAGTAGGTATGCATACAAGGTTTGTGTTTGCTTACTAGGTGAGGCTATATAATAAAATGGAAAGGAAAGACAAAGAAGTATAACAGTTAAGAGATTAGATAGGTGTAGGATAACATGATTAACAGGGTTGAGTGATCAAGTTCCTAATATGATTTTTATGAACATATTAGCAATACTAACATTGGATATTCATAATTTCCCACCCTTTAACAGGGATATTAATGTGTAACTAGAAAATAAATCTTCAGTAATTAGATGAACACTCTTAATTAATTTAATAAGTTTTATTCGAGATGTTAGAGTTTCTCTTCTCCACATTTCTTGTCTGAGATATCAGAATATGTACAGTCTCAACATGAATCCAATAAAGTGACAAAACATAAGAGTATCCACAGAAATTGTATTGGAAATGAAGAATCAAGGTGTACTAGAAGGGTAAGAAGTGGAAACTAGAGGAAGATACATCAGTGTTGACCTTGAGGTAACCATTGTATTAATTATACATAGATAAGAAAAAAAGATAGTTTGGAAGCAACACATACAATCAGTTGAAATATATTGTGCAACAATCACAGCCATAGACATAACATGAAGTACTAATGTCATAGGACTCGGACGGTCCTTTTCCATTTAAAAAAAAACTCGGTGCCTATTGCACTGTGATCCGAGCATGAGCCCTCAATTCGATGAGGGTTACTAACTGAAAATGTTTGCAATAGATGAAAAGAAAATCCATCAAGTAAAACATTTCTATGACATCCACATGTGATATGTCATGACATAAATGAGATTAATGCAAACAAAATATGGAAATTCATGGTTCCTATAAAACAAAAAAAAAACCAATAGTTATGTAGGAAAAATTAATAGGAACCCTCTATTCATCCAAGAAAATGATTCATGCTAAGAAAACCATTACATTTAACTGAAGATAGAATCCTGAAGAAAACAAGTTGTATATATATATAATATGATGTTATAAAATAATCATACATAGCAATGTTATTGCTATAAGCTTCTGTAAATGGAAATAAACAAAACTGTAGGCATAAATTCTTTTAGGAGCCACATTGATCTATTGAGAACATAATGGTTTGTCATAAGAGATAATTAAAAATCAGACCTCTTCAAGTTACAATTCTCATTTTCCAAATGAAGTTGAAAGCCTTGAACATTATCCATGTCCACAAATCTTGTGACATTACACAACTAAGAACTACTAACTTCATGGGAATCATATAGGGCTCTAGATAACCACTATGATTTTACTAATCGACAGAGACCCTGAAGTCCATACTCAGCTTCAAGACCACATTAAATAGGTTGATTTAGAGCATTAACAAAGAAGGTAGCTGACGTGTAACCGACCTGTACCTATATGTTCGAAGTTAACAAAAGTAATATGACCGCTTCTGAGAGATTGAGCATAAGGGCGCGATAGGCACATATAACTAAAGGAAAAGGAACATAAAGATATAACAGTAAGAAAAGAGACGTGATATAATAAGTTGAAGCTAGAAAAAAAATAAACACAAAATAAGAAGGGTTCCTATTATCCACTTCACCTTGCTAGGACAGATAAGGGATTCATGGTCCAAGGATCTCGAAGGTTTGAACGAATAGCCCATATATTCATTAAACTAAATTTATCACCCTCTTTTGGACGAAAATAGGAGGAAGATGAGGAAATGAACTCATAGGTAAGGAGAAATAAGTCTTACCTCGTACCAAATCGTAGGTAGTATTAAGATCATTAGTGTGAGAGGAAACGGAACATGGAAGTATTGACAATGTCTCCAGAGAACCCAAAAAAAAAAAAAAAAATTACAAGAAGGAAATGCAACGTAAGTGCTTGTTACAAGAGAACTAGTACCACTTGATTGAGGTATTGAAGCACTAGAAAGAAAAATCTCATAAGAATCATCTGTTGAAGTGAAAATCATAGGGTCGATGTAGTGATGGTTCTATCGTCAGATGAATGTAGACATGCACACATCAAATTCTCTTAATTAAAGAACTGTAGTGGGAAAGAAAACAAGCAGAGATTGTTAAACAAAGATACTAAAAAATAGTGAGTCGTTAATATAATAATCACATTTTTTTAAGAAGTTATGCAAATGGATAACTGAAGGACATGATTGGAAAATTATAAAATCCATTACCTGGCCACTAGAGAGGACACACATCCATAACCGAAGTAGAAGTATGGCTATCTAGCACATGATCCTCGAGAAGGCTGCCATGATTTTTTGATGATCTACAACTCCCACTGGGTGAAAGAAAGAATGTTTCAGACCTTAGCGATTTTAAAAAGCTAGGGTTTCTGAGATCAAATGTTCACTTCTAGATGAACGAGATGAAAACCCCACCATCAACCTAACAACCCAGGTAGAGGCCATGTGATCTAGACCTATGTGTCAATGCGTGAGTCGTAGGGATAAAAAGAGAATGAGGGCCTTTTGAGGCGAGTTCATTAATTTAATAAATTAAGAGTACGTATATGTTAATTATGTCCCCTCCTTGATAAACCTCATTCCAATGAAAATTAGTGGAAGCCAACCTGGTAGGTCGAGTTGTTATGTACTCATAATGTTACTATGGAGTAGTGGAGTAGAGTAAATGTAGGCCAATACCATCAGGAGTAGGGGATTGATACAATAACACCAAAGTAAAATAAATATGCAAACCCTCTATTAAAGTTAATGCAAGTTTCATAATGAATATGGAAACAGTGATCCCCATGGTGTAAGGTGATAAACCTTAGAAATGTGAAAGGAGTTAATATTTTAGGATCAATATGTGTACATGCATGAATGATGACGGAAAATAAAATAAGAACATCGATAAGGAGCTCGAGGTCATTGAGAGTTAGGACTAAAGTTGTTAATTGGCTAACCTTTTCATCAAATAATCCTAACATGGGAAAGAATCACAATTGTATAAGGATAAGCAATGCTATGTGGAAAAAAAGCAAGGGCCAATGAGTAATGTATATATATGGTACGATTTTTATTTTAATAATAATAAAAAAAGGGACATCACATTTTGGTTCAAGTGAGTATTTTACTTTTCAAATTCCTTTCTAAGGAGCGTTGTTGCTTCTACTAGCTTTTCACATTCCTTTCTCTTCTTATTCATTTGTTGCAATAAGGTTTCTTGAAATTTCTTTTCTTCTTCTATCTTAACATTTATAGGAAGTGATGAATATGTAGAATTATCCTTTTCAAATTACACAAATGTCTCCTTCAGCTTCTTTTTTTTGTCATTGAGCTTTTGAATTTCCATCGAGCTCTACTTCAACTTGTTCCTCTTCTTCATCTTGATCTATCCATTATCTTGAGTTTCTAGGGCCATGACCATAAAATATTTTTTCGCCATGACCATAAAATATTTTTTCTCCTTTCGTTATTTATTAACGAGGGGATTGTTCTTCTTGATCATTGGAGGAGTTATTGTATTCCTATGTAAATAAGACCCTCTTCTTGTACTTCTTTTTCTTATTTCATTTTCGATATTTATTCTACTCCTTATATCATAATCATTCATTTCCTCCTTATATAGACATTTAAATGCATAATCACGTACTTTCTCCATTTAAAACATTTGAAAGGTAACTTAAATTTTCATTTCATGGATCTTCTTTTCAATCATCTCAAAAACATGTCCTCTTCTTCATCAAATTCACAGCTGAAGTCTTCTAGATATTGTTTGGTCATTTTTTCAACTTTTAAGGCAACCTCCCTTGATGTATATTTTCCTTTTGATGTTCACATTTCACAGGCTATTAGTATTCCATTTAGTCGATCCAATGTCAATGTATTGGTATTGTAGGACTCCCCAATAGCTAATACTTTTGCTTCAAATCTAGCTCAAGGATATCTCAACAACTTTTGAACTATAAAGGAACCATTGAAGGTTTCATCAAGTCATATCATGGTGCTTACTATCTTGTTCACTTGAAATAATAATTATACTATGTCATCCTCCTCTTTCATTTTTATTACTTCAAATTGGATTTCAAAGCCTTAGAGTTCGGCTTTTCTTTGTCACCACCTTCATAGTAAATTTTCATCTTATCCGATATATATTATTTTGTTGTGCAATGCATGACGTTAAACAACTTGGATTTAGGCAAAATTCTAAGGATTACATTCATTACGTTATCATTTTTCGTTAATTCAGGCTTCACATCCTTACTAATAAACAAACCTAGCCTTCTCTAGTTCTTTTTTTACCCTGTTCTACACATATAAACCTGGAGACATTATGTAAGTTCTCATTCAAACCTTCTAGAATGCATAATTTGTTTGAGTGCACATGGGGGATTTTCCGGTGGGACATCCATCCTGCTTAGCCATTGTTTTGATCTACCTAAATTTTTTTAGAATGTTCCCGTAAGAAGCTTCTATAATAACATGCTAGAAACCAGGATAATCTTGAGAAGGAGCATGAATTAATGTTATATCTAGTTTTAACAATTATTAACAAGGAACGATATTTCAATTTATTTAGAAATCGTTCATATAAGCAATTCATAAAAACCAATATTGGCATCATATATCTTTGGAAACCCATAAAGGGGGTAAATCACAAAACTTATATGAGAATAATGTTGTTGCATCAAATTTTCTACCTCCAACGAGAAGGAGACACCCATCCCCTAAATTTACATGAACCTACTTGAAAATACCTAATGACTTATAGGATCCAAACTAAAGGAGGAACCAACTCCCTAATGTTCTTCAAGCTCTAAGTTATTTTCCCAATGGATCCATATTTCATAAAATTTTCAAAATCATATCCATATTTGTCCTTTACAAAACATTGTTTTGCACAACTACCATGTTTTGTGATTGAATTCCTATTCCAAGTCATGTACTCAAATTTGCATATAGTCTGTAATAATATTTTTCAATTACACATCTAAACTTCATTTCATGCCTCTACTTTATTCATTTGTGCCACAAAATACCATAGAATACCAAAGAATATTTTTTTCACAAACTTCACATATGATCAAATATTTTCTTGTCTTCTTAACTAACAATGTTCGTGTCTTATTTATACTCTACTATATCAATCAAATATAGAAGTGGAAATGGTAAACCTACATAAATTTCATTTTATTTTTCTTTATTGGTTATCTAGTTCAGATGACTTTCATGTGACTTAGTTCCTCGGGTATTTAGGGATTAAATTGGACTACATGAAACCATATGATGTGACTTTATTCTAGGTAATTTGCATTTATATCTATCAAAGCATGGAAAATTATGTTACACCTATAGTCTTTATGAACCAAATTTCACACTTCAACACCAAAAACTTCATTCTTTATTTCATAAGACCAGGAGCCATGACTGAGGCCTACTTCTATTTTAGCCTACTACATTTCCACTCGTTTCCCTTTATTTATGTGCTCTATACTCTAACTTTTTAAGGTGGTTAGGCCCCTTAGTGCTTTCTTTCCTAATAGTTATAAGCAAAGGTTGTGGCCATTGCCCTATTTCACATCACGCGTTGCACATTATTGTGTACAAGACATTAACAACCTGGTGATATGATAGATTGGACCATCATTTGATGGTGCTACTAAGCTTCCAATCGAAAACATGTTATTTTACTTATCTTCCAATTTCCATTGGATCACGTGTTTTGTGTTCTTCGTTATTGGGAAATGGTCAGTAGTTGATGACCAAGATTTCCATTTAATCGTGTTGCACCTTAATTGGAAAATATTTATGCATTGCCTCAATCCTCACCTCTCTGCTTCCTTTTTCTCTTCACAATGCTTGTTTTTCTTGTCACTAGGTGATGGGTGATGGTTGATGATCGCACCTTCATCAAATGAAAATCACTAAAACAACAAAAATTAATTAACACTAAAAAGGTTTTCAAAATGAGTCCTTGGCATTGATCCTAAGATATCAAGCATTTACATGTCATCATTATTGCCACCTATTTTGGTGGCACATCACTGCCACATTTTACTAAGAAAAGGTCAACTTGGCCACCTAAAAAATAATAGTCTCCCTACCATGTGTCATCACTGTTGATAAATCTAGGGCAACTCAGTTACGTGATTTCTCTTTCTTTAATAATTACTTATTGTTACTTAACTTCATTAGCTTCTTCTTTTACTTAATTATAATTAGTGTTCCTATCATCAAAAAACTACTAAACAATAAAAAAAGAGTGATACAAGGGGACACAATATATAGGTGATCAACTAAGGTAAAAATATCTCCACTTAAGAGGAAAACCAAAAAGAACTCTTCTCTTCTTATAGAACTTCAAATGACGAATTCCAAGACCTATAACCATTGACCAATACCCCTCCAAGATCATGTCAAACCTTTCACATATGAACTCTTCCACAAAGCCAATGATAGTCAAACTAGTCTTCCTACAACTAATTCCCTGCATTTGACCTCAATATCAGACCTACACTTTTCACTATGACTCGTGACCCTCCTTTGGCAACCCTAATTTGCATGTGTGACACGAATATGATGAAGATGATCAATATTATCCTTATCTTGGGCAACTTTTCCTTTTTCAAATATGTCATCTTCTATATAGAGGTTTCCCTAACCCTTTACTTGGCTTCGTAACCTGACTGTAATCTCGTCTTGTTGTAGGTGGGATGATTCCCTAATTAAAGTCCTCACAGCTGAGAGATTACCCGAAAGTAGAACTTAAGAAACCCAACTTATTCTCCCTTTTTCCTTCTCCTTCCTTCGTTGGATGTGCTATTAGTTGTTTTCCTTCAGATCAAGATGCTTTTGTGCTCTTGGATGCCTTCAAAAGTGGTCAACTAGACTCATATATATAGGCTTCATATCATAGATTGTATGCTAACTTGTCACTATCTCTAGGTTGAATTGACACTTGGAAAGGATGTCTTTCCTTAGAGAAATTTGAAAAGGTCTTGGAGGGTATTTTGACTCTATTTCAACTCACAAATTATTTTTTTCACAATATGTAACAAGACCAAAAGGATCTTCCATACATGACAATGACTCTTACGATGTGATGACTCAAATCAAATCCCTAAAAGCATTGAATGGGTGCTTTACCTATAAATCAAATAACCTTGAGCATGAAACCCATACCTCAATAATAACAATATTGATTTTAGTTTTCTCTTTATATCAAATAGATAAAACCATTATTACATATTTCATTATGAAGATCGAACCTAGTTAGATATTTCTTCGCTCACTCTTAACTACGGAGGCATTCATAATCCAAAAAATGTATTTGGACATTCTAGAGCTGGAGAATTTTCATAATAAGAGTCAGATTAGTAAGCCATCTCATAAGCTACTTCCTTAGCTTACACTAGATAATCTCATCATATCAACCAACATTGTCACATGGCAAGGCCTTGATTAATAGCTCTATCTCTCCACAAGATCATAGAGAAGTGATCGTAATACCAATAATTGATAGACACTATCATCATTGTCTCTCAATGCACATACCCCACCGGGGTGTTCACAAGGTATGCCCTTTTAGGACAATTCTTGTCTTGGAATAACACATCCTCAAGAGATTTTCTATTTGACTACTCTTACCTATTGGATGCCTTACGACATCCTCAAAGAGTATCACAATCAATCTCAGATGCTTACCCAATCATCCTTTATTTCTTCATAACATGAAGAGGAAAATGATTTGTCTATCACTCCCTATCAACTACGAAAGATATACTCATTCCTATAAAAATGAATATACCCAAGCTCCCTCTTATCTAGGGACTTGTCCAAGCTCCCTCTTAACTAGGATTCTCAATAACAACGATATTCTTTTTGGTGGAGGTCATGGTACTATCATCTACCTGTGGGGATCCTCCTTTCAATGTCATGAATTTCATCTTCTTCATTATGGAGCCTTCATCTACTATATTTTCTTTGTATGGCATTGATCATTTATCACTTTTGTTCAATAAGCTAGAGGGTTGAACCAATATTCATGTCATCCTTCTTTGCATCAGAAAGTGATCTTATAGTCTACATTAGGCTTTTCTTCACATAGATACCTTTTCCAAGTCATGTTTTCTTTCAGAATCTTCCATCCATTCCCATGAGTATGAGTTGTAAGTGATATTTACAACTGCATTTTCCTAGCCTTATATCAATCTAGCCAAATGTTGTTCAAAACTAAAAAATGAGCATCAAAGCCAAGTTACCTATATTATGTCCCTTCATCATGACATTTGATTGCTTACAACATCAACATCCTACACATTCATAAACACATTTGAAATACTTTCAATGTTAAATGTCTCCTTCCTTTACAAAATTTATTAAATTCTTCATACCTTCTTGTTGCAGTGGCTACGACCACCCTCCAAAATTTTGCCTTAGCCTATTTTAGAGCCTCCCTACCAACCTTCACAATAGCTTGCCTTGCTTCATTAAGACCTCAAGCTTCAGTGTCTTTCTTTCTCAAAGGCAACCTGTCGATCATAGTTTGATATTTTTCCTTCACAGGTTGCTCACCCAAACTTCGTCCAGCTTCCTTCACTAAGGCTGCACTGTGTAATCCTCCATTCATGTTTTTCAAGCACTATTTATCACTTCTACTATCATTTAGTGTCACTGTGCATTTCATCGACTAAATTGCTTTCAGTATCCCGTCGGTGAGTCGGGCCAACCTTGGCCTGATCTCTGCCTTCACCAAGGCTGCATTCCATAATATGGAGAAGGAAGGCTCACCTTCCTCTCCAAATTTGCACATTTTGGCCCAGAAATGGCCTCTTGGACTGAATTGCACATTTCATGAGATAAGTGGCTACTCGTCCCAAAAATTTGTGCAAATCTTCCCCTAGGTTAGTAGTCTTTCCCAGCTAGAATCGCGCATTGCACAATCCTAGGAGCCAACAACCCAACTAGATTGCGCATTTTGCAATCCTAGTAGTCAGTGAGTCTCTCAGCAGCTCGGACTGAGCCTTGTGTAGTCTTGGCAGTCGGGCTCCCGACCTCTCGGCCAAAATTGCACAACCACAGGTATGTTGCAAGTTAGTTCTCATGTTCATTTTGGTTTTTGAGTCACAAATTGCTTGGTATGAGTGTTTCCATGTCTCCAGGTATCACAGGTGTTCATCTGCCTCTCAGCAGTACATCTATAATGGTTTCCAAGAGAGGAGAGATGAAGACCCCATTTAGAGCACGCTTGGGGATGTAATCGATGAAGTGTCCATGGGCTTACCTACTCATGAAGACATCAAGTTGTTCATGGAAAAGGACTTCAAGCAATAGCATCACAGTGGGAAGCATCATGAACAACAGTTAAAGGTAGCATATTGAATGCAGCGAACACAACAAATGAATCGAATGTAGTGAATGCAAGAGGAAGGTTGTTGAAGACATAGAGGAAGAGCAAAGTTGCAAGATAAAGAAGATCCACTGAGAATGAAATAAACTTTGGAGACTGAGGCTATGAAGTGATGGTGCGACATGAAGATCACACGAAGGTAAAAGATGGAACAAATAAGGACTTGCATGTGTTGAAGCAACAACTCAGGAAGGACATGAGGTTGCATAGATAGTCTAATGAGTTGCATTAGGAACAGGAATAGCAGTGGGTGCAACATGTACTCATGGATGAAACTGCACCAGTACGGGCTAAGGATCCATCCCTCTTAGGCAGCGGATCCCTCGCGTAACGGTTTTGGAGCTCAAAGCCCATAATTTTGGGGAATAGTACGGTAAAGGCTCCACGAGGTGTGAGGAGTGCGAATTGTAATGAATCCAGTCAAAGGGTTGTCCACCCAAAAATAATGTAAGAGAATAGATAGTAAGTTGGCCTACCCATGGTTCGTGGACCATGGGAATGTATAAATAGAGCAAGGCTCTAAGGGTAGAAGTCATTTTTTGGTTTTGGATCTTGAATCTTATGGGTTTATGAAGGTAATATTCTTACTGCCTTTGTATGTCCGAGTCAAGGGTTTTAGTAGATAGATAGAGGCTCTGCAGCTGTGTGCACAGAGGCCTAGTAGAGTCTGCAACTATGTACGCGGACCCCTGCAGCTGAGTGCGCAGGGTAAGAAGTGGATTGCACTAAAGCAAAGACATCAATAAAGATAAGTTGGTACTGAAATATTGCAGATCTGGCTATATTTAGGCCCTAATAAGCCAACAAACAGTTCCATTGTCGGGACCGGGATCTGCCTAAGGGACGTCTGATGTCAAAACACTGGAACCCTTTGAAGAAATAACTTGAATGTTGGTTTGATCAGAAGCTTCACGAGTTGTGGTATAGCAAAACAAAAATCCATGGATATCTAAGGAAAGGTGGCTGGATCGCTACATATACATAGAAATCTACGAGATCTTCTTCACGTCCTTCTCGACAGAACCGTATGAGTGGATCGCGAGGCTAGCTAATAGTTAGGGAAGTTGTAGACTGGAACAGCCCGTCGTGTGGACTCCAGAGTTGGTGCGCAAGCTAGAATAATCCGAAGATAAAATCGCACGGGCCGTTGATCACCGGTTGGATTAGATAATAGGAGGGTTTATCACTGAGTTTGCAATAGACACAGCCCTGAGTTACAACGAAGTAGAAAGGCGCTTTCTCCAAGGACCGTGGGGTAAGTACATCAAATCGTTGAATACCTAGATTAAAATGTTGTTATGTGAAAAACGGGTTATGCACATCCGTTGATGTCCGGGGTAACGCAGAGCGCAAGAGGCTATCGAGGGACTGAAGGATTAGTAAATAGTTCGTGATCTCGCTTTCGTAAGAAAGAAAGGAGGAGCTTGTAGGGTTCTCTCAAAGAAGTGAAATCCCATTGCTAAATCAACGCATTCCACTAATACCACAACCATCCATGCCATCTCCCACTTTACCTACATCAAAACCATCTTCACCTACCCCACCTCTGCCACCACCGAGGGTTGGAATGGTGAGTGCAATCAAGTTGCCTATATTCAGAGGCGTAGGAAATGAGGAACCATATTAGTTTTGGTTCGTGGTAAAGGCAGTATGGGAAGCTCGAGGCGTTATGGATGATAACATCAAAAAGGATACTTTGGTGAGCACGCTGTAGGATCGCGCATTGACGTGGTATATAAATTACTTTAGCGGTCATCCAAATGTCGGAATAGCAGAAATCCGGGATGCATTGAATAAAGAATTTAGCCGGCCAAAATCAGAGACGCAGTCGATTATCGGGTTTAAGGAGATCGTGATGCTGCCAAGTGAAACTTCGTCGGAACTGGATCAGAGATTGAAGAGTAGGATCCGAGAGGCTAACATGATGCTAACGAATGGGCAACACTGCGCGTGGTTTGTGGCATCTTTGGCGCCACATCTGCGGACGACGTTATCACAGCAGAAGATCTCGACCCAAGCTGAAGCATTAGAGATAGTGATGACGCTGAATGAGACTCCAATACGGGATCCTGGGTTGGGAGTTCAGCAGATCCATGCACAACTGCAAAACCTATGCTTGGACATGCAAAGTTTGAAACAAGATAAGGTGCCCCGATTAGAAGTGTGCGAAGAGGTGTGGTGCATAAAATGTAAAGGCCAGGGCCACGATAAGGATCATTGCCCAATATTCACAAACAATTTGGAGGGGGGGGACCCATGCCATTCCAACCAGAGGCACAGGTGGGGCAAGTGCGGCGCTCGCGCTCTAGTGTGTGATTTGTCAAGTGGTAGGAAAGTACACAATAGACAACTGCCATCTATTGCAGAAATTTACACAACCCCCCCAGCAGCTATATTGCAACTTCTCTAGATTAGTGGTTCATGACGAGCGAACATGTCGAAGCTACGAGCTAATGATGGAGAGGACCCCAGCCTATCGAATGTAGAATGAGACGCGGGGTTTTGACCCAGCCATGGGGTCACGTGGTGGATTACAAGGACAAGGACAAGGGAGAGGAGGAATGGGACCTAGACAAGGGCTCAGACAGTTGATTTGTTATAATTGTGAAGAGCTGGGGCATTATGCTCACGATTATACTAACCCGAATAGAATATCTTGTCCGTATTGTGAGTAGTTTGACCATGAAATGATAAATTGTGCGACGCTAATTGCCCAAATGCACGGAAAGGGGGTACTACAGCCTATTCCAACTCAGATTATCCAAATGATGAGACCTGAGCCATGCGAACAGGACCCTAGCGTAAACATGGCACTAAGGAGTGGCATAACTATAGGGGGAGATGCGAGGGAACATCCCGGAGGAGATGTGAAGGGTCGCAATGCTCCTACAAAGGATCCTGACTTCGAGATGGAACATGTGAAGGGTACATATAAGGAAGCTAGGAAGAGAATCACGGAAGCCTCTACTTTGGGTAGTAGGGATCCGATTGAGCCGAGAATGGATCCTTCTATGCTTACTACCTTTTTAGAGACATGCATGAAGTTACTACGGGAAAATAAAGCGGTTAAGGGATTGTAAGAACTGATAACTAAGTGCACAGGGTCAGGTGAACCACACATCATCTGGAAACTAGGCAAGCATGCTTTGCGCACTGGGCGTGAAATGCGATTAACTGCACAAATTCGTGACTATGAGATGGATCAGGTCGTTCTAGACTTGGGATCAAAAGTGAATGTGCTACCTAAACAGACCTGGGAACATATGGGCAAGCCCACACTATAATGGTCTCCTTTTCAATTACGGATGGCGAACCAACAAAAAATCGTGCCCATGGCGAGGTTGGAAGAAGTCACAGTGGACATTGAAGGCGTGAGCACACAAACAGACTTTGAGGTAATAGAAATTTTACATGACATCTATCCTTACCTGCCATTATTAGGGATAGACTGGGCCACAGACATGAATGGAGTCATCAGCCTAAAGAGATGAAAAATGATATTCGAGAAAAAGTCACTACGTGTAGTAGTTCCACTGGACCCAGCCGAAGGAGCGCACCACACTAAACCTGTGCACGATGAGGACAACAATGATGAACTAGAGTACATTTACCAGATAACAACACAAGACCAGGATCAGGTGAATCTTATAGCGGACGAGAGAATGCCATTGGAACATGACAGTTCCTGCACGTCAGATTCTGATGAAGAAATAGAGCGCTGGAAGAACAGATTACATGAAGTAATAAAGCTAAATTGTAATATGATGGTTAGTTTGCTGCAACGCAGGATGACCGAAGCAAGGGAAATGCCAACCGATAAGAGCACCATGAATGCGGAGGAAGCTAGAGACCTCTGTGAAAAGATGATACTGGAATGGAAGTGGCATGATGTACAATCAGGGGCGCTACATGCGACAACTACACCGAGGCAGAATACCCATCAGGAGACTAGGAGGACCTGGTGCGAAGATAGCAGGCATGCGCATGTACAGTTTGGAGGACAAAGCATCCACTGATTGCATATGATGTAGAGTTGTGTTGTGTGACTGCCTACCCAACTAAGGATAAAATACTGGAGTTGGCCACGACAGCAAGAAAAGTGACGCATCGCACCAATCATTCGCGATAAAGAAATTAGGAAAATGGGTGGGAGCATGAGTAGCGTTTGCCTAATAAAATGAACCAATGGGAATCTATAGGTACCAAGGGTTCAAGGGGCCTATAAGACCATAAGAAAAATGAGGAGGGTGAAGGTGATCTTATCAATGGGGAGACAAACCAAGAGAACAGGAGAAACTCACTAGACCACAACCTCCGCAGATTGGACTGAACGCAAGGACTTGGACAAAGGAATTTGGTGGTTGAAGGAAGCCATTCGACGTGGCAGCTAGAGGCTTTTCGAACTCGATGAAAAATGGTCACGGCTGAGGAGGAAAAGCGTGATGTTGGATGAAGAAATCTCCAAAATGAAAATTGGCATTGCACAAGAGAACCGTACGAATTTTAGAATAAGGAGACCAAAAATAGCCGCTGCTACCACGGTATTAGAATGAGCTACAACCCTGCTATAATGGCTGTGACCGCGCCAACAAGGGAGTGTACCATATACAATAGAACGTGATGGGCTACTGGATACAAAAGAACTCGACAGGTGCCTACAACCCGGGCTGGCAGGAAAATTGAAGTGTCGCACTAGGGGTGCAACCACCTGAATATCTGTAGGGGACCTAGTCTCAGTGCTCCACACAGTTGGAAGAGGGCGTAGGACTATAAAGGAGTCTATAGGAAGGTTGTTCAGCTCAGACGTGGTGCGTGGAATTAGTATGAAGCATAGAAAACATCCGCATGCAAGAGATTGCACTGCCGCGTGGGACAGATGGAGGGTGACCGTTGCAAATACTATTCATGACAAGATGTCCCATTTAAGACAATGAGGAGCGGACGGCGAGTAATTAAGACACAACATCTACCACCAAAATCACATTAATGAGCCACTAATGGAGGGAATGGTTGAATTTAAATTCAAATATGCATATAAAACACAGAGGATCTGTAATCAAACAACTCTTGGTGCTCTGCATATTAATTTGTTCTATTATCAAGCAGACATGAGCAAGATGAATGAGGCACTACTGAAAGAAAGCGTATGGTATCAAGCGTTACCAAAGGATATGCAAGAGTCCCTCATTAAGATGATGTCCACAAGCAAGGATGTTCCACAGAACCCTACGCCGCATGGAGGGAGTACAGCCAAGATCCCTAAATCGCCCCAGACGTCGTGGACTAAGAAGGACCCACAAGTAATAGGACCAGTTCGGATGTCTCCGCGAAATCCGCGATTCGGCAAATTGTCAATGGAAGAAAAGGGAAAGATGGTTACTATCAAAAGTGATTAGGAGGAAGAAGACCGTGCAACCTTTGTCGAAGAAATAGAACCAGAAGAAGAGATGGAAGAAGAAAGTCAGCCAATACGGGCTCATGCAAAATGGCCTAAGTATGTCCGTCCATGGAAAGGGAGGGCCAAGGTACGTAAAGATTTGGATGTCATTAATAGCACATTGATAACCCTGTCTCTCCCAAAAGGGGTTCTGTTCGAAGGAACAACGGTTGGCCACATCCCTACTATGAAGTTTGAAGACTGGGACCTTACGGATACTAAGAAATTTTCCCATTTGGAAACTAGCGAACTGATGGAACAAAGCATGGAAGGGGCCGTTATGACATTGCAACTACAAGAACGGCTGCAAAAGGTGGAGGAAGTCGGGCTACTCTGCCTCATGTAAATTCCACATTTTCATTGGGCCCCCATTACGATATTGGTCATTAGGCAACTACTCTGCCTGGTGCATGACGGGTACCTATGGCTAGGCAATCCCATCCCCATCATGCTAGAGCTCATTCATAAGATCTCTCGCCTTCCCTGTGAAGGAAGGGACCCCATGGAAATAGTTGCTATGAGTGGCGATTTGACGATGATGGAAGCCATGAAAAAGAAGTACAAACTAGAGAAAAAGCAGAGAGGATATGCTATTACTAGTATTAAGGACAAAGGGGTCCGTGTTGCTACCTAGTTGCTGGCAGGAAAAGTGGTGAGGAAATTCCAAGGCAATGAGGTCCCAACAATGGTCGTCGCGTTAGCTGAGAAATGCGCAGAAGGGGAATGATTCAATTAGGCATAGTTGCTCCATGACGAGTTCCTGACCAACTATCGGAAGGCCTAGGAGGAGGGTAAGGCCTTCCACTATGCATGGTTGCTCTTATCCATCCTATTAGTTACAAGTGAATTACCTGAGGATAGTCAGTTTGCTCCCCTTGGCCAGGATTGGCCAGAGGCAGCCAAAGATGCGTCACTATGGGCGACGAAGGATGCCACAAGAATCCAAGAAGTCAAGATTTTCTGGATACTGATGGACGCGAGCATACGACAGTGGATCAACCAGCAACCCCATATATCTATTGAGGTATATTATAGTGTGAAGAACGTGGCCGATTTTAAGGTGGATATGCACCATGTATATATCCGGGCGTGCAAGGACCTAGAGCAGACGTGGATCATGCTTCCCTTCATTACCATCTATGACACTATTTTCGCGGTGCTCGATACCTAGCCACTAGAGTGGTGTGAGCCAAATGCGATAGGGTGCAATGAGTCCTTAATCCAGAAATAGAAGGTTGCCACCAAGTCCCTAGCATAGCAAAAGTGGAATGAAAAGCTCGCGGAAGAGGTACGGGCGTCTCGGGAGGCAGCGCAGACTGCCACAAACAAGGCGACAGTAGGAGGAGCTACTACAACAAAGGACGAAAGCGGCCCGAAAGTGACTAAAGAGCCAAAAACAGATAATGTGACAGAGGGAATGGAGCCAACCACCACGAATTCGCCCTCCAAATGATCGTGCACAACAGTAAGAGCAAGGTCACGGAAAAAGACCAAGGTGTCCAAGCTGGATGATGAACCTATCACATTGACCGAGGGTGACCTATGTGACATTCGGGATGCAGTTTGTGAAGTCACCAAGGAATTGATCATCGAGGCCATGATAGAGCAGTAGACTTTGTTGGGGGCGCCTAGGACACAACTCCAGGAAATTCAAGCACGGGCCCCATAGATGAGCACAGTAGCTACCCATGGAGTTATGGGTACGTCAGCAACTAAGCAGTTGCTACAAGCCCAAATGGCTAATACGGTCACACTACCGAAAGGAGCATTGATAGTAGAAAATGCAGCGGACAGAGCTGTGGTAGGTTGGCTTATAGGACTTGGATTAAATTTGGCTACCCTCTCGCGAGAAATCTTATATCAACTACAGGATGGCACAACCACAAAGCTCCGTGCTAGGGAAGGACATGCGGTACAGATACTGAATGAGCAACGAATTAACATCGAGTAGTTGAGCCTCCAATGTGATGAAGCAGTAGCACAGATTTGGTAGTTGGAGCAAACTATTGGGGAAGCATGTTGTCGTGCCCCTAAGCTCGAGATTGCGGTAGATTTACCTGTTGGCATACATATCCACAAGTTGGTGAGCGGGTTCTGCGCAGTGAAGGAAGAGGCAGCAAGGAACCAATTGGACCTCAACTTGCAGATCGTACAGATAGAACTAAAAGAGCGGCCCTCTACACCACTGGAGGTCAGACAGCAACGGAAAGGCACTATTCAATCTGGGTGGGAAGAAATAGCCCGTGCCATGCAAGAGTGCACCAGCTTGTTTGATCGGTCACTTACCATGGTCACTTCACTACAGGAAGACCCAACCTTACAGTGTTTGGAGACAGAAGCATGTAAGTTGTAGCAAGCCTATGATAATGTTAGGGGGATCGTGCAGACAATTGATATTACGCAGCGATTGGCCAAGATGCAGGAGGCCTAGGTTCTCAAAGCACAAGTTTATACTGCACAATAGAAGGAAGCAGTGCTTAAAGAATGCATCCAGCCTTAGCTTGATGAGGCATTCGTGGTCTCCGCCAACATCGAAAGAAAGTTAGCACACATAAAGGTAGTACATGGACCTAGATAAGAAACAGAAACTGATACGGATACATTGGTTGCTCACGTACAACGGGTACAGTAGATGGTGGAAGAAATTTTTACGAGCGTATGTAAAGCACAGAAGTTGTTGGTGGACCTTTGTGCGAAGATTTCTGCACCAGCTGAGTGACTCAGGGCAAGTCATGATGATTATGTCTGGGGCCTGTTGGGCAGTGGATCCCCCGCGTAACAGTTTTGGGGCTCAAAGCCCACAATTTTTGGGAATAGTATGGTAAAGGCTCTGCAAGGTGCGCAGAGTGTGAATTGTAATGAATCGAGTCAAAGGGTTGTACACCCGAAAATAATGTAAGAGAATAGATAGTAAGTCAACCTGCCCATGTTCCATAGACCATGGAAATGTATAAATAGAGCAAGGCTCTAAGGGTAGAAGTCATTTTTTGGTTTTGGATCTTGAATGCTATGGGTTAATGAACGTAATATTCTCGCTGCGTCTATAAGTCCGAGTCGAGGGCATTAGTATATAGATAGATGCTCTGCAGCTGTGTGCGTGAAGGCCTAGTAGATTCTGTAGCTGTGTGCGCAGACCCCTGCAGCTGAGTGCGTAGGGTAAGAAGTGGATTTTACTGAAGCAAAGAGATCAATAACGATAAGTTGGTTCTAAAATATTGTGGATCTATCTATGTTCTAGTTTATGCATCTGTTGTGATCCATATGTTTATGATCGGAATTTATGCTTATGTATGATAGAGCACACTGGTTATTACTGTTAAATGTTCTCTTAAAGACCTTAAGAATAAGATATGATCTATAATAACACATTAATACTGAAGTGCATCGGTGTGGATCATGCGGAAGCCTGATAGTCGTGTAGAGTGGCGCAAGGGAGCAGATTGCTTCGTGACCCCTCCAGACCACATCTAGACACCCCAAGGGTGCGAAAAACTGGTTCCAGCACCCTCCCCTACTATCTCAGGTGAGACTTCAGTCCGCGCTCTGTGGGCTGTTACTGAAAGGGTCGGTAGTGTGGGATTTGTTTGGCTAATACACTTCTGAACCTGGGTCAGGCCCCATTAAGCCAACAATCCCACCAGCTGACATAGAGCAAACATGGTGAGAAGTGTTTTTGATCACATGCAAAGGAGCCAGAAGCATGCATGTCGTTGAGCACACACATGCAATCCAACCCATTCAACACACTCACCAAGGCGAAGACAAGAAGCAAGTTCAACTGGGGCTGAACATGCACTTCAGAAAGTTGATGCGCATGACCACCAACACACACTTGAAGATCAGCACGACACTATGCATCAATGTGTTGCCAGTTCAACCATACCTAAGAAGACCGTGCACATGTTAGCAGACGAGTTGGATGAAGGGGCCAAACTAATGCACCAGTTGGAATGGAGGCAAGAGTTTGCTTCAACAAGATGTCACCATGAGCTACATGCACACCATCATAGATGACCAAGCTTGGCATCAACTCACCAACTTCACCATCACAAGCATGTGAAAGAGGTTGTCTCACCATAATGGCGTGAGTGTCACTGATGTCTTGCAAGGCTCGCTCAAGCCATGATGTCTCAGATGATTACATGTGCATTATAATGTTGAGTCATCTCAAGTGTAAGTTGAGTGTCAACAGTTGGATGTAACAGTCATAGAGTAGGTGAAGAGTCATGGGGTAGTTGAACTATCATAAAGGGGAATGTCAAGGGTCACCCCACCCTTTGCTATAAATAGTCCCTCATAACTCATTGCATGGCCTTTTGGTCAGCCAATTTTCTACTAATATTATCTTGAAGAAGGCTTGGATAGTGTTGTAACGCACCTTGGCTTCTCCACTGCACAAAGCTAGTACATCTCTTTGGAGGAGTAGGTAGATGTGGCTGTAACATTCCACTAATGGGGCTAGCAGGTTTACATGGTGTATTGCATGATTGTGGCTTACACTCTTTATATAATAAAAGCCAGTACATTTTCATGCATATGTTGTTATTGCAGTTGGACTACTCCAGTTGCCTTAATGATATGTGTTGTTTAGCTTACGTACTTGTGTATGAAGTGAGTCACATGTAATTATATGAATCTTTTTGTTAATGTGTTGCATATGTTGTTAATGTTGTCACCATTTCTGTCGACTACTCTGTCAGACACCAAATAGACCTTCCTGTAAACCTTTTTATATCAACCATCACACCCGTCTTGGACTGATCTGTGAGTGTCATTCATGTTATCTTACCTTGTATGTTGGACTGTTGCATACATGTCGACTGCTCTGTCGGAAGCTGTGCATGTCCTTTGGGATGTGTGTTCCTAGCCAAGTTGGGACTAATCCCTTTCAACCTAGAACCCACCTTCACCTTCCCGTCCCTTTGAAGTGTTGGAACCTCTCATACTCATTCCATGAATCACTACCTCAGTCACACCCTTGCTACTGACAGAGTTATCTTACCTGCATCTATGTGACATCGCAGTCAAGGAATTAACTTACAACCCATTGTTGGGACTCCTACACCAAACTGTCTAAGGACAAATTGGGACTTCTTACAGGGGAGATCCCCTTGACATGTTGGTGGGTCCAGAACTGTCAACACTTCTCTATGTAGATGTCATAGCTAATTCTTCTAGGCATTGGATGTTGATCACTTTTGACTATAGCTACAATTTTCATGAATTATTATTCCTGTCTTCACATATTTCTCCTCACGAACTTCTATACATAGTTTCTTCATATTGTCAGCCACCTTATATTCCATATGAGGATATATTATGTTGAATTTATCTTATCAATATGTGAACAATTTCAAGACATATGCCTTCATGAATATTTCCTAAGGAATAGATCCTTCTTCTTCGATCATGCTCATGAGATAGAGAATTCACACATCTTATCTGCAACTATATGATGACATGAATTAATTTATCAAATACATACATACCTCTTTTCTTATTTTGTTCATCTAGACTTCCTTTTGTAGCTTCCTTTCCTTGCTTGAAAGTGTTTCAATCATATTTACATGTTTCTCTCCTTTAACATCATACCTTATCAATGGATCCCACACAAGTTGAATTGTTGACTATTAGCGAGACATTTTATTCTTTCAATTGAACCTTCTCATTAATATTTTAGTATAGGATATCAACCATACTCATCATGCAAATGATTATTTCTAATGATGATGATGTATGTTGATTTATTATATTTATATCATATTCGATGACATTCTTCCAATCATATATCCTACCTTTTTTTTTTTGGTTTCCTTATCATGTTTTCAATGAGGATTCCATGAGCTACTTCCTTTCTATAATAATGACTGCGACAACCATTTAGACTTCTATTTCAGTTATCCTTTCAGGCTTTCATAATGATGTTATGAGCGTTTATCCACTTCAATCATATACTTACTATGATGTCAACTTCCAATATCATGCATCTTGTCATACTTACAATGCTTCTTATCTTGACTACAATATTTAACCATGGGAGAGGTATTTTTATCTCCTACTTCTCCTATCTATGTACCTATGAGACCTTAATAGTGAATATATATGCCTTACCCCTTAGATTTCTTAGCATCAGGTTATTGTACCTCTTCGGTGATATGGGCTGAATTTTTTTCTTTTATTTTATTGTTGTCCTTCATGAGTTTAAGACAGTTTCTTGAAATTCCCATATTGTTGACATCCATAGCATTGGATATTTGAAATGTTGATCTTCTCCTTTTTTTGAGGTCCAATCTTCCCAAATTTCCTTTTCTCCTAGACATAGTAGAAAATGCTTAAACATTTTCATTTGATCCTACACTAATTTTTGCCTTCAACCTAGTTTCTTAAATCTTATACAATGAACAGAGTTCATTGAATGTAGTGGCTTCCTTCTTCACTTATATGCTTTATATAAATTTTCCCCATTCATCAAGTAGTGCATTTAGCACTACAGTGGTAATCTCTTTGTTGGACATGATTTCCCCCAACTTTTGTAGTTGGTATTGTAGTTGTGATGCCCTCATAAGATATAGGTTATCGCTTTTTAATTTGATACCTTCATATTTTATATCTCATTTCTCAAAAATATGATTTCTCTCCCACAGTGCGTATGAAGAATAATTCTACTAACTTATCATAGATGTGTTTTGGCTTCTCCAATTTTGCTACATAAGAGATGACAAAATCTTTGATTGATTCTATAAGGATTCTTTGAGCCCTTATTTCAACATTCATATATTTCACTAGAGATTTAGCTTATTCTTTTGATGGTTTGATCATTAAACCCTTAACATGTCCAATGAATTCATTTTCAATGACGATCAAATATGTTCACTTCTTCCATGCCAGGAAATTTGATGGCCAAACTAATTTCTTACTTTCCTTGTAGAATGAAGTCATTTTTATATAAGATTTAGTAAGATATATATATATATATATACTTAATTTTCAAGTTAATATGCTCCTTTGATGCTGATATCTTCCACTTTATGCCTTCTTGATCTTGATGATGGTGTTTTGATTCCTTGAAGATGATAATACATTTTCATCTTGAGATGTGATGATGATGAAAATGCTTCTTATCACTTTTATGAGGTTGTGGAGACTTCAAGATACTTCAATGTGCAGTCCTTATTTCTTTGAGTGGAGGTAGCTTTCTTCTTTGAGCATAGATTCTTTGAGGTCTTCTTCTTGTTGTTGCTTCTAGATGGTGTGATCCTTGAAATGGGTAGTCCTTATTGCTTCTCCTTAGATTTCTTGGTCCTTATGTATCCCTTCTTGACGATCTGATGTTTTAAATTTTCTTAATATCCCTTTCGATGGTCCTTCTACAAGCTCCCTTTCCTGGTCTTGTTACCTTAGTTCTGATACAACGTTGAGAAATCTAGGGTAGCTACATTAGGTGATTTCTATTAATTTGATTACTGATTATTGTTGCTTAACATGATTATATTATTATTTCAAATTATTATACTTAGTATTATTATCATAAAAGAACTAGCAAACAATAAAGCAAAATGGGGCAAGAGGACACAAGATATAGGTGATCATCCAGGCCCAAAACCTCTCCACTTGAGAGGAAAACCCACAAGAACTCTTCTCTTCTTATAGAACTTGAAATGAAGAATTCCAAGACCTATAACTCGTAACCATGACCTATAACCCTTAACCAATACCCCTTCAAGACCAAGTCAAACCTCTCACAGATGATCACCTCTTCCACAGAGTCAATGATAGTCAAACTAGCCTTCCAGTAGTTGCTTTCTTCCTTTTGACCTCCATTTCATACCTAGACTTTTAACTATGATTCTTGACCCTCCTAGTGCAACCCTAATTCGTATGTTTGATAGGAATATGGTGAAGATGGTCTCTATTCTACTCCACTTTGGCAGTGGCTCCTTCTTCAAACAATGGCTTGCATATAGATGCTTCTTTAACCCTTTACTTGGCTTCTTAACTTGAGGGTAATTCAATATTGTTGTAGGTGAGATGATGGCGTAATTATAGTTTGCATGTGTGAGATATTACCCCAAAAAAAAACTTACAAAACTCGACTTCTTCTTCCTTTTGTCTTCTTCTTACTTCACTAGATGTTCTAGTGTTTTATATGCTTCATATCAAGTATCTTGTGTGTGCTTAGATGCCTTCAAAATTCTTCGACTAGCCTCATATATATAGGCTTCCCATCCTACCTTGTATGCTCAATTGTCACTATCTCTAAGAAAACTTGATACTTGGAAAGGCCGACCTGTCTTGGATCATTATGACAAGGTCTTAGAGGGTCTTTTAACTCTTTTTTAACTCACCTAAATTTTCTTTTACAATATTTAACGAGCCCAAAACCACCTTCCATACATGACAACAAATCTTATGACATTATGATTCAATTAGAAGCCCTAGAAGCACCCAATGGGTGCTTGACCTATAAATGAAATAGGCTTGAGAATGAAACTTATGCCTCAAGAATAAAAATAACAATTTTATTTTTATCTTTACATAAAATACATTAAATAATAATTACATATGTCGTTATAAAGACTGACCCTAGTTACATATTTCAAATTTGAACACAAAGTACCACATGTGACTCTATACATATCATTGCCACATGTCATTTCCTCACTGATTCGTGTCATTTACCCACAACTTTTCTTGTCACCCATCACCTCAAAATCCATGTCAAGGCTTGCGACAGATTGCCACATCAATGTGTACATTGTGTGCACAACACTCTTCATCGTAGTCCAATAAGCACCTTGGTGTTATAGACATATTTGGGCACTTCAACTCCAATCACATATGTCGATAAACTAAGGGCTCTTTAGCCCCTAAAAGCATTGTTTCATACCCTAAAGGATCATGTTCAATTGATTACATCATTTCCCAAAAGTTCCACCTAAAAAACCACTCAGAACTAGCCATAACTGGACCATACTGACTGCTCCATGGTCAAGGTTCGATGCATACTGGCTGCTACACTAGCCAGGTGTGATGCATACTAAAGAGGCCTTCTATAGGGTACGATGAGAGAGAAAGGACAAATGGCAGAGAAAATTTGCTAAGTGGAAGTTCATGGAATCTTCTAGAAACTTCTTCCATGACACTTGCTTCTCTGAATTCGCCCAGGGATGAGTAAGAGATCAATAAAATATTGAAGTGCAACCAAGAACTATCAGTGGAATGACACTAATCAAAAACACAGATCTGACTCACACACTTGCAAGACATCTATAAATGGATCCCTCATTTGACAGATCTAGAGGATGGAATTTTGTAATTGGTAAGGAAGTGTTGTTGGTTTATTTGTGAGAAGAGACATTATATTGTTGGGTGATCTTGCTTTTCATGAGGTGAAGAGGGATTTGATGCCATGAGGATGGTGCTGGATCAGACAGTTGGGTTTCAATCCTGTCTTCTACTATTAATAAAGTTCTTTAACTTTTCCTCCATATAATCATGTATTTGTGAATCTTGTCATTTGTGAATGAAATTGTATGGTCAATGTATTTATGATTCTGCATTGTTTATGGTATTATAGATCGAGATGCTTTGATGGTGTCTTGTTAATTTGACTCTACAGGTATTCTCTAAAGTGGGACAAGTAGGAGAGGAGTTTTAAACTCTATCGAGGGAGAGAGAAATCAAGCAAGGAGCCAAGTGGAAGGTCCAGGTTGGTCCCCTTTTCTTCTCTCTTATCTATCATACATAAAGGAAATCACAAATTGATTTGATTGTTTGTTTCTAAGATAGCTACCTGTCTTAGAGGGACTAGTAGATCAAAAAGACATTATTTTTCCTGGAAAGAAAATGGCGACTCCACTAGGGAGCGAATAGTTTGTTTGTTTTTTATTGTTGTTTGCTTTATAAACTACAAACGAAGCTTGAAGTTAGCCAGATAGCCTTCGAACTTCTCTTGCTATGCAATTGAAAAGTAGATGAATGCTACTTCAGTCAATCTCCGGGTTGGTTTATGAACTGAACATCTGACTTACAAGCATTCTAAGTGCCCTTGTGGTAGCTCAATAACCTCATAAGATCATACCCCTGTACTTTGTTCTTTATTGTTCATAATAGCTTAGCCTAAATCCCTGAACTCAGCTACAAATTTGACCAAAAACCCAACTCAGTTTTTTCTCCCTGGCCCATTGCACTATTTGTAACTGGAAACTAGTATGCATCACACCTCTCATGTGTAGTAGGTGAGATGCATCCCAGTTTCTGAGAAGCATAGGTGCGATGACTGAGCGATCTCATTTATCTTTTGAAATTTGTTTTTTTCCTTGTTTTCAACTCTATTTGATTGTGTTGCTGCTTATGATCAGTATCTCATTGCTTAAGCCTTCTTCCTTTACATATTTCAACCTCCATTGATTAGGATTAGTAAATGTTTTTATGTATTTGTCCATCGTTTACAATTCTTCATCAAAAATTAGCTTAAATCGAACTTTCATTTTGATGCAAAAAAGTGTCATAACTGTCATTTTGAGTCAAAAAGAAGAGTGTCGCAAAGTCTTCCTCCTCTAGATAGTCGATTGTACCTTTTCTCGTGTATTTGATTTGAAATGTAAATATTTGAAGTGTCGAAAGTAGTTTTCTATTAGAAATCGAAAAGTGTAGTTTAGACTTCCTTTCATTTTGAAAAGAAGTTGTCGACATGTCGCTTAGAAGAAAATAGTTCAGATCTATACTTAGCTTTCCTTTTTTGGCATTCTCACATTAAGGAAATGAAAAACAAATACATGCATTTGCATTTGCATTTAGACTTTATGTAGAAAATGATTTAGGAAAAGTGCATGTAGTGTGTGCTCCTTGCTCTCTATTGAAAGAACCGTAATCTTCTTTCCTTAGCAACTATGATTTTCATTGCTAAAAGAAAATAAATGACTATTTATCATTTTAGATTGCATATTTAGGAATTTTACATCTACATCATGTGGTGAACCTTGAAAGACAAACTTATAAACAAGATCAACTCTAAAATAAATCTTAATGAACATAACAACGCTTTGGAACCTAACACAACACATCTAGAATTCTAGGCCAGAGACGTGTTCTGGCATCATAAAACCTGGTAACTATCATTTTCATCGAAGGCTGGGTGATTCCTCCTCTTTGATAAGATAACTGCTAGTACGGACTTGTGCTCCCCGTACCGTTGAGTATATATTGGGAGACCACAATAGGCTAATATCCTTTATCCATAGGAAGCTATTTCTATTGCCCTGTTGATTCCAATGCCCTGAACACAACATTCGGGAAGATTGACTGCCGTACATAAGTCCTTGATAATTTCTCTTTAATTTATCACCAAGGTGTATTTTGCAGTTTTGTGATTGGTTTGGTAATCCCTCTGTCTAGATTTCTAGAGTAGTCACTTTCATTCCTTTTCGACTCCTTAAAAGAAAAGGTCCATCTGAGCACTTTTCACTTCAGGCTCATTAAAAATTGAAGGTGACTAGAGTCATCTTTAGCTTTTTCTCGACTCTTAAAAATTGAAAAAGAAAAGTTGTGTCAAAGCATCATTAAAATTTATTTAATACGGAACATATTTTTTCCCTTAATTTTGATTTGATCAAGTAATCCGCAATTGTGGGAGAAAGTCAACCAAAACCCTGTTGTTCGTGGAGACTAATGAGTCAATTGTCTTTGACTCCAGAGATGAAACCATTCTGGGCAAAACAGTCTCGTTTAACTGAGTCCAATTCACTCTCAACATCTTTAGAGACTACAGTTACTCCGATCATTTTTGGTACATCTGCCTTTACGAAAGAAGCTCCGCGGTTACAAGAGGACATTAGAATTGGTCCTAGTGTAACAATAAACAATTTTATACCTGAGATAGCTCCATCTAGAGTTGAACCAGAGACTGAAGTTCACTTACCTGAACATTTGGAAGTTGAGTTCCATAATTCAAAAGGTGCCACCCATCCAGTATCTGTTATTGCAGAAGCTATACCTTCTACAGCTCCAGAAATATTTTACGGACCTGACAGTCTACCTCTTCCACCTAGATTGATTGCCATATAGGAGATAGTAGAGGATATTCCATCCAATACTCCATTGCATTTTGGAACTGGGATCCACTTATATCCTTCTATTCTTGAAGTTAGTTCTTTTAATCATCTTTCATCAGAAGTAACTGTCGAATTGCTAGGAAATCTTTTGGATAGACTAAATATGTTTGAGAAACCATCAACACCTAGGATTGTGTCAACTAACAAAGCTACGACAGAGCTTCCTACTGCCATTCCTACAATGTTTGTTGGTATACCATCTGTCCCGGCTAGTTATCAACCACTAGCTGAAGTCCCACTCAAGGACTATTTCAACGACATGGTCTGTTCCTATTTCTTCATCCGGAGTCTCATCTGGTATTTCTTATGTTGAAACTCAACAAATTGATCCTGTATGTTAGTATCAATTTGGGCAGTCCAGTCTTCAAAGACCAATCTATCCTTTAAGCACTGGATTGCCACCATATGGGGTTAGTATGCTTTTTCATTGTTCCCTCCTGGAGAGAAGCTATATGAGAGTTACAACAAAATTTAGGTCAAATTAGAATTACATCCACCGGTTGGGTACCAATACTGCCTCAACAACCAAGGGTTGTATATTCAATGCAACCAGTCCAACCCGTGTCGAATATTCCCACTACACCTGCTATTGTGACAGTATCGCAAGTAAAATCACTACTTGTTGTGTGTCAACCTCAAGTCTCTCAGGTTGCAATAAAACAACCTCTTGTCTCTGCGACTCAATCACAACCTCAGGTTAGTGCCTCCTTACCTGGAATGACTCAAGCTCAAACAGGTACTATCACTTTGCATCTTGGTCAATCATCCAGTATTGGGCAATAGCAAATGGTCCAACAAACATGGCTGGTACAATATCAACAACCTTAATTCCAACAAACATACTGAGGACCTGAGCAACAAGGCTTTGTAGGTAATGGACAACCCCATTTTAAAAATGGTTATCAACATCCATACTATAATGGTTATGTCCAACAACCTTATCAAAGTTACCAGCATCAGATACACTATGTCGGTATGCAAAGACCTACTACTCAGGCCATTCCATCTTATCCTGGGTATGCTTCGCCTAACCTGAATCAACAGTTGCCTTTTGTGGCAACTCTAGAATTACTAGATTTGAGCCAGCTGACGAATGATCCAATTGCTTATGCCCCTTCGTGGCCAATGATTCCTCATAAACTTCCCTCCGATATTCCTAAATTCAATGGAAATCCAAGTGAAGACCCATTGAATCACGTAATTACCTTTCATTTGTGGTGCTCATCCAATGCCCTGAATGATGATTCGATTAGGCTCCACCTATTTTAGAGAACGCTCACTGGTCTGACAGCAAAATGGTATATTGAGTTGCCTAGAGCTTCGTTAGATAACTTCAACACCCTTGCCACTACCTTTTTAACCTATTTTCAATCACCCATAAGGTATGAAATGGGGACATAAATCCTTACCAATTTTAAAAAGATAACAACCACTCCCATATTTGATCATATTCATGAGTGGCAGCACCATCATTGAATGGTAAAGATGTCCCTGATCAGCTTTTAGCTGAATGGTTTATTAAGTCATTATTGCCCTCCATTATAGAGGATGTGGCTAAGGGAGGAGTTGTCACCTAAGAGCAAGTCATTGCTCATGCACAATATTTAGACTTGATCTACACTTAGTTTGGCACGCTCTACGACAAAATTCCTGATGCTTCAAGACTAGAATTTTTCGTTCCTCCCCCTCCTAAATCAAACAGGGACTCTCATGCCAGTGATGGTGTGATTGGTACCTCAAGTATGTAAACCGCAAAAGCTCCATCTGGTAAAGCCCTTGCCGTTTCTAGTAAAAATCAAATTATAAACTTCTTACCTCGGAGGTTAATGTCGTGTCACCTGACAAGGGCAAAGAACCAAAGCAACCAGGGGGCAAGAAAAAAAGGAAAAACAAAAAGAAGAAACACGAAGATTTGACTCCTGATAAATCTTCTGGAAACCCTACGAGACGAAGGAAACCTAATCAGCCATGTTTCATATGTGATGAGGACCATTATACGAGATATTCGCCACATCGAGCTGAGGTCACAAAGTTTTTAAAGACTTCAAGTACCTCAGTGGTATTGACTGATCCATTTCCAAACCCGTAAATTAATCTGGTTGCTATTGATCATGCTTCCCTATCCCAAGTGCTTATGCTATCCATCTCAAAATAGCAAAATGATGCTTTGATATTGACAAGGAATAAAGATTGTGGGAATCCACACTCATCAAACGACAAGGCTACAGATCAACCCAATAGTTCGACAACAAATTTGCCAAAAGTTGTTCCACCCATCATTCCTGAATAAACTATAAAACCTCCAAAGGGAGTAGTACATAAATTGACATTTAATCCTCGTGCTTGAGCAGCACAAAATTATAATATAGTGGAGGATCTGGCCCAATTGCCATCCACTATGCCGACACTTGAAGTAGTGCAAAATTTACCCTCCCAAAAACAGGCTTTGTTATCAATGATAGGTGGGATTGATCCAACAGATTCTAATCTGGTGGCCTTTAATCATAAGGGATACAAACCTCAATTACCAGCCCAGCTCGCTTTCCTTATACAAATAAAAGTCCTCAACAAAACTGTTCATCGAACAATAATTCATGAGGGGGCATCTACCTGTATTATGTCAATGAGTTGCTAGAAAACTTTAGGCTTGCCACCCTTCTCACAATCATCAACGGCATTAAAAGCGTTCGATGGAAGAACATACACACCATATGGGATATTAAGTAACTTGCAAGTCGAACTGTGGGGCAAGAAAGTAGAAATTGAAGTCGAGGTCATTGATGGAAACCTTGACTATACTATCCTACTGGGAAGGCCCTGGATTTATGCTATGGCTGTTGTTGTGTCAACATATTTTAGAAAGACTTCATTTCCATTCCAAGGTGGAATTACAATCATTGACCAACTAACATTTTTCCCCAATAGTTCGCAAGTTAGTAGAAGCATTCCATTGATCCATGGAAGTTCTCAATCACTTCAAAATGTCGGAGTAGGTCTCCTAAAAGACCCTTCCCTAATGGGTATTTTTTCCCTACCGCCTCCGAGTAATCTAGCGGAAGTGGCCACAATGGGAACCTGTCACATGATATCTTCTACATCAACAAAGATTAAGAAGAACTCTGACCATTTTGATAGTGTGGATCATCACCAGGTGTTTCCCCCAAGCCCTATAGAATTGTTGTAGCAATCAATTTTCTGGGCATGGGCGACGAACCCAAATCAACACTCATCGAGTGTTTGGATAGACAGGTCTCTAGAGTATGGCACCTCTTGCGATCCTTGGTCTCCTATACATTCTACAGATGAAGGAATCATTCATTCAATGATGATAGGAGAGGCACCATGGGAAGATTACCACCATCATTCCCACCTTCAAGATAACAATGAAGATTATTCTAGCGACCTTAATCATCCTTCAGTTTTTTATTTTCTATCAAATACTGTAAATATGGTGGATTTCGAGCGAAATCTGTCCAATATTGAAGAAACTATCGCCAGTAATATCTCGACCAAACCTAATGTTGTAGAGAATATACATGCTGGCAAATGTTGTTCTCCTTCAGAATTAGAAATATACTATGCTCTCTTTCGCTAATTTAGAGATGTCTTTGCATGGTCATAGGAAGAAATGATAGGTATTGAATCGAGTATCGTTGAACATGAAATAAAGATGTATCCAGATGTCAAACCAGTAAGACAACGGATTCGACCGGTTCACCGGAAGAAAGCTCCCGCCATTAAGGCAGAAGCTGAAAAACTTTTGCATGTTGGTTTCATTTACCCTGTTCCTCGCACTGATTGGGTATCGAATATTGTTCCTATGATGAAAAAGCAAGGAACAATTAGATTTTGCGTTGCCTATAGGGATGTAAATCAAGCATGTCCAAAGGACAACTATCCTACACCCTTTATCAACCAAATAATTGATGAATGGGCCGAATGCAAAATCTTTTCATTTATGGATGGATTTTCCGGATACAATCAAATCAATATCCGCCCATAGGACCAGTCAAAGACTGCATTTATATTTCCATTGGGCACATTCATGTACCATAAACTACCTTTCAGTTTGAAGAATGTAGGGGCAACTTTTCAGAGGGTAATGAACTACACCTTCCATGAGATGAAGCACATTGTTCAACCATATCTCGATCATCTACCATCTCATTCATGAAAGTGGACCGATCACTCGCAACATTTGAGAGCTATATTTTTACTTTACCAACACTACAAGACATGACTCAATCCACACAAGTGTCTGTTTTGTTTTGGTTCTGGTCAGTTACTTGGTTTCGTAGTCTCCAAGGACAGAATTCGACTCAACCCATGTAAGGTTCAGATAATCATTGACATGACTCCACCTTCAAATTTTATTCAGATTCAGAAACTCCAAGGGAAAGAAAACTTTCTAAGGAGGTTCCTTCCAAATTATGCCAAACTTGCTAAAGGTTATATGCATCTTTTGAAAAAAGAAGAACCCTTCAACTAGGATCTGGTTGTGCAAGCTTCCTTTGATGCTTTAAAAGGTTCCCTAGTAAAAGCATCATTAATGTATGCTCCTGACTATCAAAAATATTTTAACCTGTATCTCACCACTACAGATACAACCATCACCATGGTTTTAGTACAAGAAGACAATGGAATAGAACATCTTATGTATTATTTAAGCCGCAACTTAAATGATACAGAAAGAAAATACTCCTATGTTGAAAAGCTAGCTTTAGCAGTTGTTCAAGTAGTACAGAGATTTCAACACTATATACTCTTTCGCAAAACTACCATTTTGTCAGATTGCAACCCTACGACCTACATTCTGTCATGTCAATTGCTAGGGGGCAAATATTCCAAATGGATAGCCATTTTGCAAGAGTTTGATCTGGAATTCACCAAATCCAAATAAAAGAAATCTCTTGTCTTCACGGAGTTACTTTGTGACCTCCCATTACCGTCCAACAATTTAATATCTAAAGCATTAATCATGGATGAAACTTTGTTTCTGATATTGTCAAGCAACCCGTGGTACAAAGATATGTTAATCTATCTGCAAATCCAAACCTTTAGGCCTAACACCTCTCGCTCGAAATAGTGACGTATTTGATACCAAGCAAAAGACAACATGATCGTCGGTGATACACTTTACCATCATGGTGTCGATACAATTCTGCGAAGGTGCCTCACGCCCGAGGGGGCCGAAAAAGTCTTGAATGACTGTCATTTAGGAGCATGTGGGGGGCATTTATCTGGTTATAGTACTGCACAAAAGATATTACGAGCCGGTTACTTCTGGCCCACTATATTCAAAGATTGTATAATCGCAGTCAAAAGTTTCCATGCCTATCAGATTCTCGATCGCAAAACCAGATTACCACCTGCACCGTTGCATCCAGTAGTTGCTGTTGGGCCATTCACTAAATGTGGCATAGATTTCATGACGTGTAACACCACCTTAATCAGGGGGCATGGGTATATCATAGTCGATGTTGACTATTTTACAAAATGGGTCGAGGTGATGCCTACATTAAACAACAGCAGCGAAACGACTGCTCTTTTATTTTTCAATCATGTAGGCTATAGTCACAGATCATGGATCGCATTTTTGCAATCACATGATGGTTGAATTGACTACCAAATTAGGACTGTCCCACGATAGTTCTACTCCATATTATCCACAAGCTAACGAATAGGTTGAAGAGATCAACGAAGTCCTTAAGCGCATGCTGCAGAGAATGATTGGAGCCCACAAACAGAATTGGCATTCGATCCTGTACTTAGCTCTATGGGCGTATAGGACTTTGGTGAGAAATGCGACAAGATTTATGCCTTTTCAATTGGTGTACAACCTGGAAGCTGTCTTACAGATTTAGTGTGAAATGTCATCTCTCAGGTTCACAATCGATCTACTTCCCGAAACAACAGAGGAAGAGGCTCATTTCTTGGAACTAATCCACTTGGATCAAACCCGTCATGATGCTGCACTAGCTAACGAAGAACATAAGAAACGTGTGAAAGCATAATTTGACAAAAATGTCAAGCCTCGTGTCTTTTCGGAAGGTGACCTGGTCTTGCTCTACGATCAGGACTCTGATAAATTGGGAGCAGGTAAGTTCGAGCCATTATGGATGGGCCCCTACATTGTTAAATGAGTATTAGTGAAAGGAGGCTACGAGCTAGTAGATTACACTGGGATTCCACTGTCACAACCCCGAAACAGGTTGTATCTTAAGCATTACTATGCTTGATCAAGTGTAGTAATCTCTTTGTAGATATGCTTTTGTTACAATTTTGTTTTCGTCAAGAGTTGTAATTTTGGTTAGGTAATCCACTTTGCATTTGTTGCAAATGTCGAACATTTTGGAATCATTCGTTCGGTACACCGACAGAGCTAGCCGTAGTACATGGAACCTATCTTCTGTAGCCTAGGCCATTTTTGCTCCAAGATGCGAGTTAGTGAGTCTCAAAGGGATATGTATTGGTCGATCAATGAACAACATCGTTGAGTATAGCATGTTGATTGAGCTTATCTCTGATGCCATTTCACATGCCATACACCGACTTGTCGTCAGGCTAGATTCATAGCTCGTCATTCTACAACTTATGGGCGTCTATTCCGTTCGAAAGCCAGCTATTTATCGAATGTTCCTAAGAATCAGGATTTTGGAAAGACAGTTTGATTCCATTCAATATCAACACATTTACAGAAACTTAAACACATTAACTAATTCATTAGAAAATTATGTGTTAGATAGACATTTGCAGCATTTGTAAAGAAAAGAATTTCACATTAACATTTGGATTAGGATCGCATAACCTAACCAAAATAAAACTCCAAAAATCAAAAATATATAACTGTTTACATTTTTACAAAATGTTTTCTGTCCAAGACAAAATCTGTCACATGACCAAGAAAGTCAAAAATGAATGCAGAAAAGCACCCTAGGCTAATGGTGCTAATAATAGCATGTCATCGCCTGTGCGATCATACAAGAGCCTAGTCTGACTCGGCATGCCAGTGGTATGTCGCTGTAACCTCAGAGGTAACTCGTCGGTCCTCACATCCTGAATGCCAAGAGGGAGACCCTCGACCTGATCCTGCAATACTGCCAGGGTCTCTGCTATGTCCAGATCATGAAGGACAACCCTCCCTACAACCTCTCCTACTATAGAGTCAGATATCACCTGTGGGCATGTTGTTGGTCGCACTGGCCCAATATCTGCACACACATATGGGTTCAATTAGTCTTGATAACATTTAAAAACATAGAAACATTATAAAATTGATAAATGAAGATATGGTCAAATCATTTTACCCATAACACTCCACCGCTCACCAGCCAGTGACGCCAAATCTAGGTCACCACGAAAATCCATCGCAACATATGGATACTCCACAAAGATGATCTCCTGATGGTTGAACCACTAAAAGAAGGCATCAAAAGAAAGAAATCTACGACTGACCAGCATCTCTGGCCATGAGATCAACCCACCTTTGAATCTGTGCTTCCCTCAGCACTGGCAATCCTAGTGAAATGTACTGAGGCTGCATCAATGGAATCCTCTCCAAGGCAAAAGAAGTCAAAATGGAACCGTAGCCAAAGTTCTTGGATCTTCCATTCTTTACCTTGGGGAGTTGTTCTTTTATGACTAGAAGTACTGCCTCACACTAGTTGAATCCATTTGGTTCCAGGCATTCCAGGGTGTACTGCATATAAGATCTATTTGCCAAATGAAGATTTGCGCTACCAGCCAATCTAGCAAAGGTGAATAAAATGGTCCTCAAGGGCCGATCAGTGACATCCCAGATATTGATCTTACCGTCCCTGCTAGGCTGAGATCCATCTCTACAATACTGACGGATATAATCTCTCACAGATTCGCCCCCACGAATGGATCCTGATAGTGAAAGATGGGCTCCACACCTTGATAACCCCATCAGAAAGTAGATTTCCTCGGCTGTCAATGGAATGGACTTGCCTCTAATCTGGAATACCTAGTTGATTGGATCCCGAGCATTGAGGAAATACTGCAACAAATTGATTTGTTGCCTCATACTGGATATGCGGAAGAATTTGAGCAAACTACAGTTTCGTAATGCAGTAATTGTGCCCTGATCGTGTAAGGAAATCATGTCGTCTTCTTCATGTTCAAATTCATGCCATGTGATGACCATGTTGATCTGATAAATCTCTGAAACACAGGCAAAAGATAAATTAGGATCTTGATTTGAGCATAAACAAGCAAAAATTTCATGAAAATTAACTGTGTAAAGTTTCCCCTCTGCCCCCATTGAACCCTACCTATGAGCAAGGTGAGATGCATACTGACTGGCCAATGTCTAGCTTAGTATGCATCACACTTTTCAATGTAGGCCAAGTGCGATGGATGGAGAACGAGTTCTTCAAACCCCAAGGGCCTAGAAGTAAGGAAAAACTTGCTCAAAATTAGAAAAGAATGGAATGAAAATGAAGAGCTCAGGGTTGGCTCCTACATGGTATTGACGGAACGGAGAATAGTCCATCGAATCTCATGAAATCAGCTTATGAAATTTAAGGGGGAAAACCACTCCAGAGCTCCAAAATCCCAAATTCAAAGTGAAATGGTAAAAATGAGAGGTAAAACTACTTTTTATGTTACTATTTACATACTTCAAGTAAAAGTTTAGTTTTTAATTCATTTTTCAGGCATCTATATGTATTTCTAATCAATTTGATGGAGCAATCGAGCAGGTTGAATGACTGAAGAAAGAATCTAACATGTTAAATGGTAAATTGAACATCTTAGACCACTATCATGAGCAATGTTTCCGCAAGGTTCAAGCTCGTTAAAAAATAAACCCGCCTATGAGCATAGTTTCTCCAGGTTCATGCTCATTAAAAAATGAATCTACCCTCAGTAAATAACCTTTGTAATTTCCCTGCTGTCAACCTTTTGAAGCTTGGTTGTGTTCCTATCGTCACCTCCATTCCTTTGGCCAATCATATGCTTCCACTTGATTGTTTACCCTTTTGAGGAAACACTGCGACGAGTGGTCCTGTTAGCCACCCTCTTCACATCACCATGTTTTGAGAAGTTCCAAGCTTACCTGGAAACTATTTCTACCCCAAAACACTACTCGTTCCTCAAAAAACAAGTCTCTTTTAAACTTTTTTTAGACTCGTTAAATATTAAAAGATTGTCGAGCTATTAGTCTTTCCAGCTCGATAAAGTAAGGGAAGCACCATCCCTCCTGGACATTTTAATCTTTTTGGACCTAAGGGATTATCAAACAAAAATATCGAGCGCTTGTCTTTTTCAGCTCGCTAAAGCGATCAAAAAGTCATCCCTTTCGTATTATTTTATACTTTTTTGCACTTAAGGGAGTATGCTACAAAAAAGGACTGCTGGAGTTTCCTTTTCATCCCTTTTCAAACTCTCTAAACATGAAAAGGACCAAGTTATCTTTGACATTAAACTCGTTAAAACAATAGCGACAAACTTGTTCATCCTGACAAGAATGAGTTTCATTGTCACTAGTCTCGCTAAAACATAGCGACAGGTTTGCCTGAAGGGAAAATTATAGAACAAGCACATGTTATCTTCCTCAAGCTTGAAAAAAATAAAGAGGTACTAGTAAACAATGAGTAGGGAAAAAGGGAACAAAACTTGAAGAATTTTATTGGTAGCAAGTCGCTCTTGAACATGACACTTTCACTCCATCTCATGATTAAGTCAAGTTGGGTTATTCTGTTCATCGATCATATCACCATTGGTCCTCCGTACTATCCATCTTTTGGGGTTAATGCTACCAATCCATCTCAGTGTCGCCGACATGTTCAGGAGAAGTCATTCAGAGAATTCACCATCCAGCTAATGCCTCATCCACTGCAATGACTTCACCCTTTATTTTTCATGACCGCCATTCTTGAACCTTGTATCATCAAATTGTTTTCAACTTCAGAAAAAATCATTTGCTTCATTTCATGTTGTAGATATGGGATACATCAAGGCCCTCCTATGACAGGTCACTTCTTGTCAACAGCAGCTCATTATCCAAGAAGTTGACTTAGAAATAACCCTTTCAGTACTTTGAAGCTTGCATGCCTCAATGGCAAGTTTCTCACTTCTGGCGACAGGTTTACATCAGTGGCCTTTGACTGAAAGATTTTGCGTGGCGTTCGACATCGTCTCATATATTCACACCACGTGAATTGTACTGTAGTACCTTGAGTGTCATTATCATTATCAGTGACTCCTCTCATGCCTGTTAACAGCTTACATTATTGGCTAGTAATCAGGCGATGTCTTTCCATGTTCGGCTTCAGAACATCTTTTCACATGGATCAACTTATACATCGGACGAATATTGAACGAGTTTGAAGACCCCGGATCTAGTTTGATCCATCCGGGCTGCGATATATTCAGGAAAATAAAAACATCAATTATACACAGAAGCTGCACAGATGATCATCCAAGCTAAGGGATGATGACTCTACATATAAAGAATCACTAGTTTGCTACAGCAGATGATTATCTGTTCTATGTACATGAAAATGAATTTATAAAGCTGAGCATGGGAATGCCCGCCTCCGCCAGATCATGGAAATAATATGATGATGATGTATTGTATTGTATCTTATACAGGTCACCTTCCAGTTCAAATACCTCAGATCCTCATGATAAAGAATTTCACCCGACATCAAAATATTTACAACCTCATGCTTTAGGGGGCAGCTATTATAGACATATTTGTGCACTTCAACTCCAATCACATATGTCGATAAACCAAGGGATCTTTAGCCCCTAAAATTTTTGTTTCATACCATAAAGGATCATAGTCAAATGATTACATCATTTCCCAGAAGTTCCACCTGAAAACCCACTTAAAACTGGCCAAAACTGGACCATACTGACTGCTCCATGGTCAAGGTGTCATGCATACTAGATGCTACACTAGCTAGGTGTGATGCATACTGAAGAGGCCTTATGTAGGGTGCGATGAGTGAGAATGGACAAATGGCAAAGACAGTTTGCTAAGTGGAAGCTCATGGAATCTTCTAGAAACTTATCCCATGACACTTGATTCTCTGAATTTACCCAGGGATGAGTAAGAGATCAATGAAATCTCCAAGGGGAATCAAGAACTATCTATGGAATGACACTAATCAAAAACCTAGATCTGATTCACACCCTTGGAAGACATCTATAAATGGATCCCTCATATCAGGGATTTAGAGGCTGGGATTTTGTAATTGGTAAGGAAGTGCTATTGGTTTATCTGTGAGAAGAGACAGTGTATTGTTGGGTGATCTTGCTTTTCATGAGGTGAAGAGGGCTTCGATGTTGGGAGGATGATGCTAGATCAGACAGTTGGGTTGTAATCCTCTCTTCTACTATTAATAAAGTTCTTTGAGTTTTCCTCCATATAATCGTGTATTTGTGAATCTTGTCATTTGTGAATGCAATTGTATGGTCAATGTATTTCTGATTCTACATTGTTTATGATATTATAGATCGAGATGATTTGATGGTGTTTTGTTACTTTGACTCTACAAGTATTCTCTAAAGTGGGACAAGTAGGAGAGGAGTTGCAAACTCTATCGAGGAAGAGAGAAATCAAGCAAGGATCCAAGTGGAAGATCCAGGTTGGTCCCCTTTGCTTCTCTCTTATCTATCATACATAAAGGAAATCACAAATTGCTTTGATTGTTTGTTTCTAAGATAGCTACCTGTCTTAGTGGGACTAGCAGATCGAAAAGACACTAGTTTTCCAGAAAACACTTGGTTGCAAAACAACAACACTTGCAAGGATAAGTGAAGTGAAAAAAATGAACACAGTGGTGAGGCAATGGAAAGGGAACCTTGGTATGAATTTCAAGGTGCTACATGGCAAGACAAGTGGTAAGTAAAAGATATGGCACAGTGAGGAAATGACATGTGGCAATGAAATTCTGAAACACTTATTTGATGACGTGTGTCATGTTGTTAAAATTAATTAATCGTCAAAATTTACAACAATATAACTTCTTCTGCTTCTTCTTCTTCTTCTTCTTCTTATTATTATTATTATTATTATTATTATTATTATTATTATTATTATTATTATTATTATTATTATTATTATTATTATTATTATTATTATTATTATTATTATTTTCTTGAAAGGGAGGTCTTACTCGAAATGTTAGGATCGAAACATGTCTAAGGAGATCCATTGAAAAATGATACTTATTCACTTAGATGGGTTAAAATTAGGGAAGATTTAATATGTCACTTACTTGAGCATAGTGAACACTCCTTTTACAAAATAAAGTTCTACCAATGATGTCATTGAACACCAACAATTATATGAAAATAAAAACTCCTATCCATTTACTTTGTTTTAGCTACATTAGGATTCATCTCTTTCTCCTCATTAAAGTTAGTTATAAAACAATGCAAGGGAGGTGTACACCATGAAGCCTGAGAAAGTATACATATAGGTAATGCTTAAAATCCAAAAAAAATACAATATAAAGTGTTTTTTGGGTTAGGTTGATCAATCAAGCTACAAATATTCATTTATATGTTAAGATATATTCATTGAAGTAAAAGGAGGCATTGATGTACTAAGTGTGGAGCTCCCAGGGTTGAAAAAATAAGAAGCGTGTTGATATAAAGATAAAAATGAGAGTTCAAGTACACAAATATATACTACACATAGTTATCTTACTAGATGGAGGATGGATGCACCATATTCTAAAATGTGTATTGTAAGGATCTCCTACTAGGCAAAGTATTCATGAAACTCACTACATAATGCAATGGGTGGGGGCATTGATTCTAGATTGAGCGGATGATATTATATATTTCACTCTTCATCTAGTAGAAGATATTATGATCCAAGGGGATCTAGTCAGTTCAATTGTACATGTTTAGTTTGTCATTAGCATTCAGTGTCTAGTGTCTTCATCTTCGACAGTGATGTTCATTGTTCTGGTTGTCAACAGTTCTGCTGGGGTTTTGTTTGTCAAATGTGGTTCATGGTTATCATCTTATGGGTTTGTATGTCACGTTGTGACAATTTTTTGTAAAATGGTTTTTAAAACCAAAGTGATGTGAGACTAGCTCTAAATCATTGCTAAAACCTATGCTACTAACCTAAACCTAGAACCTAATCCATTCATTACAAAGGAATTAACCCTAAGTCTAAACCCATTCAGACCATATTAAAATATTACAAACCTTGTAACACATAAAGAATTGCAAAATTCATTCAACAGTTCCCTAACCACATCGGAACTACAACAACAGTCATGCACATGTGAATAGGTAGAAGGTTACAGTTAATCGTCAAGCAAAGTTCAGACCATAGCGGTAACTGTCGGACGAAGGTATGACATGTGAGAAACATTAACCATGGAAGTTGGAATAGCAGTCAAGCGAAGGTAGCATTAACCATAGCAGGGTCGTAGCATGTGAACACGCCAGCTTCAACCAGAACCGCAGGGATCAGCCACCGGGTGGAAGCTTGCAGTTAGACCACGACTATTCACATGGTAACTATCACCTATTCCACGTAGTTTACTAGACTGCCAGTGGTCAGCGCTTATCCCAAGTCCAATTTGCAGTTTTTAGTTGATTTTATGTCTATTTTTAATTCAAACACCATGTGACTAGGCCCTAAGGTGTACCCTAGTGGATTAGATCGAGACGTTTGATGTTTCATGCTAAAACTTAGCATCAAGGAGTTCAAATGAACCCAAAAGAATTATAAATTCACCCTTCTGGTCATGAAGAAGGGATCATAGTGGTTGTAGTTTTTGTATGTAGATTCTGGAGGAAATAGGTAGTTTTGTTTTTAGTGTAACAAGAGCATTGAGAGTCGGAATTTGGAACCATGATAGGTGTTGGAAAGCTAATTTAGAGAGATTTCTTGTGACACTGACCAGAAGTGCCTACGTGTACAATTAGTCTAGTTAATTTTCTATGTAATCGACCTCCTCAGATTCAATCCTAATAAAGCGGATACCCATCTTGAAAGTGGACCCGAAGATGTAGCACATTAGGGACGAACTCTGTAATCAATCTTACTCTCTCGTATTATTGTTTTTTTTATTTTTATTGCTTCTGCTTGTATGTTTCTTATGTTTCAATTTCATCGTAAATTCATTCCCTTTCAATCAGTTCTCACGGTTAAAGCACCTTAAGTTAACATTCAGTTCACTGATGGCATTAATCAATTCTACATCAGTTTAACATTTGGTCATTTCAGATAAACCTCCTTCTCCTCCATCATCTCCATCATCATCATTTTCTTCTTCTTCCAGCTCATAATCTGAAACAAAAAAGAAACCTAAGAAAAAATCTCCTTTGAAGCTTGACGTAAAATTTGAGTTACATATTTATGATGGAAAAATGAATCCTGAAAAGTTAGATAACTCGATTAAGCAGTTAGAAGTTTATTGTCGTATTCAGACCATTTATGATGATAAAACAAAAATTCAGTTAGCTACACTTAGAATGGGGGGAACAACTTTAATATGGTGGGAAAGTAAAACTCAAATAGATGTAAAGCAGAAAGGTAAAGTCATCTCTTCCTGGTCTAAGTTCTTAAAATCTCTTAGGAAACAATTCTATCATTTAGGATACATGTAGCAAGTTGTTATTAATTGGCAGCACTTGAGGCAAGGTAAAGGGCAGAATGTTAAGATTTTACTCAAGAGTTCAGAAAGAAAGAATTGGCGCTTGGTAATTCATTGAATAAACTTTATTAAAATATATCGGAAGTTTACATTCATATTTGCATCATACATTATTGATGTTTAATCCTGATGATTTTGATGAAGTGTGTGTTCAAGCCATACATATTAAATCAGGTGGCAAAACATTCAAGTTTTCACCACAATCATCCAAAGAGTTGGAAAGCAAGGATTCCAATGACATCAAGAGGAAGAACAATTTGAAGGGAACGAAATCAGTGACAACTTAGAAGGAAAGACCTACTTGTTCTCGTTGCCAGAGAGTCGGTCATGATGAATCTAGGTGTTCGAAACTTCATCCTGAACTTAATTCAAAGAAGTTACTTATGGATAATGATAGAAAGAAATAAAATGCAACGATCCAACAAGATCTAGGCTCTGATTTAGGTGATGAAAGGAGGATAACTGCCATAGTTTCGATAGTTAAAACTTCTGACACTGGTTCAAGTTCCAATACTATTGAATATTCACCAAGCATAAATCCTTAAAATGAGGATAACAGAGTTGAATTATTTCACATAAGGATAACTTCTAAGCAAACAAATATACATACAATGTTTGACAGTGGATCACAAGCAAATTTAATATCTGAATATTTAGTTAAGAACTTGGGTTTGGAGACATGGAATCACCCAAGACCTTACCCATTAGTTTGGCTGAATAAATCAACTCAGATAAATGTCACAAAGAAGTGTCAGCTTTGCCATTACAACTAATGACATTGATGAAGTGGAATTAGATGTGGTTCCAGTTGACATATGTGGAGTTGTCTTAGGAAGTCCTTATCTTTATGATTGTGATGCAGTGTTTTAGAGAAGAGAGCATAAATATCACCTTAAGAAATATGGGGTTGAATTTATTATCAGGGCACATAAAAGTAAAACTCACTTGAATTTAATTGCTGCTAATCAGATGAAGTGATTAATAAGTTCAAATAAGAGATTTGTACTCATGTGTGTAAAAGAACAATATAAGGATCTAAAGGATACTTGTTCCAGTTGTAAGTCCTAGTTTACAAATAGTTTGGTCAAAGAGGTAGGAAAATTTTCCAGTTCTATTTAAAGAAACCAAACATCCTACTCATAAGCAGGGGATACAACATGAGTTACAGTTGATGTCCAAAGCTCCTATTCCTAATCTCAGAATGTATAATTTCAGTCCAAGTTTGGGAGTTATAAGTTATAGGGTTGCAGGTGAGTATTACGGAAAGCGAGTGTTACATTTCTCTTGTAATGTATCACCATTTCATGTTTCAAACAATTTTGAATCCTCTATTCAAGTGGAAAGGAAGCATATTTGTTTTCATGTCAAAGCTTTTTCTAAACTAGTGTCAAATAATCCAATACATAAAAGGGAAACTTATGCATTAAGGGAAAGTGTTAATCATTGGAGACATCATTTAATGGGTGAGGAAACAGTGATTCAAACAAATCAATAACCACTTCAATACTTTCAAAATCAAACTAAGTTGCAGCAATCTTCACATTACAGTTTGATGGTTTATTGTAGCAAGTTCACTTAGTAATCAGGAATCAGGAAAGTACATCAGGTCAAGTAGCTGGTATGATGTCAAGAATGTATTTGAATTTTTATGTTATTCCGCAAAATAGATTGTTAGTACATTTCAATGGTATTGAAAAATATCCTGTAGAGACTATTTTCAAAGATGTTAATGAATCAATAATTCATGGTACTTCGTGGAAAGAAGTCAATTGCCATGTTCATAACATGTTGTTTAACCATATATGCAAATTATGCATACTGAAGATGGAATAAATAGTTCACAAATTCAAAACGCACCATGATCAGCATCATCAGGGTGATCACTTTCAAGTTGTTGATCGAATGTATTGGTACATCATCGAGGCAAGGTGGAGAGTGAGGGAGATCTACCCTCACCTGTTGTCTGTCTAGTCAAACTTTTGTGGTCCAAAAGCTTTCAAGTGAAGAGGATTGATCTAGGAGGATCTCGTCATATCAGTTGTACACATTTAGTTCGTCATAAGCATTTAGTGTCCAGTGTCTTCAACTTTGATAGTGATGTTTATGGTGTTTATGGTTTTGGTTCTCGACAGTGTTTGTCATCAGTTCCAATGGGGTTTTGGTTGTCAAATGTGGTCCATGGTTACCATCTTATGGGTTTGTATGTCACATTGTGACAAGTTGTTGTAAAAGGGTTTTTAAAATCAAAGTGATGTGAACCTAACTCTAAATCATTCCTAAAACCGATGTTACAAACCTAAACCTAGAACCTAATGCAGTCATTAAAAAGGAATTAACCCTAAGTTTAAACCCATTCAGACCATATTAAAATGTTACAAACCTTGTAACACATAAAACATTACAAAATGCATTTAATAGTTCCCTAACAGCATCAGAACCGCAACAATATTCATGCACATTTGAACAGGTAGAAGGTTACAGTTAACTCTCAAGCGGAGTTCAGACCACAGTGGTAGCCATTGGGAAGAGGTATGCCATGTGAGAATAATTAACCGTGGTAGTTAGAATAGTAGTCAGGCGGAGGTAGTATTAACCATAGTGGCGTTATAACATGTGAACACGCCAAAGACAACCAGAACCGCCGAGGATCAGTCATCGAGTGGCATCCTGTAGTTAGAACACAGTTGTTCACATGGTGATTTTCACCTATTCCATGTAGTTTACCAAACCGCCAGCAATCATTTTTTATCCAAAGTCCAATTTGTGGTTTTTATTTGATTTTATGTCTATTTTTAATTCAAACACTATGTGACTAGACCCTAAGGTGTCCCATAGTGGATTACACCAAGACCTATGATGTTTCATGCCTAAATTTAGGATCAGGGAGTTCGAATGAACCCAAAAGAATTATAAATTCACCGTTTTGGTCATGAAGAAGGGATCAAAGTGGTTTTAGAGTTTGTATGTAGATTCTGGAGGAAATATGCGGTTTTGTTTTGAGTGTAACAGGAGCATCGGGAGTCAGAATTGGGAACCGTGATAGGCGTTGGAGAGCTAATTCAGAGAGCTTTCTTGTGATAGTGACCAAAATTTCCTGCATGAAAAATCAGTTTGGTTAATTTATCTGTAATCAACCTCCTCGAAATCAATCCTAATAAAGCGAATGCCCATCTTGAAAGCGAACCCGGAGACGTAGTCCATTAGGGATGAACTTCGTAATCAATCTTACTGTCTGGTATCACTGTGTTCTTTCTTCTTATTACTTCTTCTTGTATGTTTCTTATGTTTCAATTCCATTGTAAAGTCATTCCTTCTCAATCAGCTCTCACAGTTAAAGCACCTTAGGTTAACATTCAGTTCACTCATGGCATTAATCAATTCTACTTCAGTTTAATGTTGCGCCATTTCTTATCATACTATTATAAATTAATATGGATTTTCAATGTTAATTTTGAATTCATAAATAGTAAATAAACTATAGCTTCAAGGAGAATTAATTACATATTTTGTAAACACCAATATGATACTGGATTATATATATATATATATATATTCACATATATCTAAAAATTAATATACCATCTAAATTATTTTTACCCGAACACATATATTAAAAAAAAATTGCAAAATCTTTTAAAATTTCTAATAATTACTATATTACAAAAACTTACCATAATTACTATATTACAAAAACTTACCATAAAATTAACAAATTTAAGAAGGAATTTTATAACATTTCAATATTTTCTTAGGGAATTAGTATATATCTATACGAGGACCAACATATCAAATTTACAATACGCACATCTTCTAGACACATTTCATAATTAACATTTTTTAACAAGTCACATTCTTTTCATGATGTTTATGAGTTTTGAGAATTTAAATAATACGAAGCTATTAACAAAAAAAAATTATTTAGTGTAATTAAAAAAAAATAAAGTAGGTTTTGAAATCAAATACATTATTAAAATTAGTACAAATATATAAATTAAAGTGTTACAAACTTATACAAGTATTTATTTATATAAAGTATCAGAATACTTATCACATAATATATTAAAATTTTAAAAAGTTCATAATTATTTTGGAGATAAATCTCAACCTTTGATTTGTGTATACTACGATGAATAATCTATAATATTACATTGAGTTTAAATCTCTATCATCTGCCTAATGACTAGCACATCATATATATCGAATGTTTGGAAAATGTTTATAGACAGAGACATTAAAACACTTATTTTATCATACATATCAAGTTGTTAAATTTAAAATCATCATAAAGAATAATTATATTATTATTATTATCAACGATAAAAATAATTAATACATAAGCTAAACATATATACATTTAAAAAACATGTAGCTAGCATAGTTATAAATGTTGATAGGCATCAATCCATGAAAAACATTGAAATACTTATTTCATAATGCATCTTAATTTATTAAAATTAAAAAAAATCACAAAACAAACTAAATTATAACTTTATTTTAATTTATTATTATTATTCCCAGAAGGGGTGTTTGTGATAACTGGCCAAGTAGCTCACGGATGTGGAAGCATTCATCCAAAAATCATTTTTATGGAACCTATGATCATGAGACTTCACCTGAGGTGATTTGAGTGTGATACACTTGAACTCATTCCTATACACTATCATCACATTTAATATATGTTTTTCCACGAATCTACTTGTAAAACCCTTACTCACATGGAATTCATTCTCATTCTAATGCAACTCTTAACATTGTTTTTCACGATGCAATTCTCATTCATTATTGTTGGTTACTAGTTTTCCCCATCTATAGTCTTTATCTTGGCTCTCACTAATATGATTTGGGAGCAGTGATTGACTCACCTCCTCAAGCCTTGGCCAGTTCTTTCTCCTTTGTTCTTTCTATACTCTAGTTACTATAAAATTAACTTATCCCCCCTTCTGAACTAAACTTTTTGTGAGAATGTCCCATTAGATTCTGGAGTATCAAACTAACCCAACAATTTTCATCTTCTTGCAAAATTGATGCTCAAGTTATAACCTTAGACTCCAACTCCTCATGCGTGCTAGGTGATGGTACTTTTGGGTGTTGGAAACTTTTAGTGGGATCTCTTTTGATTGTGTTAGGTTTGAATTCCTTCCCTCATTATTTTTTTTTTTTCAATTGACTTCACAACAAGTATTCCCACTTATTGGCTTTCTCTCAGGCCTTTATGCTCTAATTATATGTCATCCCTTGCAGATGCTAGCTTTCTTCCACCTAATATTTTGGTGGGCTTTGCACTTTTATCTCCACTTCCTCCTAACCTAACTAAGCCTTTTTGTTTCCGACTATATCTTTTCCCCTTTCAGATTTCCCTTCTACATGTGGCCCCTCTCTTTCTGTTTTCTTTTTCCCTTCTCACCCTATAATCTTTCTCAGGAATTTTTGTGAGACATCTTTCCATGCCCTAATAGGACTCATGTTTCCTCTGATGAAAAGATTATTATAAAGAGAATGACTCTTAAGGGCACTAGCATGGCCACCATCAACTGGAGGAAATAGATTCCAAGTTCTAGGATTTCACCCCATGACCCATCCAGGAGAATCTCACCTAGCTCGGACATGAAGGAACTTCTCAAATACATCAACTTCCAAACACAAAAATTCACATTGAATTGAAAAAGTAGGTGTGATTTGTTTAACACTTGTGGTTGTTTCAACTAGTACATGTACACCATTAACATATATTAGAATTTGCAGTTATTACATGAAAGAATCCTTAGGGAACGTTTGAAGGATCATAAAGACATTGTAGATTCCTTGGAGCACCTACATTGTCATATGAGGAACCTGAACTAGTTCCTTGCTTTCATTGAGTAGCACCCTTGTATTCCTGCCCCTCCCTCACTACGAATCACCCATGACTATGATGAGGATCTCATTCAGGTTGCAACCATAAACTTTGACCCTTATGTTTAGTCTTATGCTATTCTTTGGCTTAATCCATTTTTTAATTTTATAGTTGATCATAATGGTCAATCTCACTTGCATTTAAGTTTTTGTATAATCCTTTTTTTTTAAATGTTATGATATCCTATGCCTCTCTATGAAGAAAGCACTCTTGGATATACTCTTGTCTTCCTTGCGAAAGACTCGCCTGTAATATCTAGTATATCCATGTACACTCTTGTTTAGAAGATAATACATAATTTAACCAAAAACTAAATGCATATTATTATTATTATTATTATTATTATTATTATTATTATTATTATTATTACTACTACTACTACTAGTACTACTACTACTACTATTGATAAAAATAATTAATATATAAGTTAAACGTATATAGGTATATTTTAAAAACATGGAAGAAGATTCTTATCGAAGGAAATTTACCCCCACTTTACCACCAATATTTTCAATCTCTAAATATACTTTGCTAAAACACCATGGGCCAATCGCATGACTTATCACTACCACATGTGCAAAACCCATGAATCATTTCATATGACACTTGTTTATATGAGAACATATCCCTCATATACTGGGTTGTAGAGTCTGCATAACAATAAATCAAGGAAACTAATATACAAGCTTGAATATAATGAAAATTTGGAAAAACTTACTACTGAGATGGAAAAAAATTAACAAATGCAATTGAGTTTCAATAAAAATTATTCCTACATGTATTTTATATCAATTCAAACACTAGGCCAACTTAAATTAAATTATTAATAATAATTTTAGGATAACTTTGGGAATTTTAATAAAATTAAAAGTCTTGAAGCCCTATTCAAAAATAGACATGTCTATAGACATAATTATTAATAATTAAATTAAAATATGAAATCCCTATTATTTAATTGACACCAAAATCAGTGTAGCTAGCACAACCATATCAATTAATTTGCCAGTAAAGACTGACAACATCAAAACACTTATTGCATAATATATCTCACATTGCTAAAATGAAAATAGTATATGTCATAGAAATAACAAAATTAAAACTTTATTTTAAATTATTAATATTTTTAATAAATAATAAAAATAATTCATACATAGATTAAACATAATGATTTTTAAAAAACATGGAACATGATTTTTAACGATGTAGATTTATGCCCACTTTATCATGGAGACTTTTAATTTGTAAATGGAATTTGTTACAAACCATGCGGAAATATCATGGATTATCAATATCAAATTCTAGAAAAACCATAACTCACTTAATATGGCACCTTTTAATATCAAATTTTTTAAAATTAATGACTTTAATTAAAATATCAAAAAAGGAAAAAAAAATTTGAAATAAATATCAACCTTTGACTATTTTATACTATTATCACTGTTCTAGAATGTTTCGTGGAGGTTAATGCTCTACCATCCACCTAATAATTAACTATGTTTAATTATGTTTATAAGTGTTTATTTTGGAACATAGTTTTATGAATTTTAATTTAATATAGGTAGAAATGTTAATATGTCTCTTTAAATACATATTTGATATGTTTTAATCCTTTGACATGCAAACATTCCATCAAGTTTTAGACTCAAAAGAGGCTTTCAAATTAGGAGATTTGATCCCCCTCGGCTCTTGGTAGATGCAGAGTTAAGAAGGATTTATCCTAATTTATATATTAGGAATACCTACTGTTTTTTACTTTGAGAAAATTTAAGTCACATAAAATATTTTTGTTACTACAATATAAACATTATTTCTTACATTGATCTATTACGATTCTAATTTCATGAAACATTTTACATATAACACGCAACATTTTAAACTATTGCCCCAATGTGTAGAAAGGAAGAATTTACAGACAAATAATATCATTTAATTAATATAGCTTACAAATTATATTGTAACACCCCCCTCGTTGTGTTAATATGTATCATTACTTTGCCTTGGAAATACTAGGTGAATTATTATGTGGTAAAAGTTAATTGTGGTAGTTGAATTTGTTATTGTTCCTTAAAAGAAATGTATTATCTTAATTCATGGCATTCCAGGAGAAGATTTCTAGTCTTTCTTTAAAAAAAGAACTATAATCTTCCTGGTAGTTTTGACAATTATGCACTCCTCCTCGAGAGATGAGAATATTTTTAAATTTGAATCCATAGAAAGAAGGAGGAAGATGGAAGCTTGAGGCGTAGGGTATGATGGGCCTCCAAATTATGAATAAATTAAGGTCCAATTGACCATTCTCTGGCACATTAAACCCCTCTTTTCTCATTAGATGATGTATTTTTAAGTCTAATATGTTCATTATCAAGGTTTATGGATAATTTCATATTTGTGCCTAATATTATTTATTTTTGTGCAATATTGTGGGAATATTGGGAAAATTATGAAGACTTGGAGGAGGAGATAATTTAGGGACTTTCTCCCTACTACAGGAGGATCAATATTGGATAGATCAACAAGATATTCTAAAATTGTTTCATAGATTTTGGAGCTCCATTGATTGAGAAAATCTAGGAATGTGTTCCCTATCATTTAATCTAGATTCTTAGTGCTGGGAACCAGATCCACTATTAGATGGATTTTGGAGGGGAAAGTTTCCTCCTTCCATGGGGAATGATTCCTAATCATTTTGTATCAGTATGAAGTTGAATTTTCCTCTAGGATTTGATTTTTATTAGTCTTCTTGTAAAGAGAACTCATATTTTTTTCAACTCCATTTTCATTTCTTGCAAGGGTGTAATTGTATTGATGGAAATAATGAAGATTGGTGCCATTTTCAGCTTCTAAATAATTTTCTCCTTCATAGGACTCTAATTTTCCTTGGGATGTCCATCCCAGGAGCCTTAGAGCCCTTTTGTATCCTTTAATTTTATTCCTCTCACTTGTTATTTACATGCATCTCTTGTTCTTGCCTTTTTCTATTTCTGCATTTAGTAAATTAATGATTTCTTGTTGTAGGATTGGGTTAAATGGTTGAAGTAAGTTATTTTGCAGGATCAAAATAATCATTTCATATTTTTTAAAGCTATAGAAGTCCATATTAATCATTGATATACTTAGATTAGTTTTCTTATTCCCAAATCAAAATTTCTGGAAGTCCCTTGGGGATAATAACAGTAAATTTCTATTATTTTTTAGAACATGCTAACAAGCTTCAACCGAGTTGATTAAAATTTCATTAGATCAAAAACACATTCTACTTAATAAAAAAAATTACCCCATTTCATTTTCACTTGATTACATTATGTGTTTGATAGATTTAATAGCTCACTAGTTCTCGAATTTCTAGATGCTAGACTAGTAATTTTCTGCTATTTTTTTGCATGGGTTAATAGGGGTATTTTTTAATCATTAAAATTGAAATGGATAGCTAATACATACTATTAAATAAATAAAAAATTCCCATCCAATTTGGATTTGATTTTCTTGGTCATTCGGTGAACTATAACATCTTGTAGTATCTTGTAGTTTCATATAACACTTTTCCAGTGTGTATATACTTTCCCAAATTTGCTCAAAAAAATTGGTTTTCATCCATTAGGGTTGAATCATTACCCCTAGGATATAAATAAATGGTTGAGGAGGAATAAACACCTGTTAGGACTTGCCTTTTTATCCATGCAAGACATCTCAGTGATTTGGGTTACTGGAAAAATTTATTGGATATTACAATAATGATTTTCTTGATTGGCACATCCAGTGAGTTCCAAAAATGGATCTAAAACTCTTTGAAATGTAATGATTAATATTCAGTTCATGATATTTACTTTATCCAATTAGAATATGTTTTTTTCCTCGTATTTTCTTTCTTACAATAGGTTAAGGTTTCCATTTCCAGCATTTCCATTTTGGCAATTAGTTTAGCATTTGATTTCATTACATTCACTCCATTACATCATGAGAACGAAGGAAGGACACATTGTATGTTGCACACATATCGTCGATACCTCTTAAGTTTGTATAAACCATGGGTTGATAATTAAAGTTGGTAGCCTTAGGAGTTGCAACATTCTTGTTACAATACCAAGGTTCATCACTTTTTGGAGCCATTGCTGAGGAGGTGTCAAAGTATGCATTATTTTCTTCCGTAGTTGATTCATTTCTTCTTAATATATGAAAAATGCACAAAAATTGCATTAGGAATATTTCATTTCAGAAACATAAAATTTCATTGCATTAGTGTTTTAATTCAATCATAAAAACAAAAACAAAAAAATCTCCAACACCACCCCCCATTTGACTGTGTTGTGTAGTAAGAGCCACATCACCATTGAATTTTGTCGGTAGAAGAAGAAGAGATTATAGATAAGGTAGGAGAAGTTGATGGAGATGATGACAATGAAGAACATCCTCTGGGATTTCCCATTGAAGATATTGATGTCAGTGTTCATATGAAGAACATCCCTCCATCCTTCCTTCCCAACTTCCATGGTATGAGGTCAGAGGATCCATAAACCTTTCTCTTTGAGTTTGAAATTATTTTTAGATCTTATGGTTACTTATTAAACACTCAAAAATTGATATTGTTTCAAGAAACATTGAAGGATAGAGCTCTTAAATGGTTCATGAGTTTAGGGAATAATTCAATAAGATCATGGAATGATATACAAAATATATTTCTAGAAAAATATAAAGATCATGAACTTAAAAGAAGAAATATTTAGAATGATTCAAAAAGAAGATGAGAGCCTTGAAGATCTAATAGACAGGTTCATGTATAATTTCAAGAGGGAAAACCTACATAATTTAGGATCCTACACACTAAAAAGCCTCTTACTTAGAACAATTAGGGATGAATGGATTGATCTCCTTGATCTCATGAGTAGAGGTGATGTATACCAATTATCATTTGAAGAAACTTGTGAAACATGGAAACACATATCAAGAGGAAGGGTAAGAGTAAGTCAATCAACATCAATATTGGTAAGTCAAGCTAAACTTGGAAATTTGCTTGATAACTTTAAAATAGAAATTCTTAGCAATCTAATTGAACAAGTAGAAATGTTAAGAATACAAAATGAGCAAAAAGATGTTGATATTTGTGTTTTCCATGAAGAATCACAACATGTTAAATATTACCTCTCATTACCAAGGTTGAAGGAATTTTACCAAGAGGCCAATGGAGCAAGACAATCGCCAATGAAACTATGTTATGTAGCTCCAAGACGCCCATGGCACCCTATTCAACCTGATATGATGCAACAACCTAATTCACAATTTCAAGCTTATGCACATCCATCTCAAAGGAATTGGAACACACCATTTCCTTGGAAACCTTAGCCATCTCAACCCCAAAAGCAATCTTGGCAAATTTTTTTGAAAGGAACTGTGAGAGTCTGTCTGGTCATCCCTCCATCAGAGATCAAAAATCTTTTTTGCATTTCATTTTTAGGTGTCCCACCTTTCTGGATCAATTACATTCTACTAGGAGCATGCCATAAATCTGATGGAAGGACATTGTCATTCACTACCCCTCATGCTTTTCATTGCTGGCTCAGGTCTGTCCATCAAAATCAAGTTTTAAAACTTATTTGCAGTCCTGTTTCAGTTTCTAGATCATAACAGTCATTTTAGTCATTAGGTCTAGGGTTAGTCACTTTGGTCTTTAACAAGGTCTAATAAAGCCAACAGGCTAGAGGGAGGTTCTTAATAAGTTTTTATTTCAAATATTTTTATCATCATATGGATGGATTATGACTCTTCTTCAAAACTCTATTTTGAAGAAAAGTCGACATTTCGTTTTTGTAATATTTTCAAATGTTCTTCAACTATTGATTTCTTCAGGCGCAGCCTTGGTCTTCTTTTCCAAATTCCATGACAACTATCCCTGCAAAAAATTACCGAGAAATTCATCATTCAAACCAAAAGCAAGGGGGAAATAAAAAGACAGAGTTGTATTAATTGTGAAAAAGTGCCAATTTCAAAACATTACAAAAATGGGTTTTGAAGAACCAAAAATCAAATCAATGTCTTTATAAAGGTTTTTCCATGAAGATGAATGTCATTCTACATGCCAAGGTCAAAGAGAAGCATTTCAAAGTGAATTGGGTGAGCAAGTGCGCGTTCTGGGGTGAAATTGCTTGCAACTAGCCGGTGCGACGCACAGAGCAGGTGGCGCAGTGCACTAGAAGCGCACGACGCACTGGGAGAAATTGTCCAGTGTTATTCTGAATGGGCGTGGTGCACTAGGGGCACGCGGCGCACTTGGTTCTTGGCACGGGGCATACAGTCCACAGCCCAAATTTGCTTGAAATTTCTCCAAGTTTCTCATTCCTTGCATGGATTTGCCAGGTAGAGCATTCTTCTTGATGTTGCATCAAATTTTGTGATAAGTGATGGTGGTTTGTGGGTGATAATAGTTGAAACAAAAATCCAAACCCTCCCTCTAAAGTGCATTCAAAGGAATATTGATGTGGGTTCTTAAATCTTTGATTTGTCACCAAGGACTCTCCTCCTTCCCCATTTCTCCCTTGTTTCATCATCTCATACCCCCCCCACTAAGCTCATCAATCCTACATTTTCTTTCCTACATCCAAATCCCAAAACCCCAAAACCCTAGCCCTTATAAAAATCTCTCAACCCTATACATAAAACCCCTCAAACCCTCCTCCTTTCCCTAATAAAATTTATTCTAATATTCCCTAATCCCTTACTGTTTTCCCCTTCCTAACATTCCCTTGTTGCATTTTTTTTTCCCTTGGTGGCAGAATCCAACTATATTGCATTACAACACAACAGTTTCATACATCATTAAAGACCAGTCCAAGCACAGTTCATATACAGCAGCATCTTCATCTTCAAGGCAGTTTGAAAAACAACAGTCATGGCATCTGAGCATTCATCGGACTATGAAGTAGAAACCCAAAGTGACTCACCCTTGGAAGAACAGGCACCCCGGAGGCCTCATAAAAGTGGCAGACATGTTAGGGAAGAACCGACCACCCTTACAGAATTGCAGGCCTATCCTCTTGCCATGTTGTGTTTTCAGCATCAGTCATGCTTTGAGTTTTGTCAAAAGGTGGCTAGTGTTCAATTTCATCATGAGTTGGCTCATCTATTCATGCTGCACTTACATGGAGATCAAACTATCATAGCCGGTGTCTCCTTCACACTTACACCAGAATCTGTCTCATTAGCAACCGACATATTGAACATTGGTGAGCCATGGCATAAGAAATAGAAGATTGACCAGCAGCATTATGAGCCATACATTAAAACCAGTTTCTGGAGGCAACTTAAGAGAGTGTTCTTGTTCTGATATCTGAAAGATGAATATCCTCCACTAATGAAATTGATCATGAAATATTTCAGTTGTGAGGGATGGTTCTCTCGTTTATATGTTTATCACATCAGGTTTCTCATGCATTTCACCAGGGTAAGGATGATGAACATTCCATATTTCATTTGCCAGAACATAGAGAGGATGACCACCTTTATGTAGCATAAAACCCCTCAGCAGCAACTTAACAGTGTCTATCATTTTTCTCTTATTAAGATTTTGGTGCTTCATCAGCTTGGAGTACAGGGCATCAGTTGGGATGATTTCATCTCTCGTGACTTCTTCAGTGCTTCATGGGGATTATCAGAGGTTAAGCATGAAGGTGGACCTTCGCATCAGTATGAGCGCCATGAGACTGCTAGTGTGCCGGTATTCATCACATATCAGAGAGGCACCAGACATTTGTTTGCAGTAGCAAAGCAAATGTTATCTCCAGCCGGGGTGGAAGGGGCCTCGTTTCCTCCATCAATATCATAGGTACATGACAAAGGCAAGAGGCCAATGCAAGATGAGGGGCCTTCAGCTGAAAGAGAGACTGAATTCATTCTCATTCATGATGATGATACAGATACGGGCCCACAAAGTGCCAAGCTTAGGGAGATCATCCATGAGCAGCAAATAGAGATCCAAGCCTCATCCCTTGACTTGGAGCGAGCTAAGTGGACCATGAAGTACTTGGAGCAGAGTAAGAAATAGCTTGAGGATCAGCAAGCAATCATGGAGCTACAAAACATTTGCGAGAATCGCGAGGCTGCACAAAGGAGGAGAATTGAGCTCACGTCATTGGAGAAAGAGATTAATGAGGATCGGGAGGCCAATCTCGAGAGAGTTAACATGCACTTAGAGTGGCTATTGGACAAGGCCAACAAAGACCATGCATTGTTGAGACACATGGCTTTCCACTACATGGCACGAAACAAGGTCTGCAAGGCATGAATCAGGTATTTAAAGGCAAAATTGAGGAAGGGAATAAGGAAGAAAAAGAGGCAAAGGGAGCTTGATCGTCTTCAAATATTGGCCAAAGCCTCTTTAGCCCAACATAACACTTAATGAAGAAGATCCAGCACAAATTTCAAGAAATTTGGGGCATTTTTGACATTTTGGCAATTTTTTGTACAAAAAACAGGGTTTTTCTCCCTGTGCGTCGTGCCACGTGGTGCGTGCTTATGATAGGAGGCTCCAAATGCAAAAGAAAATTATATTTTTGCATTTTTCATAAAAAATCATGACTTCTGGTGCATGGCCAAGAAGTTTGGGCAAGTTTTGAGGCCCCAAGATGTCAAAAAACACTCAAAAATGACCTCTCTGCCCCTAATTTCACACACGGGAAGTAGTCTTGGGAGATTGAGGTTTTGGAGGGGCAAAGGAGCACCACATTCATAAATTCCACTTGGGTTGGAAAGTAGAGAATTGGGGCTTTCTAGCAAGCACACTTGGGCTGAAGTTGGACTTTAGAAAGTGCATCAAACTCAGTCTCAAAGTGGCGCGATTCACAGAGAAATTAGCGTGGCGCACGAAGGTTTTTTGCCAAATTTTTCACCTTCCAGCTCAGAAATTCAGCCAGTTTGACTAGTTTTGCTTTGTGATGCCATTTTTAATCTATATTGATGTAATTGGATAAACATGATGTAATTTTGGCACTTATTTGCTTGTTCTAGAGGATTCATTCACTAAAAAGTGAAAATTTAATGAATGAATCAGTTTCCTACCTTATAGAGGCAAGTTGTTTTGATTGCCTAGATTTTAGTGCTTTGTTTAGAATTGGTTGAAACAGCTCCTAGAATGATGATCTTGACCCCTAGAGGCAAGGGAATGGGTTGGGCTAGCTATATCATGTAATTTCTAAGTCATTTTCAGGGTTGGACTCTTGGGAAAAGTTTGGCACTCTATTGTACATTCATTTCTACATTTTTGGCAAAGGAAAGACCAGGGTTTTGCAGCATTGTTTGGGGTCCATGTGGCTTTATGTCTTGATGATGTGCTTCTCTGAGTAACTGTAATTTCATTAGTGTTATATGTGTCATTTTCCTTCTTCTTCTTCTAAATTTGAACAAATGAGTGACTAAGGTAGATTCCATAACTGCTATGCTCTGCCTTTGAATTTGTTTAAATTTTCATGTTTTCATCTGTTTAAGGAGAATTATTGAGACTCTCTTTCTCTCCTTAGATCCTCACCTATCTGATCCATCCATTCACTCACTTTAAAGCATCAAAGCGATTTCCTTCCTTTCACCAATCGGAACTCTGCAGAAACTATGCCTCATCCCCGAGCCCAATTTGCCTTTCCCATTTTTTTAACAAAAATTACCAAAAACCAAATCAAATCCTTGCACTTAATACCTAGCCTAAGATCAGTTGCAAATTTAGTCGTCTCAAGCCTCATCGATTACCTTTTGCCGAGACTGACCCAGAGAGAGCCCTCTCTTGTCCTCGTAGGGCTAGCTACGAGGCTGACTGTGGTTTGATGTGGACCTAGAACCTTGTCTTTTCACCCTGAGGAAAATCTAGGCTCTAACAGGAACTTATGAAAGAAATCCACAATATCCTCAACATTATTCTCAATATCCTCCACACCCAACTCCATGTTATCCCTACCATTCACCTCCACCACAACCTCAACCCCAACCACATCCATCACAAAGATCCATACCCACTCAACTACCTATACCACCATTTCCGAACACACAAGGAAGTAGCTCGACTCACTTACAATTTTAAGGCACAACACTTCCAAAGATATTCTCTTGATCTCAATGGTATTCATCTTAGCTCAAGAAGAGCATTGCAAAAAAATAGATTATCTTGATGTCATTGAAGGAAAACATTCAGAAAAAGAAGATTGAAATGAGAAGACTAAAGGATCATGGGCTACGCTTGATGAAGAGCAAACATCAAAATCAAATATTGAGAAAGTTCTCTGATGTTTACCATCAGATCCTCCATGTGTTCAAGAGAATAATCAACAAAAAGAGGAAGATCTAAATTTCGTGGAAGAAGAATACATCCAAGATTTTCCAAATCAACTAGTGGACTAGGGGCATCAAAACTATATTGAAATATGGTTATAGGCAATAAGTAAGTTGCAACCACACACTCTTATTAAACAATTCATAATCCCATCTCAGTCAAATAAGTTGGTCTCTCATATTGAGGTACAAGTCAACATTTCAAGCCTACACATCAGTTTATCTGTCATCTTGTTGTGCACATGGCTCCATTGGAAGTATTCTTATACTTGAAAGAGATTTTATTTTTTCAAGTAGAGTAGGATAGGAAAAGAAATAAAAAAATGAAAAATAAGATGAAAAAATAAAATATCAGGTGAAAAACTCCTTTGAGGTGCTTGAGATTGGATCGTTGATTGAAAACCTCCATGAGGAAATCAATGGGTTGGAAAAAAGAGAAAAAGCAGAAAAAGAAAACATCCTAGGTGAAAACCTCCTTTGAGGTGCCTAAGCTAACCTACTAGTTGAAAACCTCATTGAGGCAGCTAGTAGGCCTAGAAGAAAAAAAAGGAAGAAAAACAAAAAAAGCCCCACGTATCTCTTTCTCATGAGTGGAGGTGCTCTCTAACCTCTACAAGAAATAAAAACAAGTTAGCCACCAAAAGAAAAGTTGACCAAACACCCAGTCAAAGGAATTCAAACCTAGACTTTCTCCTCCTTTGCTGAGATGCTCCAGAAGGACCAAGGCCATGCCAATCCATCACTGTCATCTATTTACACCATCCACTCATCATTCCCAAGCTTTAGCTCTCATTTTCCTTGTTGTCCTAACATGTTACACAAAGACTTTATTTTGCTAGAGGAAACAAAAATACATAGAGAAGAAAATTAATTTTTGTATTTATTGAAAACCATGCATTGTTTTACCAAGATGTTTCAAGGGGGGATGCATATGGATATAGTAATATGTTGAAGCAATTTCAACAAATTTTATTGAAATTCTTTTGATAAATTAACCTCCATCACATACAACCATTTTTAAATTTTCTCGATATCCGTGCATCCATTTGAATATATGCTTCATGGGGAGATACATAAGGATGATGGAAAGATGCTCAGAAAATTTCAGTTCAATCTCGTATACCATTTCGAAGATATGGGCAAAATAATTATGCTATAGGAAACTACTATAGGATGTCTTGAACTGCTACAGGATGTCGTGAACTGCTACAAGAAGTTGGCTTAGGGCTTTTGGAGGAAAAGAATGGTGAGATGAAGTGTTCGAAGGGTGTATGATGGTTGTGAAAATTTTGGGTAAGGTGTAAATCACCCATGGCCAAGCCCAACAGTCTAAGAAGGTAGGATTTGACTAAGATAGCTTGCTCAGAGTAACTGAAAGACGGAGGTTTAGAATATGGTCTAGCATCCATCAATGCCACCGATAGTAGATTTGGCACTAGAAAGAATCTTTCACACAAAAACCTTATCAGTTAAATAACCATAAAGCTATGAAGACCTATGCAGAATCAAACAAACAAAATTATCACCTCTAGAGGACCATGGATCGATCATCAACTCAACAACAGAATGCATCCCTCTATAACAACCATTAGGTAGGTACACGTATGAAATATTCTTGACCTCTTCTCCTGAGCATATTATAGTTAGAAAGTTGTTGTCAATGCATGAGATATGAGGTTTTATAAGCTAAGGATGGGTCAGAAGCCTCAACCTTCCCTAGCAACCCTAATCATAATTAAGCAATTGACCTGTGAGCAAAAAGAAGAATTAGAGGGAAATAATGAGAAGGTTGAACTAATAACCTCCCTCCAAGCTAAAGGGGAAGCATCCCAAGCATCATAGAGAAATACAGACACATGGGGAGCCAAGAAAGACCAGCTGCAAAATAATTTTACGCTACTATAGAAGAAATAGGGTTGTTATAGGGGAGACAAACTATGTGCTACAGGAAAAACATATATGCTAGAGGAAGGAAAAATTTGTTACAAAAGACCCCAATTTCGAAGAATTTAACTCCCAAACCCTGTGATTCAAAGGACAACACCTAAATGAAGGGTAAATACATATTTCTCCTTACCATATGTGAACATGAAGCCTGCAAAATTTTCATTTTTTCAATGGTCCAACATAAGGGAAACTTTTGATAAATGTTTACAAAAAAAAAAAAATGAAGTATGGATGTTTCCTTTGAATTGAGCATAATAAGAAAGTGATTTTCAATTATTTTTGAGTAAGAATGAAGTCAACCTTCCTCCAGGAAGTATGAGAAAGTTTTTATTTTTTCCTTCGCCATAAAACCCTCATTACGCAAGAATATCTAAAACTTCTAACATAAATAGACAATTGCCTTGCCAACCTTGGGAAGTTTTAGCGAAGGCTATGGGGGGTGGATTTGAACATAGAAACCCCACAACCAAGAAGAAGGAGAAAAATAAGCGAATGAAGAAGAAGAATTTGGAGAAGAGGGAAATTAGCCAAAACAAAAAATCAAGGAGGAAGAAGGAAGAAATGAATAAATTGTGCTAAAAACCAAAATAGCAGTGCCTAAGAGAGACCTAATCAAAACAGAGAACTCCAAACCCCATAAGGAAATCATGTAGGAAAAAAATGATAAGAAGAAGGAAACAAAATGCAAGAAGGAATTCAACATAAAAATAGAATTCAAAGTGCAGTGATGAAAAGAGGCTTTCCAAGATGTCTCTAATCTCTTTCTAGCTTTTTTCTAAGACCTGAGATAGGTTATCGAAAGTTAAGATGCCAAAATTAAGCATGAGGTGCAATTTTGCTCACGATCTGATAGATTTTGTGCTGTTCTACATAATTCTACAAGTTTGCTACATGATGACCTATGTTGTTATAGGATCTCATCTAAGGGAATTTTGAGGGTTTCAACGATGTCCAAATGGTGGAAGAAGGTAATAGGAGATTGGAAAAGGACGTGGAAAACCTTGCCAAACAAAAAAATCTTCAAGAACCCGTCTTTCATAAGGGGAAGGAAGCAAGAATGTAGAAGAGAGAGGCCACTAAGGCCATGAATGAGGAACAATTACGTCACTAAGTTGCTAAGAGGACAAGAAACACTGTCCGTAGGGGGTATGATGGGCCTCCAAATTAGACATAAATTAAGGCCTATCTGACAATCCTTTGGCACATTAAACCTCTCTTTGTACATTATATATTGTATTTTTAACTTTAATATGTTTATTAGGAAGGTTTATGGATAATGGAATATTTGTGCCTAATATTATTTATTTTTGTGGAATAATGTGAGAATATTGAGCAGATTTGAAGATTTGGAGGAGATAATTTAGGGACTTTCTCCCTACTACAGGAGGATCAAAATTGGATAGTAAATCAATAAGATATGATGAAATTATTGCACATATTTTGGAGCTCCAATGATTGAGAAAATCTAGGAATGTGTTCCCTATCATTTAATACATATTCCTAGTGTTGGGAACGAGATCCATTATTAGAGGTATTTTGGAAGGGAAAGCTTCCTCCTTTTAGGGGAAATGATTCCTAATAATTGTGTATCAGTCTTGTGGAGAGAACTCATATTTTTGCAGCTCCAGTTTCATTTCTTGCAGGGATGTAATTTTATTTATGGAAATAATGAAGATTGGTGCCATGTTCAGGTTCTAAATATTGGTCTCCTTCATAGGACTCTAAGTTTCCTTTGGCTTGGCCATCCCATGAGCCTCATATCCCTTTTGTATCATTTACTTTTCTTCCTTTCACTTCTTATTCACATGCATCTCTTGTTCTTGTCTTTTTTTCTATTTTTGCATTTAGTATTAATGACTTCTTGTTGTAGGATTGGGTTAAATGGTTGAAGTAAGTTATTTTGCAGGATCAAAAGCACCATTTCATCATTGGAATAGCTCTGGAAGGTCATAGAAATCATTTAGCTACTTAGATTAGTTTTCTTATTCCCAAATCTAAAATCTTGCAAGTGAATTTCTACTATATTTTAGAACATGCTAAAAAGCTTCAGTCAAGTTGATTCAACTTGAATTAAATAAAAAACAAATTCTAGTTAATAAAAAAAATTATCCCATTTCATTTGCACTTAATTACGTTAGGCGTTGGATAGGTTTACTAGCTCACTAGTTCTTGAATTTCTAGATTTTAGACTAGTACTTTTCTTATATTTTTAAGCATGCATTAACAGGGGTATTTTTGAGTGATTACACTTGCAATGGAGACCTAATACATCCTAATAAACAAATAAAATTCTCTCATCCAATTTGGATTTGATTTGCTTGTTCATTTGGTGAATTATAACATCTTGTAGAATCTTGTAGCTCCTTTCCAGTGTGTATATACTTGCCCATTTTTACTCCATAAGATTGGTTTTCAACCCTTGGAGTTGAATTATGATCCCTGGGCTCTAAATAAATGTTTGAGGAGAAATAAAAACTACTTAGGACTTTCCTTTTCACCCATGCAAATCATCTAAGAGATTTGGTTTAATGGACAAATTTATGAATTAGATAGTACAATAATGATTCTCTTGATTTTCACATCCAATGAGATATGTCAATGGATCTAAAACTCTTTGAAGTTTAATTATTGATATTTAGTTCAAGATCTTTACTTTATGCAATTAGAATAAGTTTATTTTCCTCGTATTTTCATTCCTCCAATAGGTTAAGGTTTCCATTTCAAGCATTTCAATTTTTGTAATTAGTTTAGGATTTGATTTCATTACATTGACCCCATTACATCATGACAACAAAGGAAGGACACATTGTATGATGCACATATAGTGTCGATACCTATTAAGTTTGTATGAACCCAAAGTTGATAACTAAAGTTGGTAGCCTTGGGACTTGCAGCATTCTTGTTGCAATATCGAGGCTCATCAGGGTAGTGAGGTGAAAAGCCCTTAAGAAGTCTCATTGGTTGGGTGGAAGATTCTTTTATCCCGGATAATTCCTAGTGAAGGATAAATTACAGATAAGTATCTAGAAATTTTTTATTAGAAAGGATTTTTGTCATTTTGTTTCAAAGTAGTACCTATTTCTCTATTTCTTTATTAAAAGATAATTTTTATTTTGGTTTGACATTATTTTGCTTGAGGAAATAATTAATCTAAATAATTTACATTTATTATAAATGATCTTGCATCTAAAGATGCTTTTTTGATAGGGATAGAAGACGAGAACTAAGAATAAATAAACCAAGACCTGTGAGAGGCAAGATAGGGTCTCTCAGGTGAAATAACCTTATTCATCCCTTTAAAGATTTGGTATGCAGGTCTTGTGTCTAGAGATAGAGGACCCGAAGGTGGAAGAACAAAACACAAAGGATTTTAGGAGAATTTGTAGTTCGACTAAGGAAATAAGAGGAGATATTTCTTCTCTTCTCAGGTTAATGGGCGTGCATGCAACAGTAAGATTTAGAAGAATAACACCAAGGTAAGAATGTGACATTTAATAGAAATATAGATAATCAAATTGCAAGTTGGGTTAGCCTTGAAATTGGATCGTTAGAGCCCTTTGGTGGACAGTCCCATTCAAACTATGTAATTTAGTAGTTGACTATGAGTAGACAAAATCGAGAAGAAGCTGAAACAAGGGGAAGAACATGTAATATCAATTTCATAATTCTTAGACTAAATCTAGTTGTACAAATATCCCAACTTATTGAGAGACATCACTATAAGAATATCATTATGAGAGACTATAAATCACATGACAAGAAGACAAATTTCTACCAATAATTGTTACACGGAAAAGTGTCTATACAGAACTGCTTATCCCACTAAAGTGTGGTAGCTACCTTAGAAACAAAAAAAGTAAAGCTACTTTCATTTTTCCTTTATGAAAGATAGAGGAGACCAACCTTTGTCTTGCGCTTTGCTCCTAGGTCAATTCCTCTCTCTTCTGATAGTCCTTTGCTACTTGCTTCCTTGTACGCCCAGATACACAGAGTACCTGTAGAAGTAGAGTAGCATAACACTATACAAGAACATGGATCTATAATCATAAAAAATATAAGATCAGTTGTAAATTGACCATACAAATGCATAAAACATAAATGACACAAGAGTATGGAGGAAAACTTGAATAGCTTTTATTGATAATCAAGAAAGAGCCAAGGGAGTTACAACCAGTTGTTTTGACCCAGCATCATCCTATCAGCAAGTAAGCCCTTCTTCACCTCATACAAAGCTTAGATCACCCAACACTATGATGTTGTCTCAAGAAACCAACAATAATTCCTTACAAGATGCAAAATTCCAGCCTCTGGATCTCTAGGATGAGGGATCCTTATATAGATATCTGTAAGGGAGATGAGTCAGCTTATGATTTGATTAGTGTCTTCCCTCTGATAGTTCTTGCTTCCACTTTGATATTGATGATCTCTTACTCATCCTTGGTCAAATTCAGAGAGGCAAGTGTCACAGGAGAAGTTTCTAGAAGATTCCATGCCTCTCCACCTCGCGGATTGACACTGCCATTTGTCACTTCTCGCCCATCGCACCCCATAGAAGGGCTTTTTGAAATGCAGTGCACCCACAGAGTGTACTTAGGTGAGATGCAACGTACTTTGCCTATGGAGCAGGTGAAATGATCCTGTTTTGACCAGTTCTGAGCATTTTTTCATGGAGAACTTCTGGGAGAAGTTGTAATCAGTTGACCTTGTTCCTTTAGGGGTTAGAACAACACTTTTAGAGACTTAGGAGCCCTTCGTTTATGGACATTTTATGCTTGGGGTTGCAGCGCCCAAAAATGTCTACAACAATAATGATAATCGATGAAGTCTGAATTGAACTTGTAAATAATATGAAAACTATTGAACATGTCATTATTGAGCCAATGTGTATCAATAATAGACAAAGTATAAAAGATTAATCCACTGATCTCTATTACTAATTAATATAGTAACAAACCCTAATGAATATAAACACAACATGCTACAGTATTCAAAATAATAATTGTATACAATAGCCCTTCCACGAAAGTAGCTCAATTTACACTATGTTGGTTTAAGAAACCCCTATGGGGTATATATAAATGAAAATTTAACCCTTTTTCAACAACTCTAAGTACCAAATGTAAAGGAGGCAGAGGGAAACAAAACTTCATGCTAGGTCAGCTTGGACGTACTATAGTAAGTGAAATCCAGTCAAAGAAATAAGACATATACAATAATAGAAACAATAAGAAGATGCATGAGTGGCAGACATAACAACCAACATGCTTGAGGGTAAAATCCTTCAACCCTAAAATGCAGAGACAATCCAAAAGTTAAAAAACCTCATGCCTTAATTGATATAAATAAGATAATTGATGAATAAATTATAATTGAATAAGGGAGCCCGACCTAAGGTGACCTGAGGTAGTAAGCCATGACATCAGGTAGCCAAAGCCCTGACATAAAAGGATCATTAGTTAAATATAAATGAGCCATGACATTGAACTAATAGAAATACATGTTGGCTTATTGGGGCCTGACCCAGGTTCAGAGTTGATTTAGCCAAACAAATCCCGGTACTTCTGGCCCTTTCGGCAATAGTCCATGGAGCACGGACTAAGTTCTCAGCCGAAGTATTATGGGAGGGTGCTAGAACCAGGTTTCCACACCCTGCAGATGTCTGATTAGTTCAAGTGGATCGTGGTTTCGACCCTGCATGCATGTCACTACGCACACTTTCCTGTACCTCACAGCCTAAGATACTACCTTCACACAACCCTACACAGGGGTTGAACGATGTTATTCCCCAAGTCCTTACTAGTATTCCAATGTTGTTTGATTACTTTAGCGTACTTGTGTGCTTTAGGTTATACTTAACAACATAAATCACTCATACATGTGCGCAGAGTAAATAAACAGTATATTTGCAAATTATAACCAACATGCATTAACTTGAGAATAGATACAAAAAATGATAACAAACTTCTCTTCATTAATTCCTTCCTTGGTTACAGACTCGACTTCGCCCTACACACTCAACTGCAGGGGTCCATGCACTCAGCTACAGACTACTAGGCCTCTGTGGACTCACCTGCAGAACCTTCTCCTACTCTACCACACAAAGACACAGTTAGTCACTCAGACTCTTTCCCTTACTCTCTACTACCTCGCTCCCTCTTACACTTAGATCCTCACTCTATTTATACAACATTACATTACAAAAATAGGGTAGACAACCCTGTGACTCTAACATACTTCCACACCCACAATTCATGGAGCTTTACAATAATATCGAGTCAAAATTTGGCTTTGAGCCCAAAAGCATGACTTGGGGGGATTCCATGCCCAACAGGCGCCCAACACAAACATCATGACTCACCCTAGAGTCACTCTGTCGGCACGATGATCATTGCATGGAGTCCCTCCATATGTTCATGAACTGTGTTGAGGTCAACAGCGCACTGAGCTACTGCTTGCTCAATCTATTGCATCCATTGTTTCGATACCTCTGTGTCTGGGGTGCTTCTCTACATTAATGTGCGCATCCCCTATATGTGTGTGATCTTTCCTTCGATGTTTGTCATGATAGTGAAGGCCTCATCAATCCAAGGATGGATGCGTGCTTTGAGAACTGCCTCCTTATGTCACGATGTGTCCACCTACTCCTTCAGTGCTTTAGCTTGTTGCATCCTCGCAAGTCGCTGGTTGAGGACTAATATCTGTCTAGTTCCTCGGACACTATCATATTTTTGTTGGAGTTCCCGCACTTCTGTTTCCAAGCATTGGATGTTGGGGTCCTTCTGCAGAGTCATGAGAACCTCAAGTGCTTGTTCCAACATGCTGGTATAGTCTCACACTGCACCTCCGATTTCCTCTAGTCTGGCTGTGATAGCGCTAGCACATTGTTCTCTGACTTCGGGGGGAGTGGATGGCTGTGACTTTAACCGTAGCTCAGCGATCTAAATTCAGCTCCATTTGAACCTTGGTTGTTTCTTCCCTGGCCTCACAGACTCTTGTTGCTAAACTATGGATCCACACCTCCACTGGTATATCTGCTAGGATGGCCAGCTCTAGGAAGTTGTGGTAAGCGTTGTCTACCATCTACACCAACTGTTAATTTTTTGACACCAATTCATCGCGCTGCAAGATGAGTTGTTCCATGTTTATCTTTTGCTCATTGAGGACTTGGATCGCGTGGCTCTCCCTAGCACACAACTCTATCATTATCCCATCCTGTAACAGATATAGTGTCTCACACGGAAGGGCAACCAGATTAAGGCCAAGGTATTTCATCATGCTAACCGAAAAAATATCGGCCTCATTCAATGTCACTAGAACCCCTTTCGGAAACACTATTGTGTTTTCCATCCGTGCATGCAACATCTGCTCTATTATTGAGGATCCTGCTATGAGGTGGTTTGAAAGGGTACCAACCTGAATGGGTCGCACCTATAACTCCTGCAACTACACTCTAATGGCCCCCAACACAGTCTGGTGCTCTTGCATGAAATCCAGAAAGGCCTTATTTGTGACATCCTGCACCGTTTCGTCGATGTCATGCAGATCAACCTCGATTAGGCTGATTGGGTCAATGGCCAATTTCGAGACCTTAACCTTCTTCCTTGACCCTTCTCATTCTACCGTGTGTGGGCACTTCAACTGTGTGGACGCGGTCCCTAGGTCTGCGCTTCCTTCTATTGTTTCTGCTTCCTCTGCCTCCTGCCCCTACGAGGGCATTGCTTGGACCTCGGTTGCATTCTCGGTTACTTCATGTGCTGATGCTACTACTTCTACAACATTTTTCTACTCGGTGGCTTTCTGTGCCGCTTCCCACGCTACTCGTACCTTACCTGTTGTTGTTTCCTTCCAACTTTTCTTGGCCAACTGTGCAATGCACAACTTGGCATCATCCTTCTTCTTCTACACTGCCGCCCTCTCAAGTTTTGCAAGATTTGGGGTGCACCATTCTGGAGGCCATGCGTCCAAGACAGTGAAAATGGCGTCATCAGTGGCTACAAAAGGTAGCTTCATCCACTGCTTCATTGGATCCTTGTGCGCCCTGATAAAGATGTTGTGCATGTCTGCCTTAAATTCTGCAAAACTCTGCAGACTGTTGTACACCGTGGGTGACAACTGCAACTTACAGTTGATCCACATTTAGATGGTCATCTCCATGAGCACCCAGAAGATTTTGGTGTCACATCCTTCATGGGCCAAAGCAAAGCATACTTCACTGCCTTTGGTATATCTCTGACAATTGTGGGGAATTGACTTTCGTCTGAAAATTCCCCCACTACGCGCACTATGGATAGCAACAACGATGCATAGTGGAAGGTTTTACCCTGCTCTTGGGCTTCACGACAATTTTCTAAAAACTCTGTACAGAGGAATTCAGAGCCACGCATATTGGAAGGTTTTACCCTACTCCTGGGCTTCGCGGAAATCTTCTAAAAATTTTGTGCAGAGGAATTTGGACTAGTTAAACTAGACCCCCTCCACGCATTGCTTGGCCAGTGCGACCACTGGTGCTAATGCCTCATCGGCGCAACACTTATGCATAACCTTGCCTATGAGTATTTGGGTAGCTACGTAGACTGCTTTTTCCTTGATGCTGGAGATGGCATAGCCCCTCTTCTTCTTTTCCAGCTTATACTTCATTTTCATGGCCTCCACGAGGGCCAAATCACTACACTTTCCTTCAGATATGGTCGCGGGGTCCTCTAATTTGTAGGGGAGCTGGGAAACATGATGAATTAGGTTTTCCATGACGGGGATGGGCTCCTCCATCCCTAGATACCCATCATGCACAAAGCATAGTAGCTACCTGATGATGAAAATGGTTATTGCGGGGTGGTGGAAATGCGGAACCCAAAGTAGGTTCAACAACCCAGCATTTTCCACACTGAGCAACCACTTTCATACATCCAATGTTGTTACTACTCCCATGGTATGCTACTTCATGAGGTTACTAGTCTGAAGGTGAGGGAACTTCTCGCGTTCAGTGAGGTCCCAATCTTCAAATTTCATAGTTGGCATGCGGCTCAGGTGCGTGCCTTTAAACGTAATGCCATAGAGGAGGAGCGGGGTCTAGAGTGACTCTTGGTCTCATTCAGGTCTTTGGGTACTTTGGCCTTCCCTTTCTGTGGAGGGACATAGGAAGGTAGTTTAGTCATAGAGTACCTAGGCTGAGTATCCTCCTCCATGCCTTCGTCTTCTTCCTCTGAGATAATAAGGGCTTGCAAATCTTCTTCTTCCTCATCTGTTTCTATCATGACAACTTCCCCTTTTTTTCCATCGATAGTTTGCTGCACAATGGGTTCCTCGGGGACACGCGTACAAGAGCCATTGTTTGTTTATCCTTCTTGGGTCTTGGCATACATGGTGATTTGGGGATTTCTACCACAACCCCCACACCTTCTAGAACATTCTCCACAGTTAGGGCCTGTGTGGCCCCGCCAGTGGTCACATCTTCTATTTCAAGACCATCCTTAGTTTTTGTCATTGTATCTGGGCTGTAATCTAGCACTCGCAAATTCAGGGGCTCAATCAATGCTCGAATCACAATGCTCAGGGTTGTGCTCAATCACTGAATTCTTAAATGAAAAAGTGTTGTTTGTTGAGCAACCCTTTGTGTTTTATATCACTTTTTAAATTCGAATTCAAACGTTCCCCCCAATTCCGGTTCATTAATGCTTTCTTGGCGGTAGATTTTCCCAAATCTCGCCCATAAATTGCATCTTAAATGCATGCCACCCACTTCATTTGGCCTCAAGTTGAGCATCCCATCATCAATAGTGACTTCAAGGGTCACTTTCTGGCTAACTCGCATGATAGCGCAACCCTCCGTGCACGGTCACAGACTTTGTGACTCTCTGCTTTTGTGTGAGTCTCCAATATTGCGTAGCTCTTGAGCAGAATAGTTTATAGTCCCGCGCCCCCTTCCAACTTCCTAGAGCACTAATATTATCCTTCCCCTAGCTAGTCAGGTGGTTGCAACACCGGTGGGGGGCTCCTTCCTGTCCTCGATCATGGTTAACGGAGAATCCCCACCTTCTATTGTTGTGGTCGGCATCGCGCACTTCGCCATTTGCAACACACTACCCTGGTCACTATGCTTAGCAATATGTAGTCCAAGCCAAGGCATCACACTAAGTAATTCACGGCGATAGCTCTCAAACTTGTCAGTACGATCATGCTCACCTTGCCTTATCATCCTAGTTTTTTCAGCAAGAAACTTTGCCTTTATCTCGTCCTACAGCTTCTTGACCTCTGCGTCCATCGAAGCACTTTTCTTCCTTAATTGTACCCTTTATTTTTCATGTTCATGGAGTCTATGGTTTCCTTGTTGGATTTCTTCCTCAAGTCCCATGCATTTTGTTTCTTGTGGCTATGTGATCCCTCCTTTCCGGGCTTCGCGAACCATCATATCTATAGGTGCTACTATGCACGGTCTAGGCTTTACATGAGCCATAAGGATTACATACTCTGCTTCATACTTCAGCTTCAGAAGTACCCACATGGTCAGGGTGTTGTACATGGTCGTATAAGCCCATAGAACCAATGGTAAGCATAGATCCCAATTAGTGTGTCTCACATGGTGGACCGCGTTCAGTACTTTGCACACTTTTTCAAATGCTTCGATGCGGATAATTGTTGGCATGCTTGGTCTTATCATACTTCATCATTTGTGCCATTTTCTTGCCCACTCCTGCTTGTTGGTCCTATTTCCCATCACAAGGACATTGTGCATTTGTGCAGGTTGCATACCATACACCTATACCCATCTGGAGAGGTGGACGTGTAGGCTATTTCATCCATCATACCCGGCTTTCATCCACATCTAAGGCTTTCCAAACTGCATGAGCATCATCCTTCTACATTCACACCAGTCCTCAAAATTATGCTAGTGCGTACCCCACCATTTTGTGGGTGTAGTGTTGTTAAGGGATAAATTCCCCTAGGGTCTTTGGGTTGAAACCCTAGCAGATCAGAGGTTGTCTATACAAAGAAACGCACATTCCATACAGCCATAATGCTAATATAAGCAAACTAGATGACAATGGGTGTCCATGGGGGTCCTACGTTTGCGAAGAGCCTTCCAGGGTCCAAACCCTTCTTGGAGTTCCTTTTGCTCCTTCAACCTGCAAAACAATCAATTCCAGAAAGTACGACAGTATATGGACTAAACATTATAAAAAAATCATCTTCATAGTATATTGAAAAGTAGTTAGTTATACAATTAAACAATCTTTCATATATGAATCATAACATGGATATCATAAACATGAAGAAGATTTATATCAGGAACAAAGACATGTGTTTCTTTTATTATAGACAAATAAAGTATGGAAAGGAATAATTTCACTTGATTCATCCTTTCACAAGCTCCAAGCGAAACCGTCCTCCGGATTCATCCAGTCTCAAGCCTTTAACGAACTCCTTCCATGACTTACTCCATGATATCTCAAGTAGTAGATGGAAATCATCACACAAGGAAACAAGTGTTTCCTGTAAATGGGGGAAGTGCAGGAGGCACTAGGATCTTCAGACCTAGTCAGGGAAATCTCAGCATAAAAACCTTTCTCTCTCTTCTCTCCTTCCTTAGGCCTTCCCATTGAAGCCTTTTTATACTTCTCCCAAAGTAGTTTTTTAGTTGGGAATTTGTTGGGAATAGTTGGGCCATGGGCACTAACAGGTGATCAGCAAGTAAAACCCGCGATCTCCACCCAAAATTAAGGAGATTTAATTTTTTTTACTGTTTTAAGACATATACGCGGGTTGGGTATAGATAGAACCGCGTATACATGGGTTTAGCTTAGGGAAATGTCGCGTATAAGGAATAAAACACTGTTTTTAAATTTTGGACCAGGTTAGGAAGGAGGGGTTGCCCTGGGCCATGAGTGGAGCATCACAAACCCCAAGAGTGAGATTTGGAGCTATAATAGATGCCCCCTAATATATGAGGTTAGAAGGGGTACATGATGGCCGAAATGTATTAAGCACGTACGTGGAAAGGAAATCTTCCAAAAACTGAGAAGAACTTCACCAGAGTTTAGCCTGCCAAGCCATAAAAGGAGATCAGAAAGAAACACTGTCTGAGGCGGGCACACCCATGCTCAGAAAAAGTAAACCATGTCTGCATATCAAGTACAAGCGGATCCACTAAGTATACAAGTATAAAGAACTGGAAAAAACATAATGGATCATCTGATCATGATCGAACAAGTACATGGCTGAATATCACATATAAGAATGTCGATGATGCTGAAGGATGAACCGGATCACTGATAGCAAAGAGTGATCACAAAAGGTACCAACTGAACATGATGGAATAGGATGGTACTACATTGTAAACTCAGGGGCAAGCATATAGAATGTCGCCATGAATGACTGCAACATATAATGTGGTGTGGTATCAACTAGCAGCAACAGGAGCAACTTTCAAGTGAACCAACGAATGCTGATGCAACCTGAGGTCTTCACCAACCGTCGTGGTACATTTCTACACCATGGCAATAAATGATCTGAAGTCGACCATGTGAGAAATCGTTTGATTACCGGTCATTGATTTATACCATTAACAAACGTGAGACTACTCACTGATAATGAAAATGAGCGTCAAGGTACCCAGTAAAATCTAACAAGTGTGAATAGATGAGCTGGAGTCGAGCACCTGTAAGAATCTATCGATCAGGAGACAATGATGGTTTCCCACTATCATTAGCGAAGGATCTACCACTAATGCTTGCAAACCCCAAGGTACTGCCAAATGGACTCTTGATCTTTGCTCCGGAGTAATGAGTCGAAGTCGATAGGGAAAGATCCATTAGAAGGAAGGCATTAAGGCATCCTTCATCAATATAGCACGAGTGTAACTTGTAGGCCAATAATGTGGAAGGAATCAGACAAAAGAGATGTAGTAACCTGATTGAAGTACGTTTCCAGCGTACACAAGATGTGGCTAGCACACAACAGAAACCCTCTAAACCAACCAGTAATGAAAGCTGACACAGAGGCAAGGGATCCACCAATAGGGTCAAATGGAAACTAAGGTACTACATGAATCCCAATGTGTGATAATATAAGCTGATGTTGAACACAAGGGAAACCACTCAGTCAAAGACCAATGATACTGATCGATGTTGAGCACAAGGTGACCTATCAATAATGAAAATAGGGCCAGGGTGTAGCTCTAGGCCTGTCCTCAAAGCAAGGTGTCGTCGTCGATAAGGACAAGACCCACCAGCAAGAATTCAATGGGGACCTTCTCAAACTGGCACGAGTAAAGGACCAATATAGCTGATGTGATAATAGACATGATATTGACACCCAGGGATGGCTGACTGAAAAATGAGTCAAGAGACACCGTAGAGAGGTCGACTCAGCCTAACTTCCCTTGAACAAAAGCATGACTCAATGTGACTATGTGGTAGCATATGATGACTCTGTATAAGTTGTCATGCAGGAGGCACAAATGAACCCTCCATATGATTGGAAGAGATAACCAATCAGTGGAGAACTGACTCAATAACAAGTTTAAGGCGTACCTAAGTCAAACTAAATCTCACCCAAATGGAGGAGACTTTGATTTTGAGTGCTTTGTTCAAGGGAGACACGACTGACTGTAGCTGCCAATAATAAATGGAAATATTGTCCCATTCCCACTCTTTTTTGGAATATATAATTTTTTTGTCTTTTTCTTTTAACATGGAAAAAGAAGAAAAGAATGCTATAGTATAGTGGAAGGAACGAGTGTCGGTGAAACAGATGATCTAGTTCCTGGGATTGGAACATTCCTATGCTCAATGCAGAGAGGTGAAAACTGGTCAATGACACTCAAACGTGTGTTCCTTCCACGGGTCAAGGTGTGTCAAGTTACAAAATTTAAAGGTATGCAAGTTTGATTTTCCAGTTGTCATGGTCAAAATTTGGCTTAAACATGAGTCCAAGTGAAGCCGGCTAAAGGCCAAAAGGTGCAAATGGTCAAAATGCAATGCAGTAGTTCAAATCAACACAAAGGAGCTTCTAAGGTATAAGGCCAGAACAACATCGAAGAGGCAAAGAGGAATGAGTCTTCATCGCATAAGTCATGGCGGCACTACAGAGGACTCCCGAGCCTACTCAGATCAGAGCAACATGGGCAACAAATGTCAGTGAGGTGCTAACTACGATGCCCATGTAAAGGATGGCTTCTACCATTGTGTCATGATTTAAAAAATCGGTGAGTGAAGATGGCTTACGAACCATAACACGATGTGATCGACCCTATGGCAAATGTATCGACAGAAGGAGGCTAGTATGCATAATGCAACGGAAAAATGGCTTCCCTAACCTATATGCCAGTGAGAAAACGATACGGTCCATGACGGGTCAGCAATCATGGAACTATCTTGAAACTGTCGAAAAATGTCCAAAATGTCTTGAAAATCAAACCGTTCTCGACATTCCAAGCTCCCAAGTTAAAAGTTACATGAGGCCAAACAAAATAAAATTTTGAAAAAAAATTTGCATTTTCAAAACCTATAAAAGAGTTTTTGGACTCACCATTTTCACTATTTGAGTTTGAGAGAAAAGAAGTGGAGCAAAAGAAGCAAGTTTTCCATACACCAAATTCAACCATTCAGATTCTTCCAAAATCCCCAGGTAACTCTTAGACATGACTTGCAATCAATTGTGACTAGTTTTATAATTTTTAATTTATGTGTTACCATTGGATTCTTTGTCAAAAATTTCACTGCAGTGTATACGCGGGTTGGAAATATGAAACCCGCGTACACGCGGGCCCTACATGCGACTCTGTGCAAAGGGACCTGCGTATACACTGTGAACATTTTAAACAAAAAAACTAACAGTTGAAAATCATTTTTTCTTCAGGATGCTAGTTACTTGGCGAAAAAGAGAGCATACTGCAGTGCATGATGAGGTCATGAATGATCCTGATGCTTTGGATGCCCTACAGGGATGTGGTTTGGTAAAATTCTTCAAATTGCCAAATATGAAAGCAAACACACATCCGCTTGAGATGCTCATTGATTACTGGAGTATCGATGATGATGCATTCATGATTGACCAGATGCCACTCAGGATGAAAGTGGATGATATTTACTTCATCACAAGCCTTTCCCGAAGGGGAGAGGTAGTAAATTCTAGGGGCAGGACATGAGTTAGTCTCTTGATCGAGGACTACGTACATATCTATTGCCCGAGACATCCAAAAAAGGTTGGAATTCAGATTTCCATCGCACATGTGGAGATTCTATCACTGAGGATAATCCTATTCACCATAGGTAGAGTGAACAGATCAGCGTCTCTGCACCAGGCATCATGGCTAACCATGAGCTTGGTGGTGGACTATCTCACCACCATGTTTGACTGGTGTACTCCTCTTCTGGCCAGCTTGAAAAGCCAGCTTACTTCCATCAAGAGAGGACAAACCAAAAACTTTGGATATGGGACTATTTTGTGTTCTTTCCTTTTTGAGAGGGTCCCTGCACTCCGCCCTAGGGTAGCAGTTTCCATCAGCACCCCACGAGATCCATGCATGGGTAGGTGGGCTGACCTGATGAAACATCTAGGGGGTAGGGATGTCCCATGGACTGCATTTGACGATGACTTCTTTTCCTGGTGGGATTAGCAGATCATCACGATAGATTACTACCCTTATGCTGGGTTGGATTTCTGAGGAGATCCAGATCTAGCATTACCACTGACCGCAGCATGGGGTGACATTGGTAAGTATTTTTTGATTTTATGATTTGTTTTTGAATTTTTCAAATATAATAATGATTTTTGAAAAAAAAGTTTTGATAGGATTGAAATGGCTAATATGATGATCATGTTCCAGATATTGGGCCGGTACAACCGGATGATTTCCCACGGCATAGATGTCGCAGCCGAGGGGCCAAAGAGGTAGCTGCAGACACAGAGCGACTACTTCACACCATCCAGTGGCACTTGGTGAGACTCACTCACGGGGTACCGATGGCGGTAGTAGAGGATCTTCCTGAGGATATGCAGCGTGATGTGATTGGCATGCCACGTGATTGGGTCCACACTTTTCGGCGTGTGGCCAATGCGATAGCTACCTACTTAGCCACTCATCCTGAGCCGGGGCACTAGATGTACTAGACATGATTATGGGCATTTGAGTCCCAATTTTGTATATTTTTTGGACAGACTTATGTACACTCGAGATGTTATATATATATATATATATATATATATATATATATATATTATATATATATATATATATATATATATATATATATATATATATATATATATATATATATATATATAGAGAGAGAGAGAGAGAGAGAGAGAGAGAGAGAGAGAGAGAGAGAGAGAGAGAGAGAGAGATATAGATATATATATATAGATATATATAGTTCAACTTTTTGATTCTTGATTTTTTTGTGATGAATGATTAATGTGTCAGTCTAATGCTTGATTAGCGATAGAATCAGCTAATCGATTATGAGATCTTGGAATGTGAAAATAATTAATATAAGTAAATGATCTTTACAACAACCTCACCCTTAAATACTGGCAATATGAACATGGATCCCTTACCCGATAAATGTTATTCAATTGTGACACTATCAATTGTGAATCAAAATAAACTACCAACGAATCGATTCCATAAGAAATTACCTCAAATAGTAAATTAATGATGGTAGTATACTCAGCCATATTATTTGAAGCGGGGCAAATGCATACGCCCCTTGATACCATCAATTGACCAGTTGGATAGTAGAATACCCAAGCTGCGGAAGCAAGATTCTGAGTGTGCCAACTAGCACCATCAGTGAATCCAAAGTAAACCAAGTCATCCATCAATAGCTACCACAGCATACCAAAAAGTGATGATATCAAAAACTCTCGATGAGATATGTACAAATATACATAATGTACAAAGAAGCCATTGCCTAATTACTACTTATGCAAAGTATTTCTTGAGGTAGAGCCTGTTTCGGGGCTCCACCAACTTGTTTCGCTCAAAATCGATTAACTCATATGACCCTTTTTCTAAAACTCATTTAAAAATGAAGGGACCGTACCACATAGGCTTAAACTTGCCTACCCCCAAGGTGTCCTTATCTTGGTCATAGAACAATAAAAGGTCACCTTCAGAAAAGACTTGAGGACAATCAACTTTATCATACTGTGTTGTAACCCTTTTCTTATGAGCCTCATTCATCATGGCAGCATCTCGACGCTGCTCATCGAGATGTTCCAAATAAAGGAGGCGCTCTTCAAGACTCAAAATATCTGGAAGGAGCTCAACAACTAACTTAAGAGATGGAATTTCACATTCAATAGGAAAGATAGATTCCATCCCATAAACTAACTGAAAAGGTGTAAAACCAGTAGCAGTCTCCACGGAGGTTCGGTATGCCCAAAGAGCCAGATACAACATAAGATGCCAATTGGACCAATTTTTGTCGATTGTCCGTTGTAGGATTGTATTAAGAGTTTTTTTGACTACCTCGACTTGTACATTGGCCTGAGGATAATAAGGAGACAAATGCTCCTGCCAGAAACAAAATTTGAGAGCCAATTCAGACATCAGTTGATTCTGGAAATGACTACCATGGTCAGTGACAATCTCTCTCAAGATACCAAATCTTGAGATAATCTGATTAAAAAGGAACAATGTTGCCGTGTCACTATCGTTTTTATAAGTGGGCATGACCTCGGCCCACTTCGTAAAGTAGTCTATATCCATGATAATGTACCTGTGATTTGCTGCTGAAGGTGGATTACAGGTTGTAAAATCGATACCCCACTTAGTAAAGGGACCGACACTGACAACGGGAAAAAGAGGAGATGAATGTGTGTGCATATTTTGAGTATAAATTTGACAGGGGTGACAACCTTTGACCACTTCAACAAAGTATTTAAAGAGTGAAGGCCAAAAATAGTCGGCATGCAAGATGCGCTGGGCTGCAGCAAGCCCTAATAGATGACCACCACAAGCTCCACTGTGGCAATCATTTAGCACTGACTCTGCTTCCTCCAAGGTTAAACAGCGTTGAAGGATTGAATCAACCCCTCGAAGATATAATGTATCACCTATGATAACATATTTCTTGGCTAGGTGACATAATTTTCAACGTTCATCCTTAGAGAAAGTAGAGGGAAACCTCGAAGTCTGGAGATAGAGAATGATATCTCCATACCAAGGGTCGAGTGAAGAGATGAGGAATAAATGTTCGTCAAGAAAACTTTCCTCATAAATAGTATCCTCTCCACATGGTAGCTCAGAAATTAGCTCGCAAAACCATGGATTTCTTAGACTTGGCAGACAAGAACTCGAGATCAAATTCTTGAAAAATGACTATCCATTGATTATATTTGCCCCTAATCACTCGCCTACTGAGGACAAATTGAAATGGATTGAGCGCCGCTAAGACAAAAGTTTTGCGTAGCAATATATAATGACAGAGCTGCTAGATAGCATGAACAGCTGCCAAAGCCAACTTCTTGACTGGAGAATAGTGAAGTTCAGGACCTATTAAGCCTTGGCTCAAATAATAAATCACATGCTCCATGAGAGCATCGTCCTCCTGAACAAGAACCATACCAATGGTTGATTCTGCTACAGCGAGATATAAAAGGAAGTCCCTACCATAATCCGGTGGACTCAAAAGCGGGGCAGAGACTAATGCCTTTTTCAAAGCATCGAACAACTGTTGCGCAAAGTCGTCCCATACAAATGGAACTCCTTTGCGTAGCAAACGCATAAACCCTTTAGTGATCTCAACATAGTTTGCTATAAACCATCTTAGGAAATTAGCCTTCCCTTGAAGACTTTGAAGTTGTCCAATTAAGGACGGGGTGGCAACTGAATTATTGCCTCAACCTTGAAGGGATGAACTGAAATCCCTTCATTTGACACAATGAACCCTAATAACCGACCAGATATAACTACAAAAACACACTTGTTGGGATTCAACTGGATTTTATAAAAACGACATCACTCAAGGACCAATCGAAGATGACTAGGGTGATCAGTTCTCTTTCGAGAATGAGCAGCGAGATCGTCCAAGTATGCTTCGATGATATGTTTAATGTCATGGAAAGCATATGACATGGTCCGTTGGAAAGTGGCTCCAGCATTTTTAAGACCAAGAGGCATCTTTCTCTATGTAAAGGTCCCCCAGGTACATATAAAAGCTGTCTTGTGTTGATCTTAAAGATGGATAGAGATGTAGTTATACCAAGAAAAACCATCCATGAAGGAAAAAATCTCATTACCCGCACACTCGTCAATAATCTGATCAATGAATGGTGTGGGGTAATTATTTTTCGGACAAGCTTTGTTTAGGTCTCTAAATTCGATGCATAGTCAGATTGTTCCTTTCTTTTTATCCATAGGGACTGGATTAGAAACCTAATCGCTAAGAGGAACAGGGTATATGAACCTGCCTTAAGCAGCTTCTCTACTTCAGCTTTAATGGTTGTTGCTTTCCTAGGATTAACCGGTCGAAGCCTTTGACGAACTGGTTTGGCGTTTTCATACATCTTGATTTCATGTTGAATAATGGGTGGATCAATGCCAGGCATTTCTTCATAAGACCAAGTGAATACATCTCGAAATTCCTTGAAAAGGTCGGTGTAAACTTGAATTTCTTCAGGGGAACATTCGATTCCGATGAAGATATTCTCGATCACATTAGGGTTCATAGAGATGTTTATAGGTATCATTTTTGAAATCACCGACATGTTACCTTCAGCATGAAAGTGTGCGGGAGCGAAAGGATTTGATACCATACAGACATCACTAGTAAAGAGCTTGGAGAACCTAGATTCTACTTCCTACAATGGAGGAAGAAAGTATGAACGATGGTGTAAGTCTTCCCAAGGTTGATCTACACCCATCATTACTTCAAGGATTGCTTGTCAGAAGGTAAAACCATATCTAAGCAGTCCAAGGCGGAGGTAGAGTCAAGGGTCCAGGCCAGGGCCACATCACCATCTAATTCCTCTTCTCAAAAAGGAGTAGAGTGGTCGTCTGCAGAGTTAACGACAAACTGATATCTAAGCTCAACTGTAGACATAGGGAATGCCATTCCATTAACTTGTCCTTCAACTAATGTGGTCATAGGTGAAGGCAAGGTCCAAGGGTCCACAAAATAATGAGTTCGAAAGAACTCTTTTCGAGGAGACTCCTTATATGATGAAACAACATTGATTCTAGCAATAGGAGAGGGAAAATCAAAGGTACCCATCAATGAGGAATACATCCCAACTCCTAGATTCTTAGTAGGTGGATGAGGGTTATCCACTAGAGGAACAGTAGAGTCAAATATTGCTTGAGGATCGATTGGAGAATAATCCAATTGATAAACCTTAACGATTTTCCCTTCATGAGGAAAGAAAATGACACGAAACAGAGTCGAAGCAATGACGTCCATTTCATATACCCAGTTCCTTCCTAAGAGGAGATTGTAGTCCAGGTTAGCATCAATGACTTCTACTTCAATATTGACAACCTTACCCCCAACAGATATGGGAAAGGCTAAGATAATACCATGTGGCTTATGAAAATGCCCATCAAATGCAGTCAGGACGGTAGGTGAAGGAATAGCCGAAGGCGATCCAATAGCCTTCCAGCATGACATCGACATGATGCACGTGGAAGCTCCTTCATCAATAACAGTATGAGAAATGTTAGTTTTCTGGTATGTAGACTTTATTTGGAAAGCCATATGATGAGGGAGTCACTTTTTGACATTTAACATGTCGAAAGTGAGCACTATAGAGTTAGTTGGATCAATTGCCCAAATCGTGGAAAGTAAAGCACTTCATTGAGTCGGACATGACTAGAGAACCTCTAAAGCAGACATGGCACACAAAATCTGAGCCAGATCCTCAACAATGGAGTAGTTCTAGGCGGCCCTAGCATTAATACTAATCATCGCACATTTAGCGGAACCTTTCGGTATCCGTGGTATAGTCTCGACAGGGGGTCACTCAATATGAAGGTCGGTATTTCCAGGAGCAGTTTTGTCCTTGGAAGTTTCAGCTTCATCGTAATCACGTGACTGAGTGGCCACATGGACATTAGAACCCATCATGAAAACATTTGATGACTATTCCCCTTCCTAGTTGCCCCCTGCGGAGGTTCCAGGGTTTGAACTCGCGCCAACAAGAAGTTGCTTCCCTTGGGGAAAAGGGTTGGTTAACATAGCTTGAGAACTAGAAGTCCCTTGCTGCCCTAACAAGTGTTCAGCATCTTCAATCTTGGGGTAGAGGTGAGTTAAATGGTCTCCACCGCATAACTTGCATGGAAACTTGACTTTCCTTTTAGACTCATTTCTACCACCACTAGCATTATTTCCAGGATTATTTGCATCAGTCTTCCCATCTTGACTCTTTTTCTTACCTCGTCCTTTCTTCTTCCCATTGGAATTTTGATTTCCTTTGGGGTTGGTTGATTGGACAGCATTGACTGAAGAGGGTTGGGAAGACGAAGGGTTAGACGATGTGACTTGGTTGTTAGAAGCAGTTTGTAAAGACAACTGCTGCAATTGACTCAACAAGTTCACCGCATTTGTGTCTACCGATCCAATGATACCATCTGCATGGGGGGCTGGCCTCGACTTGGATATATCAACCTTAGACCCAGGAGCATCTGGCAAGATTTTTCAAAGGATCCCAGACTGAGAGTAAATCAATTCTAATTGTTGCGTCCTAAAAATAGGTTCCTCCTCAAAATAGACTCCAGAAATGGAGACATCCTTAGAGATTTCAGGTTGTAAAGATTTCAAAAACCATTCGAGACGACATTCCGGAGGAATCTCGACTTTAATGCACCTCTTTCTTCGTCTCCATTTCTGAATATGGTTAGAAATGTGAGTTTTCGTGTCCAGACAGAAGTTGGCCAGAAGTCCAGTTCCGGCATCATAACGGACGGGCAACTAGAAACGGTTTAAGAAAATATTAGCTAAGTCAACGAAAGATGTAAAGCTACCCCCTGCCAACTCTATATGCCATTTGGCCGCATTACCAGTCAAGGTGCGTTGAAAAAGTCTCAACCTAATCAAGTCATCAATAAGGGAGTTTGATGAGCACCACAAATGGAATGTGGTTACATGGTCACCAGGGTATTCACTGCCCTTCCATTTGAATTTTGGAATGTTCGAAGGGAGTTTGGTTGGGACCAGAGGCCAAGCCGGGTTGTACTTGATTGGATCGTTTGTTAATTTCGTGAGATCTGGTAAGTCCAAAGTTGCCAAAAAAGGAAGCCTAGGAGGAGCTTGGGGGTTCCACCCTGACTGGGCGAAACTCCCAAAGTTCAGAAAAGATTGGCCTAGATTTTGGAAGCCACCAGGCTGCCCGAAGTAACCCATAGAACCAGCTGAACCAAAAGGCATACCTTACGATCCAACAAAACTCGTAGTTTGACCAACTCCGACCACAAAACCTCCATGACCGGCCAAGCTTCCTCCTAAAGGATTATAGGGAGGGGATAACCCCTGATAAGTATTCCATGCAGTGGCTAAGGGAGGAATACTTTGAAATGAACTAACTGTCGAGTACGTCCCATTCCTTTGTTGGCCGAAAAACAGATTCCGAGTTCCTATCCCACTAACCATAGGGTTAGTCCAACCTTGGAAAGGATTGCTGCTTTGTCCTGTAGAAGAAAAAGGCATAGATCCTACTGTCGGGTTGGAATGTGGTATATGACCACTTCTGAAAGGAAAACCTTGGAATGAAGCTGATCCACCCATCATGGATGTGGAGGCACTAAACTGAACTGATGGAATACCCAGTGAATGGGTGCCAAAAGGGAAGAATCCAATACTAAAAGCATTGGCTTGGGAATTTCCACTCGTAGAAGGAATGGAGGTAGACCCAACAAAAGATGTGCTAGCAAAAGACCCAAATAAAGATGCAGAGGGGATGGAAATGGTTCCTCCCCCTTGTACTGATGTTGGAGTCTACATAGTTGTAGCATTTGTAGTAGAAGCCATGCTTCCAGTAGTGTTCATTGATGGTAAGTGCGTAGTGTGACCTGGACTTGACAGTCTATGCGGCAGAGTCCCAACATATTGTAATACTTCTCGATAACTAGAAGGTAAGGGAGAATTCGGAGCCACTAATGACTCTTGAACTTCTTCTACTTCTATGTTATCTTCCGTCTGAAAGAGAACTCGAGAAAGAACTGGAGTGTTCCTCTCTTGTTCTATAGAAGTACCAGGCCTATTCTGAACACTAATGCCCCTGAGAGGAGGATCAATCCTCGATGCGTTAGCTGCCACGGGTTGAAACCCATTGGAAATATTACCTCTGCGCCTTCTGGGAGAAGGTTCTAAACTTGGTGGTGAAAGACCACAAAGTCTTCGAGACCGTCTAGGTTATCGGTCAGCCACTTTGAATTTTTTATTAAGATCTAGCTAAAGACTCAAAAAATTGAAAGCTAGGCCAACTAGGAGCACAGAGCACACATTAAAAAGTCCCTAAAAGATATCAGCCAATCAAACAACTTTCAAGTATTTCCACTCCGAGTGATGAGGACCAGACACCGAAATACAAGAAAGTGAAGTAAGGGGCCTTCCGAAGATAGTCTGGGATAATACAGGGCCAGTCCTATCAGCGAAGGTAATAGAGGAAGTTATGCTGACCTCCTGACAACAGCCTGCGCTGGTGCAAGCCCCCAAGCTTCGCAAGGGTGCCATCCAGTAGTACCGATGAGAGTGATACAACGTCGACCTCAGGTGCCATGGGATTCCCCTCCGTAGCCACCTGTGTAGATCCCTAGGAGTAGCAACTAAGGTTACCAACTCGTCTCAAAAGCCAGGTAGAATAGTCTTGAGGTTAGATCCGACAAGTAGGAGACGGGGTATCTCTCTTCCCCATCTTCAAGAACCCTCATGCTTAACTCCCAGATTCGGAGCTTTCCTGGCCTCCCTAACGCTATTGGATTTTCACTCACTATTCAGACTCCTATGATTGACAATTTAAATGGCCTTGGAGAGTTATCTCTCCACTCGCCTAATCCAAGGCCCTAAAACATCCTAAAACTTGTTGGTGTGTCTAACTTGAAAATTATAAAAAGTTCTAGTATATTCTAATTAGCACTTGTTTTTAAATGGCATGTTCTTTAAGTCAAAGGATAAGCGGAAGTGAAACTAGTGGTGTTTTGATGCAAAAGAAATTAATAAAAACCAAACTACATGCAAATGCACTTGTTTTCATTTTTCGATGAAAATAAATTTCTACAGGGTTCAGAGGAACTTCAACAAAAAACAACAAATTTTCTTTTCTTTTCTTTTACTCATGCTTCACACTCACAAAAGTTAACAAAACTATGGATGCCTAAAAAGATGTGCAAATCTATCCTAATTCAATGAGTACATGTTGATGCAAGACTTAAGACTACTATAAATCAAGAAATGAAAGTTACTTGTTTATCAATTTCTAATTTTTCATTTAAAATGTTTAGATAGAATATGAGTTACTATCATTCATTTCGTCTAAACATTAAAAACAAGCTTCAAGACAAACAAAAGTGCACTTTCATTCACTAAAATGAAACTAAATCAAAACGAAGTTCAAGAAAGAAAAACCAAGTTTTTCAAAAAGTTTTCTTCAAAAGCAAAACAAAAATGTCTTTTCAAAAGTGCTCTCAACAAAACTGGAACTTTATGATTGAAAAATCGGCACCAAACACTTTGCAAGCTAACAACACAAAATGGATGAAAACTCAACAATACAGATGTGTTTCAAGATGCTTTTAACAATCAAAAGCAGCAATGAGAGGTTTGGCAAGAAGGACCAAAAGATCAAAAAGACAATTTTCAAGAAAGTGTCAATCAACAACGTTCGAAAACAAGAAAAGTAGATGGTCACAAAAATGTAGTTTTGACATGCAAACACAAAAGGTCACCAAAACAAGATTTGACACAAAGACTGAGATCAGCCTTTTTGCTCTGGCAAAATAGAGCAGCCAAGACTCCTAACAAGATATCTTGTCTGCTTGACAAAATGATGACACTTGCAAATAAAACCAATAAGACCAACACTTTCCAAAATCAGAGAGAATTTTAATCAAATACTTGTTGTAAAACTAAAAACTGACACTGGAAAGTAACTGTTCAGGACTGAATCAAACCAGGAAACAGACTTTTAGAAACAAAAGATTTAAAAAATCTTGAAAATTGCAAGATATACGTGACTGTATTGATGTACAGTTGCGTGTATACGCGACTGAGCCTAAGGAAACCTCCGTATATGTGGGTTTACTTAAGAAAACATGCATATATACGCTTCTGTAAACAAGAAAAACAACATATATAAAAGATTTCAAGAAAAAATAAAAAATAGTCTGAAGAAACTAACCAAACATACAATTCAAGTTCCTACAGGAACAGAATACACAGCAACAACAAGAAAACAGACAGCTGAGCCCTGATTGACTTGATTAAAAATAAACTAGGAACAACAATACTGTTGTCCCCAGCGGAGTCGCCAATTCTGTTAAGGGACAAATTCCCCTAGGGTCTTTGGGTTGAAACCCTAGCAGATCAGAGGTTGTCTATACAAAGAAACACACATTCCATACAGCCATAATTCTAATATAAGAAAAATAAATGATAAGGGGCGTACCTAGGGGTCCTATGTTTGGGAAGAGCCTTCCACGGTCCAAACTCTTCTTGGAGTTCCTTTTGCTCCTTCAACCTACAAAACAATCAATTCCAGAAAGTACAACAGTATATGGACTAAACATTATAAAGAAATCCTCTTCATAGTATATTGAAAAGTAGTTAGTTATACAATTAAACAACATTTCATATATGAATCATAATATGGATAACATAAACATGAAGAAGATTTATATCAGGAACAAAGACAAGTGTTTCTTTTATTATAGACAATTAAAGTATAGAAAGGAATAATTTCACCTAATTCGTCCTTTCACAGGCTCCAAGCGGAAACGTCCTCTGGATTCGTCCTGTCTCAAGCCTTTAACAAACTCCTTCCATGACTTACTCCATGATATCTCAAGTAGTAGATGGACATCATCACACAAGGAAACAAGGCTTTCCTATAAATGGGGGAAGTGCAGGAGGCACTAGGATCTTCAGACCTGGTCGGGGAAATCTCAGCATAATAACCTTTCTCTCTCTTCTCTCCTTCCTTAGGCCTTCACATTGAAGCTTTTTTATACTTCTCCCAAAGTAGTTTTTTAGTTGGGAATTCATTGGGAATAGTTGGGCCACGGGCACTAACAAGTGATCAGCAGGTAAAACCCGTGGTCGCCACCCGAAATTAAGGAGATTTAATTTTTTTTAAGTGTTTTAAGACATATGTGTGGGTTGGGTATACACAGACCCACATATACACACATTTAGCTCAATGAAATGTCACATATAAGGAATAAAACATTGTTTTTTAAATTTTGGACCAGGTCTAGAAGGAGGGGTTGCCCTGGGCCATGAATGCAGCATCACAAACCCCAAGAGTGAGATTTGGAGCTATAACAAGTGTGCAGTGCCCATTTCAGAGCGTCGAAATGCTACTGTTCTGGTACTTCTTTTTCAAATTTTTTTGGGAAATCATCCACCTCATTCAACCCATCATACATCTATTGCTTTCATTGCTACACAGCGTAGTGACCTTATCATCATGTTGCAGTTGAGCGTGGTTACCTCATGTAACTGGTTCTGCCATCGTTCTATCTGTTCCTCTAAATCTAAGGTGCAAGAGATTTCACGTTCCCATGAAATCCTGTCATCCACTGTTGGATTCACCCAATCCCGCTCCCGCGTGGTTATCTTGTAGATATAGTATAGTTCGACGTCACTGTCGCAGTCACGCACTAGCTTTGTGTAGTGTGATCCTTCTGCAGGGTCCAAAGGTACCACTATGTGGAGTGAATTTCTCTCAAAAATCATCTTTCACTTCTTTAGATTTATCACTCCATTCATTTCAGTGGCCCAATCTATTCCCAGTAGCACAGGATAGGGATTGCTGTCATCAACAATCTCTATCACTTTGAAATCTGCAAGCGTGCTCACACCTTCGATATCCACTGTTATCCCTTGTAGTCCCCCCATAGGTAGGATCTTTTGCTGGTTCACCCTTCGCAATTGAATTGGAGACCATTGCAACGCAGGCCTACCAATGCACTGCCATGTTTGCTTTGGCAGGACGTTTGCGTCCGATGCTAGATCCAAAATCAATTGATCTATCTCATATTCCCCAATTTGTGCAGTCAATCTCATATACCTTCCTATTCTCGTTGTGTTCTTTCCAAGCTTCTAGACTATGCGCGATTCTCCTGGTCCAGCACATCTAGTGACGAGTTCTTGTAGCCCCTTCACCACTTTGTTGTTATGTAGCAGCTTCATGCATGTCTCAAAAAAGGTAGTGAGCATTGATGTGTCCATCTCTCGTTCTAGTTTGCCTTTACTACCTAAAGTGGAGGCCTCTGTGAAGCTCTTCTTATCTTCCATGGATGTATCCTTAGTGCTCTCCAAATCAAATTTTGGTTCCCTTGTTGGAGCTTTACGAACCCAGGCACTCTCTTCGGGTTTCTTGCCCTTGTCATCTCCTATTATGATACCACTTCAGAGCACGATGTTTACATTCAAGTCCTCCTCGCGCAGCTCAGACCTCATCATTTGCAGGTTCTAAGTCGAGGGAGGTTGGAGTGTTCCTTTATCATGCAACCTCGTTATCAGTGTGGGGTAGTCCTTCATCTCATGATCAAACTGGGTACAATATAAACATGATGCTCTCATCGGATTTGTACAATCACAGGCATAATGCCCTAGCCCTCCACAATTGTAACAAATCAGTTGTCCGCGACCCCTTCCTGGTCCCATTCCACCTCGACCTCGTCTGCGCCCCTGAAATCCAGTGCACGCCATCCTTGCATTTTGATTGAGGGCTCATGTTTCGGTCTGAACTCTGTAGGTAGGAGTCTGATCCATCATCAGTTCATAACTTCTACAGGTATACTCATCATTGCCTACTGACCTATAGAAATTATAGAACAACTGTTGGGACATCCGTGTATACTTTTGTAATAGATGGCAGTTATATGTAGCATGCTTCCCTCCTATCTAACAAATCGCGCACCATAATGCAGTTGCCACTCTTGGTCCTTCCTTTTCCTCTAGTCTCAATGGCATTGGCCCTCCTCCTACCAGGTAGTTCGTGAAGACTGGACAATGGTCCTTATCATGTCCTTGGCCTTCGCGCTTTATGCACCATACCTCTTCGCGCGCTTTTGTGCAAGTTGTCCTGTCTTGTTTCAGAATCTGCATCTCAAGGCAGAAGTTTTTCAACTGCACGTGGATCTGTTGGACTCCCAGGTTAGCGTCTTGTATCGGGGATTCATGCAGTCTCATTGCAATCTCCAAGGCCTCGGCTTGAGTGGAAAGCTTCTGCTGTGACAACACAGTCCTTAGATGTGGTGTTAACGAAGCTACAAACCATGTGCAGTGTTGCCCATCCATCAAGGTCATGGTGGCTTCACGAATCATACCCTTCAGTCTCTCATCTAACTCCGAGGGGGTCTCGCATAGAAGCATCATGATTTCCTTAAATCCAATAATCAACTGTGTCTCTAATTTTGGCCTGCTAAATTCCCTGTTTAGCACAGCTTGGATATCTGCGATCCCTGCATTTGGATTGTCATTGGAATTCTTAATGTACCACATCAGTGCGCGATCCTGCAACGCGCTCACCAGCGTTGCCTTCTTTATATTGTCATCTGTGACTCCTTGTGATTCCCATATAGACTTTACCATGAACCAAAATTGGTCCAGTTCTTCATTTCCTACTCCTTTGAACACCGGAAATTTTATTGTGCTCGCCATATTGAACTATGGTGGTGGTGGAGGTGGTGTGGGTAAAGTTTGGGGTGAAGATGGTGAAACTGGTGGTGGTGTAGGTGGGGGTGGTATGCGCGGAATTTGCTATCTTATCAAACTGATCACAATTCTTTGTGAGACTTTCGTGAGCTCCTCTTCGCTCTCTCATGAAGGTGAAATCAATGGACTAGTCTCTAATTCTTCGCTACCTTCATTTCTGTAGATCCTCCCAGTTCACGTAGCCCCAAACATCAATTTATTCGCATAACTCTTCACGGTCCTTTAAGGAAGTGTTGTTCTGCCTTGCTATAGCTAACTAAAGTATCTACCACGAACTCGGTGATAAACCCTCCTACAATTTGATCAAGCCAATGGTCCACATCATGCGCAATCTTATCTTCCAATGCTTCTAGTCTATGCACCAACTCTGGAGTCCACACAATAGGTCTGTCAAACCTACACCTTCCCTGACTCTCTACTAGCTTCGCGATCCACTAATACAACTCAGAGGGGAAGGAAGCAAAGAAAATTTCATGGATTTCCATATATAAGTAGCGCTCTAACCACTCTTCCTTAGATACTCATGGATTTCTATTTTCCTGCGTTGCGAACTCATGAATCTTTATGTCCAACCACTCTTCAATTTATTTCTTTGTTGGATTCCAATGACACGACATCAGACATCTCTTATGCAGATCCCGGTCTCGACAATGGAACCATTTGTTTGCTTATTGGGGCCTGACCCAGGTTCAGAGTTGATTTAGCCAAACAAATCTCAGTACTACTAGCCCTTTCGGCAACATTTTGTGAAGTGTGGACTGAGGTCTCACCCGAAGTAGAATGGGAGGATGCTAGAACTAGGTTTCTGCACCCTGGAGATGTCTGATTAGTTCAATTGGTCCGCGGTTTGACCCTGCGCACACATCACTACGTGCACTTTCCCGTACCTCGCAGTCTGAGATGTTGCCTTCGCGCAGCCCTACTAGGGGGTTGAAATCTATTCTTACCCAAATCCTTACTAGTATTCCAATTTTAGTTGATTATTTTAGCCTACTTGTGTGCTTTAGGTTATACTTAACAACATAAATAACTCATACAGATGTGCGCAGTAAATAAACAGTATATTTGTAAATTATCACCAATATGTATTAACTTGAGAAGAGATACACAAAATGATAACAAACTTCTCTTTATTAATTCCTTCCTTAGTTACAGACTCGACTCCACCCTACGCACTCAGCTGCAAGGGTCTGCGCACTCGGTTGTGGACTACCAGGCCTATGTGCACTGAACTGCAAAGCGTTCTCCTACTCTACGACCCAAAGACACACTTAGTCACTCAAGATCTTTCCCTTACTCTCTATTACCTTGCTCACTCTTACACTTAGAGTGTTGCTCTATTTATACAATCCCATGGTCTGTGGACCATGGGTAGGCTGACATTACATTACAAAACTAGGGTGGACAACCCTGTGACTCTAACATACTTTTGCGCTCGCAATTCGCGGAGATTTACAAAAATATCAGGTAAAAACTTGGGCTTTGAGCCCCAAAACATGCCTTGGGGGAGATTCCATGCTCAATAATACATGAACCCAAAACCTGACTTAACTGAGTAGACAAATATTGTATTGTAGATGGAGCTCTTCCTCCTTCTCATTCCTTGTACCGAACTCATGTAGGCAAACCTCGAGGGTAAATGTGTCGTGAAGAGAATATTAAAACACATAAAGATGGATCCAAGACATTGACAACATACTTTTTCTAGTTGTAAGAAAATTTTAGAGCATATTCAAACTCAAACCCTCGCGGAGGTATGGTTTGGGGTAGTATTTCACAGTGAACTCATGGAATAATGGAGCAATCAAAAAGGCCAGGACCAGGGTGGTTACCCTTAACCACTCTCACATAACCTAAGTTGTTCGACTGAGCTCAATAATATCAAAGGCTACCAAGATACCAAGTGTTCTATAGGTGTGTTGGAGGAGTAAATGCAAATAGCACCAAATGGAGGCATGAGATCCTTCTTTGGATCGACAACTAGCTGGTGTGGGAACCCATAGGAAACTATAGATAAGTAATGGAAATAATGGTCAAGCAAACCTTTGTTCCATATGTCTTTTTTACAAGATATAATATATTTCGTACTATTTAATAACTAGGTTATAGCATAAGAGAACTCAAGATTAATACATAGGTTTACATTGTAACAATTTCAGGAAAGATATTTCTACCAAAGGAAAATGTGTATAAACTTGTTAATATCTTTGTTAAATTGTAAATGTGAATTTTTTATGCAGAAAATTTGGTGTTGATGAGTGTTATAGCTAGTATTAGAGCCAAGTTGATAACATTGGGGCCTATTTGGGCAATCAATAAACAACTTTTTTATGTGTTGTGCTCACAAAAAAACACCATGAGAAGAGGAGTTGGAAGCGCTCATCCAGTAAGATCGACTATAGAACTTGGCCCTACACCAATTGCAGGACTAACCCAAAGATGTGGGTACAATTAGTGGGAGAACATCAAAACCCCATCACTTTATTGTTGGAAGGATTCAATAGTTGAGATTAAAATGGCTCATCTTTGAGCAGATAATGAAAGTTTTATGCATGATCAGGAGTGATTCTAAAGAGTTTATCTGATCGGTAGAATCACAGACACTGTATACCCAGTTGTGGAAAATGAAGATAGAGGTGAAGGACAAGGACAAGGAGATGAAAATATAAACCACATGCAGCAACTAGAAGGAGATACAATTGAACATATTGAGAACGAATGAGAATATGACAATGTATCGTTCCCAAAAATAAACAAGAACCAGAAAGTGGAATTAAGTGGGGAATTTTAAAAAGCTAAACCATCTATCTTTCATGGATAAGTTGAGGAGACTGTAGAATCTTGGCTGGTTAATAAAAGTAAATATTCTCAGATATATGAATATGATGACAATCTTGAGGTCATACTGGGTGTTTACGAGTTGCAAGGTAAATCCCCAAATGTGGTGGGAAGAGTTGAAATTTGTTCGTACTATTGACGAGGAGAGGGTAACATGGGGGGAATTCCAAAAGTCTTTTAAGGAAAAACATATGATGGAATGCTTCTACGCTGATAAAGTAAAGGAATTCCATGATATTTGGCTAGGACAACTCTCCATGGATGAGTTTGTAACAAATTTCACCTCCTTATTGAGATATGTGTCTTATATCCGCAAGGAAAAGGTGAAGGTACAATGTTTTATGAGAAGTTTACCAACATTCATAAAAGAATGACAGGAATTCGCTAATCCAAATATTTTGGACAAGGCTATCAAAAAGGCACAGATCTGCTATCAACATCTGAAACAGAAGGGGGAAGGAAACAAGAGTCAGCTTCCTAAGAAGGGGCAAAAGAATCCTTTGAACACAAAAAAATACAAAAGGGGGAAATAATAAAATATATTTTGGGGTTAGCATATAAGATCTATGGGAAGATATCAACAAAGGAATAGTCTTCAAAATAAAAGTACACCAATGGAGGAAGGTAGTAAACCTGAGGTGAGTCAATTGCAGTGACCTCCTTCGCATTGTTGGGGTTGCGGGGAACCTCATTATTACAAAATTTTCCCCCTTTGTACTAGAGACTATCAGACTACAAATATACAAGAGGCTTCTATAGTTGATAAAGTCGCAAGGAGCATACCCAAAATTTATGCTACCTTGGATGAACATTAATTTGAATTTCAGCCAACTATTATTTAATTTGAAGGTAAAATACATAACTGTGCAGTGTGCATTTCGATGGACAGAGGAGAAATCTTGAGTTATATCTGTCCTAAAATTGTAGAAATTTGTCATCTACAGACTCAAAAATGTAAAAATCCTTGGTTGGTACAATTGGCCATTGGGGAAAAGAGAAGGGTATTGGATTTATCTTTATAATTTCCGTATTGAGATAGTTGGCCGAAATGTTATTGTAGACATGAATGTATTACCCCTAGGATCTTATAATGTTCTCTTTGGTATGGATTGGTTAGAAGGGCATTGGTCCCTAGTAAAATAAAAATATAAAATTCTTACTTATCTTATGGAAGAGGGTGTCAAATAAGTAATCCAAGAGATAAGGAGTCCCATTAAGTTGTGACTAATTACCTCCTCCCAATTGGGAAACTGTATTAGGAAGGGGTGTTAAATCTATGCTACAGTTTGGGTATTCCAATTCCAAAGAAAAAACAATCACCTTAGAGAACTTTCTGGTTATCCAAGGTTCTATGGATGTGTTCCCTGAAGATATTCTAGGACAACCTCCCAAACAAGATATATATTTTACTATAGAATTGATTCTAGGAGCTTCTCCCGTGTCAAAAACCCCTTACCAAATGAGCATACCTAAATGAACCAAGTTGAAGATCCAGTTGCAAGAACTACTTGACTAGGGTTACATTCGCCCAAGTGTTGCACCTTAGGAAGCTCCCATGTTGTCCATGAGGAAAAAGGATGGTACAATGAGACTATGCATTGATTATAGGCAACTTGACAAGTTAATTATTAAGAACAAGTATCCATTGCCCAAAATTGATGATTTATTCGATCAAGTTAAAGGAGTTATCATATTCTCTAAGATAGATCTTTGGGATATAACTAGATAAGGGTGAAGGAATGAGATATTCCTAAAATATCCTTTAGGACCCAGTATGGAGATTACAAGTTTGTGGTTTTTCTTTTGGGCCTACCAATGCACCAACAACATTTATGAGCCTTATGAATGGCATTTTCCACTCTTATCTCTATAAATTTATTCTCATTTTTATTGATGACATTCGTATATACTCACAATCTAGAAGAACATAAGAAGCATCTATAGATAGTTTTACAAACACTGCGAGAGCACCAACTATATGCTAAATATAGAAAATGTGACTTCTACCAAAACCAAATACATTATTTAGGACATATAATATCCGCTAAGGGAATAGTTGTTGACCCTAAGAAAATTAGGACCATCATGGAATGGTTTGTTCCTTGTAATGTTGCTAATATTTAGTTTTTTATGGGCCTACAAGGGTATTATCACCATTTCATTGAGGGATGTTCCGGAATAGACTACCTTATAACTTCTTTACAGAAGAAAGGAAACGCTTTTAAGTGGGCTACTGAATGTTAGCATAGCTTTCAATAATTGGAAAATTTGTTGACTACAGCTCCAGTGTTGATGATAGTTGATTCCTAGAAGGAGTTTGTTGTCTACACGAATACATGTCAAGAACGGGTAGGGGGAGTGTTGATGCAAGAAGGAAAAGTCATTGCATATGAAGCTTGAAAATTAAAAGAACATGAATAGAGGTACTCCACCTATGATTTTGAATTAATTGTTGTAGTACATGCCTTAAATGTTTGGAGATATTATTTATTGGGTAATAAGTTTTGATTAATGACTGATCATAGTAGCATGCCTAGTTTCTTTAAGCAGTCTCACACTAATGCTCAACAGGCTAGATGGACAACCTTCTTGAGTGAGCTTGATTTTGACATCAGACATATTAAAGGAAAGGAAAATCGTACAAATGATGCATTAAATATAAAACTGCACTCATATATGAAATTACTTATAGTAGGATAGAATTTTATTTTTCAAATCAGATTAAAGAGGTTGTAATTAAAGATATAGAATACATGTTTCTATGGCAGCAAACTAAATATTAAACAATTATGAAAAACAAACAGATTGTGATATAAATAAGACATTTTGTTAACATTTAGAGGTAGAGTGTATGTTCCTAATCAGATGGTCCATAGGCAACTAATATTGGATGAATTCCATAGAAGCCCCTATACTACCCTCCTCGTTGTTATCAGGAAATCTAGTGTCCACTCGGAGTTGCTAGTCCCACTAAGACTGGTAGCTATCTTAGAAGTAGATAAGAGGGGAATGAAGGACACCAACCTCAGTCTTGCGCTTCGTTCCTTGTTTGGTTCCTCTCCCTTCTAACAGATCCTTGACGCTTCTCCTTTGTCTACCCAGCTTCAAAGAGAACCTATGGAATCAAAGCAACATAATACTATCGAAGAACAAAGATCTACAATCATAAACAATATAGGACCAGATATATATTGACCACACAAATGCATATATCATCAAACATACAAGAATGTGGGGGAAAACTTGAATAACTTTATTAATATCAAGAATAGCAAAGAGGATTACAACCAATTATTCTGACACAACATCATCCTCCAGCATGAAAGCGCTTCTTTCACCTCATGAAAAGCTTAAATTACCCAACACTATAATATTCCAACAAGAAACCAATAACACTTCCTTACAAGATACAAAATTCCAGCCTCTGGATCTCTGGGATGAGGGATCCATATATAGATGATTGCACGGTGATGAGTCAGCTTCTGGGATTTTCATTAGTGTCCTCTCTCTGATAGTTCTTGATTCCACTTGGAGATTGATGATCTCTTACTCATCCCTGGGTGAATTCAGAGAGGCAAGTGTCATAGGAGAAGTTTCTAGAAGATTCTATGATCATCCATCTCGCAAACTGTCTCTGCCATTTGTCCACTCTCGCTCATCGCACCCTACAGAAGGGATTTTCAGTATGCATCACACCCTTTACACTAGGCAAGTGGGATGCATCACACCGTTAGCACTGAGCAACCTGTATGGTCCAGTTTTGACCAGTTCTGAGTAGTTTCCTATGGAGAGCTTCTGGGAGATGATGTAATCAGCTGACCTTGTTCCTTTAGGGTATGAAACAACACTTTTAGGGACTTAGGATCCCTTCGTTTATGGAAATGTTTGATTGGGGTTGCAGTGCCCAAAAATGTCTATAACAGCTGCCCCCTAAAGCATGAGATCGTTAATATTTTGATGTCGGGTGAAATGCTTCATCATGAGGATCCGAAGTTTTTTCGAGCTGGAAAGCGACCTGTAATAAGATACAATACAATACATTATCTTCATAATATTTTTCATGATCTAGCTGAGCCGGGCATTCCCATGCTCAGCTTTATAAATTCATTTTCATGTACTTAAGACAAACAATCGTCTCTGTGGGAGACCGATGATCCTGATAGAGTCATCATCCTTTGATTCGGATGATCATCTGTGCAGCAACAATGTACATTTGATGTCTTTATTTTCCTGAATATATCGCAGCCCAGATGGATGAAACTAGATCCGAGGTCTTCAAACTTGTTCAATCTTGACTCGGAGTACAAGTCAATCCATGTAAAAGATGTTCTGGAGTTGAACATGGAAAGACATCGCCTGACTACTAGTCACTGATGTAAGCTGTTAACAGGCACGAGAGGAATCACCGATAATGATGATGACCCTCAAGGTACTACAGTTCAATTCACGTGGTGTGAATAAGGGACTTGGCGTCGAACAGTACGCAAAATCCTTCGGTCGAAGGCCATTGATGTAAACCTGTTGCCGGAAGTGAGAAGCTTGCCATTGAGGCATGCAAGCTTCAAAGTACTGAAAGGGTTATTCCTAAGTCGACTTCTTTGATAATGAGCTGATGTCGACAAGAAGTGACCCGCCGTAGGAGGGCCTTAATGAATCCCACATCTACGACATGGAACGGAGTAAATGATTTTGGAGGGGAAAATGATTTGATGATACAGGGTTCAGGGTGGCGGTCATGAAAGAATGGAGCGTGAATGTATTGTAGCAGATGAGACATAGGTGAATTCCCTGAGCGACTTCTCTTGAACATACCTGCGACACTAACATGGATTGGTAGCGTTAACCCCAAATACGGATGGTGTGATGGACCAATGGTGATATGACCAGGGAACGGGACAACCCAACCTGACTCGGATGTGGAGTGAAAGTGTCATGTTCAAGAGCGACTTGCTACCAATAAAGTTTCTTCAAGTTTTCTTCCCAATTTTTCGCCAGTCATTGCTGACTAGTGCCTCTTTATTTTTGTCATGCTTGAGGAGGATAACATATGCTTGTTATATAATTTTCCCTTCGAGCAAACCCGTCGCTATGTTTTAACGAGCCTAGTGACAGTGAAACTCGTTCTCGTCTGCATGGACAAGTTTGTCGCTATTCGGTTTTAATGAGTTTAACGACAAAGATAACTCAGTCCTTTTCAATTTTAGAGAGTCTGAAAGGGACGTAAAGGGAACTACAATAATCCTTTTTCGTCATATAATTCCTTAAGTCCAAAAAAGTATAAAATAATACGAAAGGGATGAATTTTTGATAATTTTAACGAGTCAAACAAAACAAGCGCTCGATCTTTTTGTGTAATAATCCCTCAGGTCCAAATAGATTAAAATCTAGAGGAGGGATAGCACTTTCGGTCGCTTTAACGAGCTGGAGAGGCCAATCGCTTGGCAATGTTTTCATATTTTACGAGTCAGGTGAAAAAAGCTTAAAGGAGACTCGTTTTTGAGGAACCAGTGATAATTTCAGGTAGCAGCTGGTTCCAGGTAAGGCTTGGAATTTTCGAGTTACGGTAGTGTCACAAGGATGGCTAACGGGATCACTCTTCACAGTTGTTCCTCGAAAGGGGTAAAAAATCAAATGGAAGTTAATGATCGGCTAAAACAGAGTAGACGTGATGATGAGAACATTACCAGGGCTCAAAAGTTGATGATAATGCATTCACAATGGTTTCTTACTGGAAATTGGTTCATTTTTTAATGAGCTTAAACTCTGGGGGAACGTTTGCTCATTGCTTATGTTTAATTTTTAACGATCTTGAACTTGACATAAAAATTGATCGTGCCAGTCGTATAATAAGGATATCTCATCTAAGATGCCATTTTTTATGGAGCTTGCACCTTTCAAAGCTTTGCCCCGGATCCTTTCTTTATGCAAGTTAGGAACGACCAATCCTACGAGTTTAAAGGGTTGAGAAACTACAAACTATGAAAATAAATGGTCGCTCTTCGCTTGCATGCAAAAAGGTTTGCATGCCCCCAGGTATAGCAAAAAGTTTCCAGGTTACCATATGAAAGCTCCCCATCTGCATTGCAGACAAAATGCTTCCTTGGCGATGTCTACCGAAATAGACAAAGGTGAGTGGCACGGTCACCTCCACTCACATAACTTTGACGAGGGAATCTTATTCCAGTCTAATCCCATTTTCCTAAATGGACGGGTGTGTCAGACTAGTCATATATCCTCCATGGAAACCTACCCTATACCCAAGGTTTTCCTGCCGAAACAGACCTGGGTGCATGCCCCCTGGGTTTCAGTCATGTCGTCCCAAATCACTTGCGCTCTTCAGGTGGACGGACTGGAGATTGATGAGACATTCCTTGCATGAAAATACCATTTAGGGATGGTATTTGACTATTTTGTATGTGTGAGCTGGGGAACGAAAGTTGGTCTACGAGCTTGACCACTCATCCTTCATGCGGAAAACACATTACTCTAAAGAGTGAGGAGACAATGGCTCGAATGCAATAAATATAGTCATGCCCAAGGAGTAGATTATAATCCAGAGGTCCTTGGACTACCCTTACATTCATGTGAACAGTTTTCCTTCTCAATATTATCGGCACATTAAGAAGGATCCCTAACGGTCGACTGGTTCCTTTGTCAAAGCCTGTCAGGTTTCTCATCTCAGGCAGAAGTGATGGCGAACCAAGCAATTTCCAAGCAGTTGAGGAAAGGATACTCACAGAAGCCCCTTCATCTATGATGGTACCAACTATGATCATTCTGTATACTTGTGCAATGATTCGGAATGGTACACTAGCCGGTAAATAGGGTTTGCCTAGTAGGTTCCAATCGAAGGAAACAACTAGGTTGCTTGGAGGTGGGACCGAATAGATGGCCGGATATGACTCTGACGAACTTCCTTCCTACGGTAAAGGAACAGGTACACTGCCCCCATGTTCATGGAAGTCAGTGTTTACGAAAATAATTTGAACGTGTCATTCTCATTCTCTTCGGTGATTGTGTCATCTGAAGATGGACCTTCCGAAGGCAAGACCGAGCTGACTAGCACCTCAACCTTTTGACTTTCATCTGGTATGGATTCAGCAGGTTTATCTTCAATGACAGATGCTTCAATTGACCACAATGGCGTGTTTGTTAGATTTTCAACTAGCGACGGACTCAGCAAGAGTTTCTTATATCCAGGAGGAAGCCATAGTGGTGAAGCCGGACGGTCATCCAAAACTCTTTTAGCTTCGTCTAGGAAGGGACAACGGTGGATGGCGTGATCGCCTTCACATAGTTTACAAGGAAATTTACATTTCCTTTTTTGTCCAAATGCTTCGCTTTCACTAGTTGATGGTGTACTTTCAACATGGTCTTCAGAGGTTGATGACACCAGGTTGTGCAAACGAGGAGACCAGTCCCTTAAGATCTGAGGGATGCAGGGACAATCTCGGTGATAGTGGTCTCCTTTGCAAATGACACATGGAGATTTAGGCTTAGATGGTGCAGTGTGTGGATTTTCACTAGACGATGCCTAGTTACCCCTTTTCGCCTTTGGCTCCTTCTTCTTCTTCTCTTTCTTCTCCTTCCCTTTCTTCTTCTTCTCAGTTACTTGATTTTTAGCTTTACCAGCTTTATCAAGCGAAGAGGAAGGAGGGGAGGGAGAATTGGATGAAGTAGAAGGTTGGGGGGTAACTTTAGTATCATCTAGTTGCTGACTTGATTTCTCAGGAATCACGGTGTTCTGAACGACAGAGGTCGAGAAGAGCCATACGGGCAAGCCGATTGTCAATCCTGGAAGTGACAATGTGGCCATATGGGGTGCACCAACATCTCCCCAAGAGGCAAAAGGACTAGGATTTCATCCAAGGGGAAATACTTGGTTGGTGGACTCCATTATTCTCAACCTAAGACCAATGCGAGAAAGGTGGTGTTATTCCAATTAAAATAAATTTTAGACGCTTTGACACAACTTGTTTTCTCAATTTTTAAGAGTCGAGAAAAAATAAAAGATGACTCTAGTTGCCTTCGATTTTTAATGAGTCTGAAGTGACAAGTGCTTAGATGGACCGTTTCCTTTAAGGAATCTGAAAAGGAACGAAAGAGACTACTCTAGAAATCTAGACAGAGGGATTACCAAACCAATCGCAAAACTGCAGAATACTTTTTACGGTACGGTAGTCAATCTTCCGAAATGTTGTCTTCAGTGCATTGCGATCGATAAGGCGGTAGACACGGCTTCCTATGGATAAAGGATATAGCCTATTGTGGTCTCCCAATATATACTCGACAGTATGTGGGAGCACAAGTCTGTACTGGCACTTGTCATCTCAAAGAGGAGGAATCACCCAGCCAACAATGAAAGTGAAAGTTACGAGGCTTTACGACGCCGGAATACGTCTCTAGCCTAGACTTCTAGATGTTGTGCATTAGGTTCCAAAGCGTTTTTAGGTTCATTAAATTTATTTTACAGTTGATCTTTCTTAAGAAATTTTCCTTTCAGGTTCACGGCGTGATGTAGATGCATAATTCCTATAATGAAATCTAAGATGATAAACAATCGTTTAATCCTCTTTTTGCAATGAAAATCCTAGCTACTAAAGAAAGAGAGATGATATTGTTTCAACATAGAGCTGAGAGCACACACTAGATGCACTATCCTAAATCAAACCAACAAGCAGTCTAAATGCAAATGCACATGCATGTATTTTTTTCAGCTTTCTTAATGTGTGAATGACAAGAAGAATGCTAAGTACAAATCTAAATTATCTTTTCAAAGCGACAGTACTAACAAATTTCTCTTCAAAAACGAAAGGAAGATAATGATGACACTTTACTATTTTGAATTGAAAACTGCTTTCGACACTTGAAAAACTACTAATTCAAATCAAATACAAGAGTAAGTGTATAATCGACCATCAAGAAAAATAGAATTCTTTTCTTTGACTGAAAACGACACTTGCGACACTTTCAAATCAAAAGACGACAATTCGACTATGCTACTACTTTGTAAAAGAGAACTGAAAATGGCAGAAAATACATAAAAACATTCATAGTTATTTGCACAATGGAGGCGGAATGATGGAAAGGAAGGGGGTTTCCACAGTGGTATATTGATAACATACAACAAAACTCCTGAATAGAGCTGGGGAGAGTGAACAAAGAAACCAAAATTTGAGGGTAGAAGAGATCTTGTCTAATCAGCGCACCTGCAACACAGGGAAAGTGCGATGCAGCGCACCTACTGCACACGGGAAGTGCGATGCATCCATATTCCCAAGAGTAAAAGGTGCGATGGTCTAGGGACGATACTTCAACTAGGTTCTGGGTCACAGTTTGCAGCTCAGTTCGGGGATTTAGGACGGGTAAGTGATGTACAGTAAATAGAAATCACAGGGGCTGATCTAATGAGGTTACTAGAGCCACCACTAGGGAAATTAGAAAGTTTGTAAATCGATTGTTTAGTTTATAAAAAAAACCCGGAGATAGACTAAAGCAGCATTGATCTACTTTGCACTTGCATAGCAAATGCAGTTCGAAGGCTAGCTGGCTTGACTTCAGGCTCCATCTATAAGTTTATAAAACAAACAAATATAGACAAAAAAACAATCTATTCGTTCCCCAGTGGAGTCGCCATTTTGTTATCGGGAAATCTAGTGTCCACTCAGAGCTGCTAGTCCCACTAAGACTGGTAGCTATCTTAGAAACAAACAAACTAAAACCACTTTTGTTTTCCTTTATGAGAAGTATATAAGAGGGGAATGAAGGACACCAACCTCAGTCTTGTGCTTAGTTCCTTGCTCGGTTCCTCTCCCTTCTGACAGAGCCTTGTCGCTTCTCCTTCATCTACCCAGCTTCAAAGAGCACCTATGGAATCAAAGCAACATAATACTATCGAAGAACAAAGATCTACAATCATAAACAATATAGGACCAGATATATATTTACCACACAAATGCATATATCATCAAACATACAAGAATGTGGAAGAAAACTTCAATAGCTTTATTAATATCAAGAATAGCAAAGAGGATTACAACCAATTGTTCTGACCCAGCATCATCCTCCAGCATGAAAGCCCTTCTTTCACCTCATTAAAAGCTTAAATCACCCAACACTATAATATTCCAACAAGAAACCAACAACACTTCCTTACAAGATACAAAGTTCCAGCCTCTGGATCTCTCGGATGAGGGATCCATATATAGATGATTGTAGGGGGGTGAGTTAGCTTCTGGGATTTTGATTAGTGTCCTCTCTCTTATAGTTCTTGCTTCCACTTGGAGATTGATGATCTCTTACTAATCCTTGGGCGAATTCAGAGAGGCAAGTGTCATAGGAGAAGTTTCTAGAAGATTCTTTGATCATCCACCTTGCAAACTGTCTCTGCCATTTGTCCACTCTCGCTCATTGTACCCTACAGAAGGGCTTTTCAGTATGCATCGTAGCCTTTACACTGGGCAGGTGGGATGCATCGCACCCTTAGCACTGAGCAACCTGTATGGTCCAATTTTGACCAGCTTTGAGTAGTTTCCTGTGGAGAACTTCTAGGAGATGATGTAATCAGCTGACCTTGTTCCTTTAGGGTATGAAACAACACTTTTAGGGACTTAGGAGCCCTTGGTTTATGTACATGTTTGATTGGGGTTGCAATGCCCAAAAATGTCTATAATCCTCGGGTATACGAAATTATTTTTTTCCTTGAAGAGTAATTATTTTTTGCATGAATGAGACGAGACATAACAAATTATTTAGCTAAATGCCTAGAATATCAATAAGTCAATGTTGGGCACCAACATCCAGCCAACTTTCTCCACCCACTACCCATTCCAGAATGGAAATAGGAAGTTATCACTTTGGACTTTATCACCAGATTACCAAAAACCAAAAAGTAGAATGATACAATTATTGTAGTATTTGACAAATTTTGTAAGGTAGCTCATTTTATACATGTCCAATACAAATATAAGACTATGCAGATTGTAGACATATTTATACATGAAATATTCAGACTAGATGGGGTGCCAAAAGTAATGATTTCCGATAGAGATGTAAAATTTACATCATCATTTTGGAAAAATATTTTCACTGGTTTAGATACGTGGGTATAATTTACTACTACATATCACCCATAAAGGGATGGTCAAACCAAGAAAGTAAATCAGGTATTAGAGGATATGTGGGAGGAATACATCCACTTTGTGGAGTTTTCTTAAAATAACAGTTATCACGAGTCCCTCAAGATGAGCCCATTTGAAGTTCTTTATGGGGGAAAATGTAAGACACGAGATGGTTGGAGTAGTCTAGAAGATGCACTTCTCTTAGGATGAGACATGCTAGCAGAAATGGAGCACATTATGAGTAAATTTCAAGAGAATTTGAAGGTTCCTCAATATAGATAGAAAGCATATGAAGATAAGAAAATATCTTATAAGGAATATCAAGTTGGGAACATGTGTACATTTGAGTGAGACCCCGGAAAATCACCTTAAGGTGGGTTGGATGAGCAAAGCTAGCCCCTCTATATTTTGGACCCCTTGAAATTTTAGAAAGGATCATACCTGTTTCATATCAACTTACATTACCTAGACATATATGAGGGCATAATGTGTTTCATATCTCCTTGTTGAAGAAATATGTGGATGATGCTAGACATATTATTAGTTGGAAAAATGTATAGGTGAGAGGGAATAATTAATAAACTATGTTTTGAATTAATTATGTTATTTTCTGAGAGAATTTATGAATTAATAAAATTTGTATAATTTGGAATCAGTTCAAACCAAAAGGATAGTTTCAGGTAGAACCATTTTGCATCCTCGATATGAGAGTAACAACATTAAGGACGTGAGTTATCATCCAAGTTAAAGTGCAGTGGTGACACATTAGCCCGAAAGAGGCCACCTGGTAAGACGAAAATTTCATGCAGGAAACATGAAAAGACCTAGTCTAAAGTCAACGATGAACACTAAGGGTGGTCTTTCACACAATAGGGAAGAGATGTAACAGCCCCACCCGGTTGTGTAAATATTTATCATTACTTTACTTTGAAAAGACTAGGTGAATTGTGATGTTGTAAAGTTGGATTTATTATTATTCCTTAAAAGAAACATGTTATCTTAAGTCATGGGATTATGGTAGAATATTTCTAGACTTTCCTTAAAAAACAAAAACTATAATCATCAAGGTAATTTTGAGAGCTATGTACTCCACCCTGAGAGGTGAGAATATATCTAAATTGGAAACCAGAGAAGGCAAGATGAAAAAGGAATCTTGAGGGGCAGGGTAGTGAGGTTAAAAGGCCTTGAGTAGGAAGCTGCCTAGGAGGAAATAATGTTGGGGTATTATTGAGATGATATGAGAACAATGGAAACCCTAAAGCTTAAAAAATCTAGATTGGATAAGGGAGTCTTAATGTCTAATAATTAGAGTCATCTCTAAAGTTACGTAATAAATTATAAGAGGATCAAGGGGAGATTGGATGTAATCGCCAATCTTATTGGTTGGGTGGAAGATTCTTCTATCTCGGTTAATTCCAAGTGAAGGATAAATTATAAATAAGTATATAGAATTTTTGTATTAGAAAGGATTGTTTTCATTTTGTTTCGAACTAGTACTTATTTCTGTGTTTCTTGATTAAAAGATAAGTTTTATTTTGGTATGAGATTCATTTTCTTAAGGAAAGCATTAATATAAATAATTTACCTTTCTACTAAATGATCTTCCATCTAAAGATGCTTTGCGATAGGTATAATACAAGAAATAAGAATTGATAAAATAATACATTTGAGAGGCAAGATAGGGTCTGTCAGGTGAAATAGACCTGTTCATACTTTTAAAGATTTTTTATGAAGTGCTAGTGTCTAGATATTGAGGACCCGAAGGTGAAAAAATAAAATACAAAAGATTGTAGGAGAAACTATAGGTCGAGTAAGGAAATAAGAGGAGATAGTTCTTCATTGCCCAGGTTAATGAGTGTGCATGCAACAATCAAATTTACAAGAATAATGCCTAGGTAAGATTTTCACATTTAATCGAAATATAGATAAGGAAATTGAATTTTAGGTCAGCCCCAAACTTGGATCGTTAGACTCATTTAGTGGATAGTACCATTCAAACTATGTAATTTAGCAGCCGTATATGAGTAGATAGGACCAACGAGAAGTCCAAACAATGTTAAAATCATGTGATATAAATTTCAGAATTCTTAGAAGAAATCTAGTTCTACAAATACACCAACTTATGGAGAGACAGATTTATAAGAATATCATTACTAGATATTGTTAATCACATGACAAGAAGAAAATTTGATACCAATAAAGATAACCAATGAAGTCTAAATTGAACTTTTTACAGAATATGAAAATTATCGAACATCTCATGACCAAGCCAATGTATATGAATAATAGATAAAATATAAAATATTAATCCACAAATCTCTATTACTTATTAATATAATAAAAAACATGTTGGGATGGGGTCCCCAAGGGAAAAGAGAAATTAATTAGTAGTTTTTCTCTAACAAAGTTTGTAAGAGATGAAAAGTATTTGTGATTTATAGATGCAGAACGTGTAGTTGAATAAAATCCAAAGGGGCTTATCCCCTTGTTTTAAGTAAACTTTTGAGTCAATTTTGAGATTCACCCATGGTCCGCGACCATGCCATTGTATGAAAAAATTCTATAAATAGTTGAGTCTTAACAAAAGGAATAGGTGACTAGATAGAACTAAGATAGAGGATTGGGTGGATTGAAGAGTCTTGGGTAGGAGCTAACACAGTGCTCCGCAGCTGAGTGCATGGAGGCCTAGGTAGAATCTGTAGATGAGTGTCCAAACCCCTGTAGTTTTGTGCGTGGGGTAGTTTGAGTCTGTAAATTCATGAATTTAAGATCAATAAAAGGCAGCATCCAAAGAATTCTTGACTATTTCTGTTTGTATCTATTTACGTTATATGTTGTCGATAAATGACTTGTTTTATGAAATATTGATTGAAAGATGCGTGGTTATCTTAAGTCATTCTTAATAATGTATGCAATGAATGTTTAATCACTTCCGCGAAGACTCTAGTGATTTATCTTATGTTTATTGACGACCTAAGTAGATCTCCGTGATCACCAATTTAGGGTTGCTTTCTAATGCGCATAAGTAGGTAGGTCGACTCTTAAAGGTCTGTAAGGACTGATCATGGACCTTCGCAAAGGTCTGAAGGCCGTTTTAATAGAGTTACAGTGACGAGCCCTAGGAATCTATTGATCTGCACGAAGACAAATCTAAGGTGTTGGAAGACATCACACTAGTCTCTAGATGTAGAAACTTAGTTCTTGCATCCCCCCATACTGCTTCGGGTGATACTGCAGCCTATGCTACGCGGGTTGTTGCCGAAAGGGTTAGTAGTGTAGGATTTTATTAGTTGGCACAACTAACTCAGAACCTGGTTGTTCTATTGATGGGACCAAGATCTACTTGAAAGAGATGTGTGATGTCGCATCATTGGAATTCGACCGAAAAAGAAATCAAAAAGTGGTTGGATTGCAAGTTTCATGAGTTCGTGCCACAAGAAAATTGGAATATGCACCTGTCAAAGGAAGAGTGGTTGAACATGTATCTGTAGACAGATGTACATGAGATCTTATTCTACACCTTCCCCATTGAACTATATGAGTGATTAGCTAAATTGACATACAATCAAGGAAGGTGGAAGCTCAAAAGTCCTATAGTGTGGACTCTAGAATTGGTGTAATGACTAGAAGCCTTTGAAAATAATATCGAGCAGGCTTTCGATCATTGGCTCGATCGAATTCTAGGAGGATTTGTCACAAAATTTGGAGTTGATACCTCAGTCAGCTATAGCAAAGCGGAGTGGCGATTCTCCAAAGGACCGAGAGGTAAGTATTCAAGATCATTGAATACTTGGATTAAAAAAAATTTATTTGAAAAATGGGTGACTTCATTACCTTTATGTTCAGGGATATGTAGAGTGGACGATTCTTTAGAAATTGTGAAGGATCAAGACCAGAGTATAGTCCATTGATTGGACCTCCTTCAAGTGACGAAAAGGGGCAGGGAAGACTATGCCACGAAGCACTGTCCAACTAATCACCTAGGGGATTCCTAGAACAAATCATCCATCCACTCCACCTCCACCTCCACCGCATACACCTTCACCCACACCTCTTCCTCCACCGCCACCTTTCAACATGGCGAATGTAATGAAAATATAGATCTTCAAGGGCATAGGAAGTGAAGATATAGAGATCATGGTTTGTTGCAAATATTGTCTGGACAACTCAATCACTCGTGATAACGTAAACAAGGCATAGTTGGTTACCGCTTTGCAGGATTGCGCATTAACCTGGTACATTAAGTATTGTGTTGATAATCCTCTTGTAACACTAGAAGAGACTAAGACGGCTTTGAACAAAGAATTTAGTAAGCCTAAGTCTAACTCACAATCAGTGAGTGAATTCAAAGAGGTCATGATGAAGGTCGAAGAGACACCTTCGTAATTTGATCAGAGGTTGAAGTGCCAGACCAGGCCGGCTAACATGAATATCTCGGATAGCCAACATCATGATTGGTTTATCACGTCACTTCTACCCGATTTGTGGACCGCTCTATCAAAGCAGAAGATAGATACACGGGGAGAAGCCTTGGAGATCACAATGAGGTTTCATGCATTACCTATTCAGGATACAAACCTAGGAGTACAACATATCCACTCACAATTAGCGAGCTTACACCTAGAGTTACAAAGTTCGAATAAAGACAAGGAAACTGGACCAAAAATCTGTGTAGAAGTCTAGTGTTTGAAGTGAAAGGTCCATGGGTACGACAAGGATCATTGTGACATGTATGCAAATTATATTACAAGAGGGGGGCTTATACCCGTGAAGCGAGAAGCCCCAGTAGGGTCGAACATGGGGGTTGTGCTATGGTGTGTTATTTGTCAGGCTGCTAGACAACATGTGATGGACAATTGCCATTTACTTCAGAAGTTCATTCAGAAACCCCAGCAATTGTTCTGTAATTTCTGCAAATCTGTGGGCCACAATGAGCACCAAGTCAAAGCTATGAGTTGATGATGGAAAGAACCCCTACATATAGTATGCAAGAAGAAACACAACCTCAATATCGAGGCATTGGAGGAGGGCATGGAGGATATCAGGGTCGAGGATGGGGCTGAGGAGGAGGAGGACCTTGTAGAGGTTGTGGTCAGATTATCTGCTACAACTACGGATAGCTAGGGCACTATGTGCGAGAGTGGTAGAATTATACACACCCATCATGTCAATACAACAAATAGTTTGACCATACTATAGAAGAATTCCCAATGCTGATAGCTAAAATGCAAGAGAAGAAAACGCAGCCATAGAAGCCTATGCATAATTTATAGATGATGACGGCTAAGCACCGCGAGGAAGATCAAATCATTAATATCGTGCTAAGAAGTGGAATGAGGACTGGCACTGATAAAGGTAAACAACCTAGAGAAGAGGGATGGGTCCAAAAGCTCTCCAAAGAAAGAAGAAAACTTTGATTTGGATCGTGCTAAGGAAAAATTTATGGAAGCCAAGAAGATCTTGGCTGAGGCTTCCACTTCAGGAAGCCAAGAAAAGATGCAAGAAATCAGTGCGCATGTAGAGGTTGTTCTTTCTGTACTCACCACATTTTTGGAAACTTGCATGAAACTGTTGCACGATAGAAAGGCTATGAAAGGCCTGCAAGAATTAATAAATAAATGTGCCAGCAAAGAGAAAGCCCCTGATGGACACTACATGGTTAGAAATCTTGGAAAGCATCAGGCACAAACTGGGCGAGAGATGAGACAAACAACACAGATAGGTGATTATGAAATGGATCATGTCATCTTGGATCTGGGGTCTAATGCAAATGTTTTAGCGAAACAAACATAGGAAATGATGGTGAGACCTTCGCTGTAGTGGTCTCCGATTCAAATTAGAATGGTGAACTAGTAGAAAATCATCCCTGAGGGATGATTATATGGAGTAATAGTTGACATTGAAGGTGCGAGCGTGATGGCAGACATTGAAGTTATATAAATTTTCAATGACAATAATACCTACCCCGCGCTCCTGGTAATGGACTGGCTATTGATATGAATGGGATCATTAATTTGAAGAAGAGAAAAATGTCATTTTAAAGAAAGTTGCTTCGAGTTATAGTGCCACTTGATTCAGTAGAAGGGGCACACTATATTGAACTAGTCTGTAATTATGAAGAAAGTGATGATGAACTAGATCAAATTTATAAGATAAGAGCGCAAGATCAAGACTCGATTAATCTGATGGTTTATGGGTAGATTATGAGGGACAGGAAGAGTTCCTGCACCTCTCGTTAAGATGAGGAGTTAGAGCATTGGCAGAATTGCTTACATGAAGTTTCTACATTGTGATGCAATATGATGACAAATTCGTTGCATTGTGCTTGTTCGGAGGTAAGAAAATTACCTCATTATGATGGTTTAACTGACATAGATCTATTTTTGGATGAATTTGAGCATGAAATCCCTGTGGACCATTACTTCCAACCATTAGAGTTGTCACTGCGTGCTACGCCTACACGATGGTGGGGTACGCATAACGATAGTTTTGTTGGATGGTGACATTACAGAAGAATGATGAAGCTACGGTTTGGGCATGCTAATACCAGAATGACTGAGAAGTATAATGGAAAGGATGATCTGTGCAATCACCTTGCAATATGGACTAAGGCATGGAGCAATGAACCACAGATAGAGTGGGTACACATATTTTTTCATACCTTGGATACAATCAACATGAACTAGTATCTTGAAATGGAGCTCTGCCATGGCACCGCAGAATGGGATGTATTGAAGGAAGGGTTCTTATTGAATTTTAGTTTTGAGAACAAGTTTGAAAGCATCAATTAGGCAGTACAAGAAATTAAAGCGGTTATCTTTGGAACACAGAAGGAACCTATGGAATGGACCCAACAAGACTGGAGCACCCAGCTGCGCCACATATTAGAATGCTATAATGTGACTGTTGAAGAGGGAGAAGAAGACACAAGGAACATCAATATGCCGAAGGCAGAAAGGCATTGCAAAGTCAAAGGCCCACAAATAGAAAACCCAAACATATCCGCACCTTTGAAAACAAGGCAAGTAAACATTGGCATCGAAGAATAACCAAAGTTAGCAAAAATTGGAGATTATTGGGATGACGCAACAGTAGATAAAGTTATTGAATTAATTCGCAAATACCAAGATCTCTTTCCAACTAAGTTTTCATATTTAAAAGGTATAATCGGCGATTTGGGTGTCATGAAGATCACATTGAAACTAGACAGGAAGCCTATTACACAGAGTCCCTATCATCTTAATCCTCAGTATAAGGAAAAGGTTCGCCAAGATTTGGATAAGATGCTAGAGGCAGGCATCATAGAACCTGTTCAAGAATCTGATTGGGTGATCCTGATCATGGTCCAAGAAAAGATACAAGATGGTGAAATAAGGATTTGTGTAGATCCATGGAAGCTTAATGATGCATGTGTCCATGATCCATTCCCAACACCATTTACAGATGAAGTATTAGATAATGTTGGACCAAAAGAGGCGAGTTCCTTTACTGATGGGTTTTCAGGGTATCATCAAATCAAGATGGTGCCAAAGGATAGGACCAAAATGACCTTCGTGATGGAGTGGGGTTGTTTTCAGTACACTTTTATGCCATTTGGATTAAAGAATGCGCCTGTGATATTTTCCCATGTGGTCATAATAGCGTTGAAGGAGTTGATTCATAAGTTTCTGGAAGTGTACTTTAATGACTAGATGGTGTTTGGATTAGTGAAGTCCAATGTAGAAATTATGCGCTTGATGTTGGAAACATGTCACAGATACCAGATTTCAGAATCTAAAAAAATGCATATTTTTTGTTCCCTTTGGGATCTTGCTGGGTCATGTTGTGTGCAAGCAAGGATTGATGGTGGACCCTACAAATATTGTGGTAATTATGAACTTGGAGGCCCCTAGGAATGTCAAGCAGCTCCGCGCGACACTGGGACATACGGGATACTATAGAAAATTAATTAAAGATTATTCTCAAATTACTACGCCCATAGATAAATTTCTAAATACGGATGTGGCATTTTTTCAGTACAAAAAATGTCAGTGTAGCTTTGAGGGGTTGAAACAAAACATGGTCATTATGCCAATCTTAGTATTTCCTTACTAGAAAAAAAAATTTCATGTACACGTGGATGTTTCTTGCATTGCGCTGGGTGCAGTGCTAACACAATCCGGTGAAGGAGAAATGGACCATCCTATAGCTTTCGCAAGTAGGAAGTTGTCAAAGGTTGAGAAAAACTATTCAAATACTAAATGCGAAGGGCTAACCATGCTCTACGCACTGCAAAAGTTCAGGGATTTTCTATTAGGAGGGAATTTCAAGATGTATACAGATCATTCTCCCTTAAAATACTGGGTCAAAAAGCCTGTGTTGGGGGAGGAATTTGCAAATGGATGTTATTATTTCAGGAGTATGACATTGAATTCATTGTCCAGCCAGGAGGCTGAATGTAGGCCTGACCATCTATCACTAATCGAAACAGGCGAAGAACCTAGTAACTTGGAGGAAGGTTGCCAGATGCACAACTCTTTACAGAACGCGTAGTGAATGACGATTCTGAGGACATTATTCACTTCGTAACTAGGGGGATGGCATCAAAAGTATACACAAGTCAATAGAGGAAGGAATTAGTAGTACGTGCAGCCAACTTTTCAGTCATTGCAGGACATTTGTACAAAATGGGTGGTGATGAAATATTACAAAGGTATGTGGCAGACTTTGAGCATGATAGCATTCTCACTGAGGCTCATGGGGGAGATGTGGGAGTACATTATGCAGGCAAAGCAATTTCGTGGAAGATTTTGCATACATATCTGTGGTGGTCAACATTGCACAAGGATTCCAAGGTATATTGTAAGGCGTGCAATGAATGTCAAAGAATTGGCAGACCATCATGAAGGGATGAGTTACTACTACATCCTCAAGTGTCCTTGCTGGCATTTGAGATGTGGGTGATTGATTTTGTGGGGCTAATTTAGCCCCTTGGAAAGAAAACGGGTGTGCGCTATATTACCACTAGGACAGAATATCTTACCAGATGGGTGGAAGCATAGCCGGTTAAGGCTTATACCAGGGCTACGATAGTAAGGTTCTTGTTTGAGTATGTCTTAACCAAATTTGGATGCCCGAAAGTGTTGATGAGTGATAGCAGTACGCACTTTCTGAATGAAACCATCAGCGCATTGACTGAGGAGTTCTAGGTCTACCATCAGAAGACTACACCATATCACCCACAATCAAATCGAACTATTGAAGCCTTTAACAAGATTTTGGAGAATGCGCTAAAGAATATATGCAAATTTTAGTGAAATGACTGGAATGTACACGTACCTGTAGTGTTATGGACTTATAGGACTACTTGTAAGAAGCTGACAGGATAATTGTCATTCAGATTGGTCTATGGCATCGAAGTTGTCATGTCGATGGAATACATTTTCCCTAGTCTATGCATAGCAGCTTTGAAGGATATGGCAGATCCCAAGCACTTGGAAGAATGGCTCGCGCAGCTCATGGAGCTCGAAGAAGACCAATTTTTGGCCAGATTCCATCAGCAAGTACAAAAGAAACGCGAAAAAGCATGACATGATCTCCATGTCAAGATTCGCACATTCAAGGTAAACGATCCTGTCCTATTATATCATAGTAAATTCACTAAATTTCCTAGTAAATTCCAGATGCATTGGTTAGGGTCATATATTGTCAAAGAAATTACAGATGGCAGTGCAATTCAACTTATGAAACTGAATGGGGAACCCTTCCCGAGAAGAGTGAATGGGAGCATATTGAAGTTGTATACAAGGGATCCTACGCAATGACTATATGGCAGAAGGCTTGTTGGCTTGTTGGGGACTGACCCAAGTTCAGTGTTAATTAGCCAAACAAATCCCTACACTACTGGTCCTTTTGGCATCAGCGCGTGGAGAATAGACCAAAGTCTCACCCGAAGCAGTATGGGGGGATGTTGGAACCATGTTTCCGCACCCTGAGATGGTTGTGATGTCAGCTTATTCCTTCTTTTCCTATCTTTGCGCAGGTATCTTAGCTCTACGGCTTGCGAGACTAGCCTTTTATTCCACCCTTCAATACCTTCGCGAAAGGGTATGATTGGCCTTTACATAGCCCTAAAGTGTGGCTTAGGTGCAAATTCCAAAACTAGCTCAAGTGTTTTACTTATCTTATTAGATAATCACATTTAGTACTGCGTAAATAGATATCCTTAATTGTGTTCAGTTATCCAATGTAATAGCATTCATTCGCGCATCATATAAGCATTATAAAGGAATTCATACATAAAATGACAAGATGAATTAATCAGAACATTGACTCAGAAATTGAAAAATACTTATCCTTATTGATATATTTAAGTGATTACAAATTGTGTCCACCATGCGCACACAACTACAGGGGTCCGTGCACTCAGCTGCAGACTTCCACCCTAGGCCTCTACGCACTCAGCTACAGAGCCTCTACCTATGCTACAACCCAAAACTTAGACTTCTTGCTTCAGAGCTATGATTATATAAGACTTATCTTCCCTCACTTCTCTCAAAACTACTTAGACCTTAGCTCTTTTTCTATAATCCCATGGTCCGCAGACCATGGGTAGATCTCTTATAGCTGACTTTACTTTACAAAAATAAGGGTGGACAACCATTTATGACTCATGAAACCTTCATGCTCCATGACCACAAAATGTAGAGTCTTTACAAGTTTATTACAAAATTTGACCAAAACACCCTCTTTTAGCCCCAAAACTATCCTTGGGGGATCACGTTCACAACAGGCCCCCAACACAAACATTGTGACTCGCCCTCGAGTCACTCGATAGGCACAGAGATCTTTCCATGAAGCCCCTCTAGCTCAACTCTTATGACCGCAACCTCAGTCGTGCATTATGCGACCGCGTGCTTCGTATCTTCCAGTATCTGCTCGGTCACTACTCCTGAGTTATCGGCCTAAAGCTTTTGTTGCGTCACTTGCAGAGTTGTAAGCTTACCTTCAATAGATCCTATCACTGTGTAAGTCTCATCCAGCTATGGCTGCAGTCTTACCTTCAGCACTGCCTCCTTATGCAGTGCTACATCCACCTGTTCCTTCAGCTACTTGGCCTCCTGCAACTTTGCTAGTCTTTGAGTGAGCGCGACGGTTCACGTTTTTCCCTTAACCTCATCATAACACTGTTGTAGCTCACGCACTTCCATCTCTAATATCTGGACATTGGGGTCCTCCTGCAAGCTGGTCAGGACCTCGAACGACTACTCAAACAATTGTGTACAGTGTGCTACTACACTGTGCCTCACCGTTACTGCTTCTATGACAGCGGTCGCCCATTATCCCTTCACTTCTAGCAGAGTTGAAGGGTTGGCCTTCAATTGTAACCCCGTAATTTGTAGGTTCAACTCCAACTGAACCCGTTCCGTCTTAGTACGAGTGTTACGCACCCCTGTGGACAACTTTAGGATGCGTACCTCGACTGGCTCCTCCTCTAGAATGGCCAATTCTGGGACCATTCGGCATGCCTCCTCAAAGACCTGCATAATGCGCTTACTCTGATTGGTCACCTCGGTCTCAGCAGGGATGGCATAATTTCTATGTAGTGCCATCCGCTCATTGTTGATCCATTGTTCACTGATCACCTAGAGGGTGCGGTGCTCACGGGTCCTCAGCACTACAATCACTCCATCCTACAAGAGGTGGAGCACTTCACATAGGAGCACTACCAGGTTCAACCCTACTCCCTTGAGTGTGCTGACAGTGGGCCTGTTAGCCTCATTCTCTGTGGTTAGTGTTCCATCGGGCAACACTATCGCACTGGAGGCCTTCACGCATAGCATCTTGGCAGCCTCTGAAGTGCCAATATCTAGGCTAGTGGACACCGTACGAGCCTGAGACATGCGGGTCTGCAACACCCGCAAACTTCTTTGGATAGCCCCAAAAACTATATGTTGCTGCTGCTCAAATTTTTGCAAGGCCTCGGCAGTTTTTATATAGCAAAATGACCTCCTCATAAGTTCAGATAAGAAAGACATGATGGTTGAAGCAATAGCCAAAATCACAGGCCTTGTTTCCACACTAACATTGTCTATAGATTGACAACATGCTTTATAAAGCTTCTCTGTATGCCTAAGGGAGTGTAAGTGATCCTACTAACTCTACCTGTTGGTTCGGGGACAACATTAGTGGATCTTAATGAGAATCTAGAGGTCAAAGGAGTGAATTGACTCATAAATATCTCTATATTCCCTCCTATATCTACTGAGAAAAGGAAGGAAACATCTAGAGTTCGACCTATTTTCGGGATTTCTAATCCTAACGAAGGAGAAAAATGGGAAAGAACTCAAAAGCATGGCAACACCATTGCTCTTACCTAAAGAAACTCATGGAGGAACTTTGCAACCCTAACTCTAATGCTACATAAGCAAAGCTAGGGCTATGGTGATAGAGGTCAGATCATTTGAAAGGATAGCTTACTTGATTGTCGAGAATAGTCTCATATCTAAGCATAAGAAGTTGGTAAGAAGGGAGAGGGAGAGGAGCTATCGGGGTAAGGAAAGGTTGATGCAATAGATGGTTGTAATCACTCTTCCAACATTAATATAGAATTGCAGTTGTACTGTCTACTCCGTGGTGTTGGTATTATCATTCATTTATTTGCTTGTCCAATACCTTTTAGCATGAGTAGATTAGTTATGTGTAACTAGATTTCTTTTATATATTCATGTATTAATTATCAAGGTTGTATGCTATGATTATGCTTGTCTCTTCTATGTGCAGGACTAGATATGGAGCCGGCTTAGGGGACTTCCACCTGGTTGCATTGTGCTCTCCAGAAAACCTACACAGAGGCTTGAAGTAGTGAATCTGTTTTTCTTTGATATTTAGTAATTGTTTATGGACATGCATGTAGCTTTTTGATAGTTGCAGATAATATTATAGTTTCCCAAGGGTCCCAGGAAGACCCTTGAGGGTATCTCCATTCTCCATACACCATGCATTTTATCCTATAGCAGAATTGGTGACTCTGCTGGGGACTATACATTAGTTCTCGGTCCACCATAAGGTTCCTAATTTCATCCTCCTTCTAGACCTTCCTATACTTCTGCATTCCTTTTCTAGCCCATCAAGACCTCCCAACATTCTTCCCTCATATACTAATCCATGGAGCTCATCCCCAAAGCCCTATTTTGAACTCTTTTCCCACACTAACGTAGGTTAGCAGAGTAAAAATAGCTTTATAAAGATCTATGTCTGCACAAACAGTGCGTTAGTACCTCCGGTAACTTTTTGTGGCCTTTGGCACACAGCGCTAGTCACCAAAATTTTGACATGCAACTGTGTCTGTAACCTCAAAAGGGATAGGAAATCTTCTCATGGTCTGATAAAGGATCTGTAGCTGTATTTTGTTAGCAAGATCTATGTCTTAAAAGAATTTTTTTTAGGAAATAGTTTTTTTTCTTTCTTAAAAGTTTTTATAAAGGAAAAATAAAAATTGTTTATTCATTATTCCGCTTAGTTGGTTAAAATCTGCTTTATTTGGTTTCAAATAAGTTGTTAGAAAGCATTGAAATTTTTTTGTCAATTATGCTACTGTTATAATGACTAGGATGCATTGAACAAATATGAATGTATGAAAGACTCTCCCTTGTATAATACAACTTATTTCATCGAATTGAATATTTTCAATCATTGTCTTTTGCATGATTTTGAGTCAGAGTCCCAACAAATATCATACGTCAACACCCCTACCGAAGAAACTAGAAAAATACACATAAAATCAATCAGTAACTCTTTATAGAGTAAAAAAACATTAGTTCAGGCTACGATCTTGGGATAGGCAGTGTGACTAAACTACCCAAGATAAAAAACCAAAACTAGTGTCATTAAAAGAGAGAAAATTCCTTCTGCCCTCATACTACTAGGACCACTCCAGTAAAAGCGGAGCTAAATTTGAGAGAACATCAAACTATAAGTGAAGGTAGCCCACCTTCGCTTACAACTCCTTTGGGTATTCTGTGTATTGGGGATCCCTTTGGGGATTTTGGAGCTGAGTCGAGGACTTAGGTATCCTACCCACACAGCGTACTGTCTGTGACTATGTCCCCTCCAGTAGCGTTTATGATCTGAGGTATCCTTAGTGGTCATACTTTTAGGGACTTACACAAGGCGACTGGGGTGGGATGCCCTGGTACCTAACATAGACGGACCTACTCTATCTTCAGTTTTTGGGAGGGTGCTCATCTTCACAATAGTACTTGGCCCCTCAATCTGAGGTTCGAGCGATGCTCTAGAGTAACCGTAACTATACATTTGGCTATCCCTCTCTGTTATTCATTGTGATACTGGGTTTCATCTCCAGTGGTCAGTGCTTATTAGATAGGGCCATTTCCCTCTATTTGCTGATTGATTCACATAGTGCATTTTTTATTTTTTAGGTGTCCAAGTGTTATCATTAAGACTTTAATAAACATCACAATAAAATCTATTGATAAAAATTATCGGCCACCGTGGATACATCCAACCCTCATCGTCAATCTAGAATATTGTTAGGACTTCCTCCACTCATTGTGGAGGATCCACCAAGCTCTAGTGAACCAGATTCCCCATCTTCAGGAAGTCAGTCTCTGAGATCTCAAACAGAATCAGTTTGGAAAATTGACAATTCTAGCTTACTAGAGGATTTTTTTACTACATGATTTCTTCCTCCCTATAACCCTTTGACCATGAATTTGTTGGACCCACTCTTGGTTCACATTGCACTTGTACCCCCTTTTTGTTCAGTTGGAACACTTCCACCCATCCCATCGACGACTAACGGGTAATGGAAATTTTTGGACACTTTTGGTCCCCCACCACTTCCCCAGTCAACAGTCACTACCACACCATTGATGGCGAACCCTGCTATCCCATTTGTCCCAGGTACAAAACCTCACATGACACCCTCCATGAGTGGAAAACAGCCGATGGCAAGTTCCACCGATTTCGTGTCAAGATCTATACCTTTGACAAGTGCTACATCCAGTGCTCCTTATAATGCTCAATATAACACAGTTAGCACAAGTCCCTTCAACCAACAATATGGTTGGCATCCATTGTATAGTTCTAACCCCCAGATTTAGGTATTTGGGAGCACACCCAATATGCATATACCTGTCAGGAATGTAACAGTTCCCCCTCCGTTTTCAAGCATTCATGGTTAGTCACTGATTGACATGAGCACTCCTTATGCGAGTCAAGGACATATGGTTAGTTTTGTGGCAGGTGGAAATCCTCAAGGAGGTCCCAACCAATCTATAGGGGCACCCTACTCACAACCTCAAATGAGTCAAAGGGGCACTGCTTATCCTAGGGGCAATTCAATACCCCAGCATCACAATCACCATGGAAATCCACAATAAAATTCCATACCCCAAGACAAATACTATACCACACAACCTATGTATAATATTGGGAATCTAACTATTGGAGGACTAGAAGGATCCTCAAGTCATATGTCATTGCCTTGGTCTGAGTCGGGGGGATCACACACTCTACCTTTCTTGGCAACATTGGATATCCCTGACTTGTACAAACTTACAAATGACCCCATCTATCATAACTTACTCTGGCTGCCAATCCCGCATAAAATACTGACAGAGATCCCCAAGTTTGAAGGGAAACAAGGGGAGGATCCGGGTACCCATATCACCACCTATCATCTTTGGTGTGTTTCTAACTCCATGGTGGGTGATAATGTATGGTTACGTCATTTTTCTTGCACCCTTACTAGCAATGCAACCAAGTGGTACATTGAGTTACCATGCGCGTCGCTCAATACCTTTGATGCTCCAGCGATGGATTCTTAAAGCACTTCTAGCTACCCATCCACTATGAGACTAGGATGGAACTCCTCACTTCATTACGTTAGGATACCGCCACCACATCTCTAATCATATACATGAAAGGAGACATACGCAGAGGTTAGTCAAAGCTCCCCTCCTAGACTATCTCTTAGTGGACTGGTTCTGCAAGTCCCTACTCCCCCAAATCGCTAAGGATTTCTCCTTACGTGGTGGAGTTACAGAAGACCAATTCATATGTCGTGCCCAACACTTAGATCTAATATATTCGTAGTCTGGCACTCTTTACGACATAATCCCCAATGCCCCTCACAACTCCAATGCTTCCGCTACTCAACACCCCAAAGTGCACACTGACGGGATTATCGGTAAAACCTCTGGGGCTACTATAAAACAACTCAGCGGTCACATTGCCCTGATGTCAGTGGACCCTCTACCAAATTGACTTCTATTCCTACCACCCCGATAAAATCTATGCAGTCTACGCAAAAGCCCAGTGGTAAGAGCAAGAAGAATAAGAAAGAGACCGATCTTTCTGAGGAGCAGTCAACAAAGAAGAAAAACCCAAAGCAGAAGGTTGTTGTGCCTCCTGATGATGGAAAGGATAAATGCACCAGATTCCCTTGCAAAATCTGTGCTAAAGACAACATGACCTATCGCTACCCACATCTTTAGGAATGCACATATTTCATTGCTAAAAAGGGTATTGGTAGGACCCCCACTGTCCTTAATAATCCTTTTCCCGCTCAGTGACAGCAACACCTCATTGCAAACCAACCCCAACCCTCACAGGGGGGAAATGGTGGTTCACAACATCCTTCAGCTGGTGAAGGAAACTCTACCATTTACACCTTTGAAACAATAGAACTACAAACAAGAGCCAAATCCTATGGAGCTCCTCTTGCTCATGCATAGGAACCTTTCTCAAGTCAAAAACCATGCCCGCCCAATGATTTGCATATCAAAAGGCTAATTGTTGACCTTGTCATTCGCCCCCCTAAAAGGGAACTTCGACGCACAACGCATAATACATCTGCACGTGCCGCCCAAAACTATAGCATTATTGAAGACTTAGCGCAAGTTCCAATAGCTATGTCGGTGCTCGAAGTATTACAAACATGTCCAACACAAAGAAAAGCTTTTCTTTTGACTGTTGGTGGTATCGACCCACAGGATTCCATACTTGCAATTTTCGACATGGAAAAATGTAAACCCCCCCTTTCCCACTAGCTTGCATTTCAGGTGCAAATCTTTTTGAAAGGTAAAGGTATACATAGAACTATCATCGACAAAGGTGCTTCTACCTATGTCATGTCGGCTTCATGTTGGCTCGCTTTGGGTTCTCCAACCCTATCCCTATCGTCGAATTCCTTTAAAGCTTTCGACGGCCACACTTTCATCCCAAAAGGTTACCTAGCTAGCTACCCCATCACCTTGTATGGGAAAATCATAATGGTGGACATAGAAGTCGTAGATAAAAAGCTCGACTATAATCTCTTGCTGGGTCGCAGTTGGATGTATGCCATGATGGCCACTTTGTTTGTTGTCTTTTGCATCACCCTACTTCCATTCAATGGAAAGGTAGTCACAGTGGACCAGTTGTCCTTTTCCACCGCTGATTAAATCCAAGAAGCTCTATACCCCTAATAGATGGTGTACCTAACTCTTACGTTAGTATCAGTACCGACCTACTGAAGGCTTCTTCCCTGATAGGTTGTTTCTCTCTTCAACCACCTAAGGTTTCACAGATTGTCAATATGCTTTCATCCATTCCTCATGAACAGACTGATCCATGGATCCTACTATCTCCTTCAGACATTGACACTTACAGAGAACAAATGCCCTTATCACCAGCTGAATTGGCCTACCAAGCCATTCAATCTACATCTGAATCTCTAGTCACTTTGTTTACGACCAATGGTACCATTGACCCTGCCATAACGACTCCTTCTTTCGAACTCAATCAAGTCCTACCTAAGGACGAAGCTATTAGAGAAATCATGACTTTAGAAAAGCGACCTTGGGAGGACTCACACCATTGTGTTTCGATATTTGATTTGGACATGATGCCTCTTCAAATCCTATCACTGACATACCAGAAATAGTTTCCTCACCCTATATGACTATCCAAACTTTGGACGTGGAAGGAAACATGGGAAATATTTCAAAGACATTGCTCATTGATATTTCTGTCATGACAGGAATCATGGAAAACATCGAAATTGGAGCAGATTTCAATCCTGAGGAAATTGCAAGCCTCACCTGCCCTTTTAAGGAATTTCATGATGTATTGACCTGGACTTATGAGGAAATGCCCGAAATAGATCTGTCTATTGTCGAGCATGAGATCAAGCTTTACAATAATGTTAAACCTGTCCATCAAAGGCTTCGACCGGTTCATCCCCGCAAAATGGCAGCCATCCAAAATGAGGTGGAAAAGTTGTTACATGCTGGTTTCATCTATCCTATTCCTTTAATGGAATGGGTTTCCAATCTGGCTCCTGTCGATAAGAAGCAAGGAACCATCCGCGTATGTGTCGACTATCTAGACTTGAACACAGTGTGTCCCAAGGATAATTATCTGACACCATTCATCGATCAAATCACGAACGACTGCGCTGGTTGTGAATCATTTTCATTTATGGATGGATTCTTAGGTTACAACCAAATTTCTATAAAACCCAAAGACCAACACAAAATTGCCTTCATTTTCCCATGGGGCATCTTTGCCTATCGAAAACTCCCATTCGGTTTAAAGAATGCTGGGGAAACTTTTCAAAGAGACATGGACTACACATTTCACTATATCAGGAATATCGTTCAATCTTAATTGGATGACCTTCAAGTCCATTCCATGCAGCAAACGCAGCAGCTAAACCATTTAAGAGCCATCTTTCTTAGGTGCTAGTTTTATAACATACGTCTAAATCCACATAAATGTGTTTTCTTTGTCGAGTCTGGACACTTACTTGGATTCATTGTCTCCAGGTATGGGATTAGGGTTGATCCCGATAAGGTAAAGGAAATTACTCAATTGCCCGAACCGCAATACGTTTTGTAGCTCCAACGTTTGCAAGGGAAGGCAAACATTTTACGACGGTTCATCATAAACTATGTTGAGTTGGAAAAAGGCTTTATCCACCTACTTAAGAAGGGAGTGGCATATATGTGGGATGATCAAGCTTAAAAATCATTTGATGGCTTGAAAAAGGTGCTTATATCAGCCCCACTCCTTAACGCTCCCAACTATGGCCATGACTTTCTTCTATACCTGGCAGCCTCGCCATCCTCTCTCGGAATGGTCTTGGTTCAAACTCATGATGACCAGAGTGAACATGTGATCTATTTTTCATCAAAAATCCTAGCTAGGCCTGAACTTAGATATTCACATGTGGAAAAGTTGTCATTGGCAGTCGTCTTTGCTATTAACCTATTCTGACACTACATATTGCTGTGAAAAACTACAGTAATCGCCTTGAAGAATCCCATGAGACACATTTTGTCTCGTCAGGTAATTGGAGGAAAATATTCTAAATGGATCGTGATCCTCCAACAATTTGATTTAGTTTTCACTGTTTCCCTTCCCATTGTTGATCCTAATGAGATAGCCCATGATCAACTTCCGGATGAAGCTGTCTATCTTATCGACACTACTAACCCTTGGTATGGTAACATTCTTGTCTACCTCCAAGCATAACGGTTTTTCCCCAAACTATCGTCAGGTGACTGTCATCGCATCAACCACCAAGCACAACACTATCTAGTGATTAACGATACGTTATATCGTCATGGTGGGGATACAGTTCTTCGATGTTGCCTCACTCATAAAGAGCCGGAACATGTTTTAAATGACTTCCATGGTGGGGCATGTGGCAGTCATCTTTCTGGCATATCTACTGCACATAAAATATTGCACGTAGGCTATTACTAGCTGACCTTGTTCAAAGATTGTGTCAAGGTCATCCTTCTCAATTGTTCACAAAGAAAATGTGTGCTCCTTTGGCCGTATTGCACCCAGTTATCTCCGTCGACCCCATTGCCAAATGGGGGATAGACTTCATAACTTGGAATCCCGTTTCCTCTACTGGACACAACTATATCATTGTAGCTATGGAGTATTTCACGAAATGGGCGGAAGCCCTTCCCACCTACCGGGTTGATGGGGAAACCGTGGCACTATTCCTGTTTAATCAGGTTATCTGTCAGTTCAGTGTACCCCACACGATTGTTACAGACCATGGGTCTCATTGCCAGAATCACATGATTTTTGACTTAACATCTCTGCTAGGTTTTCATGAGGATCAATCATACCCCTACTACCCCGAAGCTAATGGTCAAGTAGAGGCTATCAATGGCGTCTTAAAGACCATGATCCATAGGTTGGTAGGAAATCATAAAACCAACTGGCATCAAATGTTATATTCGATGCTATGGGCATACCGATCTTCAGTAAAGACTTCCATGGAATTTACACCTTTGCAACTACTTTACAGCCTGGAAGCAGTTTTACCAATAGAGTGTCAGATCCCTTCCCTACAAATCATCGTTGAACTCCTATCCGACACTACTATCGAAGAAGAGCACCTGCTATACCTAAATGAACTAGAGGAAACCCTATGAGATACTGAATTGGCACTAAAGGCCCACAAGCGTAGGGTAAAAGCCCAGTATGACAAAAAGGTCAAGCCTCATTCTTACCAATAGGGAGATCTTGTCTTGCTCTATCATAAAAAGCATGACCTCTTGGGCGTAGTAATGCTTCAAACTTTATGGCTAGGTCCATATGTTGTTAAGAAATCCCTCTCAAAAGGGGCATATGAACTTTAGGACTGGGAAGGAGTCCCCCTCGCTGAGCCCAGAAATGGGCTCTATCTGAAAAAATATTATGCCTAGTATTGCATTGGGCATGTGCTTTGTAATTTTATATATTTATAATTTTTTCTTCTGTTTCTAGTGTGATTTGGTTGTTTTGGTATTTATTGGAGTATTTGTCTCATACATCCTTCTCACAATGCATATGTCATCGTTATCCTTAGCATACATAGGGCACGTGGATGGTGCCAATCATCACACATGGTACATTGCATTAGCGGCTTGGGTCATTGACACACCTAAGTCGGAATTGTTTTGTTTCGGGGGAGCCTTTCTTGGTATTGCCACCAACAATATTGTTGAGTACATGTCCGTAATTTCACTTCTCACTGAAGTGTCATCAAGGGACATGTCCAATCTGGTGGTTAGGTTAGACTCTCAGCTAGTTTCTATGCAATTGACAAATCATTATCACATTCGTAATCCAACCTTATTACGTCATTATTTAAGGGTATGACTCTTGGAACATCAATTTGAAGTTATCACATATGAACACATTCCTAGAGAATTTAATACAGCTTCTGATTCATTAGCAAACTATGTGTTAGATTGGCATCTGTCTCATTCCTATAGAAGCATGCATGAAAAGTAAAAAATTATAGAGTTAAAAGTTTTACAAAAACATTAAGAAAAACATTTATGCCATCAAAATACCAAAATTTCTGCATATATATATATATATATATAGAATCCAGTCTTTTACATCGAAATATTCCAAAACTTGAATGTTTTAAGTATAAAATGGCTACTAAGCCTAGCTACAAACACCCACTGGCTATGCCAAAACACCTGCTAAGAAGATACTATTGCTCCTGAAATGCTAAAACTGCTCTAGATATCCTCCGAAGAGGAACTAGAAACTACTCGAGTACAACAACTATGTGTTGTTGCATATGAGTGGCAATCTCCCTCATAGGTAGGCAGCACACCTATGCTCAAGACATCCAGGTTCCTAAAACCTCGCGAAGACTGTCGGGATAACCCCCCCAGCAGGTAATTGGCCTCCTCGTCTCATATGGCGGGGTTCGCCTGTAGGTCATAATGGTGCCACATCTGTGTTAAGCATAAAGCTTCAAGTCAGTACTTGTTCACCCATAAAAACATCACATAAACATTGAAAAGCTAAAAAATACTTGAATTAATTTCAAAAATCATTCTCACCTTGAGGACCGCAGTTGGTCTTGGGCGATAGCATCAACTAAGGGTCATCGGTGAAGTCCATGCCCTCATAAGCATAGTCATTAATCATCATGATGTGGCCACGAAGCTACTGAAATAAATCTTCCTCAAAGAAATGTTGGATCGGTCCTCCTCCTATGCGAGGATCGAGTGATGACCATCACCCCTGTCTCATCTCCCTCGGATCAAAGGGACCTAAGCTCATCCTTAGGCGCATAATAGGTACCCTCTCAAGCATGAATGAGACTATGAGAGTACCATACCCAAAACTCTGTGGTGTTCGAGTCTTGCTTGTAGTTAACTCTTCCTTCAACTGGTGAAGCACTACTTCACACCAGTTGAACATCTGTAGCTAGACACAGTCAACTGCAAGCAATAGTTGGGCCTTTTTCGCAATGTGGGGACTCTTTGACCCCACCAACCACACAATCAACCATAAAATGGCCCTCATAGACTTGCACCTAATCCCCTCCATGGGGACTCTGTTGCTGACAAGTCCACTCTCAGGGATGCAGTAGGATTACACCAGCTCTAGGGTGGATTATGGATCAGGCCTAACCCTGGTGAGGTTTACTTCTGCCCCACGGCACGAAAAACCAGTTAAAAAGTATATGTCATCATAGTCAATAGCCAGCTCATGATCTACAATCTTGAACACCTGCTAATGTTCATCCCAGTGCTGGATAATCCATCTCAATAGATCCTCCTGCCCTTTCATTAGCTCCAACTTTGCATACTTCAGTAAACCACAGTGACGCAATGCAAGTATGCATGCTAGATCATTTCACATCAGCAATTCCTTGCTATCATGGGCCTGTTCTCTCCATAGGCTAATCATTATGGCCTAAGACCTATGAAAAATAACACAAAAAGCAGTCAAAATGGAGCAATACAACTTCAAGAATCACTGCATGGGGTTTTAAACTGCGCCCTCAAGCTCTAACGCTCCCCCCAGTGGTACACATGGAGGATTAATGCCCTCCAGTAGGTCGTATAGGGCATTTAACTCTCCCTACAAGCCAGCCAGAGGACGTTAGTGTGCAAACACTACTTTAGGGCTCCTGAGATCTACAAAAATGCACTCCAGAAACTGATAAGAAAGGTTAAGAAATGCATAGAGAAAGGTTTTGGCCTCTACTTGGGACTGACAACACATCGAATGGTTGCTTGGATCTCCTGTAATGGTCCGTGGAAAATTTGCTCCTCTTTGGCTCCAAAACACTCTCACGGTTCTCAAATAGTGAAAATGGTGAATGTTAAAGTTCAAAAAACTTCCTTATATTTATTTTTGGAGACATGATTTTTTTTAAATCATTAAAGAGGAATTAGTCCATTACCCATGATCTTTTATCATGCATGAACCCATATGGATAGGAATTGTTTCTTTTTTATACTTTTTCTGCTTTTTTATGAAAGTACTTTCAGGAATGAAAAGCAATAAAGCACTGCATGCAATTCTCAATGAGCGCTTTATTTTATGGGATATTTTCTTGCTTTAAAAACAGAAAAATCCCCAAGTTTGTCATCGTTGGACTCGTTAAACACATACGATGATAGTCCGAGCAACTCATTTTCACTCTTTTTCTAGCTCATTAAACTGAAAAATATCATTAGAGCATTTTTTTAGGCACTTTTTTGTCGCTCATGAAAATAAAAAAAAAAAAATATCTTTAGGCTCGTTAAAAATTTATAAATATAACCCGAGAATTCTTTTAGGTACTTTTCTCGCTCGTTAAACTGAAAAATCCTGATTTTTTGTCACCAGGATCGTTAAAAATCTATGACAACAACTAGAGTACTTGCTTTTTTGGGACCATTTCTCGCTCTTAAAATCGAAAAATCCCCGAGTTTTTCCCTTCTTTGGGTTCGTTAAATCTACGAAGAAGGAATGATCAGTTCTTTTAACTCTTTTTCCTTGCTCGCTAAACTATAAATGATACCTTGAGTTTTCTTCATTTGACTCGTTAAAATTTGATGAAGGTATTGAGTTTGTCGTCACATGACTGATTAAAAATTCACGACAAAAGTCGAGTTTAGTCCGTCTCCTCGTACTCGTAACAAAATGAGGTCAACATCTATTGAGCATAGGTTGCTCTTTATCCGAACTCAATAGATTAACTCATGGAAAAGTAAATGATCCCAGTATACTATTTAACTTTTGTCGCACCCGATTAACAACTATGACAAAGGGACCACCCTAGAGTCGTTCTTTATGATCTTTTCAAACTCTCTAAATATGAAAATACCACCGAGTTGTCTAGTCTAGACTCATTAAACTACACAGACAAGGTCAAGGGACGCTCTCTTTAGGATCCTTTTCAAACCCTTAAAACATGAAAATATTGACGAGCTTGCCTATATGGACTCATTAAACTAATCAAATAGGGCATAGAGTCACTCTTTTTGTGGTCCTTTTCAGACTCTTAAAATATGAAAAGATCGACGAGTTTACTAGTCTGGACTCATTAAATTAATCAGACGGGGAAATTAGACAATACAACTATATTGAGTATTAGAAAGTGTATTTTGGCAGCAGTCGTTCCCTTGAACATGGCACTCCCTTAGATAAACCTTCCTTGTGATGACCTCTCAATATGAATCCTACCATCCTATGAGTTTAGCCTAAATACCCCGATGTTCTTACATCTCTATATCCTAACACTCTTTGGTGTTCATGAGTCTAGTGTTGCATGGTTAAAGTTGTTGTGGTGCCTTCTATTATTCAAGGATTAACCTTTTGTTTCCTCCATCAACCCATCAAGCATATCCTTTCATCATGCCATCTATCGTTTAGACCCAATGCTCAAAGATTCCTAAAAAAGAAGTCATTCTTGTCCTATTTCATGTCAATTGATTTAGGATGCATTATTGCCTACCTTTTGGCAGGTATCTTCCTATCAACTTCAACACTCTATCTAGGAAGACAGCCCAGAAACACATTTAGTGACCTGGTATTTATAGACATTAGTGGCAAGTCACCTTGTTATTGGTTAGGGGTTCTCATTATTGGCTCCTAGTTCAGCGATTCTATGAGTGTTTGACGAGAAAAACGTCTTTCACACTCGCTAGATTGTATTATGCATCTTGGAGACCATCGCCATTATTGGTGGCCTTCCTCGCATCTATTAAGGGTCTCCATTATTGACCGGTAATTAGATGATTTCATGCATGTCCAACATCAATGCATATATTCACATGCATCGATCTATGCTATTCGGTGAAGTGGAAATCAAAACCTTGGGTGGAGGCTTGCATCACTCAGCCTTGTTTCCTCTCCCAAGCTGCGTATATTATTTTTTGGAGACAGCTCATCAGAATGATCCTATTATGACACTGGATGCGCATTGCGCTTATCGGTGGCCAGCATCGTCATACCTCTTTTATGAGAAAATCACTCTGACATAGCTACTGAGCATGGGAATGCTCGACTCAAGACATGATTTTAATTGTTATATATATATATATATATATATATATATATATATATATATATATATATATCTGTGTGTGTGTGTGTGTGTGTTGTACTAGGTTTCCCGTACTGCCCAATGCTCCAATCCTCTCTCTCTTTTCGTCAAAGAAGGAAAATTATAGTTATGTAAAGTATTTAAGCCATTGTCATAGCCTTTTATCTCACACTTCAGGGGGCATCTTTTATACAGCCTAATGACCTCCTCATCAACTCAGAGGAGAAAGACATGATGGCTGAAGAAATAGCAAAAATAACAGGCCTTGTTTCCACACTAACGTTGTCTATACACTGACAACATGCAAGCTTCTTTGTAAGCCTAAGGGAGCGTTAGTGACCCTACTAATTCTACTTGTTGGTTCGGGGACAACGTTAGTGGATCCTAATGAGAATCTAGAGGTCAAAGGAGAAAATTGACTCATAAATATCACTATATTCCCTCCTATATCTACTAAGAAAAGCAAGGAAACATCTAGAGTTTGACCTATTTGAGGGATTTCTAATCATAATGAAGGAGACAAATGGGAAAGAACTCAAAAGCATGGCAACATCATTGCTTTTACCTAAAGAAACTCATGGAGGAACTTGGCAACCCTAACTCAAATGCTACAAAGCAAAGCTAGGGCTATTGTGATATAGGTCGGATCATTTGAAAGGATATCTTACTTGATTGTCGAGCATAGTCTCAAATCTAAGCATAAGAAGTTGGTAAGAAGGGGCAGAGAGAGAGGAGGCAGAGGGATAAGGGAAAGTTGATGCAACAGTTGGTTGTAATCACTCTTCCAATGTTAATCTAGAACTGTAGTTGTACTTTCTACTTCGTGGTGTTGGTACTATCATTCATTATTTTTCTATCCAATCCCTTTTAGCATGAGTAGCTTAGTTATGTGTAACAATATGTCTTTTATATATTAATATATTAATTACCAAGTTTGTATGTTGTGATTATGCTTGTCTCTTCTATGTGCAAGACTTGATCTAGAGGCAGCTCAGGGGACTTCCACCTAGCTGCATTGTGCTCTCCAGCAAACCTACACAGAGACTTATGGTAATGAATCTATTTTGCTTTGATAGTTAGTAATTGCTTATGGACATGGATGTAGCGTTGTGACAATTGCAGGTAATATTATAGTCAGCCAAGGATCTTGAGAAGACCCTTGAGGGTATCTCCATTCTCCATACACCATGCATTTTATCTTATAGGAGCGGTGACATCCCTCACTGTGTTATTGATATCATGCGGATCATCTTATGTTAGCGTGGTGGGTTCCAATGATGTCTTGGTATCCTTTTATTTCTTCCTGGAGCCTCCTTTCTCCTACTCCCTTGGGCACTTGATGTGGGCAGACATCTCTTGAGAGTCTACGTTGTGCTGTTTTGTCTCCTCCTACGTCTGAGGTGAAGGTGACCTCGCGCCTTTGTCAGAGCCCCGCTCTGTCCCACCTATCTAATTTACTATCTGCTGTGTGGCCTCACGCACCACCTAGGCCTTATCAGCAGCCTCCTTCTTCCTCCTTTCGAACAACTAGGTCATCTTAAGCTTGGCCTCCTCCTTCTTCTACTATGTAGTGGACTTGCTTCCTCCCATAGCCAAGTGTGTTGTAGTGCGCCACTCTGCTGGCTAATCAAGTACCACATCAATGGCATCATCCTTTGCGAGGTAAGGCAAGTCATACCATTTTTTTGTAGGGTCCTTCCGCGCCCTGATGGATACACGATGGAAGTCTACTTTAAATTCGGCATAGTCCTGTAGGTTAGCGTAAACCATAGGTGATAATTGCGTTTTGCAATTGATGGCCATGCAGATGTTCATCTCCATCAAGATCTAAAAGATATTGCAGTCCCTGACTCGTTACGCATCCTTGGTTGCCCATAGCGAAGCATAATTCACTGCTTCTGGGAGGTCTGGCACGACCAAAGGGAACTAGCTATCCTCTGGAAGCTCCCACTCTACTAGCACAATTGACAACAAGAGCCACGCGTAGTGCAACGTCTTCCGGAGGCCCTATGCTTCGCGAAAATTCACCATGAACTCTCTGCGAAGGTAGTCCGGCTAGCTAAACTGGACTACTTCAACACATTGTGCTACTAGTGCAACAACAGGCACTGACACCTCTTCAGTGTGACACTTCCTCATCACCTTCCCTGCTAATATTTGTGTGGCTTCCTTCATAGCATGGTTGCAGATGCTGGATATAGTGTATCCGCGTGACTTCCTCACCAGTTTAAATTTTTCTTTCATCGATTCTGCAAGAACCTGCTCACTACCTTTTTCGCCAAATATTGTGGTCGGATTCTCTCCTATATATGGCAATCACGTTATCTGGTGAATCAATCTATCCATAATGGGTATCGGCTCCTCCAGCCACAAACACCCATCATCCACCAAGCATAGCATCTATTGATGACCAAAACTGTCACTGGGGTGCGGCTGTAGTGTGGCACCCAAAGCAAGTTGAGAAACCCTACCTTGTCTACTCCTTTGAGCCACCTCTGTAGCTCTAATGCGATCATTCCACTATTGGTATCAATGATGTGGTGCATTAGCTGCTCAGTCGCCGGGTGTGGGAACTTCACTTCATCATACAAGTCCCAGTATTCAAGTTTCAGCAGCAGCACTCGTGGAAGCATGGTTTGTCGAAAACAATTCCGTCTAGTAGTAGAGGGCTTTGCAACGAGGTCTTTCTCTCATCAATGTCCTTTGGTACCTTGGTCTTGGGCTTGCGCGAAGGGACAGACTCTAGCAATAGAGTAATAGGGTTTGCATCGTGGGCTTCAACCTCCTCTACTTCAACTCCCACATCCTCATCATCCATCGGGATGTCTTCAATGTCTTCCTCCTCCGGCTCCAAATTTATGGCCTTGCCTTTCTCCTATGTAGTGGATTTTGGTGGGTTTCTCCTTGGTGATGCACACACTCGTATGGCAGACTGCTTACCCTTTTTATTCTTCACCGGTCTCTTTGGTTGGGGTCGGCTTCCGTCTTGGCATTCTCGATGATTTAGGGACTTCGACTAGCACCATGGTGACCTCTAGAGCAGCTACTTCTTCCTCCATCTCAACTTCTCGCATCGATTCTTCTACTTCGGTATCTTTAACTTCTATGGATACCAACATAATGCTTTCTAACAGTGATCGTGATGTCTCTGGCAAGTTTACAAATGCTGGAGTTTCTTTCAAAGTCTCAAAGAATTCTCGGTTCATGGGTGCCTGATAGCTGAACAACTCAATTCTCAAAATACCAAGTGTTTTTTGCTGGACAACCACTTTTAATTTATAGGTCATTTTGAATTCAAATCTGACCATTCCCCACAAATTCAATTCATTAATGCCAGATTGGCAGTAGATTTTCAAGGATCTGATCCATACATTTCATCTTAAATGTTGGTCGCCCGCTCCACTTGGCGGCACTTCTACCATCAAATCATGAACAGTGACTTTAACATTCACTTTCTAGCCGACGTACGTGGTTTCTCCTTGGGTAGAGTAGCTCCCTTCGCATTGCCGCAAACCCTATGACACTTCCTTGCTTCGCATAGTCCTAAAATCACACATCTCCCCAATCCGAGTAGTGTATTTTATATTCTCGTGCCTCCTTTGAGCTACCTAGAGTGCTAAGACTGTGCTACCTTCATCTAGTCACATGGCCAAACCGCCGGTGTATGGCTTCAATCGACTTCCATTTACCTTTCATGGGAAGGATTCTCCATTCAATTTGACTAATTGTACTGCTCCTCCATCGTTAATTTCCTTAATGACATAGGGCACTAACGAGTGAATCCTGAATTTCCTTGGAAATTTATCAAACTTACTGTCATATAACAAAACTAGGTCATTTACCTTAAAGGTGCAGAGCTTAATGTGTCGATCATTCCATGATTTTTCGCGTTGCTTTTGGACCTGTTAGTGAAATCCAACTAGAAATCTCTCTTCCTCAAGCTCATCCAGCTTTGTGAGCCTTTCCTCAAGGGCTCCTCGATCAGTCATACCTATGAGCGCTGCTATGCGCAAACTAGGCACAATATATTCCATAGGCATTACCACTTCAACACCATAAACAAGCATAAAGGGAGTTTTTCAGTCAACTTCTTGCATGTCATTCAATAAGCCCATAGCACTGCAGGTATGTGTAGGTACCAATCACTTCGCTGACCATTGCAAACCTTGGTCAGTGTGTTCTCCAACACATTATTGAATGTTTCCACTGTTCCATTAGCATGCAGGTGATAAGGTGTGCTCTTCTGTTGATAAACCTGAAATTCCTCTGTCAGCACACTGATCATCTCATTCGGAAAGTGCATACCAGGATCACTCATCAAGATCTTTGGATAGCCAAATCGCATCAGTACATACTCAAGGAGGAATTTTGTAGCACCCACACCTCTGCAATCCTTCACAGGCTGTGCCTCTGCCCAACGAGTCAAATACTCTGTCACAATGATAGTGTACCTTGCTCTTGTCTTTCCTTGGGGCTGAATGGGTCCTGCAAAATCTATCGGCCATTTCTCAAAGGGTTGCAACGTCATCTATGGATTCAAAGGAATCTCATCCCTTTGTAATGGCTTGCTAGTCCTTTGACACACATCACACACCTTGCAATACGCTTTTGAGTCCTAATGGAGGGTTGGCCACCACAACCCTGCACGTAGAATCTTCTGTGTGGTTTCTCTCCCTGCATAATGTCCTCCCCCAACGCCCCCATGAGCATCTGCAAGGATGATGCTTCTTTCAAACTCTGGTACATATCATCACAATATCTCATCAGACCCCACTTTGTACATATGTCGAGCATTGATAGAGAAATCTACCTCGTGCGCCACTAATTCCTTCTTCTGGTAGAAGGTGTATCTTTCCAGGGTCGTCCCTGTCATTAGGAAGTCTATTATATCCTCAAAATGACCATTTGCGACATGCACTACAAATAGATGCACGTTAGGCATTCCTTCTTCCAAATTAGTAGGTTCTTCCCCTGTTTCGATGCACAACAGATGGTTGGGTTCCGCGTTCAATGATCTAGGCTTCACAATAACTTCAAAATCATATTCCTGGAACACTAACAGCCACTTGTATATTATCCCCCCCAACACAGGCTTATTTACCGAGTACTTCAGTGTGGAGTGATCTGTATACATCTTAAAATGGCCTCCCATCAAGTAGTGCCTAAACTTCTAGAGCACATAAACCATAGATAACCCTTCGCGCTCGGTGGTGGAATAGTTCTTCTATGCTCTAGATAGTCTTTGACTTGCAAACGTCATAGGATAGTCGAAGTCTCCTCCGCCATCCTGTGTCAATACTGCTCCCAGTGCTATACATGACACGTCGATATGTACATGAAACTCTTTCCAATTTGGGAAGACTAGAATTGGCACGGTCACCATATTTTATTTCAATACATCCAATCTCTTCTTACAGTCCTCATTCCAGCAGAAGGTAACATCTTTCTTCAACAATTTTTCCATAGGCATGGTGATCTGGGCATAGCCTTTGATAAACTTTCTATAATATCTCATGTGTCTTAGGTTAGCGCATAGCTATTTCACACTCCTTGGTGCTTCCAAGTTTAGTATCACTGCTATCTTCATGGGATCTACCATCAGTCCCTATCTGCAAACCACATGACCCAACAGGGTCCCAAAAGGATCAAAAAACAGACACTTCTTTAGATTGAGTGAAATCTGGTATCTTTTACAAGTTTCTAGAATCAGGCGTAAACTGGCGACATGGCGTTTCACCAGTACAAACACAGGCCAGTCATCAAAATATACCTCAAGGAACTTATGAATAAATTCCTTGAATGCCGCAATGACTACGTGTGAGAAGATCGGAAGGGAATTCTTCAATCCAAACACCACTACAATGTATTGAAAACAACCCCACTCAGTCGCAAAGGTTGTCTTACTCCTATCCTTTGGCATGATTTTGATCTGGTGGTACCCAGAGAACCCATCAGTGAAGGAGTATGCTTCCCGGCCACCTACATTGTCCAACACTTCATCAGTGAATGGAGTTGGGAAAGGATAATGTACGCAATAGTTATTTAACTTTCTGAGATCCATGCATATCCTTAATTCATCCTTCTGCTTCTTCTCCTGTACCACCATTAGGCTTACACAATCAGATCCTTCCGCAGGTTCAAAGATTCCTGTTGTGGGCATCTTGTCTAGCTCTAAGCGAATCTTCTCCTTATACTTCAGATTGAGACGGTAAGGTCTTTGCTTAACCGGTTTCACGTCGGGCTTCAATGTGATCTTCATAACACCTAGGTCCCTGGTTATCCCCTTCAGATTCGTAAACCTGGTAGGGAATAAATCCTGGTATTCGCAGAGTAATTCGACGAACTTATCCACCATCGCATCATCCTAGTAGTCTCTAATATTCACGAATTTGGGTTCTACCTTCGTACCAATTTTTACTGGTTTCATTTTCAGCAGCATGGTTATGTCAAGATTCTCAATCTTTGGTCCTTCAACCTCATAATGGCCTTCTGTTTCAGGGATGTTAATCTTTTGCACATCCTCATCTTCTTCTTCAATGGTCACGTTATATCATTCCAACACATGACTTAGCTGAGTAGCCCACTCAGGCTGAATCAGGTCCAAAGGATCCTAAGGTATCCTAAAGATTATTGCTTTCAATTCTTTTAGCGCCTCATCAATACAGTCAAACCCATCTTCAAAATTGAATGTCATTATGAATCCTTTGTGCAGGATATTCCATTCACATGCACCATGTCGAAGCTCTGTTTCTACATACCAGTTCATTGGGACAACATCCAGAGTGTGATAGAACAAGTGAACCCATTCAGGTTGGGGCTTCTCTCCATAATCCTAAGTCCATTTGGTGGATCATCCTACCCGTCATACTTGTCTACTATTCGCACCTTCAGTTTCCAAAAGTGTGTTCTCATCATCCTCCTACATTCACGCCAATCACCAAATATTCCCTTGTGCATATCCCACCATCTCGCGGGTGTAGCGCGCAATGCCGAGTCCAACGACTAGAAGCATTGCTTTTTTGGTACCTCTCTCTCAAATGCATCCAGAAACATATCTATATCATTTAGACTATCATAAGTGGGCAGATTCCTTACCTGTGACGACACACAACGTAGCGACTGGGTCATCATGTTGCAGCTCAATGTAGTCACCTCATGTAACTGATTTTGCCAACGCTCTAATGCTTCATCGGAGTCCTAGGTGTAGGAACTCTCATGGTCCCATGTAATCCATCTGTCCGCTACTGGATTCACCCAGTCTTGGTCTCGCACTGCTATATTGTAAATATAGTCCAGATCGGTTTTTCCCTCATAATCGCGGACTGGTTCCATGTAGCGCAATCCTTCAGCAGGATCCAGGGGTACTATTATGTGTAGCAATTTCTTCTCAAATATCATCTTTCACTTCTTCAGGCTGATTTCCCCATTCATATCAGTAGCCCAATCAATTGCAAGGAGCGCAGGATAGGGGTTTCTATCATCCACAATTTCTATTACTTCAAAGTCAACCAGCGCGCTTGCACCTTCAATATCTACAAGCACCCCGTGTAGCCGTCCCATAGGGATGATCTTTTGCTGGTTCGCCATCCTTAGCTGAATCAGAGACCATTGCAATGCGGGTTTCCCCATCCTTTCCCATGTCTGTTTTGGTAGGACGTCCGCATTTGACCCTAGGTCCAAAATAACCTGATCCATTTCATACTCTCCTATCTGCAAAGTCAGTCTCATCTCCTGTTCTATCCTTTTTTTATGCTTACCAATCTTTCTTACTACAGGCAACTCACCCGGAGTGTTTCCGGCTTATGTGTTTATGAGCTCTTGTAATCCCTTCACAGCTTTGGTATCGTACAGTAACTTCATGTAGGTCTCCAAGAAGATTGTAAGCATAGAAGGGTTCATCACCTGATCAGACTTTTCCTTGTTTCCTATGGTGGAGGCCTCAATGAAGCTTTTCTTTGCTTCCATGAATGTTTCATGTGCACATTCCAAATCAAACTCAGCCTCCTTCGTCGGGGCTTTACAAACCCATGCACTATTTTCAGGTTGTTCCCCTTGTCATCTCCTATTGTGATTCCACTACTAAGCACCATAATCATGCTCAGGTCCTCTTCGCGCGGCTTAGACCTCATCATCTACAGGTTCTGAGTTGGATGAGGTGGTAGCGCCCCTTTGTCACATATCCTTGCTATCAACGTAGGAAAGTCTTCCGTTTCATGATAAAAAAGAGTGCAGTACTTGCACGACGAACATGTGGGATTAGTGCAATCATGAACATAATGTCTTCATCCTCCACAATTGTAGCAAATTAACTGTCCCCAAACTCTGCTAGGTCCTCCTCCACCTCGGCCTCTTCTGTGCCCCTAAAATCTTGTCCGCGACATCCCCCCGCTCTGGTCAGGGGGCCGCGTTTCTTCCTGAACCATATAGGCAGGACTTCTATCCATCATTAGTTCATAACTCTTGAAGTTATGCTCATCATGCCCAACTGACCTACAAAAGTTACAGAATAGTTGTTGCAGTGTCTGTACAAATTTCTGCAGCAAATGACAGTTGTCTATGGCATGTTTTACTGCTACCTAACGTATAGCGCACCACAATGCAGACGCCCCTCTTAGTCCTTCCTGAGCCTCCATCCTCAAAGGCATCAGTTCTCCTCTTGCAATATAATTCACAAAGAGCCCACAATGGTCTTTGTCATGCCCCTAACTCTTGCATTTCAGGCACCATACCTCTTTGCACACCTCTGGTTGAACCGTTCTGTCCTCCTCCAAACTCTACATCTCGAGGCAAAGAATCTTCAACTATGCATGGATCTGTTGAACACCCAGATTTGGATCTATTGGTGTTTCATGCAATCTCATGGAAATCTCCAAGGCCTTTTCCTGAGTTGTTATCTTTTATTTTTAGAATGCAACCCTTAAGTGTGGCAGGAGCAAAGCCACAAACCATTCACGATGTTGTCTATTTGTTAAGTTCATGCTAGCTTCACAGATCTTACACTTCAACCTCTGATCTAATTCCCAAGGTGTCTCGCCTGTCTGCATCGCGATTTCCTTGAACCCCACAATTAACTATGGCTCATATTTAGGCCTACTAAATTCTCTATTTAGTGTTGTCTGGATGTCTGCCACTCCAGCATTCGAGTTATCATTAGATTACTTGACATACCAGGTTAGCACGTGATCCTATAGAGCACTAACTAGTGTTGCCTTCTTCATGTGATCATCTGTAACGCCATGAGCTTCCCATATAGCTTTCACGATGAAACAAAATTGGTCTGGGTCCTCATTCCCCAAGCCTTTGAACAAAGGTAGCCTCACTGAATTTTCCATACTGAACTCTAGTGGAGGTGGAGGTGTTAGGGGTGAAGTTGCAGGTGATGGTGGTGAAGTTGGAGGTGGTGTGGATGGAGGTGAAAATTGTGGGAATCCTTTTCTATCAACTAAATAGAACTTTGCGAAGAAACCTGCGGTACTCCCTCTTCGTCACCTAGCAAAGGTGAAATCAATGGACTATATTCAAGACCGTTTTTCCCTTCGTTCCTGTAAGTTTTTCCATTTCGCGTGGCTCCAAACATCAAGGTAGTTGCATACTCCGCTTTTCACACAATAACATTTTAATCCTAGTATTCAAAGATTTCATGTACTTACCTCAAATCCGTTTGAAAAAGCGTCGCTCCACCTCGTTGTAGTTGACTGACGTATCAACCGCAAATTCAGTCACAAATCCTCCTATTGTGCGATTGAGCCAACGATCGACAATGTAGGAAATCTTGTCCTCAGATGCTTCCAATTTTTGTACTAGCTCCACGGTCCAAACAATAGGACCATCAAGTTTCCACCTTCCTTGTCTATATGCTAGCTTTGTGATCCACTTGTATAGCTCAACTAAAAACGAACAAGAAAATATTTTGTGAATCTCTGTATATAGGTACCTGTCCAACCACTGTTCCTTTGTCCGTCGCGGGTTTCTGTTCTCTTGCGCTGCGAATTCATGGATCTTCCTATCCAACCAGTCTCTGATCTCTTTTTTAGTTGGATTCTAGTGATATGACATGACACATCTCTTATGCAGATTCTGGTCCAGGCAACGTAACCATTTGCTGACTTTTTGGGCCCTGATCGAGGTTCAACATTAATGAGCCAAACAAATCCCTACACTACTCGCCCTTTCGGCATCAGCCCGCGAAGCGCCAACCAAATTCTCACCTGAAGAAGTATGGGGGGATGCTGGAATCAAGTTCCCACACCCTAAGATGGTTGTGATGTTGGTTTATTCCTTCTTTTCTTGTCTTGACGCAGGTCTCTTAGCTCTAGGGCTCTCCAGACTAGCCTTTTATTCACCCTTCAATACCTCCACAAAAGCGTACGATTGGTCTTCACGCAACCCTAACCTGTAGCTCATGTACTTTCGTGCTGCTACGATAGCATACCATGCAGATTCCCAAATGGATATCCTTAAAGGTGTTCAGTTATCCAATGTAATTGCACTCATTCGCACATCATATAAGCGTTATAAAGGAAATTCATACATAAAATGACAAGATGAATTAATCAGAACAAAGACTCAGAAATCGCAGAATACTTCTCTTTATAGATATCTTTAAGTGATTACAAACTCAGTCCACCCTGTGCACACAGCTATAGGGGTCCATGCACTCAGCTGCGGACTTCCACCCTAGGCCTCTACGTACTCAGCTGCAGAGCCTCTACCTACACTATGACCCAAAACTTAGACTTCTTGCTTCAGAGCTATGACTCTTTAAGACTTATCTTCCCTCACTTCTCTCAAAACTACTTAGATCTTAGCTCTTTTTATACATTCCCATGGTCCACGAACCATGGTAGATCTCTTACAGCCGACTTTACTTTACAAAAATAAGGGAAGAAAACCCTTTATGACTCATGACGCCTTTGTGCTCTGCGACCACGAAATGCAAAGTCTTTACAATTTTATTACAAAATTTGACCAAAACATGGGCTTTCAGCCCCAAAACTATCCTTGGGGGATCCCGTTCCTGACAAGGATAGTCTTAGTGCTCCAGGTAGTTGCAAGGGAGAGCGGGACTATAAACCATACTGCCCAGCTTGGTGGACAACGCAGCAAGCAAGTTGTGCGGAGAGTGACGAAGATGCAATGAGTGAGGCTACACTAAGGAAGTTGCTTCAAGGGGAAGTTACCATGCAACCTAGAAGGAAAATGATCGTTGGAGTTATTGTTCATGACTTGAAGGCTAGAATACGGTTTAGTGGAGCGGGATGGCGGCAATTAAGGTAAAAAATTAGAAGATCTGCCGCCAAAAAAACATTTATTTTTAGAATTTGGGGGGAATGGTCATATTTGAGTTCAAAAACCCCTATAAATTATGCATGTTGGTCCAACAGAGAACACTTTGCGCTCTTAGACTTGTTGCTAAATTTTTCTATCTGTCACCTATAAGATGAACGTTCTGGGAAGAATTCTTGTCACAAGAAAGTTGTTCTCCTGTAGCCCAAGAGTTCTTTATGGTGAGAATGACTACCACTAACCCCACCGAATCCATGAGTTCATGAGTAGCTATGTCCGATGCGCTAAGAACGGAAGTGTCTACTGCAAAAGCTACGCATGCAGTGCCAACAGCACCAAGGTCACCTAGGCCAAAGAAGATTAGGGCTAAAGAAAAGCAACCTGCTATGAAGGAAAACCAACCAGTCTTAAAGGGAAAGTTGAAGAAGTCATTGTCAGTGCGCACGTCACCGAGGAAGCATACTGAAACACAGACAAAGCAGCAAAAGGATAAGCATCCAGAAAGAGTAGTTAACCTGGAGGAGGACAAATGACAAGAGTGAGTGAGTATATCCCTCCATGTAAGGGAAACGCTGAGGTCACGAAGGATCCTGATACGAGAAAATTTTCAATGTCAACAACTTTGCTACCTAAGCAACTTGTATTCGAGGGTGCTAATCTCACACGCATTCCATTACTAAAAATGGAAGATTGGGACCGAGGGTCCTAATCTCACACCCATTCCATTACTCAAAATGGAATATTGGGACCTCGCAGACCACACAAATTGTCTGCCCTTGGTGACTCACAAGTACATGCAAAAAGTCTACTTTGAAGACATGGGGGTTAAAACTCTGGACCCCATGAAGTGGGTATGCGATTTTGAGCAGGCAGGGCTTCTCAATCTATTGTTGGTGCTGCATTATCATCGCACCCCCATTAATACGGTCTAAGCATGACAGCTCCTCGTCCTGGCGCATGATGGGTGTCTATGGCTTGGAGAGCCTATACCTATCACCGACATGTTGATCCATAGGATCACAAAGTTACCTTATAAAGGCATGAACCCTACCAAGGAGTTTGGGGAAAAAGTTGGAGAGAAAGAATTGGCAGAAAAGGTGAAGAAGGAGTTTGGGCTCATAAAACATTCGCGAGGGTATTCTATCACATCCATATCAGACCCGAGAGTGAAGTTGGCTCCCTAGATCCTAGGAGGCAAGGTAATGAGGCAATGTCGCACGAATGAAGTTCTGACGCTAGTAATTTCACTCGCATCTCAGCGCATAAAGGTGGTTCAATACAACTGGGCCAAGTATCTATGCCACGAGTTCCTCGTGAACTGCAGCGAGGCCTAGGAGGAGAACCAAAATTTCATTATGCCTAGCTATTACTATCCATTGTTTTGGTTTCTTGGCGGTTATGAGACAATATCCAGTTCCCTCCAGACAAAGTGGAATTTCCCGAGGGAGCACAATTTTCCTCGTTGTGGGCATCAAAAGATCCAAAATGAATTAAGGAGACAAATATCTTTTGGGTGTTCATAGATATGGACATGCACATGGTGATTAGCCAATGGTAAAGATTGTCCCCCACCTTGTACGCGCAGCTCTCCACTTATGCATAATTCAAAGCCAATTTTCCAAGGTTCTTGATCAAAGCACACAAATACCTTTAGTAGAAATGGCACATGTTGCCTTATATGGTGACACATACACACATCCAAGAAGTCATGGGGCTATGGCCGCAGGAATGGTGCACGCATACAAAGTTAGATGCAGGCACAAGCACAGGCATAGAGAGCTCGGTTGCACAGAAGCGGAAGGACACTACTCAGCACACTATGCAAGCCTTAGTTGCGCAATAGAAGAAGGAGATTGCTATGATAGCTGTAGAGAATGCTTGTCTAGAAAAGGAGTGCGATGCCAAGGCCCAGGTAGAGCACAAGCAGAAGGATGTAGAGGACAATGAATAATATTCTTCCCACCACAATCATGATCAAGAACTATTCGAGTAAGGAGGACATATCAGTGAAGGGAAAACAACTCCTTCTATCCTGAAGAAGCGCACGGAGGAGAAACGTAGTGAGCAATGAAAGAAACAAAATTCTGACAAGCAGACGCATATGGATCCAATGGTGCTGATAGAGGGTGATCTCGACAAGATCGGCGAAAAAATTTAGGACACCAGGACATAGGTGTTGCAACAATTCGAGCAACAATATATGCAAACCCTTGGGGGCATCTGCAAGGATCTTTGCGAGGTGCAGATCCAAGAAAGAAGAGTTTAGAAAGATGTAGGGAAGGCGAGCCACACGCAAGACAGCTTGACATAGGGAAGGAGTGTAGTATTAGAGATAGACAGGCCTCAGGACATCAGAATATTTCCTCTACTTGAAGGGTGAGTCTGCACGAAGATGGAGGAGCAGCGTGCGGTATCTCACACAGTCAAAAACATGGGGTTAAACCTTATTGCGTTGCCGCTTGATTCTCTAAATGTGCTACATCACAGGGTCATGGAGGAGCTCAAGATTAGAGAAAAACATGCACTCACTGTCGTCAGTGAGTTCAAAGTTAACAATCAACAACTTTTCGTGGAAAAGAGTCAGGCCCTAGAGGAGCAGGAGGAGTTGCGCATACAACGTCACAATCTGGTTGTCGCAATTGAGCAAGCCTACAAATCTGTACTTGAGTTGGGTATACCTGATGATGCATAGGCTTCAACCAATTAATAAAATTGGTTGTTGCAATGCGTGCTTCAAAGGAGAAGGTCAACAAGGTGACCTTCAACTTGAGGATGTAAATAGAAGAGTTGCAGTTAAAGTTGCATCTGACCACACCACAAGAGATTCATGAACAAAGAAACATGGGAATTAAGGAATCCATGGCTTGGCTAGATGTCGTTGTTCAAGTGTGCGAAAACCTCTTCACTCAGGCACCGAGCCTTTGAGATACATTACAGGAGGATCGTACGTTGCAACAATTAAGCACGGAGCTTAGGGAAGCACAACAATAATATGATGAAATCAGCAGGACAACATGGACATTGACATTAGTCTAGTGTTTCGCGTGCTTATAGGAAGGTAAGACGAAGTTAGCCAATTCTCATAGACCATTATTGAGAAGATGAAGGCTATGCACCAAACGCAAAGGACTACACAGTTGCTAGTAGAGGGGACAACCATGGAGAAGACGGTCGAGGAGGTGCAGCAGGTGGTGGAGAAGAGTACAACGGAGCTCCAAGGACTGACTAAAGCATTCAACGAACTTCGTGAGAAAGTAGATCAACGAGCTAAGTGACTTAAGGGTGAGTCATGATCTTTTGTGTTGGGGTACTATTGGGGTGGGGTCCCTAGGGGCAGAAAGGAATTAATTAGTAGTTTTTTTGTAACAAATTCTGTAAGAGATGTAAAGTCTCCTTGATTTGTGGATGCAGAGCATGAAGTTGAATAAAAGTCAAAGAGGCTTAGCCCCTTGTTTTAAGTAAAGTTCTGAGTCAGTTTTAAGATTCACCAATGGTTTGCGAACCATGGCATTTTATGAAAAAAAGTCTATAAAGAGTTGAGTCTTAGTGAAAGAAAGAGGTCACTAAATAGAACTAACATAAGAGATTGGGTGGATGGAAGAGTCTTGGGTAGGAGCTAAGGTAGGAAGGCTTCGATTCGTCCGCTTAGGTAGGGAAAGAAAGGCTTCGAATGTGCGTGCGGAGAGGCCTAGGAGGAGTCCAAAGCTGAGTGCACACACCCCTACAGTTGTACGAGAAGAGTAGTTTGAGTCTATAAATTCGTGAATTGAAGATCAATAAAAGGCAGCTTTCGAAGAATTATTGAGTATTTTTGTTTATATCTGTTTATGTTATATGATGCCGATAAATGACTTGTTTTATGAAATATTGATTGAAAGTTACACAATTATCTTAAATCAGTCTTAATAATGTACAAAATGCATGTTTAAACACTTTCGCCAAGACTATGGTGATTTACCTTATGTTTACTGGCTACTTAAGTAGATCTGCGTGAACACCAATTTAGGATTTCTTTATGATGCATGTATGTATATCAACTATTAAAGGCCCACAGGGACTAATCATGGACCTTTGCAAAGGTCTGAAGGCTGTTTTAACAGATTTATAGTGGCGAGCCCTAAAAATCTATTGATCTGTGTAGAAACAGATTTAAGGTGTTGGAAGACATCACACTAGTCTTTGGATGCAGAAACTTGATTCTTGCATCCCCACATACTGCTTTGGGTGAGCACTACGCTGGTTGTTGCCGAAAGGGCCAGTAGTTTAGGGTTTTATTGGTTGGCACAACTAACTGTGAACCTGTGTCACAACCCCCTAAGCCAACAAAATCCTAATGACTGTGCGCACGGTTGCAATATTCAAAATAATAATTTTATACAATAACCCTTCCATGGAGGCAAGTCAATTTACACTAGGAGAGTTAAAGAAACCCCTTTAGGTTATATATAAAAGAAAATTTAACCCCTTTTCAACAAATCTGATAACCAAACGTAAAGGAGTCAAAGGAAAACAAATATTCATGCTGGGTCGGGTTGGAAAGAATATAGTAAGTGAAATCCAATCAAAGAAATATCACGTGTACAATAATCGAAATTGATAAGATAATGCCTTAGTCGTGCGCGAAGAAACCAAGATGCTTTAGGGTAAAAACCTTCACTTGTAAAATGCCAAGACAATCCACCAGCTAACAACGCAATGCATGAATTGATATAAATAAGATAATTAATCAAGAAATTATTGTTGGATAAGGTAGCCGGACCTGAGGTGACCTCGGGCAGTAAGTCATGGCATCGTGAAACCAAACCCCACACAAAAGGATTCTTGGTTAAGTAGAAATGAGTCGAGGCATTTAACTGATAGAACTACATGAAACCAAAACTCGCTTGTCTTGAGGAGACGAAAATTGTATTCTAGGTGGAACTTTACCTCCTGCCCATTCCTTGTGCCAAAATGTTGTAGCCAAACCTCAAGGGTAAATGGGTCACCAAGAGAATATTAAAGCGCATTAAGCTGCATCCAAAACATTGATAGAATACCTGTTCTGGCTAGAGGAAATTGTTAGAGCATATTTGAACTGGAACCCTCATGGTGGTAGGGTTTGGGACAATATTGCATAGTGAACCGACTGAATGATGGGGCGATCAGAGAGCCCTGGACCAGGGTGGTTACCCTTAACCACCGGCACGTAAACTGACTCGTTTGATTGAGCTCAATAAGATCAAATGTTTCCAATCAACGAAGTGTTTTGTAGGCGTGGTGGAGGAGTGAATACATATAATGCCAGATGGAGGCATGAATGCCTTCCTGGAATCAACAACCATCTGAGGTGGGAACCCTGGGGAACCATAGATAAGTAATGGAAATAACCATCAAGCAAACCTTGGTTCCATATGTTGTCTTTACAAAATATAATATATTGCACACTATTTAACGACTAGGTTATAGCATAAGAGAACTGAAGATTAATCCCTAGGTTTACATTGTAGCAATTTCACGAAAGATATTTCCTCCAAAGGGGAATGTGTATAAACTTGTTAATATCACTGTTAAATTGTAAAAGGAATTTTTTATGCTGAGAATTTGGTGTTTATGGGCGTTACATATATAGAATAAGAATTTTTGAAGATGGAACATTATACCTTAAACAAAAATTTTGGGAAGGATATGGATTTACAGTAAATGAACCTTATAATCTTTTTTTCTTTCTTGTATTTACTTTGCATATATGTGCTTTTCGGAAACGTTTAACTAACCAAATATTCAATATTCATTTTTGTTTTTCATTAAATAGTTGAGATATGCTTTTCATTCATTTTTTTTAAATGTCATGTAACATGTCTTTAGTGTTCTCTATTTTTCATTTCATTCATTTTTTTTAAATGTCATGTAACATGTCCTTAGGGTTCTCTATTTTTCATTAATTACCTGACATATAATTTTTTTAAAATAATGAATCTTTATTCTTTATTTTTCATCAATTATTCTACACTTTTTTAAATCAAGAAAATAGATATCCAAACTTGAATATAATGAAAATTTGGAAAAACTTACTCTTAAGATGGAAACAAATTGACAAATTGTAGTTTGGCTTCAATAAAAATGCTTCTCACACATATTTTATATCAATTCAAAAACTAAGTTAACTTAAATTAAAATATTAATAATAATTTTGAGAATTTTAATAAAATTAAAATTTTAGAAACCCTATTCCAAAATAGACATGTATATTCATATAATTATTGACAAATAAACTAAAACTATGAGATCCATATTCCATAATACACACCCAATCATTGTAACTAGCACAACCATATTAATTAATTTGTTGAAAAACACTTCTAACATCAAAACACTTACCACAAATTATATATCACATTACTAAATTTTACAAACAAACAAAAAACCATAGAAAACAACTAAATTATAACTTTCTTTTAAATTATTACTATTTAAAAATAACAATCAATAAAGTTACAAAATGATTAAATTTGTTTTTATAAGAACAAATAAATCAAAGAAATTAATATAGACACCCAAATATAATGAAAATTTGGATAAACTTATTACTAAGATGGAACATATATTAACCATATTTAGATTAAACATATATACATTTAAAAAACATGGCACAAGATTCTTAAATAAGGAGATTTATGTCCACTTTAACATGGGGATTCTTAATTTGTAAATGGACTTTGCTGCAATACTATGTGCCAATATCATTGATAATCAATATCGCATGATAGAAAAACCATAACTCACTTCATATGGGACTTGTTCACATCACATTTATTTTAAATTAATCACTTTAATTAAAAGAGAAAAAAAGACAGCTATTTTGAAGATAAATCTCAACCTTTGACTAGTATATACTATTATGAATATTCTAAAATATTCCATGAAGTTCAACTCTCTACCATGAAACTAATAATTATTAATAATTATAAAAAAGTTTTCTATTAATAATTATAAAAAAATTAGAAAACGCTATTCATATTTCTTTAAATATAGATTTGCTATGTCTTATTAACTTTTTGAAAAATAATGTTTCAATGAGTAATTCATTGATAATCTTGATTTCATTATTATAATTTTTTAGTTATTGGTTAGATAATTAGTATTTTATAATATTTTTAGATGTAGGAGATATATGTCAATGGATTACCTATATTATGTATATCGTGATTCATAGGAAAAACTTTTACGAAGGCAAATCGGTGATATTTTTAAATCATTTATATACCATAAAACTGAAAAACATGGCCTCGTATTAAAACAACATAATTGGTATCTTGTATTATAACCTATGTTGCATGAGTTTCTGGAACTAGGGAACATTGGAAATAGGAATGGCTAGAGGTTTTTCCAAAATTTACATAAAACATGTAATGTGGAGTGGTAATATTATATGATAAAAAAATTAAAAAATAAAAATAAAAAATTAATTATATAATTTATATAATAATCAAAATTAATATTGAATCAAAATATTCAAATATTAAAATCAATTTATATATATAAATATATAATATATAATCTCTCTTATATATAAATATGTTCTTTGGGTGTCTCTCTCCTTGAGTCACTCCCTTATATATATATATATATATATATATATATATATATTAAAATGCCAAGTTCATTATGACACATTACGAGTCTTTAAAACAATCTAGCTTAAAAATACATGGGAACAATTTTGCATATGTTTCTCTAGTTATTATTAAGAGAAAAAGTAAAGCAACTCTAATGTTTAAGCATTGACTGCCATATACAATATGCACATACAATCTTCTAACATATGTATATATATATATACATAGACAACCAAAGAAATACTCATCAGCATGACATCCAGATATCACCCTTACATCGAGGTGCCCAGGCTTCCTTAACCCATCAAGAGATTGCTCCAGTGATATCATTGTTAAGGATGTCTTTGGCCTTTCATGCTGCTAAGGTTTCAACAGGATAGAACTCCAAAAAAAAAGTCTTCAAAGCTCCCCAAAATTTCTCAAGCTCCCATTGCAGCTCCCCTAAAAAAGAAACTTTCTCATACATTTCCAAAACTGCCGAAAGCACCTAGTTTCCCAACTCTTAAGAACGATTCAGTGTAACAAAGATTATAACTTTTATGGATATTTGGATAATTTATCATAAAACGTAATAGTATTTTCTAAACATTAAATCAATATTGGCATACCTGAGCTGACAAAATGAAAAATGAGCACGAACTGACTGAACTAATCAAGCCTATCAATCAGCATAGTTTTTACGTAATTATTTCAAAACGTCTAGGTTTAACACGAGGTCATTTGCTCCGGCATAGTATAGTATTGTTATAAATACATCATTCTATTACAATGCTTATAATTTACATTATTAAAAAATACTATTTTAGTAATAAAATTATGGATGGTTATTAATCTTGCACAATATAATGCATTAAAAACACAAAATTTGAAAAATTTTGAATGGTAAATAAAATCTATTAAAGAAATAATATTATTAATGTAATTTAATTTGATTTTAAATAAGTATCAATTTTGATTAGTTTTAAAGTTTGATAAATACGGAGTTAAGATAGATCTAAACAAATTTAAATATTAATAATTAATAAATTTAAATTTAATTTCTTACTTTAATTTTAATTTTTATGTAATTTCCCTAAGTCAAAAGTGTTTAAATAACATAACATTACAATATCTCTTCCATACTGAGCATCATAGTGTCTCACTAAAAAATCTAATAAAGATATATTTAAAAAAATATATATATTTACAAATTATTTTGATTGTGAAATGAGAAATCATTTTTTGGCATGTGGTATTGATGACCCAAATGGTAAAGTGAAAGCAAATATCCATGGTTAAAGATCTATTTATTAATAAAATATAAATATGTTTCAAAATTATTATTTTAATTTCTATGATGAAATGGATCTTAATTTATAGTTACAATTTATATCTTACACATATTTTAATGTTATAGATAGAGGGTTTAGATATATCTCAAATTTTTGGGCATGTGTTATTGATGAACCATGGTATTGGTCTATTATAGTGTACAAATCCTATTTACAAGGTAATAATATCTATGGTAAAGTATGGTAAGGTGGGAGTGAATATCCATGGTAAAAAATATTGTTATATTTTAATCTTATTATAACTATTAAAGTTTTTATATGTTTAGTAATTAAATTAAATATGGTTACACAATAGTTATTTTAATTTGTAAGGTAAAAATTATCTTAACTTATACTTACTACTTGGTAAAGTGCGAGTGAATATTCATGGTAAAAAATGTTGTTATATTCTAAGCTTATCCTAAGTATTTAAGTTTTGTGTTTATTAATTAAATTAAATATGATTACAAAATAGCTATTTTAATTTATAAGGTAAAAATGATCTTAACTTGTACCTAGTACTTGTATTTTTATTGTGATGTGTATATTATGATTTTCTTTTATGTAAAAAGTTATTCTTAATTTTTATTAATAAAGACAAAGCAAAACTACAATATAGCAAACTAAATTTTAATATTTTTATTATTTTTAATTTATTATACACTATGCATTTCTCGATATTGAGCTCTAAAATACTTTTAACTTTTTATTATTATTTAATGGAGTAGACATGTAAATGTTTACAAATCTTTCATGTCTTATAAATCCAACAAATTAATATTAATATAAATTCACCATATAAAAATTATTACAAACTTTTTTACATTACACCTAAACAGTTACCCATACTCATTTTTAAATTTTGTTCGGCAAATAATTTTTATATTTTTATAAATTTGAAATAAATTCATCTTATCCTAAATGGTATATATTTTACAGCTGGTCGCTAGAGTGAGATCCTTAAGGAGATGAAATGGTATATATTTTACAGCTGGTCGCTAGAGTGAGATCCTTAAGGAGATGACTTTTGCTGAGATGCATTTAGTGAAAGGTGTGTTGGCTCTGAAGAGCTAAGCATTTTCTATCTTAATTTTTCAACCCCAGTCAATTCTATAATTTTAAGTAGTGTTTATTTTTATAGGTTATGTTTACAAACTATATATATATATATTATTTATCACCAGTGGTATATTATTTATCACAAATTCTCAACCCGGGTCAATTCTATAATTCTAAATTGCGTTCATTTTTATATATTAAGTTTGAAAATTGTATATCTATTATCTATCACAATTTTTAATTTTTCAGGTCCCCTCAAAACAAAACCTTGGTTACGTGTTTTTGTGTTAATTTTAATTGTTTTGTGAAAAATAATTTTATTTTGAAGTAACTCAGAAAGAAGCTGAGCATTTTTTATTTTAATTTCTCAACCTGAGTCAGTTCTATAATTCTAACTTATCTTTAGTTTTATGTATTAAATTTGCAAACAGTATATACATTATTTATCGCAGATTGTGTATATATTATTTATCACAGTTTCTCGTCCAGGGTCAACTCTATAATTCTAAATTGTGTTCATTTTTATATAACGCAGTATATATATTATTTATCACAGTTTCTCATCCAGGGTCAATTCTATAACTCTAAATTGTGTCAATTTTTATAACATGCAAACAGTATATATATTATTTATCACAGTTTCTCATCCAGAGTCAATTTTGTAATTTTAATTTGTGTTCATTTTTATATATTGCAAACAGTATATATATTATTTATCACAATTTTTATGGTATAGTTGAAAGACCCTTCAAGACATTGGTTATGTCTCTGGTGTTAATTTTAATGTTTTGTGAAAAAGAGTTTTATTTTGACTATAACTAAAAAATAGTGGTAAGTTTTTTCATATAGTAGTAAAATAAAAATAAAAAGGAGTTTTATGCTTAAAAAAAATAAGAAAAAAAATAAAATAATATAGTGGTATGCTTTTTCATATGGTAGTAAAATAAAAATAAGTAGGGGTTTTATGCTAAAGAAAAATAAGAAAAACAATATATTTGTTGTTCTCTGTGTGAGAATAATTTTCCTTCTTTCATGAAATCATTCTCTTAAAGTAGTAAGGTTTATTAATAGTAAAGTTTAAGTATTGACGGGTTTTTCAATAACGTTTAATAATACTAAAGTTTAAGTATTGAGGGGTTTTTCAATTGGGTTAAGTAAGTCATGAATCTATGACCATGTACTATAACTCATGCTCATAGGGGCGAAGAAGTGAGATTGAAAGTAGTGAAATGAATCACATAGTGTCAATCATCAAAGTGTGATTGACGATTGTGAAATGAATCACACTCAACCTAAATCAATTCTATAATTCTAAATTGTGTTCATTTTTATAGATTAAGTTTGCAAATAGTATATATATATTATTTGTGACAAATTGTATATATATTATTTATTGCAATTTTTATGGTATAGTTGAAAGACCCTTCAAACATTGGTTATGTTTTTGGTGCTAATTTTAACGTTTTGTGAAAAAATAGTTTTATCTTGATCTCACAGAAAAATACAGTGGTATGCTTTTTTATATAATAGTAAAATACAAATAAAGAGTAGTTTTATGTCAAAGCAAAATAAGAAAAAAAAAACTACTTTTTCATATAGTAGTAAAATAAAAATAAAGAGGAGTTTTACACCTAAATGACCATTTAGTCATAACTTACTAATTTCTAATGATTTTTGAATAGTCTCTTTAGCAATCATCTCATGATTTTCCAATAGTCCCCTTAGCACTCATGCGGTGATGGTCACAAGGGTGAAGAAGTGGGATTGAAACTATTGAAATGAATGAGATAGTGTCAATATTTAAACTAGTGAAATGAATCACATAGTGTCAATCATAACTAGTGAAATGAATCACATAGTATCAATCATAACTTTAGGTGATTTTTGAATATTCCCAAGCATTGATGGGTAAAAGGTGCGATTGAAACTATTGAAATGAATCGCATAGTGTCAATATTGAAACTAGTGAAATGAATCACATAGTGTCAATCATCAAAGTGTGATTGAAACTATTGAAATGAATCATATAGTATCAATCATCACTTTCGGGCTTGCAAGATTAACTAGGACTTCCCGGGAGGTCACCCATGCCAAATAACCTTGCAAAACCTTAGCAAGTATTTTGGGTCATGAACCATTCAATTAGAGTTCCCTTCACTTTTTTGAATTTAAGTATTGAGGGATTTTAGAATTGCATTATATTAGATATCACTTTTTGGGATTCAACTAAGTTAAGTAAGTTATTAATCTATGACCATTTCCAAGATATCATTTTTTTGGGATTCAACTTACTTAAGTAAGTCATTCATCTATAACCATTTCCATGAGAGATAGCCTTAAATCACTAATTTCACATTATTTTTTAATAGTCCACTTAACACTCATTGCATCTTGTTATACTCAAAAAATTGAAAAATCAACTTAATTTTGTTAGAATCAACTTTGTACATATATGGATTTAAAAAAAACAAAAAAATAAAGAAAATAATATACATACAAAACAATTACGTGAGAGATTGACAAACAATTTTATCACAAATTGGCAGAGAACATACACATTACCATTATAGTGTTATTGCACCATTAAAATAAATATGTCTAAAGGTAGAGATAAGCTGCACCATTAAAAAGTGTCTTAATATGACAACAGACTATAGCTTTCTTAACTGAGGAACGATCGCTTTGCTAAGAGAACAACATAGAACTTAAGGAATGAGTACTGGGTTTCCAACATGGAAACTAGAGTCGCCGAGTTACTCAAATTGACACAGTGAGTTCAGTAAAACTCGAAAGTTCTGTAAAACTGTAATGCTAAGAGAATGAGGTTTTCCTTAAGGTTACATGTCAATAAAAAGTAAAGAACCGTTAATCTAAATATTTTTAGAATAATAAAAGGTATGACTGAATAGTTACAAGATGAATATGGTAAGTAATCTTTACATATACAAGATTGGGACCAGAACAGATATAGAGAACCAAAAAATCAAAGCAAAATTCATATAGTAGAAAATTTAAAAAAAACAGAAAGCAAAATTCATATAGTAGAAAAAAGAAAAGAAAAAAGAACCATGATAAATATTTATTCAAAAGCTTCAAAGCTAAAGTCTCCCCATAACTATCGAGTGGACTTTAAATTCCATAAATGGGATTGTAAATAACTAAGAGTTACAAAAGAGGATGTTACAAATATCATATAGGGTCCATTAAAACAAACAGTACCACTTTTGGTAGCAACCGTGAGTTGCATGTAATAATAATGGTGAACAACAAAGTTGTAAAATTAACCATGGTTTTATTTTTCTAATATTACCTGTGTATTCCAGAGTTTTGTCCCAACATTCTTTAGTTCACTTAAGACTTGAATAAGACCAAGAGCAAGCAATATATGGCCACAAAAGTAATAAAATTAGATTCAAATTTTCTAAGAAGAATAACAATGAAGCTACACGGTAAAGTATGAAACAAGTTTGAGTGCTATAAAGTTAAATTATTAGTTATTACCTATTTGGTAAAGGTGGAAACCATCCAACCCCAAAAGCTTAAACTAATTGAGAATTAGTGGAAAAATCCATGTCAAATATAATTTTAGTTCCTGTGCCAAAAAAAATAACTTTCAGTACCGTTTTCATAGAAACCAAAATCGGGAGGGTAATACACGGAGAAACATGATTTTGGAAGAAATTGCCAATTTGAATGGCTCGAGAACAATAAACCTTGCCAACAAACAAACCTACTTCTTCTTTCCTTCTTCCTGTATTTTGAGTTGAAAAGAAACCATTTCATCTCCACAAACACCCTAGAGGTCTTAAATTAGACGAAGGGGTAGCCATTCCACCACTTTTCTTTTTATGTAATTCGAGGAGTTGAAAAAGTTAAAAATAATGGAGAAATGGTTATATGGTTGTAACGTATCTCCTTAGTTTAGGATTAGTTCCTAGAGTTTAGGAGGTTGTTTACAACTACCTATTTTTCAGTGATGTATTTAATATTGTAATATTCATTTGATGTAATGTAGAGTGAACTAGAGTGAGAGTCTCCTCTTTGTTTTGAGTGAAGTCTCCGAGGAGCTGTACACACCTGTGAGCTGCAACTCCTTCATTTAATTCAAAGTGTGATTTTTATGTTGGTATCACAGCTTAGGTTAGAGAAGCCTCATTTTTTTTTAGGGATGTATCATTAGTTACATTTCTGTAGTGGTAGGAGTGCATGTAAATGTGTGTGTGTGTGATCAGGTGGAACTGCAGTAACACCTGGAGCGAAGGGTCTCAGATGACTGATCATCTCTAAGCCGGAGAAAGGGTTGAGCAATTGACGTGATTTTTTGAAGACAGTCGCGCCAATCTGGCAACCTCCAAGAGTCTGGCAAACTCGATGGAACCAATCTCTCCAACTAGAAATTCAAAATGCAAACTTTGCTCGAGAGCGTAAATGCATGGGTGATCGTTGAGGGAAATGAGCCAAAATCTGGAACAGCGACCCAAGAACAAGACTGGGATAAAAGAGAAACGAAAGAAAAAGTTATACTGAAGATGTCCATTAAGGACAATATTATCCCACATATCAGAGATTCCAAGTGAGTCGCTGATATATGGACAACGATCAAGAGCCTGTATGAGACTCAGAATACAAATTGTGTTCTGGCACTTAAGGGAAAGTTGTTTTCATTAAAGATGGACGAGAATGAGTCTGTTGCTGGATTCATGGCGAGAGTCAAGGATCTGAGAGACAAACTGGGAGCTATTGGAGAAAAGGTGTCCGACTCAGATCTAGTTACACTCACATTGAACAGAATGACTGATGAACATCAGATATTCATCATAGGACTGGCGGCGAGGGAGAAAGCCCCTCCATTTGATGAGCTGACAATGATTCTGCTCCAGGAGGAGGAGCGAAGACAAAATCTGAAAACTCAGAGCAATGACCTATCTCTGATGGGGAAGAGGCGACAGTTCAGAGGAAAGCAGCACCAGCACCAACATCAGTACCAACATCAGCACCAGCAATCGCAGCAGCAGCAGCAGAAGGGGGCCAGCTCTTTTCAAAAGAGACCATTCAAAGGTATGACTGATAATTATGTTAAGAGATGTTTTTATTGTGGGAAACCTAGTCATCAGATTAAAGAATGCTATAAGAGGCAAGCGGATGAAAGAAAAAGCAAACAGAGGAAACATGAGGGCTGTTTTGCTGGAGAAGAGGAGGACCACAGCCATGATCTTCGACTATTCACAGTCGATTGTGCTCTTTCAGCATCAAAGGGAGATGAGGACGACATATGGTATGTCGACTCTGGCGCATCCTCACACATGACCGGCAAGAAGGACTGTTTTGAATTTCTTGAAGAATCTGCATGTGGATCAAAAATTTATCTCGGAGATGACAATGGGTATGAGATCAAAGGAAGTGGAGATATTCCTGTGAAGCTACCTAGTGGCGACATTAAACATCTCAAAAATGTACTATATGTTCGAGGAATTAAGAAAAGCTTGATCTCTCTCTCAATGATTACAGACGAGGACATGCAGGTGCAATTCTTTAAGAATGGTTGTGTCATTAAGGATAGCCAGATGGAAACAATTGCAACAGGAGTGCGCATGGGGAATTTGTACAGATTCGATGCAAAGAGTATGCCACGACAAGCAATGGTTGCAGCTGGATCATCAGTTGAAAATCTCTGGCATCAGAGATTTGGACATCTCAATCTGCAAGACCTCATCTTACTTCAGAAGAAAGGTATGGTCGATGGACTCCCTGTTTTTCATAATGTGAAGCTGGAATGTGATGGATGTGCATTAGGGAAAATGCATAGAGAAGAATTCCCTTTGCATGTCAACATAAAGGAAAGAGACATCCTAGAACTAGTGCATACAAATATTTGTGGACCTATGCAAACTAGGTCCTTAGGACGTGCATATTATTTTCTGTTGTTTACAGATGACTGCACTAGGTTTTCATGGGTGTATTTTTTAAGTAAAAAGAGTCAATCCTTTCGGTACATTAAAGAATTCAAATCTGTGATAGAGAACCAAACTGGAAAGAGGATAAAGATTCTCCGCTCGGACCAAGGCGGGGAATATAGGTTAGGGGAGTTCATGAACTTCTGCAAGCAGCATGGGATTATGCAGCAATTCACACTGCCACACACTCCACAACAGAATGGTGTAGCAAAATGCAAGAACATAACTCCTATGGAGTGCACCAGAAGTATGCTTCAAGGTAAAGGTATATCAAATGGTCTTTAGGCAGAAGCCATTAATACTGCTATTTATTTAAAGAATAGGAGTCCTACTAAATGTCTAGGCTTCAAAACCCCCTTTGAAGCATTGTTTGGACTCAAACCAGCAGTTAGTAATCTAAAAATATTTGGATCTAAAGCTTATGCTCATATACCAAAAGCAGATAGAAATAAGTTAGACCCCAAAGCCTTGAAATGTATATTTGTAGGATATGGCACAGAGTATAAGGCATACAAGTTATATAATCCTGGCACTCATAAAGTTTTTGCAAGCACAAATGTTATCTTTCATGAACAGACTAAAGATGAAAAGGAAGACTCTAACAGTGACAGCCACATTACATTGTTGATCGAGATGAACAGTGACGAAGATGAAGAGCAGGAGCAGGAGCAGAAACAGGAAGAAGTAGCAGCAGATAGTGTAATAAGTGATGATGCAGGCCTAGAAAGTGCTAAAACAGATAGAGTTGAGATAAGTCCTCTACCTAGAAGATCGAGTAGGAAGACTAGACAACCTGAAAGATTGAAAGGCTATGCTTTAATGTCCAAAATTTTAAACATTGTAGAACCTTCAAATTATGAAGAAGCAAGTAAATCAGATGAATGGAGGGCTGCAATGCATGAGGAAATTGAATCAATATATAGAAATCATACTTGGGATTTAGTTGAGTTTCCTGAAGGAAAAACCCCTATAGGTTGTAAGTGGCTGTATAAACCTAAGATAAATGCAGATGGGAGTGTAGAAAAATTCAAAGCTAGACTGGTAGCAAAGGGTTATTCACAGCAAGAAGGCATAGATTTTGATGACACCTTTGCCCCTGTAGCTAAATTAAATACAATCAGAATGCTAATTTTGTTAGCAACAAAACATAAATGGAAGCTACACGAGCTAGATGTTAAGTCTGCATTTCTGAATGGATAATTAAAGGAAGAAATTTATTTAGTGCATCCTCCTGGTTTTGTGAAAAAGGGGCAGGAGAATTTAGTATGTAAATTGCATAAGGCACTTTATGGTTTGAAACAAGCACCCAGATCATGGTATGAGGAAATTGATTCATTTTTTATACAACATGGTTTTCATAGGAGCCTCAATGACCCAAACCTGTATACCAAGATAAATAAACAGAGGCAAGTCATTTTGATTTCTTTGTATGTGGATGACATGATTATAACCGGAAATGCAAATAATTTGATCAAAGAAATCAAGCAGCAAATGTCACAGGTATTTGAAATGAAAGACCTTGGAGATCTTCATTATTGCCTCGGTTTGGAGGTGTGGAAAGATTCTGGTCAAACTTTTCTAACTCAAGGAAAGTATGCCAAAACCCTGTTGGAAAGATTGAGAATGGAACAGTGTAAAATAGCAGCAAAACCATTGCAGCAGAATCTCTAGTTAAGCAGTGATGGCGGCACAAAACAGGTGGATGCCACTTTGTATAGAAAACTAGTGGGAAGTTTGATATATCTCACGACAGCTAGACCTGATCTGTCATATTCTGTTAATGTGCTGAGCCAATTTATGTCCAGACCACTTGAAAGTCACTGGATTGCAGCAAAATGTGTGTTGAGGTACCTTAGTGGTACTTGTAATTATGGTATTTTATACACTAACATTTCATATGTTACTTTAGTAGGTTATTCAGATTTTGATTGGGCAGGTGACGTGGATGATCCTAGATCCATCACATGTTATGCATTTAGTATTGGATCTGGGTTTATTTCGTGGAGTAGCAAAAATCAAAGTACTGTAGCATTATCATCATGTGAAGCTGAGTACCAGGCGTTGTGTGCAGCAACATGCGAATCCATCTGGTTGAGGAGATTGCTTAGCGATGCAGGAGAAAGTCAGAAAGAAGCAACCAACATCAAAAGTGACAACCAGAGCACAATAAAGCTTGCATACAATCGAGTTTTCCATAAAAATACTAAACATATCGACACTTAGTTTCATTTTGTTCGAGAAAAGATACAGTCAAAAGAAATATGTGTGGAGTATTGTAATACTTGTGATAATTTAGCTGATATTTTTACTAAGCCTTTAGGGCGAGTAAAGTTTGAATTATTTAGAGGGAAATTAGGAGTGCAGAATAACCCTTTCTCCATTAGGGGGGGAGTTCAAAATAATGGAGAAATGGGTATATGGTTGTAACGTATCTCCTTAGTTTAGGATTAGTTCCTAGAGTTTAGGAGGTTGTTTAAAACTACCTATTTTTCAGTGATGTATTTAATATTGTAATAATCATTTGATGTAATGTAGAGTGAACGAGAGTGAGAGTCTCCTCTTTGTTTTGAGTGCAGTCTTCCAGGTGTTGTACACACCTGTGAGCTGCAACTCCTTCATTTAATTCAAAGTGTGATTTTTATCTGAAAAGAAATCATTTCATCTCCACAAAGACCTTGGAGGTATTAAATTGGACAAAGGGCTAGCCATTCAACCACCTTCAACAAAGCAATATATAGTATTCATTTATATTAGTGGATTTTTGCAGCACTATGAAATAGTCACAACAGGAATGAAATGGCAGTGTGATAGAGTTTTAGTTGAAGAAAATACCGGACGGAGGATCTCGGCCTAATGTCTGAATAGAAAACGGGAAAGAATACATTGTATAATCTAATGTAAACCCTATTTTCTAGAACAGTCTATCTTATGATGGAAGATCAAAAGCATCCATAGTAAAGTGCTTTGTAGTCACAAATATAGACATGTGTCCATGTGATTATCACATGCCAAAGCACACCTAGAGGAATGCCAGTGCTCCACACAAAATAGAAATTACTACATATTCATTCATATGACCATAGTGACAAACGCAAGGAAAAATTATTTAAATAAGTTAATAATGTTGTCCTAATATACAAAAGAAGCCATTATTTAAAATTTAAATACCATAAATATAGGTAAGAGAAATCATATCTGCCAACGGATATTATGATACATCATATTAAACTAGGAATATATAGTTGTATCGAAATTATAACCAAAACCATTGTCGAAAGCGTAATTGGTAATATATATATATTATATATGAATCTATTGTTATATAGAAGCTAAAACTTGTAACATAAGGGAATGGGATCATAGAATTAAACGTTAAAACTAAAATTTATATGAAGGTTTCTCATAGTATGAGTACAATGAAAATAACATCAATTATCTTTTGGCTAGGCTTAAAATTTAAGACAAAAGTTATTGAAAGAAGGTGGATGTATAAAAAAATAAAAATAAAAATTTTCATATAGAGATATATTACAAATGATTGGGGAGTGATAGTGATATGGAGGTTTGTGTCTTTGATAGTTGTGAACATGACTTTGATTTTAAATGTTGGGTGTTACATATCCTTGTTTGTCTATTTTGGATCTTGGATGTTGCTATCTCAAAGACTTTGACTTCAATAGATATGTGAATGTTCTATGTAATATTTGTTAGTAATTTGAGTTTTATGTAATGTTTTTATTTGTTGCACAGAATGTTAGTTTGAGTTCTATTTTGTTGCACACTCTCTTAGTTTGAATGTTTATTTGAAGATTTATCTTGGCTTAATTTAGTTCCATAGGTTGTTTAACTAGGCTTGGTGTGTTTCCACATTTCATCTACTTTTGTATTGTAATACTCTTCTCACTAACTAGGATCTGTTCAAGGACTCTAGGTTAGCTTGAGTTTCATGGGTTTGTGAACATTTGACTAAGGTGCCATGCCAAAGTTCTCATTCATTTGACCCTTTACAAAGACGTTGTTTCACCCTATCATGTGATATGTGTCATGTGATATGTGGTCTAGCACGGTTGTTTGTAGAGTAAGGATTTTGGTATGACGCATTCTTTGAGAATGGGGTTGGGAGTATTACATTTGTTTGCACTAAAAGAATATTCTTAGAGAATGGAGTTGGGAGTATTACATTTGTTTGCACTAGAAGAATATAATAGTTTGAGTATTCATTTATTGTGACACATTATAAGTGAACATATTTTTGAAATAACAGATATTGATGGAATTCTTCAAACTATCATTCTTCCTGATTATTATAGCTCAATTCTACAAAGTCTAAATTTCAAAATTTTCTTCAGACAAACACTTGTAGGAAACTAAGATCAGTGAAAGGGCAGATTTTTCTCATAAGATGGGTCACTTTCTCCTTTAGAGATAAACTATACTTCTCCGCAGATAAATTTAGATGAATTTTATTGTCCTTAGCATTTCATAGAAATCTAACATCAGCAGAGGACAAGTTTCCTTCTCAGCGATTGAGTCATAAATTGTCTGTGTTAGTGAAGGGCGCCAAATTCATCTTTGCAAATTTGATCGATTAGCTGAGATTGAAGTATTTACTTTGGGCGGCAAGCTCCAAAAGCCAGTTCAACTATTAACGTAGAATTGATTGGAGGCAAATATCTCTATTTTGATTTCTATTGCAGACCGAGATATATTGTTTAGGAGGTTGAGTTAAACAGGGTTTGCTGAAGCATGATTTCGAGACACTGTAGTATCAGTAGAGTAATGAAATTATTTCATTTTTGTCAGCTGAAGGAAGTTCCAGGTTCACCTTCAAATTTTTCTTAAAGAATCAACCTTATTGAACTCTATTTTGATTCCTAGTGCTTGCAAAAAAGTCTTTAATGCCCAAATCACTCTCGCTCTTGTTGGGAATTTTCTATTTAATTCCAAAACAAAAGAACAAAGAACAATGCTCTGTTTTTGCACAGGGAAGCTTAAAATTGTTTGTTGAAGAAGAATAGAGCTTTTCAACACACATAAAAACCTTTTGTATTAATTAATAAAAAAACCTGTTGCAAAAGGATATTCCTCTTAACATAGGGATTCACCAAGAACTTCGAGTTCCATACAAAAAAAATTACTCTGTCTCTTCTGGAAATTTTACACTACTGTGTGTAAAAATATTTCTTACATTTACTGCTGTAAAAACTATTACATACCCTTCGTGTTGCTACGCATATTGCATTCAATGAACAATAAAAAAAACTACCCTCGCACTGTTGTGCGTTACATTATACTTCAAACAACAAAAAAACATCCATGCGCTACTGTGCTATATTGCATTACATTCAAAAAAAAATTCCCATGCTAACCATGTTCTTCTATATTCGCACTTCTATGCGTTTTTCATTCCATTACAAAAGTAAACAAAAAACAAAAAAAAAAAATATAACACATACATTTTCTTGTCCCATACTACCGTGGATTGAAAGAACATTAAAATTTAAAATTCTACCAACTTTTACTATCCGAAGTAAATTCTATTAATTACTTCACGTGAAGAACTGGCGGTCAAACATAAAACTTCATGCAAGCTCCATGTGCTGGACTGTACGCAGCTTTGGCTTCAATCAATGGACATCCACCATCCTTTCAATCGGACGACTGACGCTCATAAAAACCAAACGAGATTTATGTTCCGGGAAAAAAGTGGTTTTCAAAAACGTTTGTGGACATGCGTCAAATGGTGATTGTATCGCTGCCCCTCCGGAGAATACCAGTGCTTGGTCAAAAGCGGTGCGATGGAAACAACGGTTTTCTGAATTAAATGCACTGCATAGCAGTTCAAATTATATTTTCAACACTCCCCTTTAATTTCAACTACTGGGTTATCAGTCATACCCAGACATTTCCTCAAAAATTTATAACTTTTTTGTCCCAATGGTTTGGTCAGAATGTCAGCAACCTGCTCCTGAGTTCTGCAATGTTCTAAGACAATTTCTCCATTGTTCACCAATTCCCTGATGTAGTGAAACTTTGTGTCAATGTGTTTCGTTCTCTTATGAAACACTGAATTCTTGGATAATGCAATAGCTGAGCTATTTTCATAAAAAATCATAGTTCCTTTTGTTTGCTCTTGGCATAAGCTCCTTAACATCCTTCTCATCCAAACTGCTTGACATGTTGCTACTGTAGCTGCCACATATTCTGCCTCTGCTGTAGACAATGCTACAATAGGTTGTTTTTTAGAAGCCCATGAAATGGCTCCTGAACCCATGTGAAAAACATAACCGGATGTGCTTTTCCGATCATCTACACTTCCAGCCCAATCACTCTCAGTGTATCCAATCAAATCTGAACATTCTGAAGTAGTATATAAAATTCCATACCGTTTTGTACCTTCAACATACCACAGAATCCTTTTTGCTGCCTGCCAATGTGCTTCTTTTGGCCTCTCCATGAATCTGGAAACTAAACTAATAGCATACATTATATCTGGCCTAGTTGCAGTCAAATACATGAGGCTGCCAACAATGCTCTTGTACAACCTAGGATCAAAATCCTTGCTGCTGTCCTCTTTGCTGAGTTTTAATCCCATCACTGTGGGAGTAATTACTCCCTTGCTCTCTTGCATGCTAAATCTTTCCAACACTTCATTAACATATTTTGCTTGTGAGATAAAAATCCCATTTCCACCTTTTTCTACTTCTATTCCTAAGAAGTATCTCAGCAAACCCATGTCATTCATTTCAAATTCTTCTTTCATGATTGTTTTGAAATTTTCAATAAGATAAACATCATTGCCTGTGAAAATAACATCATCAACATATAACGCAACAATTAGTAATATATCATCCTTTTCTTTGATGTAGAGGGTGGGTTCTCTCTCACATTTTTCAAATCCATTTTCTAGTAGATAGGAATCTATCCTACTGTACCATGCTCTTGGTGCTTGCTTCAGCCCATAAAGAGGTTTCTTCAATTTGCACACTTTGTGTTCTTGCCCTTTCTTTTCATAGCCTAGAGGTTGTTCAATGTAGACCTCTTCCTTTAACACTCCGTTTAGGAATGCTGACTTCACATTCATTTGGTAAACTTTCCACTTGTTTTGTGCTACTATGGACAACACTGCTCTCACGGTTTCCATTCTAGCAACCGGTGCAAAAGTTTCCTCATAGTCTCTCCCATACTACTGTTTATATCCTTTGACAATTAATCTTGCCTTATGTCTTTCTATTTTTCCTTCAGCATTACTCTTGGTCTTGCAGACCCATTTAACTCCAATGACTTCTTTTCCTTTTGGTAGTTCAACTAAATCCCATGTCTTGTTTCTTTCTATGGCATTGATCTCCTCATCCATAGCTCCTATCCATTTCTTATCCTTAATTGCTTCTTCGAAATGAACAGGGTCATCAACATGACAATATAAATCAAACAAAGAATTGATACCTTCATTTGCTGCCTCTTGTTCATAAATATCACTTAAATTTCTGAACTTCTTACCTCTTTCATTTGGTGTGCAAGTGCTTGAAGAAGCACTTGAATTTCCTCCTTATGGTGTGCTTGGAGAAGCAATTTCATTTCTCCACAAGAGTGTCCCTTGCTGTCCTTGTGTTGGTGCTGCTGTTTGGGGATGTATTTCAGCCATTTCCTCATAATTTCCATCATGTGACAAAGAGCTTTTAACATTCACTGTTTTCTCTATGTTTCCATCCCAAGCTTCCTCCTCAATGAACTGAACATCTCTACTCACAATGAGCTTCTTGGTGGATGGGTTATACATTTCGTAAGCTTTGGATTCCTCACTGTATCCAATGAATATACATTTCTCCCCTTTGTTGTTCAACTTCTTCCTTAGCATATCTGGAATGTGTGCATAAGCAACACATCCAAAAAATTTCATGTGGGTGACTCCTTGCTTTCTCCCACTCCATGCTTCTTCTAGAACTTTGTTCATCACTGCTTTTGTAGCGCATCTATTCAAAATGTACGCTGCACAATGTACAGCTTCAGCCAAATAATCATTTGGCAAATGCTTTGCCTTCAACATACTCGCCATATCCCCCGGATGCGGGTGCCACGGGCGAGGAAATGGGACCGCCACCTGGTCACCATGGGCAGTACCAGGTTTAAGAGGAGCATTCACTGCGAGCAACCGTCGGGGACTGCAAGCGTGTGTGCTGTGGAGGGAAAGGACGACAACTTAAGACCTAGTCCGGATCAGAGCCTTGGTTGTTGTGTGCAGTTATGGAGGGCGAGGGCCGAGACGTTGCAGAGAAGCATAAATTCAATGAAGATGAGGAATGTTTCGTTGTGGATCATTTACAGTGGGGGGAATTGGGATTTTGGTTGTCAGTTTCCGGAGGTCTGGTTCAAGGCGCCCCTGTTGCACTTGGATTTGGGAGCAAGCCTGCTAGCGTGGGCTACGGGTGTGTGTCTGTTCACCCTGCTCCGTTTCAATATCTGGTATCGAAGACCACCATGGTCAAGCTCAGGAAATGCCTCATCAGCTGTCGAGGCTCAGGTAGAGGCGGAACTTCGCGCCCATCTGTTGATAATGTCTCTTCTCGCTATTGCCGTTGTTTATGTCACCGAGTCGAGGAATCGAACCCGTTGCAATCGCGCCAATTCATGGATGCTGGCAATTCTGAAGCGGGTTCCAATCCTCTCCCAGCGTTTGGAACCACGGTTTTCTCCTTTAACAGCTCCCAGGCCAATTCGCGCATTAATGCCCATGTCTCTGTTCTTTTTCTGGAAGAACCGGTGGAGGAGGTCGGGGAGCAGCCCCGCCCACAGCCTCATCAGGCTAAAAGCTCCAGAGCAGCTGAAGGAATGCCGGAGGACTGCCCGAGGCCAGACATCGAACCCCCAGTGACTCAGCCAACGCCTTCGTCAAAGAAAGCCAAGGCTGATTGGGGCCCCCCCGGAAGGATTGTGCTGGATATATGAGGAGGAGCCGGACGAGGAGCCGGACGATTAGTCGACCACGTGCTCACTCTCTTCCTTGTCTTCGATGCTCTGTTTTTGTCTACGGCAGCTGGTATGTTTTGATTGTCTCGGTTTCGTATGTGAATTTTACTGCTCAGTATGTCTCAACGCCCCTGCGAGGGAGTTTGATGAAGATTTTCTTTTTCTTATCCACGCCTCTGAACGGAATGACTACTTCTGCCCTCACTGTTACTCTAAGGTCCAAAGCCCCTGCGTGGGCTTTCAATGTCTGTGGTAGTGCCCCTGCGTGGGCTTTCAATTTCTGTGGAAGTGGCCCTGCGTGGGTGTCTGGTCTCAAGGAGGTTGCCCCTGTGCGGGTGATAAGTTTTCAGGTCAAGGCCCCTGCGTGGGTAAACAATTGAGTGGTATGGGCCCTGCATGGGTGGTTTTTTGAGCACTGTAAGTCCAGAGTGCCATCCATGGCCTCTAGCACATGACTTCATGGCTGTAACCGTTTTTTTGTTTTAATGTAAATATTAGCATAGCATAGTATTAACGAGAAAAAAAAAAAAAACATACTCGCCATATCCATGATTGTCCTATTCTTCCTTTCAGCAACTCCATTTTGCTGCGGGTGTACCTAGCTATAAACTACTTATCAATTCCATTTTCTCTACAAAAACGTAGAAATTCCATTGAGATATACTCACCTCCTCTATCAGTTCTCAAAACTTTGATATGCAACCCGCTCTTGTTTTCTACAAGTGCCTTGAAATTGCAAAATCTTTCAAACACTTCACTTTTTTTCTTCAAGAAATGAACCCAAGTTTTTCTTGTAAAATCATCAATGAATGTTAATATGTAGTGGCTGCCTACAAGTGATGGAGTTTGCATCGGTCCACATAAATCTGAGTGGAAAATCTCTAAGGGTGCTTTTGCCCTTACGATTTTCCCTGATGGAAAACTTTCTCTGTGTTGTTTCCCCAAGATACAGCCTTCACAAAGGTTGTCTGATTTCTCTATCAATGGTAATCCTCTTACCATTCCTTTTCTACTCAACAAATTAAGGCCTCCAAATTTGAGATGTCCAAATCTCAAGTGCCACAACCAATTTTCATCTTTTAGTTCGCTTTGGTAAGCCTCTTGAGTCACTGCTGTTATTACTTCTTTATTTTTTAAATCTGCCTTCATTCTGAGAGGGAACATCCTGTTCCTTGTCATCTTCACTTCAGCAATACATTGTTTCCTGGGTGCTTTATCCATGATGGTGCATACATCATTCATAAAGAAAACATTGTAACCCTTTTGCACAAGTTGTCCAATACTTAAGAGGTTACATTTCATTCCAGGAACATAATAAACATCTGCTATGGTTTTCTTTTCACCGTTTTTTGTTAAAACTTTTACCTCTCCTTTTCCCGTAACAGAAACTTTATAATCAGTCCCTAGTGTGACTTGTGACTTCACATTCTGATCTAACATGGAAAACAAGGCTATGTTTCCTATCATATGGTTGCTGCAACCGAAGTCTAGGAACCATATATCTTCACTCTCTTCTTTAGCCATATTACATGCTAAAAACAAATTATTTTGGCTCATATTTTCTCTAGTGAAATTTGCACTAGTTCTATTACTCATATCATGTTGTTTCTTCCTACATTCATTTGCATAATGCCATATTTTTTTACAATAGTAACATTGGACATTGGATTTTTCATACTTTTGTCCTTGAGCATGATGTTGTCCACTTTGTTGGTTGTTGCCTTGGCATTGGTTCTGATTGGGATTGCTGCCTCTTCCTTGAGCATTTGCTAGACTGTTTCTTCCACCTCTGTTTTCACTTCTGCCTCTTGCTCTCTTGTTTCCTCTACCTTGACCTCTTCCTCTTCCAAAGGACATCTAGGTCTTGAAGGTATGCTCTAGAGATGAGTTTTCATTTCTACTCAATCTCTGCTCATGTGTTATCAGTGATGCATGTAGTTCATCAATTGAGAAATTTGCGAGATCCTTTGTCCCTTCTATGGTGGTGACAATCACATCAAACCTTGAGGGTAGGACTGTCAACAGTTTCTCCACAATCCTCCTTTCTTCAAGAATCTCTCCATGAGACCTTATCTGTGTGACCAGACCAATTACATGTGTGGAGAATGATTCAATACTATCTGACTTCTTCACGTAAAGATTCTCAAAATCTCTCCTCGGCAACTGTAGTTTTGCTGTCTTCACTTTCTCCATGCCTTGATAGGTTGTCTTGAGAGTTTTCCATGCTTCTCTGGATGTCTTGGCTACTGCTATCATTGGAAACACACTCTCATGCGCTGCTTGATACAAAAATACTAGGGCTTTTGAATCCTTTTTCTTATAGCTCTTCAACAGATCTTTCTCTGCCTGAGTTAACCTATTAAACTCATTTTCATCTACTGGCTCTTCATGTCCATCCTCAACAAATTCCCATAGGTCTTGGGAAGCGAACAAGGCTCTCATGGTTATTGCCCAATAGTCATAGTTTTTCCCATTAAATTGTGGGAGTTGGGTATTACAGGTACCCATGCTAGTGCTGGTGCTGGAGCCAGCCATTCTTGCATTCTTAAAAATACTTGACTGTGTATTAAAAATCACTGACTGTCTTCAACAGCAATTTTTTTTTTTGAGAAATACCTTGGATTTTGCACTGAGTCTTCACTCTACTGGAGAAGCTGTTGCAGTAAGGAAACCCTTCCTTCATCTTCTTTGACACCTTCAAATAGCCTGGACAAGCTGTGATACCACTGTTGGGAATTTTCTATTTAATTCAAAAACAAAAGAACACAGAACAATGCTCTGCTTTTGCACGGGGAAGCTTAAAATTGTTTGTTGAAGAAGAACAAAGCTTTTCAACACACATAAAAACCTTTTGTATTAATTAATAAAACAACCTGTTACAAAAGGATCTTCCTCTTAACAGAGGGATTCACCAAGAACTTCCAGTTCCATACAAAAAAAATTACTCTGTCTCTTCTGGAAATTTTACACTACTGTGTGTAAAAATATTTCTTACATTTACTGTTGTAAAAACTATTACATACCCTTCACACTACTACGCATATTGCATTCAATGAAAAATCAACAAAACTACCCTCGCACTGTTGTGCGTTACATTATATTTCAAACAACAAAAAAACATCCATGTGCTACTGCGCTATATTGCATTACATTCAAAAAGAAATTCCACGCTGCCCCTGTTCTTCTATATTCGCACTATTGTGCGTTTTTCATTCCATTACAAAAGTCAACAAAAAACAAAACAAAAATATATAACATATACATTTTCTTGTCCCATACCGTCGTGGATTAAAAAAAACATTAAAATTTAAAATTCTACCAACTTTTACTACTCGCAGTAAATTCTATTAATTACTTCACGTGGAGAACTGGCGGTCAAACATAAAACTTCATGCAAGCTCCATGTGCTGGAATGTACGCAGCTTTGGCTTAATCAACCGACATCCACCATCCTTTCAATTGGACAACTGATGCGCTGACAAACCAAACGAGATTTATGTTCCGGGAAAAAAGTGGTTTTCAAAAAAATTTGTGGACATGCGTCAAATGGTGATTGTATCGCTGCCCCTCCAGAGAATACCACTGCTTGGTGAAAAGCGGTGCGATAGAAACAACGTTTTCTCAATTAAATGCATTGCACAGCATTTGAAATTATATTTTCAACAGCTCTTCCATCTGACAGCAACGGCTACAGTTACTTTTGGTATGGCAACATATCGATCTGAGATCTGGTGCGAAGGAGTTCAGTGGCTAAAATGAGTTTCCCAACGTTTCTTCAAGCAGACTTGCAGGTCTCTCTCAGGGCATTGTAATCGGACATATCGAACCCTACCTCATCATCCTAATTGTTGCGCTTCAAGAATTTCGATGGACCAAGAAAATTCTACCGTCAAAGCACCTTATTATCCGAATACCACCATGCATTCTTCTTTAATATGACGTAATACGTGTATGGTCCGTGTATACCTTAACAATGGCCATCAATTCACGTGTGGTCTTGGTAGCGGTATATATTAGTTGGGTCCATTTTTAGATTTAATGACGCATACATCATCTCATGCTATACTTTATTCTTTACAATAAGGTGTGTGGGGTTTCTCGGGTAGAATGCCAACATGAGCCAATAGATAGAGTCTCTTCATTCTTTACAATAAGGTGTGTGTGGGGATTCTCGAGTAGAATGTCAACATGAGCCAATAGATAGTCTCTATTTGGAAGAGAGAGTGGTTTTGTTTTTTTCATTAAAGGGTTTGTTTTCTTATTCTTTAGTTAGGTGGAGAACTGTTTTCCTATTCTTTAGTCAGGTGCACAATTAATTGTTGTTCAAATTGATGGTTTTTGGTGCTTGGAAATCCCTGAACATATTATTGGTTTAATTGTCTTTACATATTGTTATGGTTTTTTGCTTTCGGCACTCGAAAACCCTTACAAACTACAACAACTTACAATGTGATATTCATGTGTGTGAAACATGTAAAGTTGTTTGTTCAGATGGTTTGCATAGCAACTCATGGATAACCGAAAGCAAAATATCCGACAGATGGTGATTGGTCTATAGGATGGTGCATTACTTTACAACTCTTATAGCGGAAGCCCTAACGAGCGGAGTTGTCAATATTGTTGATCTTGCAAAGTTCATCAATGATGGTCTGAGGCAATTAGCATGTGTTAAACGGAGTTCAAGTGAGAGCTCGAAGTAGTGGACAAAGAAAGAGTGATGTTATATTGTTGTATTACGTATTCTCTATATTGTAATTTATGTTATTTTTAACATGTAAGCATTAAGGGAGGCACTTGGAGATAATGCTTACATAGTAAATTTAGAATTGGTTTGGGATTTGGTTGAGAGAATATCTCAACTTCCATATTCATGTTTGGTATTAATTGGATCTCAATCCAACTATATATTTATATAATATTTGTGGATCTCAATCCAACTATATATTTGTATAATATTTAGTGTTGTCTAGATGTCTGCCACTCCAGCATTCAGGTTATCATTAGAGTACTTGACATACCAGGTTAGCATGTGATCCTATAGAGCACTAACTAGTGTTGCCCTCTTCATGTGATCATCTGTAATCCCATGAGCTTCCGAAACAGCTTTCACGACGAAACAGAATTGGTCTAGGTCCTCATTCCCCAAGCCTTTGAACAAAGGTAGCCTCACTGAATTTGCCATACTGAATTGTAGTGGAGGTGGAGGTGTTAGGGGTGAAGTTGCAGGTGATGGTGGTGAAGTTAGAGGTGGTGTGGATGGAGGTGGAAATCGCGGGAATCCTTGTCTTATCAACTGAATAACACTTTGCGGAGAAACCTACACTACTCCCTCTTCGTCACCTAGCAGAGGTGAAATCAATGGACTATATTCAAAGATTTCAAGTACTTACATCGAAATTCTTTGAAAAAGCGTCGATCCACCTCGTTGTAGTTGACTGATGTATTGACCATGAATTCAGTCACAAATCCTCCTATTGTGTGATTGAGCCAATGATCGACACTATAGGAAATCTTGTCCTCAGATGCTTCCAATTTTTGTACTAGCTCCGCGGTCCAAACAATAGGACCATCAAGTTTCAACCTTCCTTGGCTATATGCTAGCTTTGTGATCCACTTGTATAGCTCAACTGAAAAGGAACAAAAACATATTTTTTGAATCTCTGTATATAGGTACCTGTCCAGCCACCGTTCCTTTGTCAGTCGCGGGTTTCTGTTCTCTTACGCCGCGAATTCGTGGATATTCCTATCCAACCAGTCTCTAATCTCTTTTTTAGTTGGATTCCAGTGATACGACATCACACATCTCTTATGCAGATTCCGGTCCTGGCAACGGAACCATTTGCTAACATGTTGGAGCCTGATCGAGGTTCAACATTAATGAGCCAAACAAATCCCTACACTACTCGGCCCTTTGACATCAGCCCGCGGAGCGCAAACTGAATTCTCACCTGAAGAAGTATGGGGGGATGCTGGAATCAAGTTCCCACACCCTAAGATGGTTGTGATGTCGGTTTATTCCTTCTTTTCCTGTCCTGACGCAAGTCTCTTAGCTCTAGGGATTGCTAGACTAGCCTTTTATTCAAGCTTCAATACCTCCGCAAAAGGGTACGATTGGTCTTCATGCAGCCCTAACCTGTAGCTCATGTACTTTCGTGGTACTACGGTGGCATACCATGGAGATTCCGAAACTATCTTAAGTGTTTTACTTATCTTATTAGATAATCACAACCAGTATTGTGTAAACAAATATTCTTAATGGTGTTCAGTTATCCAACGTAATTGCACTCATTCACGCATCATATAAGCGTTATAAAGGAAATTCATACATAAAATGACAAGATGCATTAATCAGAACAAAGACTCAGAAATCGCAGGATATTTCTCTTAATTGATATCTTTAAGCGATTAAAAACTCTGTCCACCCTGCGCACACAACTATAGGGGTCCATGCACTCAGCTACGGACTTCCACCCTAGGCCTCTACGCACTCATCTGCGGAGCCTCTACCTACATTATGACCCAAAACTTAGAATTCTTGCTTTAGAGTTATGACTCTCTAAGACTTATCTTCCCTCACTTCTCTCAAAACTACTTAGAGCTTAGCACTTTTTATACATTCCCATGGTCCGCGGACCATGGCTAGATCTCTTACAGCCGACTTTACTTTAGAAAAATAAGGGCAGACAACCCTTTATGACTCATGACACCTTTGCACTCTACGACCATGAAATGCGAAGTCTTTAAAATTTTATTACAAAATTTGACCAAAACATGGGTTTTTAGCCCCAAAACTATCCTTGGGGGATCCCGTTCCCGACAAGGATAGTCTTAGTGCTCCAGGTAGTTGCAAGGGAGAGTGGGACTATAAACCATACTGCCCAGCTTGGTGGAAAAGGCAGCAAGCAAGCTATGCGGAGAGTGATGAAGATGCAATGAGTCAAGCTACACTAAGGAAGTTGCGCCAAGGGGAAGTTACCATGCAACCTAGAAGGAAAATGATCGTTGGAGTTATTGTTCATGACTTGAAGGCTAGAATAGGGTTAAGTGGAGCGGGATGGTGGCAATTAAGGTAAAAATATTTGAAGATCTGCCGCCAAAAAAACATTTATTTTTAGAATTTGGGGGGAATGGTCATATTTGAGTTCAAAAACCCCTATAAATTATGCATGTTGTTCCAACAGAGAACACTTTGCGCTCTTAGACTTGTTGCTGAACTTTGCTATCTGTCACCTATGAGCTAAACATTCTGGGAAGAATTCCTGTCACAAGAAAATTGTTCTCGTGTAGCCCAAGAGTTCTTTATGGTGAGAATGACTACCACTAACCCCACCGAAGCCATGAGTTCAGGAGGAGCTGTGTCTGACGCGCTAAGAACAGAAGTGTCTACTGTAGAAGCTACGCATGCAGTGCCAACAACACCGAGGTCACCTAGGCCAAAGAAGATTAGGGCTAAAGAAAAGCAGCCTGCTACGAAGGAAAACCAACCAGTCTTAAAGGGAAAGTTGAAGAAGTCATTGTCAGTGCGCATGTCACCGAGGAAGCATACTGAAACGCAGACAAAGCAGCAAAAGGATAAGCAGCCAGAAAGAGTAGTTGACCTAGAGGAGGACAAATGACAAGACTGACTGAGTATATCCCTCCATGTAAGGGAAATGCTGAGGTCATGAAGGATCCTGATACGAGAAAATTTTCAATGTCAACAACTTTGCTACCTGAACAACTTGTGTTTGAGGGTCCTAATCTCACATGCATTCCATTACTGAAAATGGAAGATTGGGACCGAGGGTCCCAATATCACGTGCATTCCATTACTCAAAACGGAAGATTGGGACCTTTCAGACCACACAAATTTTCTGCCTTTGGTGACTCACAAGTACATGCAAAAAGTCTACTTTGAAGACATGGGGGTTAAAACTCTGGACCCCATGAAGTGGGTATGCGATTTTGAGGAGGCAGGGCTTCTCAATCTGTTGTTGGTGGTGCATTATCACCGCACCCCCATTAATACGGTCTATGCATGCCAGCTCCTCGTGTTGGTGCATGATGGGTGTCTATGGCTTGGAGAGCCTATCCCTATCACCGACATGTTGATCCATAGGATCACAAAGTTACCTTATAAAGGCATGAACCCTACCAAGGAGTTTGAGGGAAAAACTAGAGAGAAAGAATTGGCAGAAAAGGTGAAGAAGGAGTTTGGGCTGATAAAAAATTCGCGAGGGTATTCTATCACATCCATATCAGACCCGAGAGTGAAGTTGGCTGCCTAGATTCTAGGAGGCAAGGTAATGAGAAAATGTCACACGAATGAAGTTCTGACGCGAGTCATTTCACTCACATCTCAGTGCGCAAAGGTGGTTCAATACAACTGGGCCAAGTATCTATGCCACGAGTTCCTCGTTAACTGCAGTGAGGCCTAGGAGGAGAACCAAAATTTCATTATGCCTAGCTCTTACTATCCACTGTTTTTGTTTCTTGGCGGTTATGAGACAATATCGAGTTCCCTCCAGACAAAGTGGAATCTCTCGAGGGAGAACAGTTTGCCTCGTTGTGGGCATCAAAAGATCCAAAATGGGTTAAGGAGACAAATATATTTTGGGTGTTCATGGATATGGACATGCACATGGTGATTAGACAATGGCTAAGATTGTCCCCCACCTTGTACACGCAGCTCTCCACTTATGCATAATTCAAAGCCGATTTTCCAAGGTTCTTGATCAAATCACACAAATACCTTTAGTAGAAATGGCACGCATTGCCTTATATGGTGACACATACACACATCCAAGAAGTCATGGGGCTATGGCCACAGGAATGGTGCACGCATACAGAGTTAGATTCTGGCACAAGCACAAGCATAGAGAGCTCGGTTGCGCCGAAACGGAAGGACACTACTTAGGAGGCTATGCAAGCCTTAGCTGCGCAATAGAAGAAGGAGCTTGCTACAACAACTGTAGAGAATGCTCATCTCGAAAAGGAGTGCGATGCCAAGGCCCAGGCAGAGCACGAGCAAAAGGATGCAGAGGATAGCAAATAATATTCTTCCCACCACACTCATGAGCAAGAATTGTTCGAGTAAGGAGGACATAGCGGTGAAGAGAAAACAACTCCTTTTTTCCTGAAGAAGCGCATGGAGGAGAAACGGAGTGGGCAACGAAAGAAACAAAATTCTGAGAAGTAGACGCATATGGATCCCATGGTGCTGACAAGATCTCGAAAAAATCGGCGAAAAAATTCAAGACACCACGACATAGGTGTTGCAACAATTTGAGCAGCAATATATGCAAACCCTTGGGGGCATCTGCAACGATCTTCGCGAGCTGCAGATCCATTAAAGAAGAGTTCAAACAGATGTAGGGAAGGCAAGCCACGTGCAAGACAGCTTGACATAGGGAAGGAGTGCAGTATTAGAGATAGACATGCCTCAAGACGTCAGAATATTTCCTCTGCTTGAAGGGTCAGTCCACACGAAGATGGAGGAGCACCGTGCAGTATCTCACACACTCAACAACATGGGGCTAAACCTTATCGCGTTGCCGCTTGAGTCTCTAATTGTGCTACATCACGGGGTCATGGAGGAGCTCAAGATTAGAGAACAACATGCAATCATTGTCGTCAGTGAGTTCAAAGTTAACAATCAACAACTTTTCATGGAAAAGACTCAGGCCCTAGAGGAGCAGGAGGAGTTGCGCATACAACGTCAGAATCTGGTCGTAGCAATCGAGCAAGCCTACAAATCTGTACTTGAGCTGGGTATACCTGATGATGCATAGGCTTCAACCAAGGTAAGAAAATTGGTTGTTGCAGTGCGTGCTTCAAAGGAGAAGGTCAACAAGGTGACTTTCAACCTCACGATGTAGATAGAAGAGCTGCAGTTAAAGTTGCATCTCACCACACCGCAAGAGATTCCTGAACAAAGCAACATGGGAATTAAGGAATCCATGGCTTTGCTAGATGTCATTGTTCAAGTGTGCGACAACCTCTTCACTTAGGCACTAAGCCTTTGAGATACATTGCAGGAGGATCCTATGTTGCAACAACTAAGCACGAAGCTTAGGGAAGCACTACAATAATATGATGAAATCAGCACGACAGCGTGGACATTGACGTTAGTCCGATGTTTCGCGCGTTTACAGGAAGGTAAGACAAAGTTAGCCAAATCTCAGAGACCATTATTGAGAAGATGAAGTCTATGCACCAAACGCAGACGACTACACAGTTGCTAGTAGAGGGTCCAACAATGGAGAAGATGGTCCATGAGGTGCAACAGGTGGCGGAGAAGAGTACAATGGAGCTCCAAGGACTGACTAAAGCATTCAACGAACTTCGCCAGAAAGTAGATCAACCAGCTAAGTGACTTAAGGGTGAGTCATGATCTTTTGTGTTGGGGTCCTATTGGGATGAGGTCCCGAGGGGCACAAAGGAATTAATTAGTAGTTTTTTTGTAACAAATTTTGGAAGAGATGTAAAGTGTCCATGATTTGTGGATGCGGAGCATGAAGTTGAATAAAAGTCAAAGAGGCTTAGCCCCTTGTTTTAAGTAAATTTTTAAGTGAGTTTTAAGATTCACCAATGGTCTCCGAACCATGGCATTTTATGAAAAAAAATCTATAAATAGTTGAGTCTTAGTGAAAGAAAGAGGTCACTAAATAGAACTAAGATAACGGATTGGGTGGATGAAAGAGTCTTGGGCAAGAGCTAAGGCATGAAGGCTTTGCTTCGTGCACTTAGATAGGGAAAGAAAGGCTTTCGAGGTGCGTGCGCAAAGGCCTAGGAAGAGTCCACACCTGAGTGCGCAGACCCCTAAGTTGTATGAGAAGGGTAGTTTGAGTCTATAAATTTGTGAATTGAAGATCAATAAAAGGAAGCTTTTGAAGAATTATTGAGTATTTTTGTTTATATCTGTTTATGTTATATGATGCCGATAAATGACTTGTTTTATGAAATATTGATTGAAAGTTACACAATTTTCTTAAATGAGTCTTAATAATGTATAAAACGCATGTTTAAACACTTTCGCCAAGACTGTGGTGATTTATCTTATGTTTATCTTATGTTTACTGGCGACTTAAGTAGATCTGCGTGAACACCAATTTAGGATTTCTTTATGATGCATGTCATTAGGTAGATCAACTATTAAAGACCCACAAGGACTAATCATGGACCTTCGCAAAGGTCTGAAGGCTGTTTTAACACATTTATAGTGACAAGCCCTAGAAATCTATTGATCTGTGCAGAAAGAGATCTAGTCTTTGGATGCAGAAACTTGGGTCTTGCATCCCCACATAATGCTTTTGGTGAGCACTACGTGGGTTGTTACTGAAAAGGCGAGTAGTTTAGGGTTTTATTGGTTGGCACAACTAACTCTCAACCTGTGTCACAACCCCCTAAGCCAACAAAATCCTAATATTACAGTATTCAAAATAATAATTGTATACAATAACCCTTCCATGGAGACAAGTCAATTTACACTCTGCGAGTTAAAGAAACCCCTTTAGGTTATATATAAAAGAAAATTTAACCCCTTTTCAACAAATCTGATAACCAAACGTAAAGGAGTCAAAGGAAAACAAATATTCATGCTATGTCGGCTTGGAAAGACTATAGTAAGTGAAATCCAATCAAAGAAATATCACGTGTACAATAATTGAAATTGATAAGATAATGCCTTAGTCGTGCGCAAAGAAACGAAGATGCTTTAGGGTAAAAACCTTCACTTGTAAAATGCCAAGACAATCCACCAGCTAACAACGCAATGCATGAATTGATATAAATAAGATAATTAATCAAGAAATTATTGTTGGATAAGGTAGCCCGACCTGAGGTGACCTCGGGCAGTAAGTCATGGCATCGTGAAACCAAACCCCTCACACAAAAGGATTCTTGGTTAAGTAGGCATTTAACTGATAGAACTACATGAAACCAAAACTCGCTTGTCTTGAGGAGACGAAAATTGTATTCTAGATGGAACTTTACCTTCTGCCCATTCCTTGTGCCAAAATGTTGTAGCCAAACCTCAAGGGTAAATGGGTCACCAAGAGAATATTACAGCGCATAAAGCTGCATCCAAAACATTGATAGAATACCTGTTCTGGCTAGAGGAAATTGTTTGAGCATATTTGAACTCGAACCCTCATGGAGGTAGGGTTTGGGACAATATTGCATAGTGAACCGACTGAATGATGGGGCGATCAGAGATCCCTGGACCAGGGTGGTTACCCTTAACCACCGTCACGTAAACTGACTCGTTTGATTGAGCTCAATAAGATCAAATGTTTCCAATCAAAGAAGTGTTTTGTAGGCTTGGTGGAGGAGTGAATACATATAATGCCAGATGGAGGCATGAATGCCTTCCTGGAATCGACAACCATCTGAGGTGGGAACCCCGGGGAACCATAGATAAGTAATGGAAATAACCATCAAGCAAACCTTGGATCCATATGTTGTCTTTACAAAGTATAATATATTGCACACTATTTAACGACTAGGTTATAGCATAAGAGAACTCAAGATTAATCCCTAGGTTTACATTGTAACAATTTCACGAAAGATATTTCCTCCAAAGGGAAATGTGTATAAACTTGTTAATATCCCTGTTAAGTTGTAAAAGGATTTTTTTATGCTGAGAATTTGGTGTTGATGGGCGTTACATATATAGAATAAGAATTTAGGAAGATGGAACATTATACCTTAAACAAAAATTTTGGGCAAGGATATGGATTTACACTAAATGAACCTTATAATCCTTTTTTTCTTTCTTGTATTTACTCCACACTTAATTTACTTTGCATATATGTGCTTTTTGGGAAACATTTAACTAAGATTTATATTGAATATTCATTTTTGTTTTTCATTAAATAGTTCAGATATGTTTTTCATTTATTTTTTTTAAATGTCATGTAACATGTCTGTAGTGTTATTTATTTTTCATTAATTAAGGGAAATATAATTTTTTTAAAATAATGAATCTCTATTCTTTATTTTTCATCAATTATTCTACACTTTTTTTAAATCAAGGAAATAGATATCCAAACTTGAATATAATGAAAATTTGGAAAAACTTACTTTTAAGATGGAAACAAATTGACAAATTGGAGTTTAGCTTCAATAAAAATTCTTCCGGCACATATTTTATATCAATTCAAAAACTAAGTCAACTTAAATTAAAATATTAATAATAATTTTGGGAATTTTAATAAAATTAAAATTTTAAAAGCCCTATTCCAAAATAGACATGTATATTCATATAATTATTGACAAATAAATTAAAACTATGAGATCCATATTCCATAATACACAACCAATCAGTGTAACTAGCACAACCATATTAATTAATTTGTTAGAAAACACTTCTAACATCAAAACACTTACCACAAAATATATATCACATTACTAAATTTTACAAACAAACAAAAAACCATAGAAAATAACTAAATTATAACTTTCTTTTAAATTATTACTATTTAAAGATAAGAATCAATAAAGTTACAAAATTATTAATTTTTTTTGGATAAGAACCAATAAATCAAAGAAATTAATATACACACCCAAATATAATGAAAATTTGGATAAACTTATTACTAAGATGGAACATATATTAACCATATTTCGATTAAACATATATACATTTAAAAAACATGGCACAAGATTCTTAAATAAGGAGATTTATGTCCACTTTAACATGGGGATTCTTAGTTTGTAAATGGACTTTGCTACAATACTATGTGCCAATATCATTGATAATCAATATGGCATGCTAGAAAAACCATAAATCTCTTCATATGCAACTTGTTCACATCACATTTATTTTAAATTAATCACTTTAATTAAAAGAGAAAAAAGACATAGCTATTTTGAAGATAAATCTCAACCTTTAACTAGTATAAACTATTATGAATATTCTAACATATTCCATGAAGTTTAACTCTCTACCATCAAACTAATAATTATAAAAAAATTAGAAAACTCTATTCATAATTCTTTAAATATAGATTTGCTATGTCTTATTAACTTTTTGAAAAGTAATGTTTTAATGAGTAATTCATTGATAATCTTGATTTTATTATTATAATTTTTTAGTTATTGGTTAGATAATTAGTATTTTATAATATTTTTAGATGTAGGAGATATATGTCAATGGATTACCTATATTATGTATATTGTGATTCATAGGAAAAAATTCTACTAAGACAAATAGGTGATGTTCTTAAATCATTTATATACCATAAAACTCAAAAACAACACCTCAGTATTAAAATAACATAATTGGTATCTTGTATTATAACCTCATTAATTGGTATCTTGTATTATAACCTATGTTGCATGAGTTTCTCGGAACATTGAGAACTTGTACAAAGAAAACAGCTAATGTGGAGTGGTAATATTACATGATAAAAAAATAAAAAATAAAAAATAAAAAATTAATTATATAATTTATATAATAATCAAAATTAATATTGAATCAAATATTCAAATATTAAAATCAATTTATATATATAAATATATAATATATAATCTCTCTTATATATAAATATGTTCTTTGGGTGTTTCTCTCCTTGAGTCACTCCCTTATATATATATATAATATTAAAATGTCAAGTTTATTATGACAAATTACCCGTCTTTGAAACAATCTAGCTTAAAAATACATGGGAACAATTTTACATATGTTTCTCTAGTTATTCTTAAGAGAAAAGTAAAGCAACTCTAATGTTTAAGCATTGACTACCACATACAATATGCACACACAATCTACAATATGCACACACAATCTTCTGCTATATATATATATATATATATATATATACATAAACAACCATACTCGTGAGCATGACATCCCAGATATCAAGAGATTGCTCCAGTTTCTCAAATAAGGATATGGTTTTTGAGGATGTCTTTGGCCTTTCTTGCTGTCAAGGTTTCAACATGCTGGAACTCCAAAAAAAAAGTCTTCAAAGCTCCCCGAAATTTCCCAAGCTCCCATTGCAGCTCCCTAAAAAAGAACATTCTCATACATTTCCAAAGCACCCGAACCATTGGAATAGATTTCCCAACTCTTAAGAGTGATTCTTTGTAACAAGGATTATAACTTATATGAGTATTTGGATAATTTATCCTAAAACGTAATAGTATTTTTTAAACATTAAATCAATATTGCCATACTTGAGCTGACAAAATGAAAAATGAGCACGAACGGACTGAACTAATCAAGCCTATCAATCAGCATAGTTTTTACATAATTATTTCAAAACGTCTAGGTTTAACATGAGGTCATTTGCTCCGGCATAGTATGGTATTGTTATAAATACATTATTCTATTACAATGCTTATAATTACATTATTAAAAAAATACTATTTTAGTAATAAAATTATGGATGGTTATTAATCTTGCATTAAAAACACAAAATTTGAAAAATTTTAAATTGTAAAAAAAATTATTAAAGAAATAATATTATTAATGTAATTTAATTTGATTTTGAATAAGTATCAATTTTGTTAGTTTTAAAGTTTGATGATTACTGAATTAATATACATCTAAACAGATTTAAATATTAATAATTAATAAATTTAATTTTAATTTTTTACTTTAATTTTAATTTTTATGTAATTTCCCTATGTTAAAAGTGTTTAAATAACATAACATAATATAACATTACAACATCTCTTCCATAATGAGTGACTCAAAAATTAATAAAAATATATATTTACAAATTATTTTGATTGTGAAATGAGAAATCATTTTTTGACATGTGGTATTGATGAGCGAAATGGTAAAGTGAAGGCAAATATCCATGGTTAAAGATCTATTTATTAACAAAATATAAATATGTTTCAAAATTATTATTTTAATTTCTATGATAAAATGGATCTTAATTTATTGTTACAATTTATATGTTACACATATTTTAATGTTATAGATAGAGGGTTTAGATATATCTCAAATTTTTTGGCATGTGTTATTGATGAACCATGGTATTAGTCTATTATAGTGTAACAAATCCTATTTACAAGTTAATTATATCTATGGTAAAGTATGGTAAGGTGGGAGTGAATATCCATGGTATATTGTTATATTTTAAGCTTATCATAAGTATTAAAGTTTTTATATGTTTAGTAATTAAATTAAATATGGTTACACAATAGTTATTTTAATTTATAAGGTAAAAAATATCTTAACTTATACTTACTACTTGGTAAAGTGCCATTGAATATCCATGGTAAAAAATGTTGTTATATTTTAAGCTTATCCTAAGTATTTAAGTTTTTCTTTTAGTAATTAAATTAAATATGATTACAAAATCGCTATTTTAATTTATAAGGTAAAAATGATCTTAACTTGTACCTAGTACTTGTATTTTTATGGTGATGTGTATATTATGATTTTCTTTTATGCAAAAAGTTATTCTTAATTTTTATTAATAAAAGGAAAGCAAACTACAATATAACAAATTAAATTTTAATATTTTTATTATTTTTAATATAGACTATGCATTTCTCCATATTGAATTCTATAATACTTTTAACTTTTTATTATTATTTAATAGAGTAGACATGTAAATGTTTACAAATCTTTCATGTCTTATAAATTCAACAAATTAATATTAATATAAATTCACCATATAAAAATTATTACAAACTTTCTTACATTACACCTAAACAATTACCCATACTCAATTCAATTCTAAATTTGGTTAGGCAAATAATTTTTATATTTTTATAAATTTATTTCAAGTTCATCTTATCCTAAATGGTATATATCTTACAGCTGGTGGCTAGAGTGAGATCCTTAAAGAGATGACTTTTGTTGAGATGCCTTTAGTGAGAGATGTGTTGGCTCTGAAGAGCTAAGCATTTTCTATCTTAATTTTTCAACCCCAGTCCATTCTATAATTTTAAGTAGTGTTTATTTTTATTTGTTATGTTTACAAACTATATATATATATTATATTTATCACCAGCGGTATAAATATTATTTATCACAAATTCTCAACCCGGGTCAATTCCATAATTCTAAATTGTGTTATTTTTATATATTATGTTTGAAAATTGTATATATATTATCTATCACAATTTTTAATTTTTAAGGTCCCCTCAAAACAAACATTGGTTACGTGTCTTTGTGTTAATTTTAATGGTTTTGTGAAAAATAATTTTATCTTGAAGTAACTCACAAAGAAGCTGAGCATTTTTTATTTTAATTTCTCAACCTGAGTCAATTCTATAATTCTAAATTACCTTTAGTTTTATATATTAAATTTGCAAACAATATATATATTATTTATCAGACTGTGTATACATTATTTATCACCGTTTCTCGTCCAGGGTCAACTCTATAATTCTAAATTGTGAGATTGAAAGTAGTGAAATGAATCACATAGTGTCAATCATCAAAGTGTGATTGAAAATTGTGAAATGAATCACACTCAACGTGAATCAATTCTATAATTCTAAATTGTGTTCATTTTTATATATTAAGTTTGCAAATAGTATATATATTATTTATCACAATTTTTATGGTATAGTTGAAAAACCGTTCAAACATTGGTCATGTTTTTGGTGTTATGCTTTTTTATATAATAGTAAAATACAAATAAAGAGGATTTTTATGCCAAAGAAAAATAATAAAAAAACTACTTTTTCATATAGTAGTAAAATAAAAATAAAGAGGAGTTTTACCCCTAAATGACCATTTAGTCATAACTTACTAACTTCTCATTATTTTGGAATAGTCCCATTAGCACTCATGAGGTTATGCTCAAAAGGGTGAAGAAGTGGGATTGAAACTATTGAAATGAATGAGATAGTGTCAATATTGAAACTAGTGAAATGAATCACATAGTATCAATCATCACTTTAGGATGGGTAAAAAGTGCCATTGAAACTATTGAAATGAATCATATAGTATCAATCATCACTTTTGGGCTTGCAACTATTAACTAGGACTTCCGAGGAGGTCACCCATCCCAAATAGCCTTGCAAAACCTTAGCAAGTATTTTGGGTCATGAACCATTCAAGTAGAGTTCCCTTCACTGTTTTGAATTTAAGTATTGAGGGATTTTAGAATTGCATTATATTAGATATCACTTTTTGGGATTCAACTAAGTTAAGTAAGTTATTAATCTATGACCATTTCCAAGATATCATCTTTTTGGGATTCAACTTAGTTAAGTAAGTCATTCATCTATAACCATTTCCATTAAATCACTAATTTCACATTATTTTTTAATAGTCCACTTAACACTGATTGCATCTTGTTATACTCACAAAAGTGAAAAATCAAATTAAAATTTGTTAGAATAAACTTTGTACATATATGGATATATATAAAAAAAAAATAATAATAAAGAAAATAATATACATACAAATCAATTACGTCAGAAATTGACAAGCAATTTTATCAGAAATTAGCAGAAAACATACACATTAAGATTATAGTGTTATTGCACCATTAAAATAAATATGTCTAAAGTAGAGATAAGCTGCACCATTAAAAAGTGTCTTAATATGACAACAGACTATAGCTTTCTTCACGGAGGAACGATCGCTTTGCTAAGAGACCAGCATAGAACTTAAGAAATGAGTACTGGGCTTCCAACGTGGAAACTAGAGTCCCCGAGTTACTCAAATTGACAGAGTCAGTTCAGTAAAACTCGAAAGTTCTGTAAAACTGTAATGCTAAGTGAATGAGGTTTTCCTTAAGGTTACATGTCAATAAAATGTAAAGAACCGTTAATCTAAATATTTTTAGAATAATAAAAGGTATGACTGAATAGTTACAAGATGAATATGGTAAGTAATCTTTAGATATACAAGATTGGGACCAGAACAGTCCTTATATAGAGAACCAAAAAATCAAAACAAAAGTCATATGGTAGAAAATTAAAAAAAAAACACAAAGCAAAATTCATATAGTAGAAAAAAGAAAAGAAAAAAAAAACCATGATAAATATTTATTCAAAAGTTTTAAACCTAAATTCTCCCTATAACTATCGAGTGGAATTTAAATTCCATAAATGGGATTGTAAGTAACTAAGAGTTACAAAAGAGGATGTTACAAATATCATACAGGGTCCATTAAAACAAACAGTACCACTTTTGGTAGCAACCGTGAGTTGCATGTAATAACAATGGTGAACAACAAAGTTGTAAAATTAGCCATGGTTTTATTTTTCTAATATTACCTGTGTATTCCAGAGTTTTGTCCCAAACATTCTTTAGTTCACTTAACACTTGAATAACACTTGAATAAGACCAAGAGCAAGCAATATATGGCCACAAAAGTAATAAAATTAGATTCAAATTCTCTAAGAAGAATAACAATTAAGCTACACGGTAAAGTATGAAACAAGTTTGAGTGCTATAAAGTTAAATTATTAGTTATTACCTATTTGGTAAAGGTGGAAACCATCCAACCCGAAAAGCTTAAACTACTTGAGAATTAGTGGAAAAATCCATGTCAAATATAATTTTAGTTCCTGTGCCAAAAAAAATAACTTTCAGTACCGTTTTCATAGAAACCAAAATCGCGAGGGTAATACACGGACAAAAATGATTTAGGAAGAAATTGCCTATTTGAGCGGCTGGAAAACAATAAACCTTGCCAACAAACAAACAAACCTACTTCTTCTTCTTTTTCCTGTATTTTGAGTTGAAAAGGAACCATTTCATCTCCACAAAGACCCTAGAGGTCTTAAATTAGACCAAGGGGTAGCCATTCGACCACTTTTCTTTTTATGTAATTCGAGGAGTTGAAAAGAAATCATTTCATCTCCGCAAAGACCATGGAGGTATTAAATTGGACGAAGGGCTAGCCATTCAACCACCTGCAACAAAACAGTATATAGCATTCATTTATATCAGTGGATGTTTGCAGCACTATGAAATAGTCATAAAAAGAATGACATGGCAATCTGATAGAGTTTTAGTTGAAGAAAATACCGGACCGAGGATCTCGGCCTAATGTCTGAATAGAAAACGCGAAAGAATACATTGTATAATCTAATGTAAACCCTATTTTCTAGAACAGTCTATCTTATGATGGAAGATCAGAACCATCCATAGTAAAGTGCTCTGTAGTCACAAATACAGACGTGTCCATGTGATTATCACATGCCAAAGCACACCTAGAGGAATGCCAGTGCTCCACACAAAATAGAAATTACTACATATTCATTCATACGACCATAGTGACAAACGCAAGGAAAAAATATTTTAAATAAGTTAATAATGCTGTCCTAATATACAAAAGAAGCCCTGATTTAAAATTTAAATACCATAAATATAGGTAAGAGCAATCATATCTGCCAACGGATTATAAGATACATCATATTAAACTAGGAATATATAGTTGTATCGAAATTATAACCAAAACCATTGTAGAAAGCGTAATTGGTAATATATATTTTATATATGAATCTATTACTTGTTATATAGAAGCTAAAACTTGTAACATAAGGGAATGGGATCATAGAATTAAACGTTAAAACTAAAATTTATATGAAGGTTGCTCATAGTATGAGTACAATGAAAATAACATCAATTGTCTTTGGGCTAGGCTTAAAATTTAAGACAAAAGTTACTGAAAGAATGTGGATGTATAAAAAAATAAAAATAAAAATTGTGATATAGAGATATATTACAAATGATTGGGGAGTGATAGTGATATGGAGGTTTGTGTGTTTGAGAGTTGTGAGCATAATTTTGATTTTAAATGTTTGGGTGTTACATATACTTGTTTGTCTATTTTGGATCTTGGATGTTGCTATCTCAAAGACTTTGATTTCAATAGATATGTGACTGTTCTATGTAATCTCTCTTAGTAATTTGAGTTTTATGTAATGTTTTTATTTGTTGCACAGAATGTTAGTTTGAGTTCTATGTAATCTCTTAATTTGAGTTCTCTATAATGTCTTTATTTGTTGGACACTCTCTTAGTTTGAATCTTTATTTGAAGATTTATCTTGGCTTAATTTAGTTCGATATGTTGTTTAACTAGGCTTGGTGTGTTTCCACATTTCATCTACTTTTGTATTGTAATACTCTTCTCACTAACTAGGATCTCTTCAAGGACTCTAGGTTAGCTTGAGTTTCATGGGTTTGTGAACATTTGACTAAGGTGCCATGCCAAAGTTTCTCATTCCTTTGATCCTTTACAAAGAGGTTGTTTCACTCTATCATGTGATATGTGTCATATGATATGTGGTCTAGCATGTTTGTTTGCAGTGTAAGGATTTTGGTATGACGAATTCTTTGAGAATGGGGTTGGGAGTATTACATTTGTTTGCACTAAAAGAATATTCTTAGAGAATGGAGTTGGCAGTATTACATTTGTTTTCACTATAAGAATATAATAGTTTGAGTATTCATTTATTGTGACACATTATAAGTGAACATATTTTTGAAATAACAGATATTGATGTGATTCTTCAAACTATAATTCTTCCTCATTATTATAGCTCAATTATACAAAGTTTAAATTTCAAAATTTTCTTCAGACAAACACTCATAGGAAGCTAAGATGAGTGAAAGGGCCGATTTTTCTCATAAGATGGGTCACTTTCTCCTTTAGAGATAAACTATACTTGTCCGCAGATAAGTTCACATGAAGTTTATTGTCCTTAGCATTTCATAGAAATCTAACATTAGTAGAGGACAAGTTTCCTTCTCAGGGATTGAGTCATAAATTGTGTGTGTCAATGAAGGGCGCCAAATTCAACTTTGCAAATTTGATCGATTAGCTAAGATTGAAGTATTTACTTTGGGCAGCAAGCTCCAAAAGCCAGTTCAAGTATTAACGTAGAATTGATTGGAGGCAGAGATCTCTATTTCGATTTCTATTGCACATCGAGATATATTGTTTAGGAGGTTGAGTGAAACAGGGTCTAGTGAAGCATGATTTCGAGACACTGTAGTATCAGTGGATTAATGAAATTATTTAATTTTTGTCAGCTGAAGCAAGTTCCATGTTCACCTTGAAATTTTTCTTGAAGAATCAACCTTGTTGAACTCTATTTTGATGCCTAGCGCTTGCGAAAAATTCTTTAATGCCCAAATCACTCTAGCTCTTGTTGGGAATTTTCTGTTTAATTCCAAAACAAAAGAACAAAGAACAATGCTATGTTTTTGCACACGGAAGCTTAAAATTGTTTGCTGAAGAAGAACAGAGCTTTTCAACACACATAAAAACCTTTTGTATTAATTAATAAAACAACATGTTACAAAAGGATCTTCCTCTTAACAGAGGGATTCACCAAGAACTTCTAGTTCCATACAAAAAAAATTACTCTGTCTCTTCTGGAAATTTCACACTACAGTGTGTAAAAATATTTCTTACATTTACTATTGTAAAAACTATTACATACCCTTCGCGTTGCTAAGCATATTGCATTCAACGAACAATCAACGAAACTACCCTCGCACTGATGTGCATTACATTATACTTCAAACAACAAAAAAACATCCATGCGCTGTTGTGCTATATTGCATTACATTCAAAAAAAAATTCCACGCTGCCCCTGTTCTTTTATATTCGTACTGCTGTGTGTTTTTCATTCCATTACAAAAGTCAACAAAAAACAAAACAAAAAAATATAACATATACATTTTCTTGTCCCATACTGTCGTGGATAGAAAAAAACATTAAAATTTAAAATTCTACCAACTTTTACTATCTGCAGTAAATTCTATTAATTACTTCACGTGGAGAACTGGTGGTCAAACATAAAGCTTCACACAAGTTCCATGTGCTAGGCTGTATGCAGCTTTGGCTTCAATCAACAGACATCCACCATCCTTTAAATCAGACAACTGACGCTTAGACAAACCAAACGATATTTACGTTCCGGGAAAAAAGTGGTTTTCAAAAAAGTTTGTGGACATGCGTCAAATGGTGATTGTTTCGCTGCCCCTCCAGAGAATACCACTCCTTGGTGAAAAGCCGTGCGATGGAAACATCAGTTTTCTAAATTAAATGCGTTGCACAACAATTGAAATTTATTTTCAAGACTCCCCTTTAATTTCAACTGCTGAGTTATGAGTCATACCGAGACATTTCCTCAAAAATTCAAAACTTTTCTATCCTAATGGTTTGGTCAGAATGTCAGCAACCTGCTCCTGAGTTCTGCAATGATCTAAGACAATTTCTCCATTGTTCACCAATTCTATGATGTAGTGAAACTTTGTGTCAATGTGTTTCGTTCTCTTATGAAACACCGAATTCTTGGATAATGCAATAGCTGAGCTATTATCACAAAAAATCACAGTTCCTTTTGTTTTCTCTTGGCATAAGCTCCTCAACATCCTTCTCATCTAAACTGCTTGACTTTTTGCTGCTGTAGCTGCCACATATTCTTCCTCTCTTGTAGACAATGATACAATAGGCTGTTTTTTAGAATCCCATGAAATGGCTCCTGAACCCATGTGAAAAACATAACCAGATGTGCTTTTCCGATCATCTACACTTCCAGCCCAATCACTATCAGTGTATCCAATCAAATCTGAACATTCTGAAGTAGCATATAAAATTCCATACCCTTTTGTAACTTTAACATACCTCAGAATCCTTTTTGTTGCCTGCCAATCTGCTTCTATTGGCCTCTCCATGAATCTGGAAATTAAACTAATAGCATACATTATATCCGGCCTAGTTGCAGTCAAATACATGAGGCTGCCAACTATGCTCTTGTACAACCTAGGATCAAAATCCTTGTTGCTGTCCTCTTTGCTGAGTTTTAATCCCATCATTGTGGGAGTGATTTCTACCTTGCTCTCTTGCATGTTAAATCTTTCCAACACTTCATTAACATATTTTTCTTGTGAGATAAAAATCCCATTTCCACTTTGTTCTACTTCTATTCCTAAGAAGTATCTCAGCAAACCCATGTCATTCATTTCAAATTCTTCTTTCATGACTGTTTTGAAATTTTCAATAAGATAAACATCATTGCCTGTGAAAATAACATCATCAAAATACAACACAACAATCAGTAATTTACCATCGTTTTCTTTGATGTAGAGGGTGGGTTCTCCCTCACATTTTTCAAATCCATTTTCTAGTAGATAGGAATCTATCCTATTGTACCATGCTCTTGGTGCTTTCTTCATCCCATAAAAAGCTTTCTTCAATCTTCACACTTTGTGTTCTCGCCCTTTCTTTTCGTAGCCTAGAGGTTGTTCAATGTAGACCTCTTCCCTTAACACTCTGTTTAGGAATGTTGACTTCACATTCATTTGGTCAACTTTCCTCTTGTTTTGTGCTGCTATGGACAACACTGCTCTCACGGTTTCCATTCTAGCAACCGGTGCAAAATTTTGCTCATAGTCTCTCCATACTGATGTTTATATCCTTTCACAACTAATCTTGCCTTGTGTCTTTCTATTTTGCATTCAGCATTACTCTTGGTCTTGTAGACCCATTTATCTCCAATGACTTCTTTTCCTTTTGGTAGTTCAACTAAATCCCATGTCTTGTTTCTTTCTATGGCATTGATCTCCTCATCCATAGCTTCTATCCATTTCTTATCCTTAATCGCTTCTTCGAAATGAACAGGGTCATCAACATGAAAATATAAAGCAAACAAAGAATTCATACCTTCATTTGTTGTCTCTTGTTCATAAATATCACTTAAATTTTTGAACTTCTTACCTCTTTCATTTGGTGTGCACGTGCTTGAAGAAGCACTTCAATTTCCTCCTTGTGGTGTGCTTGGAGAACCACTTTCATTTCTTCTCAAGGGTGTCCCTTGCTGTCCTTGTGTTGGTGTTGCTATTGGGGGATGTATTTCAACCATCTCCTCATCATTTTCATCATGTGACAAAGAGCCTTTAACATTCACTATTTTCTCTATGTTTCCATCCCAAGCTTCCTCCTCAAGGAACTGAACATCTCTACTCACAATGAGCTTCTTGGTGGATGGGTTATACAATCTGTAAGCTTTAGATTCGTCACTGTATCCAATGAATATACATTTCTCCCCCTTGTTGTCCAAATTCTTCCTTAGCTGATCTGGAATGTGTGCATAAGCCACACATCCAAAAACTTTCATGTGGGTGACTCCTTGCTTTCTCCCACTCCATGCTTCTTCCGGCACTTTGTTCATCACTGCTTTTGTAGGGCATCTATTCAAAATGTACGCTGTACAATGTACAACTTTAGCCCAATAATCATTTGGAAAATGCTTTGCCTTCAACATACTCCTCGCCATATCCATGATTGTCCTATTTTTCCTTTCAACAACTCCATTTTGCTGTGGGGTGTACCTAGCTGTAAACTGCTTATGAATTCTATTTTCTCTACAAAAACGTAGAAATTCCTTGGAGATATACTCACCTCCTCTATCAGTTCTCAAAACTTTGATATGCATCCCGCTCTGGTTTTCTACAAGTGCCTTGAAATTGCAAAATCTTTCAAACACCTTACTTTTGTTCTTCAAGAAATAAACCCAAGTTTTTCATGTAAAATCATCAATGAATGTTAATATGTAGTGGCTGCCTGCAAGTGATGGACTTTCCATCGGTCCACATAAATCTGAGTGGACAATCTCTAAGGGTGCTTTTGCCCTATGCTTTTCCCTGATGGAAAACTTTCTCTATGTTTTTTCCCCAAGATATGACCTTCACAAAGGTTATCTGGTTTCTTTATCAGTGGTAATACTCTTACCATTCCTTTTCTACTCAACAAATTAAGACCTCCAAAATTGAGATGTCCAAATCTCAAGTGCCACCACCAATTTTCATATTTTGGTTCGCTTTGGTAACCCTCTTGAGTCACTGCTGCTATTACTTCTTTATTTTCTAAATCTGCCTTCATTCTGAGAGGGAACATCCTGTTCCTTGTCATCTTCACTTCAGCAATACATTGTTTGCTGGGTGCTCTATCCATGATGGTGCATACATCATTCACAAAGAAAACATTGTAACCCTTTTGCACAAGCTATCCAATACTTAAGAAGTTACATTTCATTCCAGGAACATAATAAACATCTCGTGTGGTTTTCTTTTTACCTTTTTTTGTTAAAAATTTTACCTCTCCTTTCCCAATAACAAAAACTTTATTATCAGTCCCTAGTGTGACTTGTGACTTCACATTCTGATCTAACATGGAAAAAGGGGCTATGTTTCCTGTCATATGGTTGGTGCAACTGGAGTCTAGGAACCATATATCTTCACTCTTTTCTTTAGCCATATTACATGGTAAAAACAAATTATTTTGGTTGATATTTTCTCTAGTGAAATTTGCACTAGTTCTATTACTCATATCATGTTGTTTCTTCCTGCATTCATTTGCATAATGCCCATATTTTTACAGTAGTAGCATTGGACATTGAGGATTTTTCATACTTTTGTCCTTGAGCATGATGTTGTCAACTTTGTTGGCTGTTTCCTTGGCCTTGGTTATGCTTTGGATTGCTGCCTCTTCCTTGAGCATTTGCTGGACTGTTTCTTCCACCTCTGTTTTGACTTCTACCTCTTCCTCTCTTGTTTCCTCTGCCTTGACCTCTTCCTCTTCCAAAGGACATTTGGGTCTTGAAGGCATGCTCTAGAGATGAGTTTTCATTTCTACTCAATCTCTGCTCATGTGTTATCAGTGATGGATGTAGTTCACCAATTGAGAAATTTGTGAGATCCTTTGTCTCTTCTGTGGTGGTGACAATCACATCGAACCTTGAGGGTAGGACCCTCAACAGTTTCTCCAGAATCCTCCTTTATTCAAGAATCTCTCCATGAGACCCTATCTGTGTGACCAGACCAATTACATGTGTGAAGAATGAGTCAATACTATCTGACTCCTTCATGCAAAGATTCTCAAACTCTCTCCTCTGCAACTGTAGTTTTGTTGTCTTCACTTTCTCCATGCCTTGATAGGCTGTCTTGAGAGTTTGCCATGCTTCTTTGGATGTCTTGGTTGCTGCTATCCTTGTAAACACACTCTCATGCACTGCTTGATACAAAAATACTAGGGCTTTTGAATCCTTCTTCTTATAGCTCTTCAACACATCTTTCTCTGCCTGAGTTAACCTATGAACCTCATTTTCATCTGCTGGCTCTTCAAATCCATCCTCAAGAAATTCCCATAGGTCTTGGGAAGCAAACAGGGCTCTCATGGTTATTGCCCAATAGTCATAGTTTTTCCCATTAAATTATGGGAGATGGGTATTACAGATACCCATGCTAGTGCTGGTGCAAGAGCCAGCCATTCTTGCACTCTTAAAAATACTTGACTGTGTATTAAAAATCACTCAGTGTCTTCAACAGCAAAAAAACAAATCTTGAGAAATACCTTGGATTTTTGACTGACTCTTCACTCTGCTAGAGAAGCTATTGTAGAAAGGAAACCCTTCCTTCAGCTTCTTTAACACCTTCAAAGAGCCTGGACAAGCTCTGATACCACTGTTGGGAATTTTCTGTTTAATTCCAAAACAAAAGAACAGAGAACAATGCTCTGTTTTTGCACAGGGAAGCTTAAAATTGTTTGCTGAAGAAGAACAGAGCTTTTCAACACACATAAAAACCTTTTGTATTAATTAATAAAACAACCTGTTACAAAAGGATCTTCCTCTTAACAGAGGGATTCACCAAGAACTTCCAGTTCCATACAAAAAAAGTTACTCTGTCTCTTGTAGGAATTTTACACTACTATGTGTAAAAATATTTCTTACATTTACTGCTGTAAAAACTATTACATACCCTTCGCGTTGCTACGCATATTGCATTCAACAAAAAATCAACAAAACTACCCTCGCATTGTTGTGCGTTACATTATACTTCAAACAACAAAAAAACATACATGTGCTATTGCGCTATATTGCATTACATTCAAAAAAAAAAATCCACGCTGCCCCTGTTCTTCTATATTCGCACTGCTGTGCGTTTTTCATTCCATTACAAAAGTCAACAAAAAACAAAACAAAAAAATATAACATATACATTTTCTTGCCCCATACTGCCGTGGATTAAAAAAAACATTAAAATTTAGAATTCTACCAACTTTTACTATCCGCAGTAAATTCTATTAATTACTTCACGTGGAGAACTAGCGGTCAAACATAAAACTTCATGCAAGCTCCATGTGCTGGACTGTACGTAGCTTTGGCTTCAATCAACCGACATCCACCATCCTTTCAATCGGACAAGTGATGCTCAGACAAACGAAACGAGATTTACGTTCCGGGAAAAAAGTGGTTTTCAAAAAATTTTGTGGACACGCGTCAAATGGTGATTGTATCGCTACCCCTCCAGAGAATACCACAACTTGGTGAAAAGCGGTGCGATGGAAACAACGGTTTTCTGAATTAAATGCACTGCACAGCAGTTGAAATTATATTTTCAACAGCTCTTCCATCTGACAGCAATGGCTACAGTTACTTTTGGTGTGGAAAAATATCGATCTCAGATCTGGTGCGAAGGAGTTCAGTGGTTAAAATGAGTTTCCCAACTTTTCTTCAAGTAGACCTGCAGGTCTCTCTCAGGCCATTGTAATCGGACATCGAACCCTGCCCCGTCATCCTAATTGTTGCGTTTCAAGGATTTCGATCAACCAAGAAAATTCCGCCGTCAAAGCACCTTGTTATCTGAATGCCACCATGCATTCTTCTTTAATATGACGTAATACGTGTATGCTCCGTGTATACTTTAATAATGGCCATCAATTCACGTGTCGTCTTGCTAGCTGTATATATTAGTTGGGTCCGTTTTTAGATTTAATGACGCATACATCACCTCATGCTATACTTTATTCTTTACAATAAGGTGTGTGGGGATTCTTGGGTAGAATGCCAACATGAGCTAATAGATAGAGTCTCTTCAATCTTTTCAATAAGGTGTGTGTGGGGATTCTCGAGTAGAATGTCAACATGAGCCAATAGAAAGTCTCTATTTGGAAGAGAGAGTGGTTTTGTTTTTTTTCGTTAAAGGGTTTGTTTTCGTATTCTTTAGTTAGGTGGAGAACTCTTTTCCTATTCTTTAGTTAGGTGCACAATTAATTGTTGTTCAAATTGATGGTTTTTGGTGCTTGTAAATCCCTGAATATATTATTGGTTTAATTGTCTTTACATATTGTTATGGTTTGTTGTCTTCGGCACTCAAAAACCCTTACAAACTACAACAACTTACAATGTGAGATTCATGTGTGTGAAACATGTCAAGTTGTTTGTTCAGATGGTTTGCATAGCAACTCATAGATAGCCGAAAGCAAAATATCCGACAGATGGTGATTGGTCTATAGGATGGTTAATTACTTTACACCTCTTATAGCGGAAGCCCTAATGAGCGGAGTTGTCAATATTGTTGATCTTGCAAAGTTCATCAATGATGGTTTGAGGCAATTAGCATGTGTTAAACGGAGTCAAGTGAGAGCTCGAAGTAGTGGAAAAAGAAAGAGCGATGTTATATTGTTGTATTATGTATTCTCTATATTGTAATTTACGTTAATTTTGACATGTAAGCATTAAGGGAGGCACTTGGAGATAATGCTTACATAGTAAATTTAGAAATGGCTTGGGATTTGGTTGAGAGAATATCGCAACTTCCACATTCATATTTGGAATTAATTGGATCTCAATCCAACTATATATTTGTATAATATTTGTGGATCTCAATCCAACTATATATTTGTATAATATTTAGTGTTGTCTAGATGTCTGCCACTCCAACATTCGGGTTATCATTAGAGTACTTGACATACCAGGTTATCACGTGATCCTATAGAGCACTAACTAGTGTTGCCTTCTTCATGTGATCATCTGTAACGCCATGACCTTCCCATATAGCTTTCACGACAAAACATAATTGGTCTCGGTCCTCATTCCCTAAGCCTTTGAACAAAGGTAGCCTCACTGAATTTGCCATACTGAACTGTAGTGGAGGTGGAGGTGTTAGAGGTGAAGTTGCAGGTGATGGTGGTGAAGTTGGAGGTGGTGTGGATGGAGGTGGCAATCGCGGGAATCCTTGTCTTATCAACTAAATAGCACTTTGCGGAGAAACCTGTGCTACTCCCTCGTCATCGCCTAGCAGAGGTGAAATCAATGGACTATATTCAAGACCCTTTTTCCCTTCGTTTCTGTAAGTTTTTCTACTTCGCGTGGCTCCAAACATCAAGGTAGTTGCATACCCCGCTTTTCACACAATAACATTTTAATCCTAGTATTCAAAGATTTCAAGTACTTACCTCGAAATCATTTGAAAAAACGTCGCTCCACCTCGTTGTAGTTGATTGATATATCGACCACGAATTCAGTCACAAATCCTCCTATTGTGCGATTGATCCAATGATCGACAATGTAGGAAATCTTGTCCTCAGATGCTTCCATTTTTTGTACTAGCTCTGGGGTCCAAACAATAGGACCATCAAGTTTCCACCTTCCTTGGCTATATGCTAGCTTTGTGATCCACTTGTATAGCTCAAATAAAAAGGAACACAAAAATATTTTGTGAATCTCTGTATATAGGTACCTGTCCGGCCACTGTTCCTTTGTTAGTCGCGGGTTTCTGTTCTCTTGCGCCGCGAATTCGTGGATCTTCCTATCCAACCAGTCTCTCATCTCTTTTTTAGCTGGATTCCAGTGATACGACATCACACATCTCTTATGCAGATTCCAGTCCCGGTAACGGAACCATTTGCTGACATTTTGGGGCCTGATCGAGGTTCAACATTAACGAGCCAAACAAATCCCTACACTACTCGCCCTTTCGGCATCAGCCTGCGAAGCACGAACCGAATTCTCACCTGAAGAAGTATGGGGGGATGCTGGAATCAAGTTCCCACACCCTAAGATGGTTGTGATGTCGGTTTATTCCTTCTTTTCCTGTCCTGACGCAGGTCTCTTAGCTCTAGGGCTTGCCAGACTAGCCTTTTATTCACCCTTCAATACCTCTTCAAAAGGGTACGATTGGTCTTCACGCAGCCCTAACCTGTAGCTCATGTACTTTCGTGTTGCTACGGTAGCATACCATGCAGATTCCAAACTAGCTTAGGTGTTTTACTTATCTTATTAGATAATCACAACCGGTACCATGTAAATATATATCCTTAATGGTGTTCAATTATCCAATGTAATTGCACTCATTCGCACATCATATAAGTGTTATAAAGGAAATTCATATATAAAATGACAAGATTCATTAATCAGAACAAAGACTCAGATATCGCAGAATACTTCTCTTTATTGATATATTTAAGCAATTACAAACTCTGTCCACCCTACGCACATAGCTATAGTGGTCCATGCACTCAGCTGTGGACTTCCACCCTAGGCCTCTACGCACTCAGCTGCAGAGCCTCTACCTACACTATGACCCAAAACTTAGACTTCTTGCTTCAGAGCTATGACTCTCTAAGACTTATCTTCCCTCACTTCTCTCATAACTACTTAGAGCTTAGCTCTTTTTATACATTCCCATGGTTCGCGGACCATGGGTAGATCTCTTACAGCCGACTTTATTTTACAAAAATAAGGGCAGACAACCCTTTATGACTTATGACACCTTTGTGCTCTACGACCAAAAAATGCGAAGTCTTTACAATTTTATTACAAAATTTGACCAAAACATGGGCTTTTAGCCCCAAAACTATCGTTGGGGGATCCCGTTCCCAACAAGGATAGTCTTAGTGCTCCAGGTAGTCACAAGGGAGAGCGGGACTATAAACCATATTGCCGAGCTTGGCGGACAACGCAGCAAGCAAGCTGTGTGGAGAGTGACGAAGATGCAATGAGTGAAGCTACAGTAAGGAAGTTGCGCCAAGGGGAAGTTACCATGCAACCTAGAAGGAAAATGATCATTGGAGTTATTGTTCATGACTTGAAGGCTAGAATAGGGTTAAGTGGAGCGAGATGGCGGCAATTAAGGTAAAAATATTTGAAGATCTGCCGCCAAAAAAACATTTATTTTTAGAATTTGGGGGGAATGGTTATATTTGAGTTCAAAAACCCTATAAATTATGCATGTTGGTCCAACAAAGAACACATTGCGCTTTTAGACTTGTTGTTGAATTTTGCTATCTGTCGCCTATAAGCTGAACGTTCTGGGCAGAATTCCTGTCACAAGAAAATTGTTCTCATGTAGCCCGAGTTTTCTTTATGGTGAGAATGACTACCACTAACCGCACCGAAGCCATGAGTTCAGGAGCAGCTGTGTCCCATGCGCCAAGAATAGAAGTGTCTACTATAGAAGCTACGCATCCAGTGCCAACAGCACCAAGGTCACCTAGGCCAAAGAAGACTAGGGCTAAAGAAAAGAAACCTGCTATGAAGGAAAACCAACGAGTCTCAAAGGGAAAGTTATAGAAGTCATTGCGAGTGCGCACGTCACCGAGGAAGCATACTGAAACACAGACAAAGCAGCAAAAGGTTAAGCAGCGAGAAAGAGTAGTTGACCTGGAGGAGGACAAATGACGAGACTGACTGAGTATATCCCTCCATGTAAGGGAAACGCTGAGGTCATGAAGGATCCTGATACGAGAAAATTTTCAATGTCAACAACTTTGCTACCTGAGCAACTTGTGTTCGAGGGTCCTAATCTCACGCGCATTCCATTACTAAAAATGGAAGATTGGGACTGAGGGTACTAAATTCACGTGCATTCCATTACTCAAATGGAAGATTGGGACCTCACAGACCACAAAAATTGTGTGCCCTTGGTGACTCACAAGTACATGCAAAAAGTCTACTTTGAAGACATGGGGTTAAAACTCTGGACCCCATGAAGTGGGTATGCAGTTTTGAGCAGGCAGGGTTTCTCAATCTGTTGTTGGTGTTGCATTATCACCGCACCCGCATTAATACGGTCCATGCGCACCAGCTCCTCATAATGGCGCATGATGGGTGTCTATGGCTTGGAGAGCCTATACCTGTCACCGACATGTTGATCCATAGGATCACAAAGTTACCTTATAAAGGCATGAACACTACCAAGGAGTTTGGGGGAAAAACTGGAGAGAAAGAATTGGCAGAAAAGGTTAAGAAGGAGTTTGGGCTGATAAAAATTCGTGAGGGTATTCTATCACATCCATATCAGACCCGAGAGTGAAGTTGGCTGCTTAGATCCTAGGAGGCAAGGTAATGAGAAAATGTCGCACGAATGAAGTTCTCACACTAGTCATTTCACTTGCATCTCAGTGCGCAAAGGTGGTTCAATACAATTGGGCCAAGTATCTATGCCACGAGTTCCTCGTGAACTGCAGCGAGGCCTAGGAGGAGAACCAAAATTTCATTATTCCTAGTTGTTACTATCCACTGTTTTGGTTTCTTGGCGGTTACGAGACAATATCCAGTTCCCTCCGGACAAAGTGGAATTTCCCGAGGGAGCACAGTTTGCCTCGTTGTGGGCATCAAAAGATCCGAAATCCGTTAAGGTGACAAATATCTTTTGGGTGTTCATGGATATGTACATGCACATGGTGATTAGCCAATGTCCAAGATTGTCCCCCACCTTGTACGTGCAGCTCTCCACTTATGCATAATTCAAAGCCGATCTTCCAAGGTTCTTGATCAAAGCACACAAATACCTTTAGTTGAAATGGCACGCGTTGCCTTATATGGTGACACATACACACATCCATGAAGGCATGGGGCTATGGCCGCAAGAATGGTGCACGCATACAGAGTTAGATGGAGGCACAAGCATAGGCATAGAGAGCTCGGTTGCACAGAAGCGGAAGGACACTACTCAGCAAGTTGTGCAAGCCTTAGCTGCGCAATAGAAGAGGGAGCTTGCTACAACAGCTGTAGAGAATGATCGTCTTAAAAAGGAGTGCGATGCCAAGGCCCAGGCAGAGCACAAGCAGAAGGATGCAGAGGACAGCGAATAATATTCTTCCCACCACACTCATGAACAAGAACTGTTCGAGTAAGGAGGACATAGCAGTGAAGAGAAAACAACTCCTTTTATCTTGAAGAAGCACACGAAGGAGAAACGGAGTGGGCAATGAAGGAAACAAAATTCTGACAAGAAAATGCATATGGATCCCATGGTGCTGACAGAGGGTGATCTCGACAAGATCGGCGAAAAAATTCAGGACACCACGACATAGGCGTTGCAACAATTCGAGCAGCAATATATGCAAACCCTTGGGGGCATCTGCAAGGATCTTCGCGAGCTGCAGATCCAAGCAAGAATAGTTCAGAAAGATGTAGGGAAGGCGAGCCACGCGCAAGACAGCTTGACATAGGGAAGGAGCGCAATATTAGAGATAGACAGGCCTTAGGACGTCAGAGTATTTCCTCTGCTTGAAGGGTCAGTCTGCACGAAGATGGAGGAGCAGCGTGCAGTATCTCACACAGTCAAAAACATGGGGCTAAACCTTATCGCATTGCCGCTTGAGTCTCTAAATGTGCTACATCACGGGGTCATGGAGGAGCTCAAGATTAGAGAACAACATGCACTCACTATCGTCAGTGAGTTCAAAGTTAACAATCAACAACTTTTCGTGGAAAAAACTCAAGCCCTAGAGGAGCAGGAGGAGTTGCACATACAACGTCAGAATCGGGTCATAGCAATTGAGCAAGCCTACAGATCTGTACTTGAGTTGGGTATACCTCATGATGAATAGGCTTCAACCAAGGTAAGAAAATTGGTTGTTGCAGTGCATGCTTCAAAGGAGAAGGTCAATAAGGTGACTCTCAACCTCAGGATGTAGATAGAAGAGCTGCAGTTAAAGTTGCATCCGACCACACCGCGAGAGATTCATGAACAAAGGAACATGGCAATTAAGGAATTCATGGCTTGGCTAGATGTCGTTGTTCAAGTGTGCGACAACCTCTTCACTCAGGCACTGAGCCTTTGAGATACATTGCAGGAGGATCGTACGTTGCAACAATTAAGCACGAAGCTTAGGGAAGCACAACAATAATATGATGAAATCAGCACGACAACGTGGAAATTGACGTTAGTCTAGTGTTTCGTGCGCTTACAGGAAGGTAAGACGAAGTTAGCCAATTCTCAGAGACCATTATTGAGAAGATGAAGGCTATGCACCAAACACAGAGGACTACACAGTTGCTAGTAGAGGGGCCAACCATGGAGAAGATGGTCTAGGAGGTGCAGCAGGTGGCGGTGAAGAGTACAACGGAGCTCCAAGGACTGACTAAAGCTTTCAACGAACTTCGCGAGAAAGTAGATCAACCAACTGAGTGACTTAAGGGTGAGTCATGATCTTTTGTGTTGGGGTCCTATTGGGATGGGGTCCCCAGGGGCAGAAAGGAATTAATTAGAAGTTTTTTTTGTAACAAATTCTGTAAGAGATGTAAAGTCTCCATGATTTGTGGATGCGGAGCACGAAGTTGTATAAAAGTCAAAGAGGCTTAGCCCCTTGTTTTAAGTAAAGTTCTGAGTGAGTTTTAAGATTCACCAATGGTCTGCGAACCATGGCATTTTATGAAAAAATGTCTATAAATAGTTGAGTCTTAGTGAAAGAAAGAGGTCACTAAATAGAACTAAGATAACGGATTGGGTGGATGGAAGAGTCTTGGGCAGAAGCTAAGGCAGGAAGGCTTTGCTTCATGCGCTTAGATAGGGAAAGAAAGGTTTCGCAGGTGCATGCGCAGAGGCCTAGGAGGAGTCCACAGCTGAGTGCACACACCATTACAGTTGTATGAGAAGGGTAGTTTTAGTCTATAAATTCATGAATTGAAGATCAATAAAAGGCACCGTTCGAAGAATTATTGAGTATTTTTGTTTATATCTGTTTATGTTATATGATGCTGATAAATGACTTGTTTTATGAAATATTGATTGAAAGTTACACAATTATCTTAAATGAGTCTTAATAATGTACAAAATGCATGTTTAAACACTTTTGCCAAGACTATGGTGATTTATCTTATGTTTAGTGGCGACTTAAGTAGATCTGCGTGAACACCAATTTAGGATTTCTTTATGATGCATGTAAGTAGGTAGATCAACTATTAAAGGCCCAAAAGGACTAATCATGGACCTTCGGGAAGGTCTTAAGGCTGTTTTAACACATTTATAGTGATGAGCCCTAGAAATCTATTAATGTGTGCACAAAAAGATCTAAGGTGTTGGAAGACATCACACTAGTCTTTGGATGCAGAAACTTGGTTCTTGCATCCCCACATAATGCTTGTGGTGAGCACTACGTGGGTTGTTACCGAAAGGGCCAGTAGTTTAGAGTTTTATTGGTTGGCACAACTAACTCTGAACCTGTGTCACAACCCCCTAAAACAACAAAATCCTAATGATTGTGCACACAACAGTATTCAAAATAATAATTGTATACAATAACCCTTCCATGGAGGCAAGTCAATTTACACTCCCCTAGTTAAAGAAACCCCTTCAAGTTATATATAAAAGAAAATTTAACCCCTTTTCAACAAATCTAATAACCAAACGTAAAGGAGTCAAAGGAAAACAAATATTCATTTTGGGTCGGCTTGGAATGACTATAGTAAGTGAAATCCAATCAAAGAAATATCACGTGTACAATAATTGAAATTGATAAGATAATGCCTTAGTCGTGCGCAAAGAAACCAAGATTCTTTAGGGTAAAAAGCTTCACTTGTAAAATGCTAAGACAATCCACGAGATAACAACGCAATGCATGAATTGATATAAATAAGATAATTAATCAAGAAATTATTGTTGGATAAGGTAGCCCGACCTGAGGTGACCTCGGGCAGTAAGTCATGGCATCGTGAAACCAAACCCCTCACACAAAAGGATTCTTGGTTAAGTAGAAATGAGTCGAGGCATTTAACTGATAGAAATACATGAAACCAAAACTCGCTTGTCTTGAGGAGACGAAAATTGTATTCTAGATGGAACTTTACCTCCTGCCCATTCCTTGTGCCAAAATGTTGTAGCCAAACCTCAAGGGTAAATGGGCCACCAAGAGAATATTAAAGCGCATAAAGCTGCATCCAAAACATTGATAGAATACCTGTTCTGGGTAGAGGAAATTGTTAGAGCATATTTGAACTGGAACCCTCATGGAGGTAGGGTTTGGGCCAATATTGTATAGTGAACCGACTGAATGATGGGGCGATCAGAGAGCCCTGGACCAGGGTGGTTACCCTTAACCACCGTCACGTAAAACTGACTCGTTTGATTGAGCTCAATAAGATCAAATGTTTCCAATTAACGAAGTGTTTTGTAGGCGTGGTGGAGGAGTGAATACATATAATGCCAGATGGAGGCATGAATGCCTTCCTGGAATCGACAACCATCTGAGGTGGGAACTCCGGGGAACCATAGATAAGTAATGGAAATGACCATCAAGCAAACCTTGGTTCCATATGTTGTCTTTACAAAATATAATATATTGCACACTATTTAACGACTAGGTTATAGCATAAGAGAACTCAAGATTAATCCCTAGGTTTACATTGTAACAATTTCACGAAAGATATTTCCTCCAAAGGGAAATGTGTATAAACTTGTTAATATCAGTGCTAAATTGTAAAAGGATTTGTTTACATTGTAACAATTTCACGAAAGATATTTCCTCCAAAGGGAAATGTGTATAAACTTGTTAATATCACTGTTAAATTGTAAAAGGATTTTTTTATGCTGAGAATTTGGTGTTGATGGGCGTTACATATAGAGAAAAAGAATTTTTGAAGATGGAACATTATACCTTAAACAAAAAATTTGGGCAAGGATATGGATTTACACTAAATGAACCTTATAATCTTTTTTCTTTCTTGTATTTACTTCACACTTAATTTACTTGGCATATATGTGCTTTTCGGGAAACGTTTAACTAAGCAATATATTCCATATTCATTTTTGTTTTTCATTAGTTGAGATATGCTTTTCATTTATTTTTTTAAATGTCATGTAACATTTCCTTAGTGTTCTTTATTTCATGGGACATATAATTTTTTTTAAATAATGAATTTCTATTCTTTATTTTTCATCAATTACTCTACGCTTTTTTAAATCAAGGAAATAGATATCCAAACTTGAATATAATGAAAATTTGGAAAAACTTACTCTTAAGATGGAAACAAATTGACAAATTGTAGTTTAGCTTCAATAAAAATTCTTCGTGCACATATTTTATATCAATTCAAAAACTAAGTCAACTTAAATTAAAATATTAATAATAATTTTGGGAATTTTAATAAAATTAAAATTTTAGAAGCCCTATTTCAAAATAGACATGTATATTCATATAATTATTGACAAATAAATTAAAACTATGACATCCATATTCCATAATACACACCCAATTAGTGTAACTAGCACAACCATATTAATTAATTTGTTGAAAAACACTTCTAACATCAAAACACTTACCAAAAAATATATATCACATGACTAAATTTTACAAATAAATAAAAAACCATAGAAAATAACTAAATTATAACTTTCTTTTAAATTATTACTATTTAAAAATAAGAATCATTAATGTTACAAAATTATTAATTTTTTTTGGATAAGAACCAATAAATCAAAGAAATTAATATAGACACCCAAATATAATGAAAATTTGGATAAACTTATTACTAAGATGGAACATATATTAACCATATTTAGATTAAACATATATACATTTAAAAAACATGGCACAAGATTCTTAAATAAGGAGATTTATGTCCACTTTAACATGGGGATTCTTAATTTGTAAATGGACTTTGCTACAATATTATGTGCCAATATCATTGATAATCAATATCCCATGCTAGGAAAACCATAAGTCACTTCATATGCTACTTGTTCACATCACATTTATTTTAAATTAATCACTTTAATTAAAAGAGAAAAATAGACATAGCTATTTTGAAGATAAATCTCAACCTTTGACTAGTATATACTATTATGAATATTCTAAAATATTCCATGAAATTTAACTCTCTACCATCAAACTAATAATTATAAAAAAATTAGAAAACTCTATTCATATTTCTTTAAATATAGATTTGCTACGTCTTATTAACTTTTTGAAAAGTAATGTTTTAATGAGTAATTCATTGATAATCTTGATTTTATTATTATAATTTTTTAGTTATTGATTAGATAATTAGTATTTTATAATATTTTTAGATATAGGAGATATATGTCAATGGATTACCTATATTATGTATATTGTGATTCATTAGAAAAACTTCTACTAAGACAAATCCCTCATGTTTTTAAATCATTTATATACCATAAAACTCAAAAACATCGCCTGAGTATTAAAACAACATAATTGGTATCTTGTATTGTATTATAACCCCAACATAATTGGTATCTTGTATTGTATTATAACCCTATGTCGCATGAGTTTCTAGAACTAGGGAACATTGGGAACTTGTATTGGTGTTGGGAATAGTTCTCCAAAATTTGGAGTGGTAATATTATATGATAAAAAAATTAAAAATTAAAAATTAAAAATAAAAAATTAATTATATAAATTATATAATAATCAAATTTAATATTGAGTCAAATATTCAAATATTAAAATCAATTTATATATATAAATATATAATATATAAGATCTATTATATATAAATATGTTTTTTGGTTGTCTCTCTCCCTTAGTCACTCCCTATATATATATATATATATATATATATATAATATTAAAACTTAAAGTTCATTATGACACATTAGGAGTCTTTGAAACAATCTAGGTTAAAAATATATGGGAACAATTCTACATATGTTTCTCTACTTATTCTTAACAGAAAAAGTAAAACAACGCTAATGTTTAAGCATTGACTACCACATACAATATGCACATACAATATTCTAGCATATATACATAAACAACGAAAGAAATACTCATGAGCATGACATCCCACATATCACCCTTACATGAGGTGCCAAGGCTTCCTTAACCCATCAAGAGATTGCTCGAGTTTCTCAAATAAAGATATGATTGTTAAGGATGTCTTTGGCCTTTCTACATTTTCATACATTTCCAAAGCACAAGAACCATTGGAACGGATTTCCCAACTCTTAAGAACCATTCCTTGTAACAAAGATTATAACTTATATAAATATTTGGATAATTTATCATAAAACGTCATAGTATTTTCTAAACATTAAATCAATATTGGCATACGTGAGCTGACAAAATGAAAAATGAGCACGAACTGACTGAACTAATCAAGCCTATCAATCAGCATAGTTTTTACGTAATTATTTCAAAACGTCTAGGTTTAGCATGAGGTCATTTGCTCCTATCAATCAGCATAGTATAGTAATGTTATAAATACATCATTCTATTACAATGCTTATAATTACATTATTAAAAAATACTATTTTAGTAATAAAATTATGGATGGTTATTAATCTTGCAAAATGTAATGCATTAAAAACACAAAATTTGAAAAATTTTAAATTGTAAAAAAAAATTATTAAAGAAATAATATTATTAATGTAATTTAAATTGATTTTAAATAAGTATTAATTTTGATTAGTTTTAATGTTTGATAAATAGGGAGTTAAGATAGATCTAAACAGATTTAAATATTAATTTTTTACTTTAATTTTAATTTTTATGTAATTTCCCTCAGTCAAAAGTGTTTAAATAACATAACATAATATAACATTACAACATCTTTTCCATACTGAGCTCCATAGTGTATGACTCAAAAATGTAATAAAAATATATTTAAAAAAATATATATTTACAAATTATTTTGATTGTGAAATGAGAAATCATTTTTTGGCATGTGGTATTGATCAGCCAAATGGTAAAGTAAAGGCAAATGTCCATGATTAAAGATCTATTTATTAATAAAATATAAATATGTTTCAAAATTATTATTTTAATTTCTATGATAAAATGGATCTTAATTTATAGTTACAATTTATATCTTACACATATTTTAATGTTATAGATAGAGGGTTTAGATATATCTCAAATTTTTGGGCATTTTTGGGCATGTGTTATTAATGAACCATGGTATTGGTCTATTATAGTGTAACAAATCCTATTTACAAGTTAATAATATATATGGTAAAGTATGCTAAGGTGGGAGTGAATATCCATGGTAAAAAATATTGTTATATTTTAAGCTTATCATAAGTATTAAAGTTTTTATATGTTTAGTAATTAAATTAAATATGGTTACACAATAGTTATTTTAATTTATAAGGTAAAAATTATCTTAACTTATACTTAATACTTGGTAAAGTGCGAGTGAATATCCATGGTAAAAAATGTTGTTATATTCTAAGATTATCCGAAGTATTTAAGTTTTGTGTTTAGTAATTAAATTAAATATGATTACAAAATCACTATTTTAATTTATAAGGTAAAAATGATCTTAACTTGTACCTAGTACTTGTATTTTTATTGTGATGTGTATATTATGATTTTCTTTTATATAAAAAGTTATTCTTAATTTTTATTAATAAAAACAAAGCAAAACTACCATATAACAAATTAAATTTTAATATTTTATTATTTTTAATTTGTTATAGACTATGCATTTCTCCATATCAAGCTCTATAATACTTTTAACTTTTTATTATTATTTAATAGAATAGACATGTAAATGTTTACAAATTTTTCATGTCTTATAAACTCAACAAATTAATATTAATATAATGGTAAATATCTTATCTTACAGCTGGTGGCTAGAGTGAGATCCTTAAAGAGATGACTTTTGCTGAGATCCCTTTAGTGAAAGGTGTGTTGGCTCTGAAGAGCTAAGCATTTTCTATCTTAATTTTTCAACCCGAGTCAATTCTATAATTTTAAGTAGTTTTTATTTTTATATGTTATGTTTACAAACTATATATATTATTTATCACCAGCGGTATAAATATTATTTATGACAAATTCTCAACCCCGGTCAATTCTATAATTCTAAATTGTGTTCATTTTTATATATTAAGTTTGAAAATTGTATATATATTATATATCACAATTTTTAATTTTTAAGGTCCCCTCAAAACAAACATTGTTTACTTGTCTTTGTGTTAATTTTAATTCTTTTGTGAAAAATAATTTTATTGTGAAGTAACTCACAAAGAAGCTGAGCATTTTTTATTTTAATTTCTCAACCTGAGTCAATTTTATAATTCTAAATTATCTTTATTTTTATATATTAAATTTGCAAACAGTATATATATTATTTATCACAAACTGTGTATATATTATTTATCACAGTTTCTCGTCCAGGGTCAACTCTATAATTCTAAATTGTGTTCATTTTTATATAACGCAGTATATATATTATTTATCACAGTTTCTCATCCAGGGTCAATTCTATGACTCTAAATTGTGTTAATTTTTATACAATGCAAACAGTATATATATTATTTATCACACTTTCTCATCCAGAGTCAATTTTATAATTTTAATTTGTGTTCATTTTTATATATGGCAAACAGTATATATATTATTTATCACAATTTTTATGGTATAGTTGAAAGACCATTCAAGACATTGATTATGTCTTAGTGTTAATTTTAATATTTTGTGAAAAAGAGTTTTATTTTGAATATAACTTAAAAAAAACCAAAAAAAAAACAGTGGTAAGTTTTTCCATATAATAGTAAAATAGAAATAAAAAAGAGTTTTATGCTCAAGAAAAATAAGAAAAAAAACAAAATAATATAGTGGTATGCTTTTTCATATAATAGTAAAATAAAAATAAAGAGGGGTTTTATGCTAAAGAAAAATAAGAAAAACAATATATGTGTTGTTCTCTGTGTGAGAATAATTTTCCTTCTTTCATGAAATCATTCCTCTAAAGTATTAAGTTTAATAATAGTAAAGTTTAAGTATGGAGGGGTTTTTCAATTGTGTTAAGTAAGTCATGAATCTATGACCATGTACTATAACTCATGCTCATAGGGCCGAAGAAGTGAGATTGAAAGTAGTGAAATGAATCACATAGTGTCAATCATCAAAATGTGATTGAAAATTATGAAATGAATCACACTCAACGTGAATCAATTCTATAATTCTAAATTGTGTTCATTTTTATAGATTAAGTTTGCAAATAGTATATATATTATTTGTGACAAATTGTATATATATTATTTGTGACAAATTGTATATATATTATTTATCGCAATTTTTATGGTATAGTTGCAAGACCCAAATAGTTGCAATTTTTTGGTGTTAATTTTAAGGTTTTGTGAAAAAAGAGTTTTATCTTGAAGTAACTCACAAAAACACAGTGGTATGCTTTTTTATATAATAGTAAAATACAAATAAAGAGAAGTTTTATGCCAAAGCAAAATAAGAAAAATAACTACTTTTTCATATAGTAGTAAAATAAAAATAAAAAGGAGTTTTACGCCTAAATGACCATTTAGTCATAACTTACTAATTTCTCATGATTTTTGAGTAGTCTCTTTAGCAATCATCTCATGATTTTAGAATAGTCCCCTTAGCACTCATGCGGTGATGCTCACAAGGGTGAAGAAGTGGGATTGAAACTATTGAAATGAATGAGATAGTGTCAATATCACATAGTGTCAATCATAACTAGTGAAATGAATCACATAGTATCAATCATCACTTTAGGTGATTTTTGAATATTCCTCACAATTCATGGGTAAAAAGTGTGATTGAAACTATTGAAATGAATCACATAGTGTCAATATTGAAACTAGTGAAATGAATCACATAGTGTCAATATCAAAGTGTGATTGAAAATAGTGAAATGAATCATATAGTATCATTCATCACTTTCGGGCTTGCAACCATTAACTAGGACTTCCTCTGAGGTCACCCTTCCCAAAGAGCCTTGCAAAACCTTAGCAAGTATTTTGGGTCATGAACCATTCAAGTAGAGTTCCCTTCACTCTTTTGAATTTAATTATTGAGGGATTTTAGAACTGCATTATATTAGATATCACTTTTTGGGATTCAACTAAATTAAGTAAGTTATTAATCTATGACCATTTCCAAGATATATTTTTTTTGGGATTCAACTTAGTTAATTAAGTCATTCATCTATAACCATTTCCATGAGAGATAGTCTTAAATCACTAATTTCACATTAATTTTTAATAGTCCACTTAACAGTCATTGCATCGTGTAATACTCACAAAAGTGAAAAATCAACTTAAATTTGTTAGAATCAACTTTGTACATATATAAATAAAAAAAGAAATTAAATAAATAAAGAATAAAGAAAATAGTATACATACAAAACAATTAAGTCAGAGATTGCCAAACAATTTTATCAGAAATTGACAGACAACATACACATTAACATTATATTGTTATTGCACCATTAAAATAAATATGTCTAAAGGTGGAGATAAGCTGCACCATTAAAAAGTGTCTTAATATGACAACAGACTATAGCTTTCTTAACGGAGGAACGATCGCTTTGCTAAGAGACCAGCATAGAACTTAAGGAATGAGTACTCGGTTTCCAACGTGGAAACTAGAGTCCCCGAGTTACTCAAACTGACAGAGTCAGTTCAGTAAAACTCGAAAGTTCTGTAAAACTGTAATGCTAAGAGAATGAGGTTTTCCTTAAGGTTATATGTCAATAAAAAGTAAAGAACCGTTAATCTAAATATTTTTAGAATAATAAAAGTATGACTGAATAGTTACAAGATAAGTAATCTTTAGATATACAAGATTGCGACCAGAACAGTCCTTATATAGAGAACCAAAAAATTAAAGCAAAAGTCATATAGTAGAAAATTTAAAAAAAACAGAAAGAAAAATTCATATAGTAGAAAAAGGAAAAGGAAAAAAAAAACCATGATAAATATTTATTCAAAAGCTTCAAAGCTAAAGTCTCCTTATAACTATCGAGTGGACTTTAAATTCCATAAATGGGATTGTAAATAACTAAGAGTTACAAAAGAGGATGTTAACTATCGAGTGGACTTTAAATTCCATAAATGGGATTGTAAATAACTAAGAGTTACAAAAGAGGATGTTACAAATATCATACAGGGTCCATTAAAACAAACAGTACCACTTTTGGTAGCAACCGTGAGTTGCATCTAATAATAATGGTGAACAACAAAGTTGTAAAATTAACCATGGTTTTATTTTTCTAATATTACCTGTGTATTCCAGAGTTTTGTCCCAAACATTCTTTAGTTGACTTAAGACTTCAATAAGACCAAGAGCAAGCAATATATGGCCACAAAAGTAATATAATTAGATTCAAATTTTCTAAGAAGGATAACAATGAAGCTACACGGTAAAGTGTGAAACAAGTTTGAGTGCTATAAAGTTAAATTATTAGTTATTACCCATTTGGTAAAGGTGGAAACCATCCAACCCCAAAAGCTTAAACTACTTGAGAATTAGTGGAAAAATCCATGTCAAATATAATTTTAGTTCCTGTGCCAAAAAAAATAACTTTCATTACCGTTTTCATAGAAACCAAAATCGCACACGGAGAAAAATGATTTAGGAAGAAATTGCCTATTTGAACGGCTGGAGAACAATAAACCTTGCCAACAAACAAACCTACTTCTTCATGACATGGCAATCTGATAGAGTTTTAGTTGAAGAATATACCGGACGGAGGATCTCGGCCTAATGTCTGAATAGAAAACGGGAAAGAATACATTGTATAATCTAATGTAAACCCTATTTTCTAGAACAGTCTATCTTATGATGGAAGATCAGAACCATCCATAGTAAAGTGCTTTGTGGTAACAAATACAGACATGTGTCCATGTGATTATCACATGCCAAAGCACACCTAGAGGAATGCCAGTGCTCCACACAAAATAGAAATTACTACATATTCATTCATACGACCATAGTGACAAACGCAAGGAAAAATTATTTTAAATAAGTTAATAATGCTGTCCTAATATACAAAAGAGGACATGATTTAAAATTTAAATACCATAAATATAGGTAAGAGCAATCATATCTGCCAACGGGTTATATGATACATCATATTAAACTAGGAATATATAGTTGTATGGAAATTATAACCAAAACCATTGTAGAAAGCGTAATTGGTAATATATATTTTATATATGAATCTATTACTTGTTATATAGAAGCTAAAACTTGTAACATAAGGGAATGGGATCATAGAATTAAACGTTAAAACTAAAATGTATATGAAGGTTGCTCATAGTATGAGTACAATGAAAATAACATCAATTGTCTTTGGGCTAGGCTTAAAATTTAAGACAAAAGTTACTGAAAGAATGTGGATGTATAAAAAAATAAAAATAAAAATTGTGATATAGAGATATATTACAAATGATTGGGGAGTGATAGTGATATGGAGGTTTGTGTGTTTGAGAGTTGTGAACATGACTTCGATTTTAAATGTTTGGTGTTACATATCTTTGTTTGTCTATTTTGGATCTTGGATGTTGCTATCTCAAAGACTTTGATTTCGATAGATATGTGACTCTTCTATGTAATCTCTGTTAGTAATTTGAGTTTTATGTAATGTTTTTATTTGTTGCACAGTCTCTTATTTGTTGCAAAGAATGTTAGTTTGAGTTCTATGTAATCTCTTAATTTGAGTTCTCTATAATGTCTTTATTTGTTGCACACTCTCTTAGTTTGAATCTTTATTTGAAGATTTATCTTGGCTTAATTTAGTTCCATAGGTTGTTTAACTAGGTTTGGTTTGTTTCCACATTTCATCTACTTTTGTATTGTAATACTGTTCTCACTAACTAGGATCTCTTCAAGGACTCTAGGTTAGCTTGAGTTTCATGGGTTTGTGAACATTTGACTAAGGTGTCATGCCAAAGTTTCTCATTCCTTTGATCCTTTACAAAGACGTTGTTTCACTCTATCATGTGTTATGTGTCATGTGATATGTGGTCTAGCATGGTTGTTTGTAGTGTAAGGATTTTGGTATGACGAATTCTTTGAGAATGGGGTTGGGAGTATTACATTTGTTTGCAGTAAAAGAATATTCTTAGAGAATGGAGTTGGGAGTATTACATTTGTTTGCACTAGAAGAATATAATAGTTTGAGTATTCATTTATTGTGACACATTATAAGTGAACATATTTTTGAAATAACAGATATTAATGGGATTCTTCAAACTACCATTCTTCATGATTATTATAGCTCAATTCTACAACGTTTAAATTTCAAAATTTTCTTCAGACAAACACTCGTAGGAAACTAAGATCAGTGAAAGGGCCAATTTTTCTCATAAGATGGGTCACTTTCTCAGGGATTGAGTCATAGAAATCTAACATCAGCAAAGGACAGGTTTCCTTCTCAAGGATTGAGTCATAAATTATCTGTGTAAGTGAAGGGAGCCAAATTCAACTTTGCAAATTTGATCAATTAGCTGAGATTTAAGTATTTAATTTGGGTGGGAAGCTCCAAAAGCCAGTTCAAGTATTAACGTAGAATTGATTGGAGGTAGAGATCTCTATTTCGATTTCTATTGCACAACAAGATATATTGTTTAGGAGGTTGAGTTAAACAAGTTCTGCTAAAGCATAATTTAGAGACACTGTAGTATAAGTAGATTAATGAAATTATTTCATTTTTGACAGCTGAAGCAAGTTCCACGTTCACCTTGAAATTTTTCTTGAAGAATCAACCTTGTTAAACTCTATTTTGATGCCTAGCGCTTGCAAAAAATTCTTTAATGCCCAAATAACTCTCGCTCTTGTTGGGAATTTTCTGTTTAATTCCAAAACAAAAGAACAAAGAACAATGCTCTGTTTTTGCACACGGAAGCTTAAAATTGTTTTCTGAAGAAGAACAGAGCTTTTCAAAACACATAAAAACATTTTGTATAAAACAACCTGTTACAAAAGGATCTTCCTCTTAACAGAGGGATTCACCAAGAACTTCCAGTTCCATACAAAAAAAATTACTCTGTCTCTTCTGGAAATTTTACACTACTTTCTGTAAAAATATTTCTTACATTTATTGTTGTAAAAACTATTACATACCCTTCGCCCTGCTATGCATATTACATTCAACGAATAATCAAAAAAACTACCCTCGCACTGTTGTGCATTACATTATACTTCAAACAACAAAAAAACATCCATGCGCTGCTGCGCTATATTGCATTACATTCAAAAAAAAAATCCACGCGGCCCCTGTTCTTCTATATCTGCACTACTGTGAGTTTGTCATTCCATTACAAAAGTCAACAAAAAACAAAACAAAAAATATAACATATACATTTTCTTGTCCCATACTCTCGTGCATTGAAAAAACATTAAAAGTTAAAATTCTACCAACTTTTACTATCCGTAGTAAATTCTATTAATTACTTCACGTGGAGAACTCGCGGTCAAACATAAAATTTCACGCAAGCTCCATGTGCTGGACTGTATGTAGCTTTGGCTTCAATCAACGGACATCCACCATCCTTTCAATCGGACGACTGATGCTTAGACAAACCGAACGAGATTTACATTCGGGGAAAAAAGTGGTTTTCAAAAAAGTTTGTGGACATGCGTCAAATGGTGATTGTATCGTTGCCCCTCCAGAGAATACCACCGCTTGGTGAAAAGCGTTGCGATGAAAACAATGGTTTTCTGAATTAAATGCGTTGCACAATAGTTGAAATTATATTTTCAAGACTCCCCTTTAATTTCAACTGCTGGGTTATGAGTCATACCGAGACATTCCCTCAAAATTTCAAAACTTTTCTATCGTAATGGTTTGGTCAGAATGTCAGCAACCTGCTCCTGAGTTCTGCAATGTTCTAAGATAATTTCTCCATTGTTCACCATTTCCCTGATGTAGTGAAACTTTGTGTCAATGTGTTTCGTTCTCTTATGAAACACCGAATTCTTGGATAATGCAATAGCTGAGCTATTGTCACAAAAAATCATAGTTCCTTTTGTTTGCTCTTGGCATAAGCTCCTCAACATCCTTCTCATCCAAATTGCTTGACATGCTGCTGCTATAGCTGCCACATATTCTGGCTGTGTTGTAGACAATGCTACAATAGGCTGTTTTTTAGAAGCCCATGAAATGGCTCCTGAACCCATGTGAAAAACATAACCGGATGTGCTTTTCTGATCATCTACACTTCCAGCCCAATCACTATCAGTGTATGCAACAAAATCTGAACATTTTGAAGTAGTATATAAAATTCCATACCCTTTTGTACCTTTAACATACCTCAGAATCCTTTTTGCTACCTGCCAATGTGCTTCTTTTGGCCTCTCCATGAATCTGGAAATTAAACTAATAGCATACATTATATTCTACCAAGTTGCAGTCAAATACATGAGGCTGCCAACTATGCTCTTGTACAACCTAGGATCAAAATCCTTGATTTTGTTCTCTTTGCTGAGTTTTAATCCCATCACTGTGGGAGTGATTGTTGCCTTGCTCTCTTGCATGTTAAATTTTTCCAACACTTCATTAACATATTTTGCTTGTGAGGTAAAAATCCCATTTCCACTTTGTTCTACTTCTATTCCTAAGAAGTATCTCAGCGAACCCATGTCATTCATTTCAAATTCTTCTTTCATAACTGTTTTGAAATTTTCAATAATATAAACATCATTGCCTGTGAAAATAACATCATCAACATACAACATAACAATTAGTAATTTACCATCCTTTTCTTTGATGTAGAGGGTGGGTTCTCCCTCACATTTTTCAAATCCATTTTCGAGTAGATAGGAATCTATCCTGCTATACCATGCTCTTGGTGCTTGCTTCAGCCCATAAATAGCTTTCTTCAATCTGCACACTTTGTATTCTTGCCCTTTTTTTTCATAGCCTAGAGGTTGTTCAATGTAGACCTCTTCCTTTAACACTCCATTTAGGAATGCTGACTTCACATTCATTTGGTAAACTTTCCACTTGTTTTGTGCTGCTATGGACAACACTTCTCTCAGAGTTTCCATTCTAGCAACCGGTGCAAAACTTTCCTCATAGTCTCTCCCATAGTGTTGTTTATATCCTTTGACAACTAATCTTGCCTTGTGTCTTTCTACTTTTCCTTCAGCATTACTCTTGGTCTTGTAGACCCATTTAACTCCAATGACTTCTTTTCCTTCTGGTAGTTCAACTAAATCCCATGTCTTGTTTCTTTCTATGGCATTGATCTCCTCATCCATAGCTTCTATCCATTTCTTATCCTTAATTGTTTCTTCGAAATGAATAGGGTCATCAACATGACAATATAAAGCAAACAAAGAATTCATACCTTCATTTGCTGCCTCTTGTTCATAAATATCACTTAAATTTCTAAACTTCTTACCTCTTTCATTTGGTGTGCAAGTGCTTTAAGAAGCACTTGAATTCCTCCTTGTGGTGTGCTTGGAGAAGCACTTTCATTTCTCCTCAAGGGTGTCCCTTGCTTTCCTTGTGTTGGTGCTGCTGTTTGGGGATGTATTTCAGCCATCTCCTCATCATTTTCATCATGTGACAAAGAGCTTTTAACATTCACTGTTTTCTCTATGTTTCCATCCCAAGCTTCCTCCCCAATGAATTGAACATCTCTACTCACAATGAGCTTCTTGGTGGATGGGTTATATAATCTGTAAGATTTGGATTCCTCACTGTATCCAATGAATATACATTTCTCCCCTTTGTTGTCCAACTTCTTCCTTAGCTGATCTGGAATGTGTGCATAAGCCACACATCCAAAAACTTTCATGTGGATGACTCCTTGCTTTCTCCCACTCCATGCTTCTTTTGGCACTTTGTTCATCACTGCTTTTGTAGGGCATTTATTCAAAATGTACGCTGCACAATGTACAGCTTCAGCCCAATAATCATTTGGAAAATGCTTTGCCTTCAACATACTCCTCGCCATATCCATGATTGTCCTATTCTTCCTTCGAGCAACTCCATTTTGCTGTGGGGTGTACCTATCTGTAAACTACTTATGAATTCCATTTTATCTACAAAAACGTAGAAATTCCTTGGAGATATACTCACCTCCTCTATCAGTTCTAAAAACTTTGATATGCAGCCCGCTCTGGTTTTCTACAAGTGCCTTGAAATTGAAAAATCTTTCAAACACTTCACTTTGTTCTTTAAGAAACAAACCCAAGTTTTTCTTGTAAAATCATCAATGAATGTTAATATGTAGTGGATGCCTGCAAGTGATGGAGTTTGCATCGGTCCACATAAATCTGAGTGGACAATCTCTAAAGGTGCTTTTGCCCTTATGATTTTCCCTGATGGAAAACTTTCTCTGTGTTGTTTCCCCAAGATACAACCTTCACAAAGGTTGTCTGGTTTCTCTATCAATGGTAATCCTCTTACGATTCCTTTTCTACTCAACAAATTAAGACCTCCGAAATTGAGATGTCCAAATCTCAAGTGCCACAACCAATTTTCATCTTTTGGTTCGCTTTGGTAAGCCTCTAGAGTCATTGTTGCTATTACTTCTTTATTTTTTAAATCTACCTTCATTCTGAGAGGGAACATTGTGTTCCTTGTCATCTTCACTTCAGCAATACATTGTTTGCTGGGTGCTCTATCCATGATGGTGCATACATCATTCACAAAGAAAACATTGTAACCCTTTTGCACAAGTTGTCCAATACTTAAGAGGTTACATTTCATTCCAGGAACATAATAAACATCTGCTATGGTTTTCTTTTCACCTTTTTTTGTTAAAACTTTTACCTCTCCTTTTCCCATAGCAGAAACTTTATTATTAGTCCCTAGTGTGACTTGTGACTCCACATTCTGATCTAGCATGGAAAACAGAGCTATGTTTCCTGTCATATGGTTGCTGCAACCGGAGTCTAGGAACCATATATCTTCACTCTTTTCTTTAGCCATATTACATGCTAAAAACAAATTATTTTGGCTGATATTTTCTCTAGTGAAATTTGCAGTAGTTCTATTACTCATATCATGTTGTTTCTTCTTATATTCATTTGCATAATGCCCATATTTTTTACAGTAGTAACATTGGACATTGGATTTTTCAAACTTTTGTCCTTGAGCATGATGTTGTCCACTTTGTTGGCTGTTGCCTTGGCCTTGGTTCTGATTTGGATTGCTGCCTCTTCCTTGAGCATTTGCTAGACTATTTCTTCCACCTCTGTTTTGACTTCTGCCTCTTCCTCTCTTGTTTCCTCTACCTTGACCTCTTCCTCTTCCAAAGGACATCTGGGTCTTGAAGGCATGCTCTAGAGATGAGTTTCATTTCTACTCAATCTCTGCTCATGTGTTATGAGTGATGCATGTAGCTCATAAATTGAGAAATTTGTGAGAACCTTTGTCTCTTCTATGGTGGTGACAATCACATCGAACCTTGAGGGTAGGACCCTCAACAGTTTCTCCATAATCCTCCTTTATTCAAGAATCTCTCCATGAGACCTTATCTATGTGACCAGACCAATTACATGTGTGGAGAATGAGTCAATACTATCTGACTCCTTCATGCAAAGATTCTCAAAATCTCTCCTCAGCAACTGTAGTTTTATTTTCTTCAGTTTCTCCATGCCTTGATAGGCTATCTTGAGAGTTTGCCATGCTTCTTTGGATGTCTTGGCTGCTGCTATCCTTGGAAACACACTCTCATGCACTACTTGATACAAAAATACTAGGGCTTTTGAATCCTTCTTCTTATAGCTCTTCAACAGATCTTTCTCTACCTGATTTAACCTATCAAACTCATTTTCATCTACTGGCTCTTCAAATCCATCCTCAACAAATTCCCATAGGTATTGGGAAGCAAACAGGGCTCTCATGGTTATTGCCCAATAGTCATAGCTTTTCCAATTAAATTGTTGGAGTTGGGTATTACAGATACCCATGCTAGTGCTGGTGCTGGAGCCAGCCATTCTTTCACTCTTAAAAATAATTGACTGTGTATTAAAAATCATTGACTGTCTTCAACAGCAAAAAAAAAAATCTTGAGAAATACCTTGGATTTTTTACTGACTCTTCACTCTGCTCGAGAAGATGTTGCAGCAAGGAAACCCTTCCTTCAGCTTCTTTGACACCTTCAAAGAGCCTGGACAAGCTCTGATACCACTGTTGGGAATTTTCTGTTTAATTTCAAAACAAAAGAACAGAGAAAAATGTTATGTTTTTGCACAGGGAAGCTTAAAATTGTCTGCTGAAGAAGAAAAAAGCTTTTCAACACACATAAAAACCTTTTGTATTAATTAATAAAACAACCTCTTACAAAAGGACCTTCCTCTTAACAGAGGGATTCACCAAGAACTTCCAGTTACATACAAAAAATATTACTCTGTCTCTTCTGGAAATTTTACACTACTGTGTGTAAAAATATTTCTTACATTTACTGCTGTAAAAACTATTACATACCCTTCGTGCTGCTACGCATATTGCACTCAATGAACAATCAGCAAAACTACCCTCGCACTATTGTGCGTTACATTATACTTCAAACAACAAAAAAACATCCATGCGCTACTGCGCTATATTGCATTACATTCAAAAAAAAAATTCCACGCTGCCCCCGTTCTTCTATATTCGCACTATTGTGCGTTTTTCATTCCATTACAAAAGTCAACAAAAAAAAGAACAAAAAAATATAACATATACATTTTCTTGTCCCATACTGCCGTGGATTAAAAAAAGCATTAAAATTTAAAATTCTACCAACTTTTACTATCCGCAGTAAATTCTATTAATTACTTCACGTGGAGAACTGGCAGTCAAACATAAAACTTCACGCAATCTCCATGTGCTGGACTGTATGCAGCTTTGGCTTCAATCAACCGACATCCACCATCCTTTCAATCGGACAACTAATGCTCAGACAAACCAAACGAGATTTACATTCCGGGAAAAAAGTGCTTTTCAAAAACGTTTATGGACATGCGTCAAATGGTGATGGTATCGCTGCCCCTCAGGAGAATACCACTGCTTGATGAAAAGTGGTACGATGGAAATAGCGGTTTTCTGAATTAAATGCGTTGCACAACAGTTGAAATTATATTTTCAACAGCTCTTCCATCTGATAGCAACGGCTACAGTTACTTTTGGTGTGGAAAAGTATCGATCTGAGATCTGGTGTGAAGGAGTTCAGTGGTTAAAATGAGTTTCCCAACGTTTCTTAAAGCAGACATGCAGGTCTCTCTCAGGCCATTGTAATCAAACATCGAACCCTGCCCCATCATCCTAATTGTTACATTTCAAGGATTTCGATGGACCAAGAAAATTCTGTTGTCAAAGCACCTTGTTATCCGAATACCACCATGCATTCTTCTTTAATATGACGTAATACGTGTATGCTCTGTGTATACTTTAATAATGGCCATCAATTCACGTGTGGTCTTGGTAGCCGTATATATTAGTTGGGTCCGTTTTTAGATTTAATGACGCATACAATCTCATGCTATACTTTATTCTTCACAATAAGGTGTGTGGGGATTCTCGGGTAGAATGCCAACATGAGCCAATAGATAGAGTACCTTCATTCTTTACAATAAGGTGTGTGTGGGGATTCTCGAGTAGATTGTCAACATGAGCCAATAGATAGTCTCTATTTGGAAGAGAGAGTGGTTTTGTTTTTTTCGTTATAGGGTTTGTTTTCTTATTCTTTAGTTAGTTGGAGAACTTTTTCCTATTCTTTAGTTAGGTGCACAATTAATTGTGGTTCAAATTGATGGTTTTTGGTGCTTGGAAATCCCTGAACATATTATTGGTTTAATTGTCTTTACATATTGTTATGGTTTGTTGTTTTCGGCACTCAAAAACCCTTACAAACTACAACAACTTACAATGTGAGATTCATGTGTGTGAAACATGTCAAGTTGCTTGTTCAGATGGTTTTCATAGCAACTCATGGATAGCTGAAAGCAAAATATCCGATAGATGGTGATTGGTCTATAGGATGGTTCATTACTTTACAGCTCTTATAGCGGAAGCCCTAACGAGCGGAGTTGTCAATATTGTTGATATTGCAAGTTCATCAATGATGGTGTGAGGCAATTATCATGTGTTAAACAGAGTTCAAGTGACAGCTCAAAGTAGTGGACAAAGAAAGAGCGATGTTATATTGTTGTATTATGTATTCTCTATATTGTAATTTATGATATTTTTGACATGTAAGCATTAAGGGAGGCACTTGGAGATAATGCTTACATAGTAAATTTAGAATTGGTTTGGTATTTGGTTGAGAGAATATCTCAACTTCCATATTCATGTTTGGAATTAATTGGATCTCAATCCAACTATATATTTGTATAATATTTGTGAACAAATAAAGTGTGAAAAATAGTTTCTTGTATGCAATCTGATTTTCTACTTTTATTCAATCTCATTTTCTACTTCTAGACATCTTAAGGAATCAAATCTCTTTAGACGAAAATATATTTTAGAGTGAAACTCCTTTCTGATCTATCATGCTTTACTTGAATCCCTAATGATGGTTCTTTTAGAGTGAAACTCCTTTCCAATCTATCATGTTTTACTTGAATCCCTAATGATGGTCGCTGAGACCACTAGAAACAATGTACATGAGTAAACTCACACACAACTTATATCCAAAAGTTTATTTTATTTCTATTTCTAGTTTTTTGTAATTTTACCAAGTTAAAATGTTTTATGTTTGATATGAGACATTAAAACATCTTTACATATTGGACTGTGGAGCCCTTCCTCATACAATTACTTTTAACGTTTTATTATTTTTTAATTAACCCACATGTCAAAGTTCACAAACATTCACATCACTACTACATCTTCTATACCATTTTTCTTTTAAATTTAATTTCAAAAATGTTACAAAATATAATATTTATAAAATATTTTAATTTTTAAATGAGTTAAGCTTTTTGGGAAAGTGGTAATGATAAGTCATGGTTGGATAGTATTGTAACAAAGTCTATTTACATGTTAATAATATGCATTGTAAAATAAAGGTGAATATTTAAGAATCTTGTTATATTGTAAGTTTATAGGAAGTATTATGTTTTTAAAAAAAGAATGCTATGAAATTAAATTAAATCAAAATATTCATAAAATATTTTGATAGTTATCGTTTTTGGACATATAGTTTTAGGCATGTTGTATTGATATGTCTTGCCAGTGGCCCATGATATTGTAACAAAGTCTATGTATAATGTAGTAATATTCATAGTAAAATGAGGTTAATATTCATATCACTTTAAGAATCTTGTTATTAATTTTTTATGAGCTTATTAATTAAATTTAAATTTGGTTATATAATCATTAGTTTAATTTATATGGTAAAATAGATCTTAATTTATAATACTATTTATATGTGTTGGAAATACTAAGAGGGGGAGTTGAATAGGTAATTATTTTCAATTGTTATTTTTACCAGTTAGATCACTTATATTTAGAACACAAAATAAACAATAAGAATAAATCTTTTTATTAATTTCTTCTTTACAATGAATCAAGTGCAATATATGTAGGGCTCCAATCCTAGATGGAAACACTAATCTTAATTATTCCACACTCCAACCTGTATTTTCCAAGCACCAAATTGAACTTCCAAGGCTCCAACCTTGTCAATTCTAAGGCACCAACCCCAAGTGCTCTAACCATATATCTCGTTCAGGCTTTGACCTGGTTTGATGAGGACTTTTATCCTCTAGAGCTCCAACCCTATCTTCCAAGGCACCAACCTTGTCTTCTAAGTCTCCAACCTCTTGGGCTCCAACCCTCAGCTTCACTCTATCAAGATGTATTTTGTTATACTTCATGGCTCCCAATGTCTTCTTCAATAAGCCCTATCAATATTTTCTTAGTCTTCACTCTAGTATCCACAGTACGTCATGAATGACAATCTGTATCTCCTCACATGAAGGTGTCGAGCTGTTGTCAATTATGGTACCCAATCAGATTCTCCAAGTCACCTCATGATGAATAATGCATCATGTTCTTCAATGTTATCTTCAAGATCTCTTAAGGCTTCTCAACAACCTATTTGGTTGTCTTTGGCTTGCACCTTCACCGATCAATTCACTATACTTTTTGTTTTCCTTCACTTCAGGTTAACTTCAAACAACTCCACCATAGACTTCACCCTTGTAACTTCTGCAATATTAGTTCATAGTCCTGGAGTAACACGAAGGTCCAACTATGTCAAAAATATCAAGCTAGTACATGCTTCTATCCAAGCCATTGTCTGCTTCTATCCAAGCCACTATCTAAAAGATGCAACTATCTCAACCAATTGATTTTTAGGCACAGTCACTTAATCTGTGTCACAATGCTTTGACCATACACCAAATTATTTCACACAGTTTGAAGTATCTTCTCCTCAGTGCAAGCTATTTGAGGTAATGAAACTTAGCCAAAAAGGTTGTTGATGCATAAACCAAGGAAGTATCACCAGTGAAAAACGTTGCGCAGTTCTGAAGATGTATAGATATCTGAGGAGAATTTATCATAATACAATCACATCACAAGTTCTTTTACCATAGTCTGAATAGGACTATCATTGCATGAGTTTGAAGGTTACCACTGCTGCATGATCACAGTTAAGGTACTCGAGTCTGAGAACTTAGTCAAGAATTTGAGCACTGAAATAAATCCGCAATCTGAGTCCGAGGTTTATACCATAGTCCACTGTCTAATCCAATTTTTTTTTAAGGAGTGAGGGGCACTATTTTTATATATATATGAGCACTGTAATGAACTGTATTACAAGTACGAGGTACTTTTGTTAAGGCAAACATGTGTGGAATCATCACATAGTTGTTTCAATGAGTGTTCAATAATATCAAACCCAAAAATGATTCCTTTAAGCTTTCTCCTTCTTCCTGTGATGCTTGTTGAGGTCCTGAGATTTTACCAAATTAGATGGCAAGAATGATGTCCTAAATCCCTAATAAATAGTGGTTTTCTCACAACAAAATGGAAAGGCACGTCCCTATTTGGAGGCCAACTTGTGTCCTTGAGCATAGGTCGGCTCAATGATAGGGTTATTTTCCTTAACTTAGAAAATCAATATCTCACAAACTATTTGGATTTTTGGGGCAAGTAATAGCTCATTGGAAAGAGAAAAAAGTTCTCTTCCAGATGGCCTAGTTCCCATGTGAATAGGTTGCCTCTAAGGTGGTGAATTTATTTTTCTTAATGATTGCCCTTGAATTGTTTAGTGCATAGGCTAATTAGGCTAATATGGCTTCTCTTTGTTTGGCTTCTCCATTGTTTAGGTTCTTCGTTGTTATAAGGTCATAGTTTCATTATGATATGATTCATCCATGTCATCTTGGTATGTCAGAGTGCCATCATGTACTAGTGTAGTGCAGTGATATGACATAGGCAACTTCATCATTAGGAAAATTCCAAGATAGTAAGATAGTCTTCCAACCATCAAATAAGGTCTTCCATGTCATCATCTAATCTTCCAAACTTCATTAAGTACCATCATTAACTGTGGTCATTCAAGAGTATGACATCATCAAAAGTATGGCTTCATCAAGTATAATCCTTCACATCACGAGGTTGTATAATGGCACTTAGGATCTAGATCATCAAATGTGGCACATGATTGGCACTTGGAAACATCATAGTTAATTCAAGTACTTATTAGGGATTCTTTCATTAGTGGTTTGACTTCTTCATGACTTGACATCTTCATTGATGGTATCCTAGTCAATCGACCACCAAGAGACATGGTATCATTGTCTGGAACCAGGCATCTCAAGAATATTGACATATCAGTCAATGCCATATTAACATCCATGACAACCTTGATTAACAATCTCCCCCTTTTGCGTTGATGGAAATATTCTTGCCCTTCCAACATTCTCTCCCACTTTGACATCAATGAAAAATGGGGCGCCTAAGTACTCCCCCTGTCACGGTGCTCTTCCTTCTGGCAATGTTGTCCATGATAGATGTGTCTACATTTCTTCATGTGATGAACCAACTCCTCTTGTCTGCATGCACTCCTTTGCCTCAAGAAAGATTACTTGCTTAGTGATCAAATGGAAGAGATCCTCAACAATAGTCCATTGGATGAGTAAGGGATCATATTCTTCAATGGAGTTTCTTTCGAGAGTTGATCTATCAAAAAAATGAATGTCTATGTGTGCCTCAACAAGGATTTTATAGGGCCTATTCACAGATAGTTTCTACAAGAATGTGTTGTGTGTGGAGCCTGATTATCTTCTTTATTCAGAGGTATCACCACATTGGACCCCAGTTCGTAATGTGATGTCAACGCCACCCATAATATTTTCGCTACAAGGGGGTCCACGGGGGGGAGACTGTGATCTTTGTGAACCCCCCCTTGCTGGGGGATCAGAGGCAGCAACCCTGAAGCTAAAAATAGATGTAAAATTTCCTTGTAAAATGTTGTAATTTTGTAGTAAATCTCTGTCATTCATTAGGCGGAGATCTAACAATAGAAGTTATGTTTAATTTAGGTTTTTTTTCCCTAGAAGGAAACCCCTCGCTATATATGAGGGAATTGTATTGCATTGATGTAGATATGTATTCTCAGTTAGAAAGAGAGAGGATATTGTGTGAGAGCGAAGAGGGAATTACAATAGATCTATTGTAGGTTTTACCTCTTCAGTTTGATGGATAATATAAAAGGAAGGACTGGCTTCTTTTCATGGACATAGCCTAAATTGGGTGAACCACATATATCTACGTCTATCTTATTTTATGTGTTTTCTGTGTTTATATTTCTGCAATATATTTTATGTGTTCCATTACTCTATAGTATATAATTTTCTAACATAATGATTAAGAATCATAATCTCCCCTGAACAATATGCATGGTCTCCTTTTGCAGAGTCTCATTATCAAACACTTCGAATATAAAGGATGACTTCATCAGATCAGCAACATGTGTTATTGTGTGGAGTGCCCAAGAGACCTTCGGATCTAATTTTCTTGTTTCTCCATGTTTATGTAAGTTTCATTTCTAGCTTGGCTATCATGGATCTAGTATGTGTAGGGACCCAAGTCAAGTTACAATCATGTGCCATATGTCCAATCTTATGGAAATTGACGCACTCCATCTTTCTTATGAATGAGTAATCATGACTTCTTCTTGCAAGATTTCTTATAGGAGATTCACAGGGACCATTATATGTGTCTTTTTGATATTCCCAACAATCCTTTGCCATGTGCCAAAAGTTTGTACAAGAATAGCAATAACCAAGAAATATACTTTAGTACCTGGGAGATGAAGATTTCCTTGATGTACTTCTGAAGTATTTTTTCCTTGGGATTCTTTGATGATATTCATTTCCTTTTGTAATCTTGACACCATCTGCAAGTCTCCTTGTACTAGGATTTTTTTCATAGTTGTCTTGACTATTATCCTTGCCTTTTCTTGAACTAGGAGCATCATCATTTCTTTTTGGCTTCCCGACATCATTTTTGTTTGATGCACCATCATTCTTTCTTGAGGAATCACCTGTATAGCCAAGAACTGATTTATCAAGGAGAGACCTTTGATGATTTAGGATGTCATCTAGGGTTTGAGAAATTTTCAAGTTCTTATTGAGCAAGTCAACTTCCTTTTTAAGAAAGACAATTTATTCCTTCATTTTCTTTCATTATTCATCATTCTTTGGTAGAATGGTCTCCATTTCTTCCTTCATCTTGGTTGGTTCACATGATCGGGCCTTACGAGAAGTGATTTTTGATCTTAACTTGGTGATGTCATCGTCCTTTTCTTCTATTTGGCATATCATGATGTTTCTCTCCTTTTTTTGCTTCATCAACTTGTCCTTCTATGAATGCCAAGGCATCCATCACCTTCTCAGCTCCTTGTGTTTGCTTCCTTGCTTCTTCTAGTTGATATCTAAGGGAGGACACACCTCCTTGTATTGACCAATATCTATTTCGGGTTTGTTCAAGCTCTTGAGTCTTTCTTCAAGGTGGCTTCACAAAGATTCTTCCCTTTTATTTTCCTTATCTAATTGATTTTTCATGGATATGAATTCTTCATGATGCTCTCTTTTGTTTTGATGAAATTCCTCTTTATGTTTGGTGAGCTCCTCGTCTCTTTCTTGTATTTGAAGCTTGAAAAGGTCAACTTCCTTCCTGTCTTGTCCTGGTCACCATCTTGCACTTTCTTCTTAAGTTCCTCATTTTCCTTTTTCAAACTATTAATATCTTCCAGGGAGACTATAAGTTTAGTCAAGAGATCTTCTTCAATGTCTTCTTTTCTTTCCTCTTCTTCTAGGTCTTCCTTGGCCTTGATGTCATTATTCTTATTCTCAGGTTCTTGATAAGTTTTGAATTTCCTTCTTTATTTCCATCATCTTCTTGACTAAAGGTCATGGTCAATGCTCCTTTTGAGTGAAGGCCATGAAGTTTGTCCCATATATCATTTGTTGGCAAACATTTTTCCAAATTGGCCTTTATAGAATTTGGTAGCCCATTCAAAACTGCCTTCATTTCTCTTGTATTATACTCCTTGGATTCATCATCCATTATTCTATCAGTAATCATTGATTCCCATACTCCAACACCTTGAGCCATTAAGCAATTTATCATTCTTAATTTCCATACATGAAAATTTCCATTGAACAATGGAACCTTCCCAAATTGATTATCTTTAGTTTTCATAGTTGAGGAAGAGACATATTTAGGAGGATTGAAGGATTTCTTCTTTGGATTTTTTATTTTTGTTCTAAGGATCAACCTTCAATCTCCTATGCTTTATGTGAAGGTACTGGCTCTAATACCAATTGTCGGAAATATTGGGAGGGGAGGTGAATCAATATTTCTTTTCAACTATTATTTTTACCAGTTAGATCACTTATATTCAGAACACAAAATAAAAAATAAGAATAAATGCTTTTATTAATTTTTTCTTTACAGTGAATCAAGTACAATACATGTCGAGCTCTAATCCTAGATGAAAACACAGATATTTAATCTTCCAGGCTCCAACCTGTATTTTCCAAGCACCAACTTGGACTTCCAAGGCTCCAACCTTGTCAATTCTGAGGCACTAACCCCAAGAGCTCCAACCCTATATTGGGTTCAAGCTCCAACCTAGTTTCTTGAGGACTCTCATCCTCTATGGCTCGAACCCTATCTTCCAAGGCACCAACCTTGTCCTTTTGAGGCTCCAACCTCTTGGGTTCCAACACTTAGCTTCACTTTGTCAAGTTGTATTTTGTTATACTTCATGGCTCCCAATGTTTTCTTTAACGAGCACTTTAAATATTTGCATAGCCTTCACTCTAGTATCCATGGTATGTGATGAATGACAACTAGTATCTCTTCACATGAAGGTGTCTCCACTATCAATTATGCTACTCAATCAGATTCTCCAAGTCACCTCATGATGAATAATGCATCATGGTCTTTAGTTTTATCTTCACGATCTCTTAAGGCTTCTCAACAACCAATTTGGTTGTCTTTGGCTTGCACCTTCACTGATCAATTCACTACACTTTGTGTTTTCCTTCACTTCAGGTTAACTTCAAACAACTCCACCATAGACTTCACCCTTGAAACTTCTGCAATCTTAGTTCATAGCCCTGGAGTAACACGAAGGTCCAGAAATGTCAAAAATATCAAGCCACTACACACTTTTATCCAAGCCATTGTTTGCTTCTATCCAAGCCAATGTCTCACCCTCAAGCCACTCTCTAAATGATGTCATTGTCTTGTCCACTTAATTTTTAGGCACAGTCACTTAATTTGTGTCATAGTGCTTTCAACATACACCAAACTATTTCACACAGCCCGATGTATATTCTCCTTAGTCTGAGTTATCTGAGGTAATGAAACTTAGCCAAAAACACTGTTGATTCATAAACCAAATAAGTATCACCACTAAAAAATGTTGCACACTTTTGAAGGTGTATCGTTGTTTGAGCATAATTTATCATATTACAGTCACATCACAAGTTCTTTTACCATAGTCTCAGGAGGATTATCACTACATGAGTTGGAAGGCTACCACTGCTAAATGATCACAATTAGGGTACTACAGTCTGAGAACTTAGTCAACAATTTGAGCACTGAAATAAATCCACAATCCAAGTCTGAGGTTTACACCATAGTCCACTCTCTAATCCAAGATTTTTTTAAGGAGTGAGAGCCACTGTTTTTATATAGATCCAAGAACTATAATGAATTGTATTACAGGTCCAAGGTACTTCAATTGACGCAAATATGTATGCAATCATCATAGAGTTGTTTCAACAAGTGTTCAATAAAATCAAATCCGAAAACAATTCCTTCAAGATTTCTCCTTGTTCTGATGATACTTGCCAAGGTCCAGAGATTTTACAGAATTAGATGGAAATAATGATGTCCAAAATCCCTAATAAATAGTGGTTTTTTCACACGAAAATGAAAAGACACGTCCCTGTTTGCAGTTCAACTTGTGTCCTTGAGCAATGGTCGTCTCAATGACACGGTTATTTTCGTTAACTTGAAAAATCAATATCTCACAAAATATTTGGATTTTAGGGGCAAGTATGATCCGAATCAAATCCATAAATGACTATCATAGAACCATGACTATATCGGGATGAAACAAATCCTTGAAGAATCTAAAACAATAATCAAAAACACCTTGAACTAGTAGCCATGGCAGCCGGCGTGGAATGACGAGGACCTCGGTCAAAGCGCGCTCACCGAGGCCCATGGAGACTGCGCAGGAGGTCAAAATAACCCCTGGGAGCCCTGGATCAGGAAAAGGAGCTGATTTTAAATGTGCGGCATTGCTAGGCAAATAGGGTCGAAAAGGAGCAGTGTTAAGCACTCGGTCGCATGGGGGAACCAGAGGACCGCGGGCAGAAAAAGGTAAAGGCACTAAAGTACAAAGGCGGGACCCGTACCCTAGAAACCAACGGTATTGATCGGGGTGCCCTTGAATGGCAAGAGGTTTTGGAGAAAATGGAGCGAGCACCCTCCGTGATCAACGTGTGGTAGTGGAGGTGAGAGAAAAACCGCCGTGACCGTGCGTTATCAATCGAGCAAGTCAACCGCGCTCAGCGTGCAAATGGCGTTGGATCTGGAGGAGCCCAGATCAGACAGCTGAGATTGTGTCCGATAGACAGAGTGGAATTGATAGGGGATTAAGCCGCAATTTTAAAGGATTTGGAATCCATTTATCGCCACGATGGATAAAGAAACGAATCGACGAACAGGCTGGCACTCTTCCAGTGAGGACACATGGCTACTTCTCGACCGTTCATGCTGATGCCGAAAAGGGAATTCCAAGCACACAGGCAACAGGTAGATCGATGCAGGCAGGAGAGGAACTGAACAGGTGTGGACGTCGAATGGTTAAATCCATGAAAAGAGATAGTGAATGGGGATTCGGAGAGAGATTTCAGAACAAAGAGTCCAAGCGACCAAGAGAGACAGTGAACAGTGAACCTTGAGGGGAGGACTGAGCATAGAGATTAGTAAAGCCAGGCAGAGGAGACAGAGGGCCGAGTTGACCACAGGCAGCATCGAGCACCAGAGAGCTTTAGGAATCAAGCCTTCCCATAGAGGAATCTGTCCGGATTGAGCATCACAGTTGGCTCTTTCCACTGTAGACCGAGGGTCACAGAGCTGGTAGGAAGAACAAGAGTCTGTGTACTCCAAGTGGCTTGGGGAATCCAAGAACTACGCTTCCAAGAAAACTCTGCTTCACGAGAACTCATATTTAGTCCCTCCATTATCATTTCTCTGCTAAAAGACACAATAAAATAAGGCCACCACTAAAACTGGACCAGAGACGTAGCCCTGGAGATTAGGGTGAACTCCTTATTAAAAATTGTTTTTGTCTTTGTATTGCTTACTATATTTCTCTGATGTCTTTCCATTTATTGTCTGTGTATTGGCAATCTGATCGATTCGTTGTTTCAATAACACGGAACACACACCAGCACATGGGTCTGTAATACCCTTTATTTAATAAATCTTCACTGAGGTCACCCATAGGGTGATTATTAGATCAAAGTAATAGCTCATTGTAAAGAGGAAAAAGTCCTCTTCGAGATGGTCTAGGTCCCATGTTGAGAGGTTGCCTCTAAGGTGGTGATTTTTTTTCCCTTAGTGACTGCCCTTCAACTATTTAGTGCAGAGGCTAATTAGGACAATATGGCCTCTCTTTGTTTTGCTTCTCCGTTATTTAGGTTCTTCATTGTTATAGGGTCATAAGGCCATCACGATATGCGTCATCCATGTCATCTTGATGTGTCATAGTTTCATCATGTACTAATGTAGTGCAGTGATATGACATATGCAACTTCATCATTAGGAAAGTTCCAAGATAGTAAGATAGTATTGCAACCATCAAATGAGATCTTCCATGTCATCATCTAATCTTACAACCTTCTTTAAGTACCATCATTAAGTTTGGTCATTCAAGAGTATTACATCATCAAAATTATGGCTTCATCAAGTTTAATCCTTCACATCACGAGGTTGTATATTGGCACTTACGATCTAGATCATCAATCAAGGCACATGATTGGCACTTGGCAACATCGTAGTTAATTCAAGTACTTCTTAGGGCTTCCTTCATTAGTGGTTTGACTTCTTCGTGACTTGACATCTTCATTGATGTTATCCTAGTCAACCAACCACCAAGAGTGATGGCTTCATCGTCTCAAACCAGGCATCTCAAGAATATTGACATCTTTGTCAATGGCATAATTCACATCAATAGCAAGCTTGATTAACAATATGTTATATATTGTAATGGGATATGTAGATTATGATTTTCTTTTATTTGATTTTTTTTATTTGTTTTATTAGTAAAATAAAATAAAAATAAATAATAAATAATATTATATCTTCTAACTCCTATACCAACCTTAGAGCCCTCTCTACTCAATTATCTAGAGTCCTTTCTACTCAATTATCCACTATCATAGATCCATCCTATCTACCAAGAGCACAAAGGGATCAAATCCTTTGACATACAAACATTTCCTCAAGTTTTCGAATCAGAAAAGAGTTTTGGAAATTAAGAGATTTAATCCCTGAGGGTCTTGGTAGATCCAGAATTAAGGTGGATTTGTGCTGATTTATATATTACAAATACTTCTTATTTTTTACTTCACAGATTTTTTTTTTTAACTATAGTATAATAATTATTTTTTACTTTGATCTATTTCGATTCTAATTTCATGTAACACATTACATGCAAAACCTACACTAATTGACATGAGGAATGGGGTGTTGGTAAGATTTAGATTCTGGTGAGTTTGTTGTCCCTATGTGTAGCAATTCAGAATTTATAAACACATAATATCATTTTAATTACTATAGGTTACATATTATATAAATTAATAATTTTTTAAAATGAAATATACCTTAAATGAAGTTTGGGGAACTACATAGCTTTCTGTTTTTTTTTATTTTTTAATTTTCTCCACAATTAATTTACTGTTTTTTGTTAAAAAAATTAATTTTACAACATATTCAATATTATTTTTTATTTTGGTTAATTAAATTACATATATTTTTTATTTTTTTAGATGTATTGTTTACTTTTCATTTATTACCTTATACATATTTTTAAAATTTTCTCATTCATTAATTAATTCACACATATTTTTAAAAATTTTAATGTCACATTACATGTTTTTCATTAATTATCTTACACACCACATGTGTGTCTCATATTCTTTATTTTTCAGTAATCACCAAATGCAATTTTCAATTTTTTTTTAAACATATTAAAAGAATCTCTCCCTCATAACTTCTTCGGGAAATCATTAATAATCCAATACATTTTTTTTTTTTTAAACCTTACACAATTTAACATAATTTTTTTTAGATTACGTGACCACATCTCCCTCTCAGCTGTGATGGCAACCATTAATCCTTTATATGAAAATAAATACTATTAAATGATTGTATTTTTATATTTTCACCATTTACATTAGCATGAGAGTGGGAAAAGTTCCAAGTTATGATGCATGCATTGAGCCTTATCAATTGAGTCCCTTTAGGTTACTTTTTGTTAACACATTTCAGTTAAGTCAATTATGGTTTGTATTTGTATTTCCAACTTCACTTGCAGGTGGTATGTCATAACAGGTCTTCTGCCAGATGTTATCACTCAGGTTGTCCCTTTTGACTCCTAAAGGGATACGGCCGAGGTAACCACAAACCAACTTTGGACTGCAGGCCCTAGCCTGCCTGCAGTCAAAGAGGGCTCTCTCTTTATGATTTAGCTTTGTTGAAAAGGGATGATTTTAGGCTAGATATGATGCACAGGGGTTTACACCAGCTCTAGGGTGGATTATGGATCAGGCCTAACCCTGGTGAGGTTTACTTCTGCCCCACGCGAAAAACCAGTTAAAAAGTATATGTCATCATAGTCAATAGCCAGCTCCTGATCTACAATCTTGAACACCATCCCAGTGGTGGATAATCCATCTCAATAAATCCTCCTGCCCTTTCATTAGCTCCAACTTTGCATACTTCAGTAAACCACAGTGACGCAATGCAAGTATGCATGCTAGATCATTTCACATCAGCAATTCCTTGCTATCATGGGCCGTTCTCTCCATAGGCTAATCATTATGGCCTAAGACCTGTGAAAAATAACACAAAAAGCAGTCAAAATGGGGCAATACAACTTCAGGAATCACTGCATGGGGTTTTAAACTGCGCCCTCGAGCTCTAACGCTCCCCCCAGTGGTACATAGGGAGGATTAATGCCCTCCAGTAGGTCGTATAGGGCATTTAACTCTCCCTACAGGCCAGCCAGAGGACGTTAATGTGCAAACACTACTTTAGGGTTCCTGAGATTTACAAAAATGCACTCCAGAAACTGATAAGAAAGGTTAAGAAATGCATAGAGAAAGGTTTTGGCCTCTACTTTGTACTGACAACACATCGAATGGTTGCTTGGATCTCCTGCAATGGTCTGTGGAAAATTTGCTCCTCTTTGGCTCCAAAACACTCCCACGGTTCTCAAATAGTGAAAATGGTGAATGTTAAAGTTCAAAAAACTTCCTTATATTTATTTTTGGAGACATGATTTTTTTTAAATCATTAAAGAGGAATTAGTCCATTACCCATGATCTTTTATCATGCATGAACCCATATGGATAGGAATTGTTGCTTTTTTATACTTTTTCTGCTTTTTTATGAGAGTACTTTCAGGAATGAAAAGCAATAAAGCACTGCATGCAATTCTCAATGAGCGCTTTCTTTTATGGGATATTTTCTTGCTTTAAAAGCAGAAAAATCCCCAAGTTTGTCATCGTTGGACTTGTTAAACACATACGATGATAGTCCGAGCAACTCTTTTTCACTCTTTTTCTAGCTCATTAAACTGAAAAATATCATTAGAGCATTTTTTTAGGCACTTTTTTGTCGCTCATGAAAATGAAAAAAAAAAAATATATCTTTAGGCTCGTTAAAAATTTATAAATATAACACGAGCATTCTTTTAGGTACTTTTCTCGCTCGTTAAACTGAAAAATCCTGATTTTTTATCACGAGGCTCGTTAAAAATATATGACAACAACTAGAGTACTTGCTTTTTTGTGATCATTTCTCGCTCTTAAAATCGAAAAATCCCCGAGTTTTTCCCTTCTTTGGGCTCGTTAAATCTACGAAGAAGGAATGATCAGTTCTTTTAACTCTTTTTCCTTGCTCACTAAACTATAAATGATACCTTGAGTTTTCTTCATTTGACTCGTTAAAATTTGATGAAGGTATTGAGTTTGTCGTCACATGACTGATTAAAAATTCACGACAAAAGTCGAGTTTAGTCTGTCTCCTCGTACTCGTAACAAAATGAGGTCAACATCTATTGAGCATAGGTTGCTCTTTATCTGAACTCAATAGATTAACTCATGGAAAAGTAAATGATCCCAGTATACTATTAAACTTTTCTCGCACCCGATTAACAACTATGACAAAGGGACCACCCTAGAGTCGTTCTTTATGATCTTTTCAAGCTCTCTAAATATGAAAAGACCACCGAGTTGTCTAGTCTAGACTCATTAAACTACACAGACAAGGTCAAGGGTCGCTCTCTTTAGGATCCTTTTCAAACCCTTAAAACATGAAAAGATCGACGAGTTTGCCTATATGGACTCATTAAACTAATCAAATAGGGCATAGAGTCGCTCTTTTTGTGGTCATTTTCAGACTCTTAAAATATGAAAAGATCGACGAGTTTACTAGTCTGGACTCATTAAATTAATCAGACGGGGAAATTAGACAATACAACTGTATTGAGTATTAGAAAGTGTATTTTGGCAGCAGTCGTTCCCTTGAACATGGCACTCCCTTAGATAAACCTTCCTTGTGATGACCTCTCAATATGAATCCTACCATCCTATGAGTTTAGCCTAAATACCCCGATGTTCTTACATCTCTATATCCTAACACTCTTTGGTGTTCATGAGTCTAGTGTTGCATGGTTAAAGCTGTTGTGGTGCCTTCTATTATTCAAAGATTAACCTTTTGTTTCCTCCATCAACCCATCAAGCATATCCTTTCATCATGCCATCTATCGTTTAGACCCAATGCTCACAGATTCCTAAAAATGAAGTCATTCTTGTCCTATTTCATGTCGATTAATTTAGGATGCATTATTGCCTACCTTTCGGCAGGTATCTTCCTATCAACTTCAACACTCTATCTAGGAAGACAGCCCAGAAACACATTTAGTGACCTGGTATTTACAGACATTAGTGGCAAGTCACCTTGTTATTGATTAGGGGTTCTCATTACTGGCTCCTAGTTCAGCGATTCTATGAGTGTTTGACGAGAAAAACATCTTTCACACTCGCTAGATTGTATTGTGCATCTTGGAGACCATCGCCATTATTGGTGGCCTTCCTCGCATCTGTTAAGGGTCTCCATTATTGACTGGTAATTAGATGATTTCATGCATGTCCAACATTAACGCATATATTTACATGCATCAATCTATGCTATTCGGTGAAGTGGAAATGAAGACCTTGGGTGGAGGCTTGCATCACTCAGCCTTGTTTCCTCTCCCAAGTTGCGTATATTATTTTTTGGAGACAGCTCATCAGAATGATCCTATTATGACACCGGATGCGCATTGCGTTTATCGGTGGCCAGCATCGTCATACCTCTTTTATGAGAAAATCACTCTGACATAGCTACTGAGCATGGGAATGCTCGACTCAAGACATGATTTTAATTGTTATATATATATATATATATATATATATATATATATATATATACATATATATATATATATATATATATATATATATATATACATATATATATATATATATATATATACATATATATATATATATATATATATATATATCTGTGTGTGTGTGTGTGTGTGTGTGTGTTGTACTAGGTTTCCCGTACTGCCCAATGCTCCAATCCTCTCTCTCTTTTCGTCAAAGAAGGAAAATTATAGTTATGTAAAGTATTTAAGCCATTGTCATAGCCTTTTATCTCACACTTCAGGGGGCATCTTTTATACAGCCTAATGACCTCCTCATCAACTCAGAGGAGAAAGACATGATGGCTGAAGAAATAGCAAAAATAACAGACCTTGTTTCCACACTAACGTTGTCTATACACTGACAACATGCTTTATAAAGCTTCTTTGTAAGCGTAAGGGAGCGTTAGTGACCCTACTAATTCTACTTGGATCGGGGACAACGTTAGTGGATCCTAATGAGAATCTAGAGGTCAAAGGAGAAAATTGACTCATAAATATTACTATATTCCCTCCTATATCTACTAAGAAAAACAAGGAAACATCTAGAGTTTGACCTATTTGAGGGATTTCTAATCCTAATGAAGGAGACAAATGGGAAAGAACTCAAAAGCATGGCAACATCATTGCTTTTACCTAAAGAAACTCATGGAGGAACTTGGCAACCCTAACTCAAATGCTACAGAGCAAAGCTAGGGCTATTGTGATAGAGGTTAGATCATTTGAAAGGATATCTTACTTGATTGTCGAGCATAGTCTCAAATCTAAGCATAAGAAGTTGGTAAGAAGGGGCAGAGAGAGAGGAGGCAAAGGGGTAAGTGAAGGCTAATGCAACAGTTGGTTGTAATCACTCTTCCAATGTTAATCTAGAACTGCAGTTGTACTTTCTACTTCGTGGTGTTGGTACTATCATTCATTATTTTTCTATCCAATCACTTTTAGCATGAGTAGCTTAGTTATGTGTAACAATATGTCTTTTATATATTAATATATTAATTACCAAGTTTGTATGTTGTGATTATGCTTGTCTCTTCTATGTGCAGGACTTGATCTGGAGGCAGCTCAGGGGACTTCCACCTAGCTGCATTGTGCTCTCCAGCAAACCTACACAGAGACTTATGGTAATGAATCTATTTTGCTTTGATAGTTAGTAATTGCTTATGGACATGGATGTAGCATTGTGACAATTGCAGGTAATATTATAGTCAGCCAAGGATATTGAGAAGACCCTTGAGGGTATCTCCATTCTCCATACACCATGCATTTTATCTTATAGGAGCGGTGACATCCCTCACTGTGTTATTGATATCATGCGGATCATCTTATGTTAGCGTGGTGGGTTCCAATGATGTCTTGGTATCCTTTTATTTCTTCCTCGAGCCTCCTTTCTCCTACTCCCTTGGGCACTTGATGTGGGCAGACGTCTCTTGAGAGTCTACGTTGTGTTGTTCTGTCTCCTCCTACGTCTGAGGTGAAGGTGACCTCGCGCCTTTGTCAAAGCCCCGCTCTGTCCCACCTATCTAATTTACTCTCTGCTGTGTTGCCTCACGCACCACCTAGGCCTTATCAGCAACCTCCTTCTTCCTCCTTTCGAACAACTTGGTCATCTTAAGCTTGGCCTCCTCCTTCTTCTACTGTGTAGTGGACTTGCTTCCTCCCACAACCACGTGTGTTGTACTGCGCCACTCTGCCGACTAATCAAGTACCACATCAATGGCATCATCCTTTGCGAGGTAAGGCAAGTCATACCATTTTTTTGTAGGGTCCTTCCGCACCCTGATGGATACACGATGGAAGTCTACTTTAAATTCGGCATAGTCCTGTAGTTTAGCGTAAACCATAGGTGATAATTGCGGTTTTCAATTGATGGCCATCCAGATGTTCATCTCCATCAACATCTAGAAGATCTTGCAGTCCCTGACTCGTTACGCATCCTTGGTTTCCCATAGCGAAGAGTACTTCGCTGCTTCTGGGAGGTCTGGCACGACCAAAGGGAACTAGCTATCCTCTGGAAGCTCCCACCCTACTAGCACAATTGACACCAAGAGCCACACGTAGTGCAACATCTTCTGGAGGCCCTATGCTTCGCGAAAATTCACCAGGAACTCTCTGCGAAGGTAGTCCGGCCAGCTAAACTAGACTACTTCAGCACATTGTGCTACTAGTGCAACAACAGGCACCGATACCTCTTCGGCGTGACACTTCCTCATCACCTTCCCTGCTAATATTTGTGTGGCTTCCTTCATAGCATGGTTTCAGATGCTGGATATAGTGTATCCGCGTGACTTCCTCGCTAGTTTAAATTTTTCTTTCATGGATTCTGCAAGAGCCTGCTCACTACCTTTTTCGCCAAATATCGTGGTCGGATTCTCTCCTGTATATGGCAATCACGTTATCTAGTGAATCAATCTATCCGTAATGGGTATCGGCTCCTCCAGCCACAAACACCCATCATCCACCAAGCATAGCATCTATTGATGACAAAAACTGTCACTGGGGTGCGGCTGTAGTGTGGCACCCAAAGCAAGTTGAGCAACCCTACCTTGTCTACTCCTTTGAGCCACCTCTGTAGCTCTAATGTGATCATTCCACTATTGGTATCAATGATGTGGTGCATTAGCTGCTTGGTCGCCGGGTGTGGGAACTTCACTTCATCATACAAGTCCCAGTATTCAAGTTTCAGCAGCAGCACTCGTACAAGCATGGTTCGTCGAAAACAATTTCGTCTGGTAGTAGAGGGCTTTGCAAGGGGGTCTTTCTCTCATCAATGTCCTTTGGTACCTTGGTCTTGGGCTTGCGCGAAGCGACAGACTCCATCAATAGAGTAATAGGGTTTGCATCGTGGGCTTCAACCTCCTCCACTTCAACTCCCACATCCTCATCATCCATCGGGATGTCTTCAATGTCTTCCTCCTCCGGCTCCAAATTTATGGCCTTGCCTTTCTCCTATGTAGTGGATTTTGGTGGGTTTCTCCTTGGTGATGCACACACTCGTATGGCAGACTACTTACCCTTTTTATTCTTCACTGGTCTCTTTGGTTGGGGTCGGCTTCCGTCTCGGCGTTCTCGATGATTTAGGGACTTCGACTAGCACCTTGGTGACCTCTAGAGCAGCTACTTCTTCCTCGATCTCAACTTCTGGAATCGATTCTTCAACTTCGGTATCTTTAACTTCTATGGATACCAACATAATGCTTTCTAACAATGATCATGATGTCTCTGGCAAGTTTGCAAATGCTGGAGTTTCTTTCAAAGTCTCAAAGAATTCTCGGTTCATGGGTGCCTGATAGCTCAACAACTCAATTCTCAAAATACCAAGTGTTTTTCGCTGGACAACCACTTTTAATTTATAGGTCATTTTGAATTCAAATCTGACCGTTCCCCATAAATTCAATTCATTAATGCCAGATTGGCAGTAGATTTTCAAGGATCTGAGCCATACATTTCATCTTAAATGTTGGTCGCCCGCTCCATTTGGCGGCACTTCTACCATCAAATCATGAACAGTGACTTTAACAGTCACTTTCTAGCCGACGTACGTGGTTTCTCCTTGGGTAGAGTAGCTCCCTTCGCATTGCCGCGAACCCTATGACACTTCCTTGCTTCGCATAGTCCTCAAATCACACATCTCCCCAATCCGAGTAGTGTAGTTTATAGGCTCATGCCTCCTTTGAGCTACCTAGAGTGCTAAGACTGTGCTACCTTCATCTAGTCACATGGCCCAACCGCGGTGTATGGCTTCAATCGACTGCCATTTACCTTTCATGGGAAGGATTCTCCATTCAATTTGACCAATTGTACTGCTCCTCCATCGTTAATTTCCTTAATGACATAGGGCGCTAACGAGTGCATCCTGAATTTCCTTGGAAATTTAACAAACTTACTATCATATAACAAAACTAGGTCATTTACCTTAAAGGTGCAGAGCTTAATGTGTCGATCATTCCATGATTTTTCACGTTGCTTTTGGACCTGTTAGTGAAATCCAACTAGAAATCTCTCTTCCTCAAGCTCATCTAGCTTTGTGAGCCTTTCCTCCAGGGCTCCTCGATCAGTCATACCTATGAGCACTGCTATGCGCAAACTAGGCACAATATATTCCATAGGCATTACCATTTCAACACCATAAACAAGCCTAAAGGGAATTTTTCAGTCAACTTCTTGCATGTCATTCGATAAGCCCATAGCACTGCAGGTATGTGTAGGTACCAATCACTTCGCTGACCATTGCAAACCTTGGTCAGTGTGTTCTCCAACACATTATTGAATGTTTCCACTCTTCCATTAGCCTGCAGGTGATAAGGTGTGCTCTTCTGTTGATATACCTGAAATTCCTCTGTCAGCACACTGATCATCTCATTCGGAAAGTGGATACCAGGATCACTCATCAAGATCTTTGGATAGCCAAATCACATCAGTACATACTCAAGGAGGAATTTTGCAGCACCCACACCTCTGCAATCCTTCACAGGCTGTGCCTCTTCCCAACGAGTCAAATACTCTGTCACAATGATAGTGTACCTTGCTCTTGTCTTTCCTTGGGGCTGAATGGGTCCTGCAAAATCTATCGCCCATTTCTCAAAGGGTTGCAACATCATCTATGGATTCAAAGGAATCTCATCCCTTTGTAATGGCTTTCTAGTCCTTTGACACACATCACACACCTTGCAATACGCTTTTGAGTCCTAATCAAGGGTTGGCCACCACAACCCTGCACGTAGAATCTTCTGTGTGGTTGCTCTCCCTGCATAATGTCCTCCCCCAACACCCCCATGAGCATCTGCAAGGATGATGCTTCTTTCAAACTATGGTACATATCATGACAATATCTCATCAGACCCCACTTTGTACAGATGTCGAGCATTGATAGAGAAATCTACCTCGTGCGCCACTAATTCCTTCTTCTGGTAGAAGGTGTATCTTTCCAGGGTCGTCCCTGTCATTAGGAAGTCTATTATATCCTCAAAATGACCATCTGCGACATGCACTACAAATAGATGCATGTTAGGCATTCCTTCTTCCAAATTAGTAGGTTCTTCCCCTGTTTCGATGCACAACAGATGGTCGGGTTCTACGTTCAATGATCTAGGCTTCACAATAACTTCAAAATCATATTCCTAGAACACCAACAGCCACCTGCAGATTATCCCCCCCAACACAGGCTTATTTACCAGGTACTTCAGTGTGGAGTGATTTGTATACGTCCTAAAATGGCCTCCCAGCAAGTAGTGCCTAAACTTCTAGAGCACATAAAAGATAGATAACCCTTCGCGCTCGGTGGTGGAATAGTTCTTCTATGCTCTGGATAGTCTTCGACTTGCAAACATCATAGGATAGTCCAAGTCTCCTCAGCCAGCCTGTGTCAATACTGCTCCCAGCGCTATACATGACACGTCGATATGTACATGAAAGTCTTTCCAATCTGGGAAGACTAGAATTTGCACGGTCACCATCTTTTCTTTCAATACATCCAATCTCTTCTTACAGTCCTCATTCCAGCAGAAGGTGACACCTTTCTTCAACAATTTTTCCATTGGCATGGTGATCTGGGCATAGCCTTTCATAAACTTTCTATAATATCTCATGTGTCTTAGGTTAGCGCATAGCTATTTCACACTCCTTGGTGCTTCCAAGTTTAGTATCACTGCTATCTTCATGGGATCTACCATCAGTCCCTATCTGCAAACCACATGACCCAACAGGGTCCCAAAAGGAATAAAAAACAGACACTTCTTTAGATTGAGTGAAATCTGGTATCTTTTACAAGTATCTAGCATCAGGCGTAAACTGGCGACATGGCGTTTCGCCAATACAAACACAGGCCAGTCATCAAAATATACCTCAAGGAACTTATGAATAAATTCCTTGAATGTCGCAATGACTACGTGTGAGAAGATCGCAAGGGAATTCTTCAATCCAAACACCACTACAATGTACTGAAAACAACCCCACTCAGTCGCAAAGGTTGTCTTACTCCTATCCATCGGCATGATTTTGATCTGGTGGTACCCAGAGAACCCATCAGTGAAGGAGTATGCTTCCCGGCCACCTACATTGTCCAACACTTCATCAGTGAATGGAGTTGGGAAAGGATCATGTACGCAATAGTTATTTAACTTTCTGAGATCCATGCATATCCTTAATTCATCCTTCTACTTCTTCTCCTGTACCACCATTAGGCTTACACAATCAGATCCTTCCGCAGGTTCAAAGATTCATGCTGTGGGCATCTTGTCTAGCTCTAAGCGAATCTTCTCCTTATACTTCAGATTGAGACGGTAAGGTCTTTGCTTAACCGGTTTCACGTCGGGCTTCAATGTGATCTTCATAACACCTAGGTCCCTGGTTATCCCCTTCAGATTCGTAAACCTGGTAGGGAATAAATCCTCGTATTCGCAGAGTAATTCGATGAACTTATCCACCATCGCATCATCCTAGTAGTCTCTAATCTTCACGAATTTTGGTTATACCTTCGTACCAATTTTTACTGGTTTCATTTTCAGCAGCATGGTTATGTCAAGATTCTCAATCTTTGGTCCTTCAACCTCATAATGGCCTTTTGTTTCAGGGATGTTAATCTTTTGCACATCCTCATCTTCTTCTTCAATGGTCACGTTATATCATTCCAACACATGACTTAGCTGAGTAGCCCACTCAGGCTGAATCAGGTCCAAAGGATCCTAAGGTATCCTAAAGATTGTTGCTTTCAATTCTTTTAGCGCCTCATCAATACAGTCAAACCCATCTTCAAAATTGAATGTCATTATGAATCCTTTGTGCAGAATATTCCATTCACATGCACCATGTCGAAGCTCTGTTTCTACATACCAGTTCATTGGGACAACATCCAGAGTGTGATAGAACAAGTGAACCCATTCAGGTTGGGGCTTCTCTCCATAATCCTAAGTCCATTTGGCGGATCATCCTACCCGTCATACTTGTCTACTATTCGCACCTTCAGTTTCCCAAAGTGTGTTCTCATTATCCTCCTACATTCACGCCAATCACCAAATATTCCCTTGTGCATATCCCACCATCTCGTGGGTGTAGCGCACAATGCCAAGTCCAACGACTAGAAGCATTGCTTTTCTGGTACCTCTCTCTCAAATGCATCCAGAAACATATCTATATCATTTAGACTATCATAAGTGGGCAGATTCCTTACCTGTGACGACACACAACGTAGCGACTGGGTCATCATGTTGCACCTCAATGTAGTCACCTCATGTAATTGATTTTTCCAACGCTCTAATGCTTCATCGGAGTCCTAGGTGTAGGAACTCTCATGGTCCCATGTAATCCATCTGTCCGCTGCTGGATTCACCCAGTCTTGGTCTCGCACTGTTACATTGTAGATATAGTCCAGATCGGTTTTTCCCTCATAATCGCGGACTGGTTCCATGTAGCGCAATCCTTCAGTAGGATCCAGGGGTACTATTATGTGTAGCAATTTCTTATCAAATATCATCTTTCACTTCTTCAGGCTGATTTCCCCATTCATATCAGTAGCCCAATCAATTCCAAGGAGAGCAGGATAGGGGTTTCTATCATCCACAATTTCTATTACTTCAAAGTCAACCAGCGCACTTGCACCTTCAATATCTACAAGCACCCCGTGTAGCCGCCCCATAGGGATGTTCTTTTGCTGGTTCGCCATCCTTAGCTGAATCAGAGACCATTGCAATGCGGGTTTCCCCATCCTTTCCCATGTCTGTTTTGGTAGGACGTCCGCATTTGACCCTAGGTCCAAAATAACCTGATCCATTTCATACTCTCCTATCTGCAAAGTCAGTCTCATCTCCTGTCTTGTCCTTTTTTTATGCTTACCAATCTTTCTTACTACACGCAACTCACCCAGAGTGTTTCCGGCGCATTTGTTTATGAGCTCCTGTAACCCCTTCACAGCTTTGGTATCGTACAGTAACTTAATGCAGGTCTCCAAGAAGATTGTAAGCATAGAAGGGTCCATCACCTGATCAGACTTTTCCTTGTTTCCTGTGGTGGAGGCCTCAATGAAGCTCTTCTTTTCTTCCATGAATGTTTCATGTGCACATTCAAAATCAAACTCAGCCTCCTTCGTCGGGGCTTTACGAACCCATGCACTATTTTCAGGTTGTTCCCCTTGTCATCTCCTATTGTGATTCCACTACTGAGCACCATAATCATGCTCAGGTCCTCTTCGCGCAGCTTAGACCTCATCATCTACAGGTTCTGAGTTGGCTGAGGTGGTGGCGCCCCTTTGTCACATATCCTTGCTATCAACGTAGGACAGTCTTCCGTTTCATGATCAAAAAGAGTGCAGTACTTGCACGACGAACATGTGGGATTAGTGCAATCATAAGCATAATGTCTTGATCCTCCACAATTGTTGCAAATCAACTGTCCCCGAACTCTGCCAGGTCCTCCTCCACCTCGGCCTCTTCCGTGCCCCTAAAATCCTGTACGCGCTCTAGTTAGGGGGCCGCGTTTCTTCCTGAACCATATAGGCAGGACTTCTATCCATCATTAGTTCATAACTCTTGAAGTTATGGTCATCATGCCCAACTGATCTACAAAAGTTACAGAATAGTTGTTGCAGTGTCTGTACAAATTTCTGCAGCAAATGACAGTTGTCTATGGCATGGTTTCCTGCTACCTAACATATAGCGCACCACAATGCAGACGCCCCTCTTAGTCCTTCCTGAGCCTCCATCCTCAAAGGCATCATTTCTCCTCTTGCAATATAGTTCGCAAAGAGCCCACAATGGTCTTTGTCATGCCCCTAACTCTTGCATTTCAGGCACCATACCTCTTTGCACACCTCCGCTACTCCCTCTTCGTCACCTAGCAGAGGTGAAATCAATGGACTATATTCAAGACCGTTTTTCCCTTCGTTCCTGTAAGTTTTTCCACTTCGCGTGGCTCCAAACATCAAGGTAGTTGCATACTCCGCTTTTCACACAATAACATTTTAATCCTAGTATTCAAAGATTTCATGTACTTACCTCAAAATCCTTTGAAAAAGCGTCGCTCCACCTCGTTGTAGTTGACTGACGTATCGACCGCAAATTCAGTCACAAATCCTCCTATTGTGCGATTGAGCCAATGATCGACAATGTAGGAAATCTTGTCCTCAGATGCTTCCAATTTTTGTACTAGCTCCGCGGTCCAAACAATAGGACCATCAAGTTTCCACCTTCCTTGTCTATATGCTAGCTTCGCGATCCACTTGTATAGCTCAACTAAAAATGAACAGAAAAATATTTTATGAATCTCTGTATATAGGTACCTGTCCAGCCACTGTTCCTTTGTCCGTCGCGGGTTTCTATTCTCTTGCGCTGCAAATTCATGGATCTTCCTATCCAACCAGTCTCTGATCTCTTTTTTAGTTGGATTCTAGTGATATGACATGAAACATCTCTTATGCAGATTCTGGTCCAGGCAACGTAACCATTTGCTGACTTGTTGGGCCCTGATTGAGGTTCAACATTAATGAGCCAAACAAATCCCTACACTACTCGCCCTTTCGGCATCAACCCGCGAAGCGCCAACCAAATTCTCACCTGAAGAAGTATGGGGGGATGCTGGAATCAATTTCCCACACCCTAAGATGGTTGTGATGTTGGTTTATTCCTTCTTTTCTTGTCTTGATGCAGGTCTCTTAGCTCTAGGGCTCTCCAGACTAGCCTTTTATTCACCCTTCAATACCTCCACAAAAGGGTACTATTGGTCTTCACGCAACCCTAACCTGTAGCTCATGTACTTTCGTGCTGCTACGATAGCATACCATGCAGATTCCCAAATGGATATCCTTAATGGTGTTCAGTTATCCAATGTAATTGCACTCATTCGTGCATCATATAAGTGTTATAAAGGAAATTCATACATAAAATGACAATATGCATTAATCAGAACAAAGACTCAGAAATCGCAGAATACTTCTCTTTATTGATATCTTTAAGCGATTACAAACTCTGTCCACCCTGCGCACACAGCTATAGGGATCCATGCACTCAGCTGCTGACTTACACCCTAGCCCTCTACGTACTCAGTTGCAGAGCCTCTACCTACACTGTGACCCAAAACTTAGACTTCTTGCTTCAGAGCTATGACTCTCTAAGACTTATCTTCCCTCACTTCTCTCAAAACTACTTAGATCTTAGCTCTCGTTATATATTCCCATGGTCCGCGAACCATGGGTAGATCTCTTACAGCCAACTTTACTTTACAAAAATAAGGGCAGAAAACCCTTTATGACTCATGACACCTTTATGCTCTGCGACCACGAAATGCGAAGTCTTTACAATTTTATTACAAAATTTGACCAAAACATGGGCTTTCAGCCCCAAAACTATCCTTGGGGGATCCCGTTCCTGACAAGGATAGTCTTAGTGCTCCAGGTAGTTGCAAGGGAGAGCGGGACTATAAACCATACTGCCCAAATTGGTGGACAACGTAGCAAGCAAGTTGTGCGGAGAGTGACGAAGATGCAATGAGTGAGGCTACACTAAGGAAGTTGCTTCAAGGGGAAGTTACCATGCAACCTAGAAGGAAATGATTGTTGGAGTTATTGTTCATGACTTGAAGGCTAGAATACGGTTAAGTGGAGCAGGATGGCGACAATTAAGGTAAAAAATTTGAAGATCTGCCGCAAAAAAAACATTTATTTTTAGAATTTGCGGGGAATGGTCATATTTGAGTTCAAAAACCCCTATAAATTATGCATGTTGGTCCAACAGAGAACACTTTGCACTCTTAGACTTGTTGCTGAATTTTTCTATCTGTCGCCTATAAGCTGAACATTCTGGGAAGAATTCCTGTCACAAGAAAGTTGTTCTCCTGTAGCCCAAGAGTTCTTTATAATGAGAATGACTACCACTAACCCCACCGAAGCCATGAGTTCATGAGTAGCTGTGTCCGATGCGCTAATAACGGAAGTGTCTACTGCAAAAGCTACGCATGCAGTGCCAACAGCACCAAAGTCACCTAGGCCAAAGAAGATTAGGGCTAAAGAAAAGCAACCTGCTATGAAGGAAAACCAACCAGTCTTAAAGGGAAAGTTGAAGAAGTCATTGTCAGTGCGCACGTCACCGAGGAAGCATACTGAAACGTAGACAAAGCAGCAAAAGGATAAGCATCCAGAAAGAGTAGTTAACCTGGAGGAGGACAAATGACAAGAGTGAGTGAGTATATCCCTCCATGTAAGGGAAACGCTCACGTCACGAAGGATCCTGATACGAGAAAATTTTCAATGTCAACAACTTTGCTACCTAAGCAACTTGTGTTCAAGGGTGCTAATCTCACACGCATTCCATTACTAAAAATGGAAGATTAGGACCGAGGGTCCTAATCTCACACGCATTCCATTACTCAAAATGGAAGATTCGGACCTCGCAGACCACACAAATTGTCTGCCCTTGGTGACTCACAAGTACATGCAAAAAGTCTACTTTGAAGACATGGGGGTTAAAACTCTGGACCCCATGAAGTGGGTATGCGATTTTGAGCAGGCAGGGCTTCTCAATCTGTTGTTCGTGCTGCATTATCACCACACCCCCATTAATACGGTCTATGCACGACAGCTCCTCGTGCTGGCGCATGATGGGTGTCTATGGCTTGGAGATCCTATACCTATCACCGACATGTTGATCCATAGGATCACAAAGTTACCTTATAAAGGCATGAACCCTACCAAGGAGTTTGGCGGAAAAGCTGGAGAGAAAGAATTGGCAGAAAAGGCGAAGAAGGAGTTTGGGCTCATAAAACATTCGCGAGGGTATTCTATCACATCCATATCAGACCCGAGAGTGAAGTTGGCTCCCTAGATGCTAGGAGGCAAGGTAATGAGACAATGTCGTACGAATGAAGTTCTGACGCTAGTCATTTTACTCGCATCTCAGCGCATAAAGGTGGTTCAATACAACTGGGCCAAGTATCTATGCCACGAGTTCCTCGTGAACTGCAGCGAGGCCTAGGAGGAGAACCAAAATTTCATTATTCCTAGCTGTTACTATCCACTGTTTTGGTTTCTTGGCGGTTACGAGACAATATCCAGTTCCCTCCGGACAAAGTGGAATTTCCCGAGGGAGCACAATTTTCCTCGTTGTGGGCATCAAAAGATCCAAAATGGGATAAGGAGACAAATATCTTTTGGGTGTTCATAGATATGGACATGCGCATGGTGATTAGCCAATGGCCAAGATTGTCCCCCACCTTGTATGCGCAGCTCTCCACTTATGCATAATTCAAAGCCAATTTTCCAAGGTTCTTGATCAAAGCACACAAATACCTTTAGTAGAAATGGCACGCGTTTCCTTATATGGTGACACATACACACATCCAAGAAGTCATGGGGCTATGGCCGCAGGAATGGTGCATGCATACAAAGTTAGATGCAGCCAGAAGCACAGGCATAGAGAGCTCGGTTGCACAGAAGCGGAAGGACACTACTCAGCACACTGTGCAAGCCTTAGCTGCGCAATAGAAGAGGCAGCTTGCTACGATAGCTGTAGAGAATGCTCGTCTAGAAAAGGAGTGCGATGCCAAGGCCCAGGTAGAGCACGAGCAGAAGGATGTAGAGGACAACGAATAATATTCTTCCCACCACACTCATGAGCAAGAACTGTTCAAGTAAGGAGGACATAGCAGTGAAGAGAAAACAACTCCTTCTATCCTGAAGAAGCGCACGGAGGAGAAACGTAGTGGGCAATGAAAGAAACAAAATTCTGACAAGCAGACACATATGGATCCAATGGTGCTGACAGAGGGTGATCTTGACAAGATCGGCGAAAAAATTTAGGACACCACGACATAGGTGTTGCAACAATTCGAGCAACAATATATGCAAACCCTTGGGGGCATCTGCAAGGATCTTTGCGAGGTGCAGATCCAAGCAAGAAGAGTTTAGAAAGATGTAGGGAAGGCGAGCCACACGCAAGACAGCTTGACATAGGGAAGGAGTGTAGTATTAGAGATAGATAGGCCTCAGGACGTCAGAATATTTCCTCTACTTGAAGGGTCAGTCTGCACGAAGATGGAGGAGCAGCGTGCGGTATCTCACACAGTAAAAAACATGGGGATAAACCTTATTGTGTTGCCGCTTGATTCTCTAAATGTGCTACATCACAGGGTCATGGAGGAGCTCAAGACTAGAGAACAACATGCACTCACTGTCGTCAGTGAGTTCAAAGTTAACAATCAACAACTTTTCGTGGAAAAGACTTAGGCCCTAGAGGAGCAGGAGGAGTTGTGCATACAACGTCACAATCTGGTTGTCGCAATTGAGCAAACCTACAAATCTGTACTTGAGTTGGGTATACATGATGATGCATAGGCTTCAACCAATTAAGAAAATTGGTTGTTGCAATGCGTGCTTCAAAGGAGAAGGTCAACAAGGTGACTTTCAACCTGAGGATGTAAATAGAAGAGTTGCAGTTAAAGTTGCATCCGACCACGCCGTGAGAGATTCATGAACAAAGGAACATGGGAATTAAGGAATCCATGGCTTGGCTAGATGTCGTTGTTCAAGTGTGCGACAACCTCTTCACTCAGGCACCGAGCCTTTGAGATACATTACAGGAGGATCGTACGTTGCAACAATTAAGCACGGAGCTTAGGGAAGCACAACAATAATATGATGAAATCAGCACGACAGCATGGACATTGACATTAGTCTAGTGTTTTGCGTGCTTATAGGAAGGTAAGACGAAGTTAGCCAATTCTCAGAGACCATTATTGAGAAGATGAAGGCTATGCACCAAATGCAGAGGACTACACAGTTGCTAGTAGAGGGGCCAACCATGGAGAAGATGGTCGAGGAGGTGCAGCAGGTGGTGGAGAAGAGTACAACGGAGCTCCAAGGACTGACTAAAGCATTCAACGAACTTCGCGAGAAAGTAGATCAACCAGCTGAGTGAATTAAGGGTGAGTCATGATCTTTTGTGTTGGGGTACTATTGGGGTGGGTTCCCTAGGGGCAGAACGGAATTAATTAGTAGTTTTTTTGTAACAAATTCTATAAGAGATGTAAAGTCTCCATGATTTGTGGATACAGAGCATGAAGTTGAATAAAAGTCAAAGAGGCTTAGCCCCTTGTTTTAAGTAAAGTTCTGGGTCAGTTTTAAGATTCACCAATGGTCTGCGAACCATGGCATTTTATGAAAAAAAGTCTATAAATAGTTGAGTCTTAGTGAAAGAAAGAGGTCATTAAATAGAACTAACATAAGAGATTGGGTGGATGGAAGAGTCTTGGGTAGGAGCTAAGGCAGGAAGGCTTCGATTCGTGCGCTTAGATAGGGAAAGAAAGGCTTCGAATGTGCGTGCGGAGAGGCCTAGGAGGAGTCCACAGCTGAGTGCACACACCCCTACAGTTGTACGAGAAGGGTAGTTTGAGTCTATAAATTCGTGAATTGAAGATCAATAAAAGTCAGCTTTCGAATAATTATTGAGTATTTTTGTTTATATCTGTTTATGTTATATGATGCCGATAAATGACTTGTTTTATGAAATATTGATTGAAAGTTACACAATTATCTTAAATCAGTCTTAATAATGTACAAAATGCATGTTTAAACACTTTCGCCAAGACTATGGTGATTTACCTTATGTTTACTAGCTACTTAAGTAGATCTGCGTGAACACCAATTTAGGATTTCTTTATGATGCATGTATGTATATCAACTATTAAAGGCCCACAGGGACTAATCATGGACCTTTGCATAGGTCTGAAGGCTGTTTTAATAGATTTATAGTGGCGAGCCCTAAAAATCTATTGATCTGTGCAGAAACAGATTTAAGGTGTTGGAAGACATCACACTAGTCTTTGGATGCAGAAACTTGGTTCTTGCATCCCCACATACTGCTTTGGGTGAGCACTACGCTGGTTGTTGCCGAAAGGGCCAGTAGTTTAGGGTTTTATTGGTTGGCACAACTAACTCTGAACGTGTGTCACAACCCCCTAAGCCAACAAAATCCTAATGACTGTGCGCACGGTTACAGTATTTAAAATAATAATTGTATACAATAACCCTTCCATGGAGGCAAGTCAATTTACACTGGGCGAGTTAAAGAAACCCCTTTAGGTTATATATAAAAGAAAATTTAACCCCTTTTCAACAAATCTGATAACCAAACGTAAAGGAGTCAAAGGAAAACAAATATTCATGCTGGGTCGGCTTGGAAAGAATATTGTAAGTGAAATCCAATCAAAGAAATATCACGTGTACAATAATTGAAATTGATAAGATAATGCCTTAGTCGTGCGCGAAGAAACGAAGATGCTTTAGGGTAAAAGCCTTCACTTGTAAAATGCCAAGACAATCCACCAGCTAACAACGCAATGCATGAATTGATATAAATAAGATAATTAATCAAGAAATTATTGTTGGATAAGGTAGCCCGACCTGAGGTGACCTCGGGCAGTAAGTCATGGCATCGTGAAACCAAACCCCTCACACAAAAGGATTCTTGGTTAAGTAGAAATGATTCGAGGCATTTAACCGATAGAACTACATGAAACCAAAACTCGCTTGTCTCGAGGAGACGAAAATTGTATTCTAGATGGAACTTTACCTCCTGCCCATTCCTTGTGCCAAAATGTTGTAGCCAAACCTCCAGGGTAAATGGGTCACCAAGAGAATATTAAAGTGCATTAAGCTGCATCCAAAACCTTGATAGAATACCTGTTCTGGCTAGAGGAAATTGTTAGAGCATATTTGAACTGGAACCCTCATGGTGGTAGGGTTTGGGACAATATTGCATAGTGAACCGACTGAATGATCGGGCGATCAGAGAGCCCTGGACCAGGGTGGTTACCCTTAACCACCGTCACGTAAACTAACTCGTTTGATTGAGCTCAATAAGATCAAATGTTTCCAATCAACGAAGTGTTTTGTAGGCGTGGTGGAGGAGTGAATACATATAATGCCAGATGGAGGCATGAATGCCTTCCTGGAATCAACAACCATCTGAGGTGGGAACCCCGGGGAACCATAGATAAGTAATGGAAATAACCATCAAGCAAACCTTGGTGCCATATGTTGTCTTTACAAAATATAATATATTGCACACTATTTAACGACTAGGTTATAGCATAAGAGAACTCAAGATTAATCCCTAGGTTTACATTGTAACAATTTCACGAAAGATATTTCCTCCAAAGGGGAATGTGTATAAACTTGTTAATATCACTGTTAAATTGTAAAAAGATTTTTTTATGCTGAGAATTTGGTGGTGATGGGTGTTACATATATAGAATAAGAATTTTTGAAGATGGAACATTATACCTTAAACAAATATTTTGGGCAAGGATATGGATTTACACTAAATGAACCTTATAATCTTTTTTGCTTTCTTGTATTTACTCCGCACTTAATTTACTTTGCATATATGTGCTTTTCGGGAAACGTTTAACTAAGCAAATATTCAATATTCATTTTTGTTTTTCATTAAATAGTTGAGATATGCTTCTCATTCATTTTTTTTAAATGTCATGTAACATGTCCTTAGTGTTCTTTATTTTTCATTAATTACCAGACATATAATTTTTTTAAAATAATGAATCTTTATTCTTTATTTTTCATCAATTATTCTACAGTTTTTTAAATCAAGGAAATAGATATCCAAACTTGAATATAATGAAAATTTGGAAAAACTTACTCTTAAGATGGAAACAAATTGACAAATTCTAGTTTAGCTTCAATAAAAATGCTTCCTTGTAATGGCCCCAGATTATGTAAATGTGAAAAGTTTACTGTGGTAAAAGACAGTAATACAGTTGTTGTTTATGTTTTTAAAACAAAACTGTGACAAACTATTTTTTATTAAAGTAATTTAAATATTTTCTTGAAATGCTGGCAGCCTCTAGGAGGTGGATCTTAAAGAAAGAGATCAGTTATAATAACTGATGGAAACTACCCTCCAAAACAGGAAAAGTCCTGGCTGTAGGGAGGAAGTTCTGTGCTGTGGGGACAGACAGAAGAGACTTTTTTCCAAGAAGAGGAAAAAGGAGAAAGAAAAGAGAAATTGGTTAAGTCTGGTTAGGACCAGATAACCAGGCACAGAGTGCACAAATCTTGTTGAGGGCTTGAGGTCTGCAAGATGGCTCGGGGGGAGAATTCCGTCTGAGGGATGGATCTCATGGCTGGGTGGACGAGCAGAATTAAAGTTCAGGTGACTTGTTTTGTTTGAGAACCATTCCTGACTCTGGCGAACCAGGTACGGTTTCAAACTGTGAAGTCTCTGATTAGAAATAAATATGCGGTGAATTTACAGTAGTCAAACAGGAAAACATGTCTTTCATTTTTCCTAGATACTGTCACCATGATTAACATAAATGTACAGATGTAGTCTTTAAGCTAAGGGACAGACTGTCAATTAATAACATAGATGTACAGATGTAGTCTTTAAGCTAAGGGACAGACTGTCAATTAATAGACAGGGTCTGAGCTAGTATCACGGTAAACAAAGCTACACATAGATATTTAGCCAAAGACTGAATATCGGTACGAGGAAGGGTTAACCAAGATCTGGTTATTGAGTAACGGACTTGACACACCCTTATTAGCCAGACCAAGACTCTGTTTAATAACCGAAAGGTTAACAGTAAAACAAACAATATTGAACACTTTGATAGAAAATCAATTAAATACTGTAATGTGTCGACGGAAATGAGGATTAGAACCTCTGAATCTGAATAGAGGAGCACCGACTGTAGTCAGATGCTACCCCGTCGACGGAAGAATAATAAAACCTACTGTTACCTGGAATAAACAACTGAAGACATGGAAATGAATAGATAAGTTATTCTAGATATACAGAGTTTATTGATAAACTGTACAAACAGAGAACAAAATCATTTTGTATTCCTTAACCCATGTACTTAAGTCACAGCGTTAGCGGACACGGTAACAGAGAACCAGTTCTTTAGAACGATAAAGGAAAAAGAGGTATACATTTATATATATACAATCCTGTGCATGCAACTTCGAGAAAGGGTTTCCATTTATATATACAAAATCCTGTGCATGCGACTTCAAAAAGGGGTTACATTTATACATACAAAATCCTGTGCCTGCAACTTCGAAAGGGATATACATGTATAAATACAAGAAATGCTGTGCATGTAACTGCAAAAAGAAAACTCGGACATACCTATGGTGCGACATTTCCGTAGGGAAAAGGGAAAGAATAATATTGTTTACAGCCACCGAATGCATGCTGTACAGGTTAGCAATTACGAAGGACACATAGTAAAAACAGAGCGAGTGATTGAAGCTATCATTGTAACCTGAGATTATATATGCGATTGCAGTCATGTAAATAAACAAAACCAGCAATAATAAGATAAACCCCATATTCTGTACCAAGACTAATGGAAATTCGAAACAGAATCATATAAGACGCAAGCGTAAATTGCCCTGAGGCTTAAACAGTTTCACAATACCATGTATCTAATTACAAATAGCACCGAATGGTAAAACCCTGAAAGGAAATTAAATGTACATATTTGTTTGAGGGAAAAACCTCAGAAGAACTGTTGCCAGATCTGTGCGCTGAGGCCAGATCCGCAACCAATGTCTGAGAATAGGTGTAACAATCTAAATTCGGGTGCGCCGCAAGGGCAGCACTGTATGCCAAGTGAAAAACCGTGAACATATGTAAAAGAACCCAGGGTTCCGTTGTGAACAATAACTTAACAACGATTCACTGATATGACCAGACCACAACATGGATGCAAACCGTGAGGGTTCTCTATGGAGAATACCTCAGCGATTGGAACGAGGAAACCCGCGTTGGAGCGGCGGTCTGCATCAACCATAAAACCACAGTTTAAGACCTGTAACTTCGAGCTCTGGTATGCAGGCAAAGTGTCAAGAGCTAATAACCTACCTGTGACCGAGAGGGTTGAACCGCCGTGAGTAGCCACCCTGGTCCCGTCCGAGGGGTTGCATGACCCAGCTGCACATCATAGCAATGAAAAGAATCAAACAATAAGAAATCGTTCAAACTAAACAGAACTATTAATGCATACTGTGAAATTGTTAGCCTAAGGCCAGTACCTGAGATGGCTGGGTGACAAGCATTTCACAGCTCCTGGAGCGTTTGCAGAATGAAGAAGTAATGTTGGTGAGATCGAACCTGAGATGGAACACTGGACCGGAGCCGGGAAGACTAAACACGCAAATGAACCCCGAGACTATAGGGAGGTGTTTATGTATCAGCTCGAACCCTTGAGTGCATCTTAACCCTCCGATTTCAGGATGAGATCCAAGCCGTCGAAGCAAGGCGGGAACCAAAAGCGATAAGACCGAGATCTCCGTAACCAAGGTGTCACATGGCCAAAGGAGCCAGACCATGCCACCTGCCTCGGTAAGGACTGATGTCTTTAAGGCAAGGGTGAGTTGGCACCTGCAAAGACTGCGGCAGGACCACCAAAGGCCGCGCCATATTAATATACATAGCTGTTGGTAGACTTACAGCTAGGTTCTGCCATGAGGGTAAGGCTTACACCCAAACCCAGTCGACAACACATTATATTGCCGCGTAGCATATTGTAAAACAAAGGTTACCATAGAAATACAAACATAGGAAATGACCTGTGATAATATATTGTGTAAAGTATGTGTATGTTCGTTAAAAGTAAATGTGCATACATAAATACAGGGTGTATCTTAAAGTGTATCGCCAGCTTATTATGTTATGCATACCTTAATTTTTTATTTTTTATTATTATGTATATGTGGACATAGGTGTGACATTCCCACACATATTTTATATCAATTCAAAAACTAAGTTAACTTAAATTAAAATATTAATAATAATTTTGAGAATTTTAATAAAATTAAAAAATTAGAAACCCTATTCTAAAATAGACATGTATATTCATATAATTATTGACAAATAAACTAAAACTATGAGATCAATATTCCATAATACACACCCAATCATTGTAACTAGCACAACCATATTAATTAATTTGTTGAAAAACACTTCTAACATCAAAACACTTACCACAAAATATATATCACATTACTAAATTTTACAAACAAACAAAAAACCATAGAAAACAACTAAATTATAACTTTCTTTTAAATTATTACTATTTAAAAATAACAATCAATAAAGTTACAAAATTATTAAATTTGTTTTTATAAGAACAAATAAATCAAAGAAATTAATATACACACCCAAATATAATGAAAATTTGGATAAACTTATTACTAAGATGGAACATATATTAACCATATTTAGATTAAACATATATACATTTAAAAAACATGGCACAAGATTCTTAAATAAGGAGATTTATGTCCACTTTAACATGGGGATTCTTAATTTGTAAATGGACTTTGATGCAATACTATGTGCCAATATCATTGATAATCAATATCGCATGCTAGAAAAACCATAACTCACTTCATATGCGACTTGTTCACATCACATTTATTTTAAATTAATCACTTTAATTAAAAGAGAAAAAAAGACATAGCTATTTTGAAGATAAATCTCAACCTTTGACTAGTATATACTATTATGAATATTCTAAAATATTCCATGAAGTTCAACTCTCTACCATCAAACTAATAATTATTAATAATTATAAAAAAAATTAGAAAACTCTATTCATATTTCTTTAAATATAGATTTGCTATGTCTTATTAACTTTTTGAAAAATAATGTTTCAATGAGTAATTCATTGATAATCTTGATTTCATTATTATAATTTTTTAGTTATTGGTTAGATAATTAGTATTTTATAATATTTTTAGATGTAGGAGATATATGTCAATGGATTACCTATATTATGTATATCGTGATTCATAGGAAAAACTTTTACGAAGACAAATCGGTGATATTTTTAAATCATTTATATATCATAAAACTCAAAAACATGGCCTCGTATTAAAACAACATAATTGATATCTTGTCTTATAACCTATGTTGCATGAGTTTCTGGAACTAGGGAACATTGGAAATAGGAATGGCTAGAGGTTTCTCCAAAATTTACATAAACCATGTAATGTGGAGTGGTAATATTATACGATAAAAAAATTAAAAAATTAAAATTAAAAATAAAAAATTAATTATATAATTTATATAATAATCAAAATTAATATTGAATCAAAATATTCAAATATTAAAATCAATTTATATATATAAATATATAATATATAATCTCTCTTATATATAAATATGTTCTTTGGGTGTCTCTCTCCTTGAGTCACTCCCTTATATATATATATATATATATATATATATATATATTAAAATGTCAAGTTCATTATGACACATTACGAGTCTTTAAAACAATCTAGCTTAAAAATACATGGGAACAATTTTACATATGAAAAAGTAAAGCAACTCTAATGTTTAAGCATTGACTGCCACATACAATATGCACATACAATCTTCTCACATATATATACATAGACAACCAAAGAAATACTCATCAGCATGACATCAAGATATCACCCTTACATCGAGGTGCCAAGGCTTCCTTAACCCATCAAGAGATTGCTCCAGTGATATCGTTGTTAAGGATGTCTTTGGCCTTTCTTGCTGCAAAGGTTTCAACAGGCTGGAACTCCAAAAAAAAAGTCTTCAAAGCTCCCCGAAATTTCCCAAGCTCCCATTGCAGCTCCCCTGAAAAATAAACTTTCTCATACATTTCCAAAACCGCCGGAAACACCTAGTTTCCCAACTCTTAAGAACGATTCAGTGTAACAAAGATTATAACTTATATGGATATTTGGATAATTTATCATAAAACGTAATAGTATTTTCTAAACATTAAATCAATATTGGCAATACCTGAGCTGACAAAATGAAAAATGAGCACGAACTGACTGAACTAATCAAGCCTATCAATCAGCATAGCTTTTACGTAATTATTTCAAAACGTGTAGGTTTAACATGAGGTCATTTGCTCCGGCATAGTATAGTATTGTTATAAATACATCATTCTATTACAATGCTTATAATTTATATTATTAAAAAATACTATTTTAGTAATAAAATTATGGATGGTTATTAATCTTGCACAATATAATGCATTAAAAACACAAAATTTGAAAAATTTTGAATTGTAAATAAAATCTATTAAAGAAATTAATGTAATTTAATTTGATTTTAAATAACTATTAATTTTGATTAGTTTTAAAGTTTGATAAATACGGAGTTAAGATAGATCTAAACAAATTTAAATATTAATAATTAATAAATTTAAATTTAATTTCTTATTTTAATTTTAATTTTTATGTAATTTCCCTAAGTCAAAAGTGTTTAAATAACATAACATTACAACATCTCTTCCATACTGAGCTCCATAGTGTCTCACTAAAAAATGTAATAAAGATATATTTAAAAATATATATATATATACAAATTATTTTGATTGTGAAATGAAAGATCATTTTTTGGCATGTGGTATTGATGAGCCAAATGGTAAAGTGAAGGCAAATATCCATGGTTAAAGATCTATTTATTAATAAAATATAAATATGTTTCAAAATTATTATTTTAATTTCTATGATGAAATGCATCTTAATTTATAGTTACAATTTATATCTTACACATATTTTAATGTTATAGATAGAGGGTTTAGATATATCTCAAATTTTTGGGCATGTGTTATTGATGAACCATGGTATTGGTCTATTATAGTGTACAAATCCTATTGACAAGGTAATAATATCTATGGTAAAGTATGGTAAGGTGGGAGTGAATATCCATGGTAAAAAATATTGTTATATTTTAATCTTATTATAAGTATTAAAGTTTTTATATGTTTAGTAATTAAATTAAATATGGTTACACAATAGTTATTTTAATTTGTAAGGTAAAAATTATCTTAACTTATACTTACTACTTGGTAAAGTGCGAGTGAATATCCATGGTAAAAAATGTTGTTATATTCTAAGCTTATCCTAAGTATTTAAGTTTTTTGTTTAGTAATTAAATTAAATATGATTACAAAATAGCTATTTTAATTTATAAGGTAAAAATGATCTTAACTTGTACCTATTACTTGTATTTTTATTGTGATGTGTATATTATGATTTTCTTTTATGTAAAAAGTTATTCTTAATTTTTATTAATAAAAACAAAGCAAAACTACAATATAGCAAACTAAATTTTAATATTTTTATTATTTTTAATTTATTATAGACTATGCATTTCTCCATATTGAGCTCTAAAATACTTTTAACTTTTTATTATTATTTAATGGAGTAGACATGTAAATGTTTACAAATCTTTCATGTCTTATAAATCCAACAAATTAATATTAATATAAATTCACCATATAAAAATTATTACAAATTTTTTTACATTACACCTAAACAGTTACCCATACTCAATTTTAAATTTTGTTAGGCAAATAATTTTTATATTTTTATAAATTTGAAATAAATTGATCTTATCCTAAATGGTATATATTTTACAGCTGGTCGCTCGAGTGAGATCCTTAAGGAGATGAAATGGTATATATTTTACAGCTGGTCGCTAGAGTGAGATCCTTAAGGAGATGACTTTTGCTGAGATGCATTTAGTGAAAGGTGTGTTGGCTCTGAAGAACTAAGCATTTTCTATCTTAATTTTTCAACCCCAGTCAATTCTATAATTTTAAGTAGTGTTTATTTTTATAGGTTATGTTTACAAACTATATATATATTATTTATCACCAGTAGTATATTATTTATCACAAATTCTCAACCCGGGTCAATTCTATAATAGTATATTATTTATCACAAATTCTCAACCCGGGTCAATTCTATAATTCTAAATTGCGTTCATTTTTATATATTAAGTTTGAAAATTGTATATCTATTATCTATCACAATTTTTAATTTTTCAGGTCCCCTCAAAACAAAACTTTGGTTACGTGTTTTTGTGTTAATTTTAATGGTTTTGTGAAAAATAATTTTATTTTGAAGCAACTCAGAAAGAAGCTGAGCATTTTTTATTTTAATTTCTCAACCTGAGTCAGTTCTATAATTCTAACTTACCTTTAGTTTTATGTATTAAATTTGCAAACAGTATATATATTATTTATCGCAGATTGTGTATATATTATTTATCACAGTTTCTCGTCCAGGGTCAACTCTATAATTCTAAATTGTGTTCATTTTTATATAACGCAGTATATATATTATTTATCACAGTTTCTCATCCAGGGTCAATTCTATAACTCTAAATTGTGTCAATTTTTATACAATGCAAACAGTATATATATTATTTATCACAGTTTCTCATCCAGAGTCCATTTTGTAATTTTAATTTGTGTTCATTTTTATATATTGCAAACAGTATATATATTATTTATCACAATTTTTATGGTATAGTTGAAAGACCCTTCAAGACATTGGTTATGTCAAGACATTGGTTATGTCTCTGGTGTTAATTTTAATGTTTTGTGAAAAAGAGTTTTATTTTGACTATAACTAAAAAAAATTAAAAAAAAATAGTGGTAAGTTTTTTCATATAATAGTAAAATAAAAATAAAAAGGAGTTTTACGCTAAAAAAAATAAGAAAAAAAACAAAATAATATAGTGGTATGCTTTTTCATATAGTAGTAAAATAAAAATAAGTAGGGGTTTTATGCTAAAGAAAAATAAGAAAAACAATATATGTGTTGTTCTCTGTGTGAGAATAATTTTCCTTCTTTCATGAAATCATTCTCTTAAAGTAGTAAGGTTTAATAATAGTAAAGTTTAAGTATTGACAAGTTTTTCAATAACGTTTAATAATACTAAAGTTTAAGTATTGAGGGGTTTTTCAATTGGGTTAAGTAAGTCATGAATCTATGACCATGTACTATAACTCATGCTCATACGGGCGAAGAAGTGAGATTGAAAGTAGTGAAATGAATCACATAGTGTCAATCATCAAAGTGTGATTGACAATTGTGAAATGAATCACACTCAACCTAAATCAATTCTATAATTCTAAATTGTGTTCATTTTTATAGATTAAGTTTGCAAATAGTATATATATTATTTGTAACAAATTGTATATATATTATTTATTGCAATTTTTATGGTATAGTTGAAAGACCCTTCAAACATTGGTTATGTTTTTGGTGTTAATTTTAACGTTTTGTGAAAAAATAGTTTTATCTTGAAGTAACTCACAGAAAAATACAGTGGTATGCTTTTTTATATAATAGTAAAATACAAATAAAGAGGAGTTTTATGTCAAAGCAAAATAAGAAAAAAAAACTACTTTTTCATATAGTAGTAAAATAAAAATAAAGAGGAGTTTTACACCTAAATGACCATTTAGTCATAACTTACTAATTTCTAATGATTTTTGAATAGTCTCTTTAGCAATCATCTCATGATTTTCCAACAATCCCCTTAGCACTCATGCGGTGATGGTCACAAGGGTGAAGAAGTGGGATTGAAACTATTGAAATGAATGAGATAGTGTCAATATTGAAACTAGTGAAATGAATCACATAGTGTCAATCATAACTAGTGAAATGAATCACATAGTATCAATCATCACTTTAGGTGATTTTTGAATATTCCCAAGCATTGATGGGTAAAAGGTTCGATTGAAACTATTGAAATGAATCACATAGTGTCAATATTGAAACTAGTGAAATGAATCACATAGTGTCAATCATCAAAGTGTGATTGAAACTACTGAAATGAATGATATAGTATCAATCATCACTTTCGGGCTTGCAACGATTAACTAGGACTTCCCGGGAGGTCACCCATGCCAAATAGCCTTGCAAAACCTTAGCAAGTATTTTGGGTCATGAACCATTCAAGTAGAGTTCCCTTCACTTTTTTGAATTTAAGTATTGAGGGATTTTAGAATTGCATTATATTAGATATCACTTTTTGGGATTCAACTAAGTTAAGTAAGTTATTAATCTATGACCATTTCCAAGATATCATATTTTTGGGATTCAACTTACTTAAGTAAGTCATTCATCTATAACCATTTCCATGAGAGATAGTCTTAAATCACTAATTTCACATTATTTTTTAATAGTCCACTTAACACTCATTGCATCTTGTTATACTCAAAAAATTGAAAACTCAACTTAAATTTGTTAGAATCAACTTTGTACATATATGGATTTAAAAAAAAACAAAAAAATAAAGAAAATAATATACATACAAAAAAATTACGTGAGAGATTGACAAACAATTTTATCAGAAATTGGAAGGGAACATACACATTAACGTTATAGTGTTATTTCACCATTAAAATAAATATGTCTAAAGGTAGAGATAAGCTGCACCATTAAAAAGTGTCTTAATATGACAACAGACTATAGCGTTCTTAACTGAGGAACGATCACTTTTCTAAGAGAACAACATAGAACTTAAGGAATGAGTACTGGGTTTCCAACATGGAAACTAGAGTCGCCGAGTTACTCAAATTGACACAGTGAGTTTAGTAAAACTCGAAAGTTCTGTAAACTGTAATGCTAAGAGAATGAGGTTTTCCTTAAGGTTACATGTCAATAAAAAGTAAAGAACCGTTAATCTAAATATTTTTATAATAATAAAAGGTATGACTGAATAGTTACAAGATGAATATGGTAAGTAATCTTTACATATACAAGATTGGGACCAGAACAGATATAGAGAACCAAAAAATCAAAGAAAAAGTCATATAGTAGAAAATAAAAAAAAACACAAAGCAAAATTCATATAGTAGAAAAAAGAAAAGAAAAAAGAACCATGATAAATATTTATTCAAAAGCTTCAAAGCTAAAGTCTCCCTATAACTATCGAGTGGACTTTAAATTCCATAAATGGGATTGTAAATAACTAAGAGTTAAAAAAGAGGATGTTACAAATATCATATAGGGTCGATTAAAACAAACAGTACCACTTTTGGTAGCAACCGTGAGTTGCATGTAATAATAATGGTGAACAACAAAGTTGTAAAATTAACCATGGTTTTATTTTTCTAATATTACCTGTGTATTCGAGAGTTTTGTCCCAACATTCTTTAGTTCACTTAAGACTTGAATAAGACCAAGAGCAAGCAATATATGGCCACAAAAGTAATAAAATTAGATTCAAATTTTCTAAGAAGAATAACAATGAAGATACACGGTAAAGTATGAAACAAGTTTGAGTGCTATAAAGTTAAATTATTAGTTATTACCTATTTGGTAAAGGTGGAAACCATCCAACCCCAAAAGCTTAAACTAATTGAGAATTAGTGGAAAAATCCATGTCAAATATAATTTTAGTTCCTGTGCCAAAAAAAATAACTTTCAGTACTCTTTTCATAGAAACCAAAATCGGGAGGGTAATACACGGAGAAAAATGATTTAGGAAGAAATTGCCAATTTGAACGGCTCGAGAACAATAAACCTTGCCAACAAACAAACCTACTTCTTCTTTCCTTTTTCCTGTATTTTGAGTTGAAAAGAAACCATTTCATCTCCACAAAGACCCTAGAGGTCTTAAATTAGACCAAGGGGTAACCATTCCACCACTTTTCGTTTTATGTAATTCGAGGAGTTGAAAAAGTTAAAAATAATGGAGAAATGGTTATATGGTTGTAACGTATCTCCTTAGTTTAGGATTAGTTCCTAGAGTTTAGGAGGTTGTTTACAACTACCTATTTTTCAGTGATGTATTTAATATTGTAATATTCATTTGATGTAATGTAGAGTGAACTAGAGTGAGAGTCTCCTCTTTGTTTTGAGTGAAGTCTTCGAGGAGCTGTACACACCTGTGAGCTGCAACTCCTTCATTTAATTAAAAGTGTGATTTTTATCTTGGTATCAGAGCTTAGGTTAGAGAAGCCTCATTTTTTTTTAGGGATGTATCATTAGTTACATTTCTGTAGTGGTAGGAGTGCATGTAAATGTGTGTGTGTGATCAGGTGGAACTGTAGTAACACCTGGAGCGAAGGGTCTCAGATGACTGATCATCTCTAAGCCGGAGAAAGGGTTGAGCAATTGACGCGATTTTTTGAAGACAGTCGCGCCAATCTGGCAACCTCCACGAGTTTGGCAAACTCGATGGAACGAATTTCTCCAACTAGAAATTCAAAATGCAAACTTTGCTCGAGAGCGTAAATGCATGGGTGATCGTTGAGGGAAATGAGCAAAAATCTGGAACAGCGACCCAAGAACAAGACTGGGATAAAAGATAAACGAAAGCAAAAGTTATACTGAAGATGTCCATTAAGGACAATATTATCCCACATATCAGAGATTCCAAGTGAGTCGCTGATATATGGACAATGATCAAGAGCCTGTATGAGACTCAGAATACAAATCGTGTTCTGGCACTTAAGGGAAAGTTGTTTGCTTTAAAGATGGACGAGAATGAGTCTGTTGGTGGATTCATGGCCAGAGTCAAGGATCTGAGAGACAAACTGGGAGCTATTGGAGAAAAGGTGTCCGACTCAGATCTAGTTACACTCACATTGAACAGAATGACTGATGAACATCAGACATTCATCACAGGATTGTCGGCGAGGGAGAAAGCCCCTTCATTTGATGAGCTGACGACGATTCTGCTCCAGGAGGAGGAGCGAAGACAGAATCTGAAAACTCAGAGCAATGACCTATCTCTGATGGCGAAGAGGCGATAGTTCAAAGGAAAGCAGCACCAGCACCAACATCAGTACCAACATCAGCACCAGCAATCGCAGCAGCAGCAGTAGAAGGGGGCCAGCTCTTTTCAAAAGAGACCATTCAAAGGTATGACTGATAATTATGTTAAGAGATGTTTTTATTATGGGAAACCTAGTCATCAGATTAAAGAATGCTATAAGAGGCAAGCGGATGAAAGAAAAATCAAACAAAGGAAACATGAGGGTTGTTTTGCTGGAGAAGAGGAGCACCACAGCCATGATCTTCGACTATTCACAGTCGATTGTGCTCTTTCAGCATCAAAGGGAGATGAGGACGACATATGGTATGTCGACTCTGGCGCATCCTCACACATGACTGGCAAGAAGGACTATTTTGAATTTCTTGAAGAATCTGCATGTGGATCAAAAATTTATCTAGGAGATGACAATGGGTATGAGATCAAAGGAAGTGGAGATATTCCTGTGAAGCTACCTAGTGGCGACATTAAACATCTCAAAAATGTATTATATGTTCGAGGAATTAAGAAAAGCTTGATCTCTCTCTCAATGATTACAGACCAAGACATGTAGGTGCAATTCTTTAAGAATGGTTGTGTCATTAAGGATAGCCAGATGGAAACAGTTGCAACAGGAGTGCGCATGGGGAATTTGTACAGATTGGATGCAAAGAGTATGCCACGACAAGCAATGGTTGCAGCTGGATCATCAGTCGAAAATCTCTGGCATCAGATATTTGGACATCTCAATCTGCAAGACCTCATCTTACTTCAGAAGAAAGGTATGGTCGATGGACTCCCTGTTTTTCATAATGTGAAGCTGGAATGTGATGGATGTGCATTAGGGAAAATGCATAGAGAATAATTCCCTTTGCATGTCAACAGAAAGGAAAGAGACATCCTAGAACTAGTGCATACAAATATTTGTGGACCTATGCAGACTAGGTCCTTAGGACGTGCATATTATTTTTTGTTGTTTACAGATGACTGCACTAGGTTTTCATGGGTGTATTTTTTAAGTAAAAAGAGTCAATCCTTTCGGTACATTAAAGAATTCAAATCTGTGATAGAGAACCAAACTGGAAAGAGGATAAAGATTCTCCGCTCGGACCAAGGGGGGAATACAGGTTAGGGGAGTTCATGAACTTATGCAAGCAGCATGGGATTATGCAGCAATTCACAGTGCCACACACTCCACAACAGAATGGTGTAGCAAAACGCAAGAACATAACTCTTGTGGAGTGCACCAGAAGTATGCTTCAAGGTAAAGGTATATCAAATGGTCTTTAGGCAGAAGCCATTAATACTGCTATTTATTTAAAGAATAGGAGTCCTACTAAATGTCTAGGCTTCAAAACCCCCTTTGAAGCATTGTTTGGACTCAAACCAGCAGTTAGTCATCTAAAAATATTTGGATCTAAAGCTTATGCTCATATACCAAAAGCAGATAGAAATAAGTTAGACCCCAAAGCCTTGAAATGTATATTTGTAGGATATGGCATAGAGTATAAGGCATACAAGTTATATAATCCTGGGACTCATAAAGTTTTTGCAAGCACAGATGTTATCTTTCATGAACAGACTAAAGATGAAAAGGAAGACTCTAACAGTGATAGCCACATTACATTGCTGATCGAGATGAACAGTGACGAAGATGAAGAGAAGGAGCAGGAGCAGAAACAGGAAGAAGTAGCAGCAGATAGTGTAATAAGTGATGATGCAGGCCTAGAAAGTGCTAAAACAGATAGAGTTGAGATAAGTCCTCTACCTAGAAGATCAGGTAGGAAGACTAGACAACCTGAAAGATTGAAAGGCTATGCTTTAATGTCCAAAATTTTAAACATTGTAGAACCTTCAAATTATGAAGAAGCAAGTAAATTAGATGAATGGAGGGCTGCAATGCATGAGGAAATTGAATCAATATATAGAAATCATACTTGGGATTTAGTTGAGTTTCCTGAAGGAAAAACCCCTATAGGTTGTAAGTGGCTGTATAAACCTAAGATAAATGCAGATGGGAGTGTAGAAAAATTCAAAGCTAGACTGGTAGCAAAGGGTTATTCACAGCAAGAAGGCATAGATTTCGATGACACCTTTGCCCCTGTAGCTAAATTAAATACAATCAGAATGCTAATTTCGTTAGCAACAAAACATAAATGGAAGCTACACGAGCTAGATGTTAAGTCTGCATTTCTGAATGGAGAATTAAAGGAAGAAATTTATTTAGTACATCCTCCTGGTTTTGTGAAAAAGGGGCAGGAGAATTTAGTGTGTAAATTGCATAAGGCACTTTATGGTTTGAAACAAGCACCCAGATCATGGTATGAGAAAATTGATTCATTTTTTATACAACATGGTTTTCATAGGAGCCTCAACGACCCAAACCTGTATACCAAGATAAATAAACAGAGGCAAAACATTTTGATTTCTTTGTATGTGGATGACATGATTATAACGGGAAATGCAAATAATTTAATCAAAGAAATCAAGCAGCAAATGTCACAGGTATTTGAAATGAAAGACCTTGGAGATCTTCATTATTGCCTCGGTTTGGAGGTGTGGAAAGATTCTGGTCAAACTTTTCTAACTCAAGGAAAGTATGCCAGAACCCTGTTGGAAAGATTCAGAATGGAACAGTGTAAAATAGCAGCAAAACCATTGCAGCAGAATCTCTAGTTAAGTAGTGATGGCGGCACAAAACAGGTGGATGCCACTTTGTATAGACAACTAGTGGGAAGTTTGATATATCTCACGACAACTAGACCTGATCTGTCATATTCTGTTAATGTGCTGAGCCAATTTATGTCCAGACCACTTGAAAGTCACTGGATTACAGCAAAATGTGTGTTGAGGTACCTTAGTGGTACTTGTAATTATGGTATTTTATACACTGACATTTCGTATGTTACTTTAGTAGGTTATTCAGATTTTGATTGGGCACGTGACCTGGATGATCGTAGATCCATCACAGGTTATGCATTTAGTATTGGATCTGGGTTTATTTCGTGGAGTAGCAAAAATCAAAGTACTGTAGCATTATCATCATGTGAAGCTGAGTACGAGGTGTTGTGTGCAGCAACATGCGAAGCCATCTGGTTGAGGAGATTGCTTAGCGATGCAGGCGAAAGTCAGAAAGAAGCAACCAACATCAAAAGTGACAACCAGAGCACAATAAAGCTTGCATACAATCGAGTTTTCCATAAAAATACTAAATATATTGACACTCAGTTTCATTTTGTTCGAGAAAAGATACAGTCAAAAGAAATATGTGTGGAGTATTGTAATACTTGTGATAATTTAGCTGATATTTTTACTAAGCCTTTAGGGCGTGTAAAGTTTGAATTATTTAGAGGGAAGTTAGGAGTGCAGAATAACCCTTTCTCCATTAGGGGGGGAGTTAAAAATAATGGAGAAATGGTTATATGGTTGTAACGTATCTCCTTAGTTTAGGATTAGTTCCTAGAGTTTAGGAGGTTGTTTAAAACTACCTATTTTTCAGTGATGTATTTAATATTGTAATAATTATTTGATGTAATGTAGAGTGAACGAGAGTGAGAGTCTCCTCTTTGTTTTGAGTGCAGTCTTCCAGGTGTTGTACACACCTGTGAGCTGCAACTCCTTCATTTAATTCAAAGTGTGATTTTTATCTGAAAAGAAATCATTTCATCTCCACAAAGACCTTGTAGGTATTAAATTGGACAAAGGGCTAGCCATTCAACCACCTTGAACAAAACAATATATAGTATTCATTTATATTAGTGGATGTTTGCAGCACTATGAAATAGTCACAACAGGAATGACATGGCAATGTGATAGAGTTTTAGTTGAAGAAAATATCGGACGGAGGATCTCGGCCTAATGTCTGAATAGAAAACGAGAAAGAATACATTGTATAATCTAATGTAAACCCTATTTTCTAGAACAGTCTATCTTATGATGGAAGATCAAAAGCATCCATAGTAAAGTTCTTTGTAGTCACAAATATAGACATGTGTCCATGTGATTATCACATGCCAAAGCACACCTAGAAGAATGCCAGTGCTCCACACAAAATAGAAATTACTACATATTCATTCATATGACCATAGTGACAAACGCAAGGAAAAATTATTTTAAATAAGTTAATAATGTTGTCCTAATATACAAAAGAAGCCATTATTTAAAATTTAAATACCATAAATATAGGTAAGAGAAATCATATCTGCCAACGGATTATATGATACATCATACTAAACTAGGAATATATAGTTGTATCGAAATTATAACCAAAACCATTGTAGAAAGCGTAATTGGTAATATATATATTTTATATATGAATCTATTGTTATATAGAAGCTAAAACTTGTAACATAAGGGAATGGGATCATAGAATTAAACGTTAAAACTAAAATTTATATGAAGGTTTCTCATAGTATGAGTACAATGAAAATAACATCAATTATCTTTGGGCTAGGCTTACAATTTAAGACAAAAGTTACTGAAATAATGTGGATGTATAAAAAAATAAAAATAAAAATTGTCATATAGAGATATATTACAAATGATTGGGGAGTGATAGTGATATGGAGGTTTGTGTGTTTGATAGTTATGAACATGACTTTGATTTTAAATGTTGGGTGTTACATATCCTTGTTTGTCTATTTTGGATCTTGGATGTTGCTATCTCAAAGACTTTGACTTCAATAGATATGTGAATGTTCTATGTAATATTTGTTAGTAATTTGAGTTTTATGTAATGTTTTTATTTGTTGCACATAATGTTAGTTTGAGTTCTATTTTGTTGCACACTCTCTTAGTTTGAATGTTTATTTGAAGATTTATCTTGGCTTAATTTAGTTCCATAGGTTGTTTAACTAGGCTTGGTGTGTTTCCACATTTCATCTACTCTTGTATTGTAATACTCTTCTCACTAACTAGGATCTGTTCAAGGACACTAGGTTAGCTTGAGTTTCATGGGTTTGTGAACATTTGACTAAGGTGCCATGCCAAAGTTCTCATTCCTTTGACCCTTTACAAAGACGTTGTTTCACCCTATCATGTGATATGTGTCATGTGATATGTGGTCTAGCACAATTGTTTGTAGAGTAAGGATTTTGGTATGACGCATTCTTTGAGAATGGGGTTGGGAGTATTACATTTGTTTGCACTAAAAGAATATTCTTAGAGAATGGAGTTGGGAGTATTACATTTGTTTGCACTAGAAGGATATAATAGTTTGAGTATTCATTTATTGTGACACATTATAAGTGAACATATTTTTGAAATAACAGATATTGATGGGATTCTTCAAACTATCATTCTTCTTGATTATTATAGCTCAATTCTACAAAGTATAAATTTCAAAATTTTCTTCAGACAAACACTCGTAGGAAACTAAGATCAGTGAAAGGGCCGATTTTTCTCATAAGATGGGTCACTTTCTCCTTTAGAGATAAACTATACTTCTCCGCAGATACATTTAGATGAATTTTATTGTCCTTAGCGTTTCATAGAAATCGAACATCAGCAGAGGACAAGTTTCCTTCTCAGTGATTGAGTCATAAATTGTCTGTGTTAGTGAAGGGCGCCAAATTCATCTTTGCAAATTTGATCGATTAGCTGAGATTGAAGTATTTACTTTGGGCGGCAAACTCCAAAAACCAGTTCAACTATTAACGTAGAATTGATTGGAGGCAGATATCTTTACTTTGATTTCTATTGCAGACCGAGATATATTTTTTAGGAGGTTGAGTTAAACAGGGTCTGCTGAAGCATGATTTCGAGACACTGTAGTATCAGTAGAGTAATGAAATTATTTCATTTTTGTCAGTTGAAGGATGTTCTAGGTTCACCTTGAAATTTTTCTTGAAGAATCAACCTTATTGAACTCTATTTTGATTCCTAGTGCTTGCAAAAAAGTCTTTAATGCCCAAATCACTCTCGCTCTTGTTGGGAATTTTCTATTTAATTCCAAAACAAAAGAACAAAGAACAATGCTCTGTTTTTGCACAGGGAAGCTTAAAATTGTTTGTTGAAGAAGAATAGAGCTTTTCAACACACATAAAAACCTTTTGTATTAATTAATAAAAAAACATGTTACAAAAGGATATTCCTCTTAACATAGGGATTCACCAAGAACTTCCAGTTCCATACAAAAAAAATTACTCTATCTCTTCTGGAAATTTTACATTACTATGTGTAAAAATATTTCTTACATTTACTGCTGTAAAAACTATTACATACCCTTCGCGTTGCTACGCATATTGCAGTCAATGAACAATAAAAAAAAATACCCTCGCACTGTTGTGCGTTACATTATACTTCAAACAACAAAAAAACATCCATGCGCTGCTGCGCTATATTGCATTACATTCAAAAAAAAATTCCCATGCTAACCATGTTCTTCTATATTCGCACTTCTGTGCGTTTTTCATTCCATTACAAAAGTCAACAAAAAACAAAACAAAAAAATATAACACATACATTTTCTTGTCCCATACTACCGTGGATTGAAAAAAACATTAAAATTTAAAATTCTACCAACTTTGACTATCCGAAGTAAATTCTATTAATTACTTCACGTGAAGAACTGGCGGTCAAACATAAAACTTCATGCAAGCTCCATGTGCTGGACTGTACGCAGCTTTGGCTTCAATCAATGGACATCCACCATCCTTTCAAATGGACGACTAATGCTCAGAAAAACCAAACGAGATTTATGTTTCGGGAAAAAAGTGGTTTTCAAAAACGTTTGTGGACATGTGTCAAATGGTGATTGTATCGCTGCACCTCCGGAGAATACCAGTGCTTGGTCAAAAGCGGTGCGATGGAAACAACGGTTTTCTAAATTAAATGCGCTGCATAACAATTGAAATTATATTTTCAACACTCCTCTTTAATTTCAACTACTGGGTTATCTGTCATACCCAGACATTTCCTCAAAAATTCATAACTTTTTTGTCCCAATGGTTTGGTCAGAATGTCAGCAACCTGCTCCTGAGTTCTGCAATGTTCTAAGACAATTTCTCCATTGTTCACCAATTCCCTCATGTAGTGAAACTTTGTGTCAATGTGTTTCGTTCTCTTATGAAACATTGAATTCTTGGATAATGCAATAGCTGAGCTATTGTCATGAAAAATCACAGTTCCTTTTGTTTGCTCTTGGCATAAGCTCCTCAACATCCTTCTCATCCAAACTGCTTGACATATTGCTGCTGTAGTTGCCACATATTCTGCCTCTGCTGTAGACAATGCTACAATAGGTTGTTTTTTAGAAGCCCATGAAATGGCTCCTGAACCCATGTGAAAAACATAACCGGATCTGCTTTTCCGATCATCTACACTTCCAGCCCAATCACTCTCAGTGTATCCAATCAAATCTGAACATTCTGAAGTAGTATATAAAATGCCATACCCTTTTGTACCTTCAACATACCACAGAATCCTTTTTGCTGCCTGCCAATGTGCTTCTTTTGGCCTCCCCATGAATCTGGAAACTAAACTAATAGCATACATTATATCTGGCCTAGTTGCAGTCAAATACATGAGGCTGCCAACAATGCTCTTGTACAACCTAGGATCAAAATCCTTGTTGTTGTCCTCTTTGCTGAGTTTTAATCCCATCACTGTGGGAGTGATTACTCCCTTGCTCTCTTGCATGCTAAATCTTTACAACACATCATTAACATATTTTGCTTGTGAGAAAAAAATCCCATTTCCACCTTTTTCTACTTCTATTCCTAGGAAGTATCTCAGCAAACCCATGTCATTCATTTCAAATTCTTCTTTCATGATTGTTTTGAAATTTTCAATAAGATAAACATCATTGCCTGTGAAAATAACATCATCAACATACAACGCAACAATTAGTAATATACCATCCTTTTCTTTGATGTAGAGGGTGGGTTCTCTCTCACATTTTTCAAATCCATTTTCTAGTAGATACGAATCTATCCTACTGTACCATGCTCTTGGTGCTTGCTTCAGCCCATAAAGAGCTTTCTTCAATCTGCGCACTTTTTGTTCTTGCCCTTTCTTTTCATAGCCTAGAGGTTGTTCAATGTAGACCTCTTCCTTTAACACTCTGTTTAGGAATGTTGACTTCACATTCATTTGGTAAACTTTCCACTTGTTTTGTGCTATTATGGACAACACTGCTCTCACGGTTTCCATTCTAGCAACCGGTGCAAAAGTTTCCTCATAGTCTCTCCCATACTACTGTTTATATCCTTTGACAACTAATCTTGCCTTATGTCTTTCTATTTTTCCTTCAGCATTACTCTTGGTCTTGTAGACCCATTTAACTCCAATGACTTCTTTTCCTTTTGGTAGTTCAACTAAATCCCATGTCTTGTTTCTTTCTATGGCATTGATCTCCTCATCCATAGCTCCTATCCATTTCTTATCCTTAATTGCTTCTTCGAAATGAACAGGGTGATCAACATGACAATATAAAGCAAACAAAGAATTGATACCTTCATCTGCTACCTCTTGCTCATAAATATCACTTAAATTTCTGAACTTCTTACCTCTTTCATTTGGTGTGCAAGTGCTTGAAGAAGCACTTGAATTTCCTCCTTATGGTGTGCTTGGAGAAGCAATTTCATTTCTCCACAAGAGTGTCCCTCGCCTTCCTTGTGTTGGTGCTGCTGTTTGGGGATGTATTTCAGCCATTTCCTCATCATTTTCATCATGTGACAAAGAGCTTTTAACATTCACTGTTTTCTCTATGTTTCCATCCCAAGCTTCCTCCTCAATGAACTGAACATCTCTACTCACAATGAGCTTCTTGGTGGATGGGTTATACACTCTGTAAGCTTTGGATTCCTCACTGTATCCAATGAATATACGTTTCTCCCCTTTGTTGTCCAACTTCTTCCTTAGCATATCTGGAATGTGTGCATAAGCCACACATCCAAAAAATTTCATGTGGGTGACTCCTTGCTTTCTCCCACTCCATGCTTCTTCTAGAACTTTGTTCATCACTGCTTTTGTGGCGCATCTATTCAAAATGTACGCTGCACAATGTACAACTTCAGCCCAATAATCATTTGGCAAATGCTTTGCCTTCAACATACTCCTCGCCATATCCATGATTGTCCTATTTTTCCTTTCAGCAACTGCATTTTGTGGGGGTGTACCTAGCTATAAACTACTTATGAATTCCATTTTCTCTACAAAAATGTAGAAATTCCCTTGAGATATACTCACCTCCTCTATCAGTTCTCAAAACTTTGATATGCAGCCTGCTCTCGTTTTCTACAAGTGCCTTGAAATTGCAAAATCTTTCAAACACTTCACTTTTGTTCTTCAAGAAATGAACCCAAGTTTTTCTTGTAAAATCATCAATGAATGTTAATATGTAGTGGCTGCCTGCAAGTGATGGAGTTTGCATCGGTCCACATAAATCTGAGTGGAAAATCTCTAAGGGTGCTTTTGCCCTTATGCTTTTCCCTGATGGAAAACTTTCTTTGTGTTGTTTCCCCAAGATATAGCCTTCACAAAGGTTGTCTGATTTCTCTATCAATGGTAATCCTCTTACCATTCCTTTTCTACTCAACAAATTAAGGCCTCCAAATTTGAGATGTCCAAATCTCAAGTACCACAACCAATTTTCATCTTTTGGTTCGCTTTGGTAAGCCTCTTGAGTCATTGCTGCTATTACTTCTTTATTTTTTAAATCTGCCTTCATTCTGAGAGGGAACATCCTGTTCCTTGTCATCTTCACTTCAGCAATACATTGTTTCCTGGGTGCTTTATCCATGATGGTGCATACATCATTCATAAAGAAAACATTGTAACCCTTTTGCACAAGTTGTCCAATACTTAAGAGGTTACATTTCATTCCAGGAACATAATAAACATCTGCTATGGTTTTCTTTTCACCTTTTTTTGTTAAAACTTTTACCTCTCCTTTTCCCGTAATAGAAACTTTATAATCAGTCCCTAGTGTGACTTGTGACTTCACATTCTGATCTAACATGGAAAACAGGGCTATGTTTCCTATCATATGGTTGCTGCAACCGAAGTCTAGGAACCATATATCTTCACTCTCTTCTTTAGCCATATTACATGCTAAAAACAAATTATTTTGGCTCATATTTTCTCTAGTGAAATTTGCACTAGTTCTATTACTCATATCATGTTGTTTCTTCCTACATTCATTTGCATAATGCCATATTATTTTACAGTAGTAACATTGGACATTGGATTTTTCATACTTTTGTCCTTGAGCATGATGTTCTCCACTTTGTTGGTTGTTGCCTTGGCCTTGGTTCTGATTTGGATTGTTGCCTCTTCCTTGAGCATTTGCTAGACTGTTTCTTCCACCTCTGTTTTGACTTCTGCCTCTTCCTCTCTTGTTTCCTCTGCCTTGACCTCTTCCTCTTCCAAAGCACATCTGGGTCTTGAAGGCATGCTCTAGAGATGAGTTTTCATTTCTACTCAATCTCTGCTCATGCGTTATCAGTGATGCATGTAGTTCATCAATTGAGAAATTTGTGAGATCCTTTGTCCCTTCTATGGTGGTGACAATCACATCGAACCTTGAGGGTAGGAACATCAACAGTTTCTCCACAATCCTGCTTTCTTGAAGAATCTCTCCATGAGACCTTATCTGTGTGACCAGACCAATTACATGTGTGAAGAATGAGTCAATACTATCTGACTTCTTCACGCAAAGATTCTCAAAATCTCTCCTCGGCAACTGTAGTTTTGTTGTCTTCACTTTCTCCATGCCTTGATAGGCTGTCTTGAGAGTTTGCCATGCTTCTCTGGATGTCTTGGTTGCTGCTATCGTTGGAAACACACTCTCATGCACTGCTTGATACAAAAATACTAGGGCTTTTCAATCCTTTTTCTTATAGCTCTTCAACAGATCTTTCTCTGCCTGAGTTAACCTATTAAACTCATTTTCATCTGCTGGCTCTTCAAGTCCATCCTCAACAAATTCCCACAGGTCTTGGGAAGCGAACAAGCCTCTCATGGTTATTGCCCAATAGTCATAGTTTTTCCCATTAAATTGTGGGAGTTGGGTATTACAGATACCCATGCTAGTGGTGGTGCTGGAGCCAGCCATTCTTGCATTCTTAAAAATACTTGACTGTGTATTAAAAATCACTGACTGTCTTCAACAGCAATTTTTTTTTTTGAAAAATACCTTGGATTTTTCACTGAGTCTTCACTCTACTGGAGAAGCTGTTGCAGTAAGGAAACCCTTCCCTCAGCTTCTTTGACATCTTCAAATAGCCTGGACAAGCTATGATACCACTGTTGGGAATTTTCTATTTAATTCAAAAACAAAAGAACACAGAACAATGCTCTGCTTTTGCACGGGGAAGCTTAAAATTGTTTGCTGAAGAAGAACAGAGCTTTTCAACACACATAAAAACCTTTTGTATTAATTAATAAAACAACCTATTACAAAATGATCTTCCTCTTAACACAGGGATTCACCAAGAACCTCCAGTTCCATACAAAAAAAATTACTGTCTCTTCTGGAAATTTTACACTACTTTGTGTAAAAATATTTCTTACATTTATTGCTGTAAAAACTATTACATACCCTTCGCACTACTACACATATTGCATTCAATGAACAATCAACAAAACTACCCTCGCACTGTTGTGCGTTACATTATATTTCAAACAACAAAAAAACATCCATGTGCTACTGCGCTATATTGCATTACATTCAAAAAAAAATTCCACGCTGCCCCTGTTCTTCTATATTCGCACTATTGTGCGTTTTTCATTCAATTACACAAGTCAACAAAAAACAAAACAAAAAAATATAACATATACATTTTCTTGTCCCATACTGTCGTGGATTAAAAAAACATTAAAATTTAAAATTCTACCAACTTTTACTATTCGCAGTAAATTCTATTAATTACTTCACATGGAGAACTCGCGGTCAAACATAAAACTTCATGCAAGCTCCATGTGCTGGAATCTACGCAGCTTTGGCTTCAATCAACTGACATCCACCATCCTTTCAATCGGACAAATGATGCTCAGACAAACCAAACGAGATTTATGTTCCAGGAAAAAAGTGGTTTTCAAAAAACTTTGTGGACATGCGTCAAATGTTGATTGTATCGCTGCCCCTCCAGAGAATACCACCGCTTGGTGAAAAGCGGTGCGATAGAAACAACGTTTTCTGAATTAAATGCACTGCACAGCATTTGAAATTATATTTTCAACAGCTCTTCCATCTAACAGCAACGGCTACAGTTACTTTTGGTATGGCAACATATCGATCTGAGATCTGGTGCGAACGAGTTCAGTGGTTAAAATGAGTTTCCCAACATTTCTTCAAGCAGACTTGCAGGTCTCTCTCACGGCATTGTAATCGGACATATCGAACCCTACCCCATCATCCTAATTGTTGCGATTCAAGGATTTCGATGGACCAAGAAAATTCCGTCGTCAAAGCACCTTATTATCTGAATACCACCATGCATTCTTCTTTAATATGACGTAATACGTGTATGCTCCGTGTATACCTTAACAATGGCCATCAATTCACGTGTGGTATTGGTAGCGGTATATATTAGTTGGGTCCATTTTTAGATTTAATGACGCATACATCATCTCATGCTATACTTTATTCTTTACAATAAGCTGTGTGGGGATTCTCGGGTAGAATGCCAACATGAGCCAATAGATAGAGTCTCTTCATTCTTTACAATAAGTTGTGTGTGGGGATTCTCGAGTAGAATGTCAACATGAGCCAATAGATAGTCTCTATTTGGAAGAGAGAGTGGTTTTGTTTTTTTTGTTAAAGGGTTTGTTTTCTTATTCTTTAGTTAGGTGGAGAACTATTTTCCTATTCTTTAGTCAGGTGCACAATTAATTGTTGTTCAAATTGGTGGTTTTTGGTGCTTGGAAATACCTGAACATATTATTGGTTTAATTGTCTTTACATATTGTTATGGTTTTTTGTTTCCGGCACTCGAAACCGTTACAAACTACAACAACTTACAATGTGATATTCATGTGTGTGAAACATGTAAAGTTGTTTGTTCAGATGGTTTGCATAGCAACTCATGGATAGCCGAAAGCAAAATATCCGACAGATGGTGATTGGTCTATAGGATGGTGCATTACTTTACAGCTCTTATAGCGGAAGCCCTAACGAGCGGAGTTGTCAATATTGTTGATCTTGCAAAGTTCATCAATGATGGTCTGAGGCAATTAGCATGTGTTAAACGGAGTTCAAGTGAGAGCTCGAAGTAGTGGACAAAGAAAGAGCGATGTTATATTGTTGTATTATGTATTCTCTATATTGTAATTTATGTTATTTTTGACATGTAAGCATTAAGGGACGCACTTGGAGATAATGCTTACATAGTAAATTTTGAATTGGTTTGGGATTTGGTTGAGAGAATATCTCAACTTCCATATTCATGTTTGGTATTAATTGGATCTCAATCCAACTATATATTTGTATAATATTTTTGGATCTCAATCCAAATATATATTTGTATAATATTTAGTGTTGTCTAGATGTTTGCCACTCCAGCATTCATGTTATCATTAGAGTACTTGACATCCCAGGTTAGCATGTGATCATATAGAGCACTAGCTAGTGTTTCCCTCTTCATGTGATCATCTGTAATCCCATGAGCTTCCCAAACAGCTTTAACGACGAAACAGAATTGGTCTGGGTCCTCATTCCCCAAGCCTTTGAACAAAGGTAGCCTCACTGAATTTGCCATACTGAACTGTAGTGGAGGTGGAGGTGTTAGGGGTGAAGTTGCAGGTGATCGTGGTGAAGTTGGAAGTGGTGTGGATGGAGGTGGCAATCGCGGGAATCCTTGTCTTATCAACTGAATAGAACTTTGCAGAGAAGCCTACGCTACTCCCTCTTCGTCACCTAGCAGAGGTGAAATCAATGGACTATATTCAAGACCCCTTTTCCCTTCGTTCCTGTAATTTTTTCCACTTCGCGTGGCTCCAAACATCAAGGTAGTTGCATACCCAACTTTTTACACAATAACATTTTAATCCTGGTATTCAAAGATTTCAAGTACTTACATCGAAATCCTTTGAAAAAGCATCGATCCACCTCGTTGTAGTTGACTGATGTATCGACCATGAATTCAGTCACAAATCCTCCTATTGTGTGATTGAGCCAATGATCGACAGTGTAGGAAATCTTGTCCTCAGATGCTTCCAGTTTTTGTACTAGCTCCGCGGTCCAAACAATAGGACCATCAAGTTTCCACCTTCCTTGGCTATATGCTAGCATTGTGATCCACTTGTATAGCTCAACTGAAAAGGAACAAAAACATATTTTTTGAATCTTTGTATATAGGTACCTGTCTAGCCACTGTTCCTTTGTCAGTCGCGGGTTTCTGTTCTCTTACGCCGCGAAATCGTGGATCTTCCTATCCAACCAGTCTCTAATCTCTTTTTTAATTGGATTCCAGTGATACGACATCGCACATCTCTTATGCAGATTCTGGTCCTGGCAACGGAACCGTTTGCTAACATGTTGGAGCCTGATCGAGGTTCAACATTAATGAGCCAAACAAATCCCTACACTACTCGGCCCTTCGGCATCAGCCCGCGGAGCGCAAACTGAATTCTCACCTGAAGAAGTATGGGGGGATGCTGGAATCAAGTTCCCACACCCTAAGATGGTTTTGATGTCGGTTTATTCCTTCTTTTCCTGTCCTGACGCAAGTCTCTTAGCTCTAGGGATTGCTAGACTAGCCTTTTATTCAAGCTTCAATACCTCCGCAAAAGGGTACGATTGGTCTTCACGCAGCCCTAACCTGTAGCTCATGTACTTTCGTGCTGCTACGGTAGCATACCATGGAGATTTTGAAACTAGCTTAAGTGTTTTACTTATCTTATTAGATAATCACAACCAGTACTGTGTAAACAGATATCCTTAATGGTGTTCAGTTATCCAATGTAATTGCACTCATTCACGCATCATATAAGCATTATAAAGGAAATTCATACATAAAATGACAAGATGCATTAATGAGAACAAAGACTCAGAAATCGCAGGATACTTCTCTTAAGTGATATCTTTAAGCGATTAAAAACTATGTCCACCCTGCGCACACAACTATAGGGGTCCATGCACTTAGCTGCGGACTTCCACGCTAGGCCTCTACGCACTCATCTGCAGAGCCTCTACCTACATTATGACCCAAAACTTAGAATTCTTGCTTAAGAGTTATGACTCTCTAAGACTTATCTTCCCTCACTTCTCTCAAAACTACTTAGAGCTTAGCACTTTTTATACATTCCCATGGTCCCCGGACCATGGCTAGATCTCTTACAGCCGACTTTATTTAGAAAAATAAGGGCAGACAACCCTTTATGACTCATGACACCTTTGCGCTCTGCGACCATGAAACGTGAAGTCTTTACAATTTTATTACAAAATTTGACCAAAACATGGGCTTTTAGCCCCAAAACTATCCTTGGGAGATCCCGTTCCCGACAAGGATAGTCTTAGTGCTCCAGGTAGTTGCAAGGGAGAGTGGGACTATAAACCATACTGCCCAGCTTGGTGGACAACGCAGCAAGCAAGCTATGCGGAGAGTGACGAAGATGCAATGAGTCAAGCTACACTAAGGAAGTTGCGCCAAGGGGAAGTTACCATGCAACCTAGAAGGAAAATGATTGTTGGAGTTATTGTTCATGACTTGAAGGCTAGAATAGGGTTAAGTGGAGCGGGATGGCGGCAATTAAGGTAAAAATATTTGAAGATCTGCCACCAAAAAAACATTTATTTTTAGAATTTGGGGGGAATGGTCATATTTGTGTTAAAAAACCCCTATAAATTATGCATGTTGTTCCAACAGAGAACACTTTGCGCTCTTAGACTTGCTGCTGAACTTTGCTATCTGTCACCTATAAGCTGAACATTCTCGGAAGAATTCCTGTCACAAGAAAATTGTTCTCGTGTAGCCCAAGAGTTCTTTATGGTGAGAATGACTACCGCTAACCCCACTGAAGCCATGAGTTCAGGAGCAGCTGTGTCCGACGCGCTAAGAACAGAAGTGTCTACTGTAGAAGCTACGCATGCAGTGCCAACAACACCGAGGTCACCTAGGCGAAAGAAGATTAGGGCTAAAGAAAAGCAGCCTGCTACGAAGGAAAACCAACCAGTCTTAAAGGGAAAGTTGAAGAAGTCATTGTCAGTGCGCACGTCACCGAGGAAGCATACTGAAACACAGAAAAAGCAGCAAAAGGATAAGCAGCTAGAAAGAGTAGTTGACCTGGAGGAGGACAAATGACAAGACTGACTGAGTATATCCCTCCATGTAAGGGAAACACTGAGGTCATGAAGGATCCTGATACGAGAAAATTTTCAATGTCAACAACTTTGCTACCTGAACAACTTGTGTTCGAGGGTCCTAATCTCACATGCGTTCCATTACTGAAAATGGAAGATTGGGACCGAGGGTCCTAATCTCACGTGCATTCCATTAGTCAAAACGGAAGATTGGGACCTTTCAAACCACACAAATTTTCTGCCTTTGGTGACTCACAAGTACATGCAAAAAGTCTACTTTGAATACATGGGGGTTAAAACTTTGGACCCCATGAAGTGGGTATGCGGTTTTGAGCAGGCAGGGCTTCTCAATCTATTGTTGGTGGTGCATTATCACCGCACCCCCATTAATACGGTCTATGCATGCTAGCTCCTCGTGTTGGCGCATGATGGGTGTCTATGGCTTGGAGAGCCTATAGCTATCACCGACATGTTGATCCATAGGATCACAAAGTTACCTTATAAAGGCATGAACCCTACCAAGGAGTTTGAGGGAAGAACTAGAGAGAAAGAATTGGCAGAAAAGGTGAAGAAGGAGTTTGGGCTGATAAAAAATTCGCGAGGGTATTCTATCACATCCATATCAGACCCGAGAGTGAAGTTGGCTGCCTAGATTCTAGGAGGCAAGGTAATGAGAAAATGTGACACGAATGAAGTTCTGACGCGAGTCATTTCACTCACATCTGAGTACGCAAAGGTGGTTCAATACAACTGGGCCAAGTATCTATGCCACGAGTTCCTCGTGAACTGCAGCGAGGCCTAGGAGGAGAACCAAAATTTCATTATGCCTAGCTCTTACTATCCACTCTTTTTGTTTCTTGGCGGTTATGAGACAATATCGAGTTCCCTCCAGACAAAGTGGAATCTCTCGAGGGAGCACAGTTTGCCTCGTTGTGGGCATCAAAAGATCCAAAATGGGTTAAGGAGACAAATATATTTTGGGTGTTCATGGATATGGACATGCACATGGTGATTAGACAATGGCTAAGATTGTCCCCCACCTTGTACACAAAGCTCTCCACTTATGCATAATTCAAAGCCGATTTTCCAAGGTTCTTGATCAAATCACACAAATACCTTTAGTAGAAATGGCACACATTGCCTTATATGGTGACACATACACACATCCAAGAAGTCATGGGGCTATGGCCACAGGAATGGTGCACGCATACAGAGTTAGATTCTGGCACAAGCACAGGCATAGAGAGCTCGGTTGCGCCGAAACGGAAGGACACTACTTAGCAGGTTATGCAAGCCTTAGCTGCACAATAGAAGAAGGAGCTTGCTACAACAGCTGTAGAGAATGCTCATCTCGAAAAGGAGTGCGATGCCAAGGCCCAGGCAGAGCACGAGCAGAAGGATGCAGAGGACAGCAAATAATATTCTTCCCACCACACTCATGAGCAAGAATTGTTCGATTAAGGAGGACATAGTGGTGAATAGAAAACAACTCCTTTTGTCCTGAAGAAGTGCATGGAGGAGAAACAGAGTGGGCAATGAAAGAAACAAAATTCTGAGAAGCAGATGCATATGGATCCCATGGTGCTCACAAGATCTCGACAAAATCGGCGAAAAAATTCAAGACACCACGACATAGGTGTTGTAACAATTCGAGCAGCAATATATACAAACCCTTGGGGGCATCTGCAAGGATCTTCGCGAGCTGCAGATCCAATAAAGAAGAGTTCAAACAGTTGTAGGGAAGGCGAGCCACGCGCAAGACAACTTGACATAGGGAAGGAGTGCAGTATTAGAGATAGACATGCCTCAGGACGTCAGAATATTTCCTCTGCTTGAAGGGTCAGTCTGCACAAAGATGGAGGAGCACCGTGCAGTATCTCACACACTCAAAAACATGGGGCTAAACCTTATCGCGTTGCTGCTTGAGTCTCTAATTGTGCTACATCACGGGGTCATGGAGGAGCTCAAGATTAGAGAACAACATGCACTCATTGTCGTTAGTGAGTTCAAAGTTAACAATCAACAACTTTTCATGGAAAAGACTCAGGCCCTAGAGGAGCAGGAGGAGTTGCGCATACAACGTCAGAATTTGGTCGTAGCAATTGAGCAAGCCTACAAATCTGTACTTGAGCTGGGTATACCTGATGATGCATAGGCTTCAACCAGGGTAAGAAAATTGGTTGTTGCAGTGGGTGCTTCAAAGGAGAAGGTCAACAAGGTGACTTTCAACCTCACGATGTAGATAGAAGAGTTGCAGTTAAAGTTGCATCTCACCACACCGCAAGAGATTCATGAACAAGGCAACATGGGAATTAAGGAATCCATGGCTTTGCTAGATGTAGTTGTTCAAGTGTGCGACAACGTCTTCACTGAGGCACTAAGCCTTTGAGATACATTGCAGGAGGATCCTATGTTGCAACAACTAAGCACGAAGCTTAGGGAAGCACAACAATAATATGATGAAATCAGCACGACAGCGTGGACATTGACGTTAGTCCGATGTTTCGCGCGTTTACAGGAAGGTAAGACAAAGTTAGCCAATTATCAGAGACCATTATTGAGAAGATGAAGTCTATGCACCAAACGCAGACGACTACATAGTTGCTAGTAGAGGGGCCAACCATGGAGAAGATGGTCCAGGAGGTGCAGCAGGTGGCGAAGAAGAGTACAACGGAGCTCCAAGGACTGACTAAAGCCTTCAACGAACTTCGCCAGAAAGTAGATCAACCAGCTAAGTGACTTAAGGGTGAGTCATGATCTTTTGTGTTGGGGTCCTATTGGGATGAGGTCCCGAGGGGCACAAAGGAATTAATTAGTAGTTTTTTTGTAACAAATTTTGGAAGAGATGTAAAGTGTCCATGATTTTTGGATGCAGAGCATGAAGTTGAATAAAAGTCAAAGAGGCTTAGCCCCTTGTTTTAAGTAAAGTTTTAAGTGAGTTTTAAGATTCACCAATGGTCTCCGAACCATGTCATTTTATGAAAAAAAATCTATAAATAGTTGAGTCTTAGTGAAAGAAAGAGGTCACTAAATAGAACTAAGATAACGGATTGGGCGGATGAAAGAGTCTTGGGCAAGAGCTAAGGCAGGAAGGCTTTGCTTCGTGCACTTAGATAGGGAAAGAAAGTCTTTCGAGGTGTGTGCGCAAAGGCCTAGGAAGAGTCCACAGCTGAGTGCGCAGACCCCTAAGTTGTATGAGAAGGGTAGTTTGAGTCTATAAATTTGTGAATTGAAGATCAATGAAAGGAAGCTTTCGAAGAATTATTGAGTATTTTTGTTTATATCTGTTTATGTTATATGATGCCGATAAATGACTTGTTTTATGAAATATTGATTGAAAGTTACACAATTTTCTTAAATCAGTCTTAATAATGTATAAAACGCATGTTTAAACACTTTCGCCAAGACTGTGGTGATTTATCTTATGTTTATCTAATGTTTACTGGCAACTTAAGTAGATCTGCGTGAACACCAATTTAGGATTTCTTTATGATGCATGTAATTAGGTAGATCAACTATTAAAGTCCCACAAGGACTAATCATGGACCTTCGCGAAGGTGTGAAGGCTGTTTTAACACATTTATAATGACAAGCCCTAGAAATCTATTGATGTGTGCAGAAAGAGATCTAGTCTTTGGATGCAGAAACTTGGGTCTTGCATCCCCACATAATGCTTTTGGTGAGCACTACGTGGGTTGTTACCGAAGAGTAGTTTAGGGTTTTATTGGTTGGCACAACTAACTCTCAACCTGTGTCAAAACCCCCTAAGCCAACAAAATCTTAATGACTCTGAACACAACACGTTACAGTATTCAAAATAATAATTGTATACAATAACCCTTCCATGGAGACAAGTCAATTTACACTCGGCGAGTTAAAGAAACCCCTTTAGGTTTTATATAAAAGAAAATTTAACCCCTTTTCAACAAATCTGATAACCAAACGTAAAGGAGTCAAAGGAAAACAAATATTCATTCTAGGTCGGCTTGGAAAGACTATAGTAAGTGAAATCCAATCAAAGAAATATCACGTGTACAATAATTGAAATTGATAAGTTAATGCCTTAGTCGTGCGCAAAGAAACCAAGATGCTTTAGGGTAAAAACCTTACACTTGTAAAATGCCAAGACAATCCACCAGCTAACAACGCAATGCATGAATTGATATAAAAAAGATAATTAATCAAGAAATTATTGTTGGATAAGGTAGCCCGACCTGAGGTGACCTCGGGCAGTAAGTCATGGCATCGTGAAACCAAACCCCTCACACAAAAGGATTCTTGGTTAAGTAGGCATTTAACTGATAGAACTACATGAAACCAAAACTCGCTTGTCTTGAGGAGACGACAATTGTATTCTAGATGGAACTTTACCTCCTGCCCATTCCTTGTGCCAAAATGTTGTAGCCAAACCTCAAGGGTAAATGGGTCACCAAGAGAATATTAAAGCGCATAAAGCTGCATCCAAAACATTGATAGAATACCTGTTCTGGCTAGAGGAAATTGTTTGAGCATATTTGAACTCGAACCCTCATGGAGGTAGGGTTTGGGACAATATTGCATAGTGAACCGACTGAATGATGGGGCGATCAGAGAGCCCTGGACCAGGGTGGTTACCCTTAACCACCGTCACGTAAACTGACTCGTTTGATTGAGCTCAATAAGATCAAATGTTTCCAATCAACGAAGTGTTTTGTAGGCGTGGTAGAGGAGTGAATACATATAATGCCAGATGGAGGCATGAATGCCTTCCTGGAATCGACAACCATCTGAGGTGGGAACCCCGGGGAACCATAGATAAGTAATGGAAATAACCATCAAGCAAACTTTGGATCCATATGTTGTCTTTACAAAGTATAATATATTGCACACTATTTAACGACTAGGTTATAGCATAAGAGAACTCAAGATTAATCCCTAGGTTTACATTGTAACAATTTCACGAAAGATATTTCCTCCAAAGGGAAATGTGTATAAACTTGTTAATATCACTGTTAAGTTGTAAAAGGATTTTTTTATGCTGAGAATTTGGTGTTGATGGGCGTTACATATATAGAATAAGAATTTTGGAAGATGGAACATTATACCTTAAACAAAAATTTTGGGCAAGGATATGGATTTACGCTAAATGAACCTTATAATCTTTTTTTTCTTTCTTGTATTTACTCCACACTTAATTTACTTTGCATATATGTGTTTTTTGGGAAACGTTTAACTAAGATTTATATTGAACATTCATTTTTGTTTTTCATTAAATAGTTGAGATATGTTTTTCATTTATTTTTTTTAAATGTCATGTAACATGTCTGTAGTGTTCTTTATTTTTCATTAATTAAGGGACATATAATTTTTTTAAAATAATGAATCTCTATTCTTTATTTTTCATCAATTATTCTACACTTTCTTTAAATCAAGGAAATAGATATCGAAACTTGAATATAATGAAAATTTGGAAAAACTTACTTTTAAGATGGAAACAAATTGAGAAATTGGAGTTTAGCTTCAATAAAAATTCTTCCCGCAGGTATTTTATATCAATTGAAAAACTAAGTCAACTTAAATTAAAATATTAATAATAATTTTGGGAATTTTAATAAAATTAAAATTTTAAAAGCCCTATTCCAAAATAGACATGTATATTCATATAATTATTGACAAATAAATTAAAACTATGAGATCCATATTCCATAATACACAACCAATCAGTGTAACTATCACAACCATATTAATTAATTTGTTGGAAAACACTTCTAACATCAAAACACTTACCACAAAATATATATCACATTACTAAATTTTACAAACAAACAAAAAAACCATAGAAAATAACTAAATTATAACTTTCTTTTAAATTATTACTATTTAAATATAAGAATCAATAAAGTTACAAAATTATTCATTTTTTTTGGATAAGAACCAATAAATCAAAGAAATTAATATACACACCCAAATATAATGAAAATTTGGATAAACTTATTACTAAGATGGAACATATATTAACCATATTTCGATTAAACATATATACATTTAAAAAACATGGCACAAGATTCTTAAATAAGGAGATTTATGTCCACTTTAACATGGGGATTCTTAGTTTGTAAATGGACTTTGCTGCAATACTATGTGCCAATATCATTGATAATCAATATGGCATGCTAGAAAAACCATAACTCTCTTCATATGCAACTTGTTCACATCACATTTATTTTAAATTAATCACTTTAATTAAAAGAGAAAAAAGACATAGCTATTTTGAAAATAAATCTCAACCTTTAACTAGTATAAACTATTATGAATGTTCTAATATATTCCATGAAGTTTAACTCTCTACCATCAAACTAATAATTACAAAAAAATTAGAAAACTCTATTCATAATTCTTTAAATATAGATTTGCTTTGTCTTATTAACTTTTTGAAAAGTAATGTTTTAATGAGTAATTCATTGATAATCTTGATTTTATTATTATAATTTTTTAGTTATTGGTTAGATAATTAGTATTTTATAATATTTTTAGATGCAGGAGATATATGTCAATGGATTACCTATATTATGTATATTGCGATTCATAGGAAAAAATTCTACTAAGACAAATAGGTGATGTTTTTAAGTCATTTATATACCATAAAACTCAAAAACAAAGCCTCAGTATTAAAATAACATAATTGGTATCTTGTATTATAACCTATGTTGCATGAGTTTATGGGAACATTGAGAACTTGTACAAAGAAAACAGCTAATGTGGAGTGGTAATATTACATGATAAAAAAATAAAAAATTAATTATACAATTTATATAATAATCAAAATTAATATTGAATCAAATATTAAAATATTAAATTCAATTTATATATATAAATATATAATATATAATCTCTCTTATATATAAATATGTTCTTTGGGTGTTTCTCTCCCTGACTTATATATATATATATATATATATATATATATATATATATAATATTAAAATGTCAAGTTCATTATGACACATTACGAGTCTTTGAAACAATCTAGCTTAAAAATACATGGGAACAATTTTACATATGTTTCTCTAGTTATTCTTAAGAGAAAAGTAAAGCAACTCTAATGTTTAACCATTGACTACCACATACAATATGCACACACAATCTACAATATGCACACACAATCTTCTGCTATATATATATATATATACATAAACAACCATACTCGTGAGCATGACATATATCAAGAGATTGCTCCAGTTTCTCAAATAAGGATATGGTTGTTAAGGATGTCTTTGGCCTTTCTTGTTGTCAAGGTTTCAACATGCTGGAACTCCAAAAAAAAAGTCTTCAAAGCTCCCCGAAATTTCCCAAGCTCCCATTGTAGCTCCCCCTAAAAAAAAACATTCTCATACATTTCCAAAGCACCCGAACCATTGGAACAGGTTTCCCAACTCTTAAGAGCGATTCTTTGTAAACCAGGATTATAACTTATATGAGTAAACCAGGATTATAACTTATATGAGTATTTGGATAATTTATCCTAAAACGTAATAGTATTTTCTAAACATTAAATCAATATTGCCATACTTGAGCTGACAAAATGAAAAATGAGCACGAACGGACTGAACTAATCAAGCCTATCAATCAGCATAGTTTTTACATAATTATTTCAAAACGTCTAGGTTTAACATGAGGTCATTTGCTCCGGCATAGTATAGTATTGTTATAAATACATCATTCTATTACAATGCTTATAATTACATTATTAAAAAAATACTATTTTAGTAATAAAAGTATGGATGGTTATTAATCTTGCAAAATATAATGCATTAAAAACACAAAATTTGAAAAATTTTAAACGGTAAAAAAAATTTATTAAAGAAATAATATTATTAATGTAATTTAATTTGATTTTGAATAAGTATAAATTTTGATAGTTTTAAAGTTGGATGAATACTGAATTAATATAGATCTAAACAGATTTAAATATTAATAATTAATAAATTTAATTTTAATTTTTTACTTTAATTTTAATTTTTATGTAATTTCTCTATGTTAAAAGTGTTTAAATAACATAACATAATATAACATTACAACATCTCTTCCATAATGAGTGACTCAAAAATTAATAAAGATATATTTTAAAAAATATATATTTACATATTATTTTGATTGTGAAATGAGAAATCATTTTTTGGCATGTGGTATTGATGAGCCAAATGGTAAAGTGAAGGCAAATATCCATGGTTAAAGATCTATTTATTAACAAAATATAAATATGTTTCAAAATTATTATTTTAATTTCTATGATAAAATGGATCTTAATTGATTGTTACAATTTATATGTTACACATATTTTAATGTTATAGATAGAGGGTTTACATATATCTCAAATTTCTGGGCATGTGTTATTGATGAACCATGGTATTAGTCTATTATAGTGTAACAAATCCTATTTACAAGTTAATTATATCTATGGTAAAGTATGGTAAGGTGGGAGTGAATATCCATGGTATATTGTTATATTTTAAGCTTATCATAAGTATTAAAGTTTTTATATGTTTAGTAATTAAATTAAATATGGTTACACAATAGTTATTTTAATTTATAAGGTAAAAAATATCTTAACTTATACTTACTACTTGGTAAAGTGCCAATGAATATCCATGGTAAAAAATGTTGTTATATTTTAAGCTTATCCTAAGTATTTAAGTTTTTCTTTTAGTAATTAAATTAAATATGATTACAAAATCGCTATTTTAATTTATAAGGTAAAAATGATCTTAACTTGTACCTAGTACTTGTATTTTTATGCTGATGTGTATATTATGATTTTCTTTTATGCAAAAAGTTATTCTTAATTTTTATTAATAAAAACAAAGCAAACTACAATATAACAAATTAAATTTTAATATTTATATTATTTTTAATATAGACTATGCATTTCTCCATATTGAATTCTATAATACTTTTAACTTTTTATTATTATTTAATAGAGTAGACATGTAAATGTTTACAAATCTTTCATGTCTTATAAATTCAACAAATTAATATTAATATAAATTCACCATATAAAAATTATTACAAACTTTCTTACATTACACCTAAACAATTACCCATACTCAATTCTAAATTTGGTTAGGCAAATAATTTTTATATTTTTATAAATTTATTTCAAGTTCATCTTATCCTAAATGGTATATATCTTACAGCTGGTGGCTAGAGTGAGATCCTTAAAGAGATGACTTTTGTTGAGATGCCTTTAGTGAAAGATGTGTTGGCTCTGAAGAGCTAAGCATTTTCTATCTTAATTTTTCAACCCCAGTCCATTCTATAATTTTAAGTAGTGTTTATTTTTATTTGTTATGTTTACAAACTATATATATATTATTTATCACCAGCGGTATAAATATTATTTATCACAAATTCTCAACCCGGGTCAATTCTATAATTCTAAATTGTGTTCATTTTTATATATTAAGTTTGAAAATTGTATATATATTATCTATCACCATTTTTAATTTTTAAGGTCCCCTCAAAACAAACATTAGTTACGTGTCTTTGTGTTAATTTTAATTGTTTTGTGAAAAATAATTTTATTTTGAAGTAACTCACAAAGAAGCTGAGCATTTTTTATTTTAATTTCTCAACCTGAGTCAATTCTATAATTCTAAATTATCTTTAGTTTTATATATTAAATTTGCAAACAGTATATATATTATTTATCACAGACTGTGTATATATTATTTATCACAGTTTCTCGTCCAGGGTCAACTCTATAATTCTAAATTGTGTTCATTTTTATATAACGCAGTGTATATATTATTTATCACAGTTTCTCGTCCACGGTCAATTCTATAACTCTAAATTGTGTTACTTTTTATACAATGCAAACAGTACATATATTATTTATCACAGTTTCTCATCCAGAGTCAATTTTAATTTGTGTTCATTTTTAATCCCTGACTGGGACTCTTAGGGGCGTTGACGGTGTATTAATCTCTTGTTTGACCAAAAAATATTGCTGTACATCACAACTTTAACCAAAGTTTTCATATTAGAAAATAATATAAAATTTATTATGTAATTTTTGATTGTACAACAAAGTTGGGGTCTTATTGCGTGGTTGGCATCTTTCAAGACATTATGTTCGGGGTAAAAATAAGATATCCAAAGTTTTCAGAGATGAAAAGTTTTTGTTATCCAAAGTTTTCAGAGACGAACATTTTATCAAAAGCACCACTTAGTTTGTCCTAAGTTTTTGCTACCTGTTCTCGGTGTCATGCATGCACTGTCGTGCATCCTGCAAGTGCCAGCTGTTTACATATACAGAAGCCTCCACGGTAACCAGGGTTAGAGTGTTATTAAGATGCAATGCGTTGCCTTACAATATTGAAAGCTTACCAGAGATGCAGAAACAGAAAATTCAAATCCCCTCTTGAGCACACTACCTCACGATTTCCCTCATATCGATCGATGGGAATACTCTTGCATTGATCGAGCCCCGCCCTTGAATATGGTGGAGGTACCCAATATGGTTCCGCGAGCGCACAATCTGCTGAAAATTGGGACTAGTCCATTGCAGAAATATTTGCTTCTTGGCATCCTCGTGGCTTCATGAATTGGACAGAATAAGGGAACGAAGATATATATCCATCTTCGAAACGAAGTCACCTGAACTACTTGAGTTTGATTTCGAGTGACTTCGTTTTATTACTCATATGCCTGTATTTAAGAGTCCACTATTTCTTGAGCCGAAGGATTGTTTTCTGACAGTTATTTTCACTGTTCTGTCCGGTTCCAAGCGGAATTAGAGCAAATTACAGAAGAAATTAAGTTAGGGCTCATTATTACAGGAATTTCAGGTATATGCCCTCAGTTTTCATGCATTTGATATGTGTACTTAATTAAGCTCTTCCTCAACGAAATTGATCTCAATAAATAGGTTGGCTTACTGGTTTAGAAATCTAATTTTGCTGGGAAGATTTGAAAAGGCGACTCAAGAGTCTTCTTCAGGGTTCTTTTATGTAAAATTTAGCTATATTCTATCGGGGGATTATCAGTTTGAGCAACCATGCTCTGTTAAAGAAAGTAATTTTGCTTTGAACTTCAGTGCATGTTTAGGTGATTTTAATTTTCGAATTTTGGACATGCAGTCTTTCATAACATTCCTGCGTGGTGCAGGGTTTGGAATCTATGTTTTTTTTTTAAGAAATTGGCACCTATATTACTGGAAGGGGGAAGCAAATAACTTCCCTTTAGTTTCCTGTCATCGTTTGGACTTTGGACCATAAGTGAATTTAATGGGAAGACTTGAATTAATATTGCTTCTTGGTGCATTCTGTGGTGAAGCCACTTTAGGCATTTTTAGCGGATTCTCTAAGGTTTGATTCGCTGTTGTTCAATCGGGTTGGAATCATTCCTATTTGGTGTTTTGTTCGCGCTGTATATCGCATTTCCAAGGGATTTGAGGTTGCAGTGGTGATATTCATATTGCTTCTTTTGTGCATTCTCTGGCGAAACCATTTTGGTCATTTTATCAGTTTGCATCCGATTATCCAAAGCAAGTTCTGCAGTTGTTCAATAGGGTTGGAATAACTATTGTTTGAGGTTTTGTCGACTTGTATATAGCAAGTTTGTTCGGCGAAGGCAGATTGAAGCTTTGTTGTTCGGTTTAGTTTAGCGAAACAGAATGGGTCTTCGTCAGAGGTCAGTTGCTTTTCCTTTCTGCAAACCTGCACTTTCTGCATATTTTTATCATAAATTACATTTGGTATCTGTGGACAGTAGCAAGGTTGTCGTTATTTCAACATATTCTTAAATGGTAACTCAAGAATATCTCTTGCTCTTGGTTTAAACAATCAATTATCACATGTCATTCTTGTGCATCAAAAGGTATCTCGTTAGTTAATCACTCTATCCGTCTTGATATGCATATTCTTTTTCACTGAAAGTAAAGCTTTTTTCACTGTAGCTTTAAGATATTAATGTTCAGAAGCTACTTCATGCCAAAAACTTATATATAGGACTTCCGTTTATGTTTTTCGATTTCCATATATATATATATATATATATATTTCCATTTTCGACGTTGTGTACACACAAACTGTACCAATGGTAATGTCCCATACTATTGATTCATAATTTGACCACAAATCACGATTGTTGTATTTATGGCAATATTATGGCTATCTGTAATTTTTATAATGGTTCCTAGGGTTTCATACCTCACAATATCTTAAATCAAAGTTACCTGTTATATATTATTTCTAACTGTAATTGAATAAACGGTTAACTATGATTTTATATGATTAATTATAATTAACTATATTTAATTATATTTTTTTATTATTATATAAATATGCATAACAATATTTTGTAAATATTATAAATAATCCGGTATATTTAGTCGTTCCATGTTTCGTGCATGATTTCCAAAAATGGTCACCACTTCTTTTCAATAAGCAACCCTACGCTTATACACATGCATATTGTAAACTTTCATATTAATTAGATAAGACCATGTAAATAAGTTAATGGAAATACAATCTGTTACCGCAAAAGCAAAAGGAAAAGGAAAAATTGCACCCTTCATAATCTCTGTTTCAGCTAATCAGTAGGTCTAACTAAAACAAAATCCATAGGTTTCGAATAAAACCCAATTGCATATCAAATTCCGCACATCACTGTCGATTTGACAGCGCTAGGTGAACTATTTCAGTTCCATTTCAAATCCCATTTCAAATCTGACAATATACAATCCATTTGTGTTCCATTTGTGTTGTCCCTGCAGACCCCGGCAGGGACTACCGCCAGGGCAGTGGCTCCTTGTTATATATTGCAAACAATATATATATTATTTATCACAAATTTTATGGTATAGTTGAAAGACCCTTCAAGACATTGGTTATGTCTCTAGTGTCAATTTTAATGTTTTGTGAAAAGGAGTTATATTTTGACTATAACTCGAAAAAAACCAAAAAGAAAAACAGTGGTAAGTTTTTCCAGATAGTAGTAAAATAAAAATAAAATTAAAAAAGTGTTTTATGCTCAAGAAAAATAAGAAAAAAAACAAAATAATATAGTGGTATGCTTTTTCATATAGTAGTAAAATAAAAATAAAGAGGGGTTTTATGCTAAAGAAAAAATAAGAAAAACAATGTATGTGTTGTTCTCTGTGTGAGAATAATTTTCCTTCTTTCATGAAATCATTCCCCTAAAGTAGTAAGTTTAATAATGGTAAAGTTTAAGTATTGAGGGGTTTTTCAATTGGGTTAAGTAAGTCATGAATCTATGACCATGTACCATAAGTGATGCTCATAGGGGCGAAGAAGTGAGATTGAAAGTAGTGAAATGAATCACATAGTGTCAATCATCAAAGTGTGATTGAAAATTGTGAAATGAATCACACTCAACCTGAATCAATTCTATAATTCTAAATTGTGTTCATTTTTATATATTAAGTTTGCAAATAGTATATATATTATTTATCACAATTTTTATGGTATAGTTGAAAAACCCTTCAAACAATGGTTATGTTTTTGGTGTTATGCTTTTTTATATAATAGTAAAATACAAATAAAGAGGATTTTTATGCCAAAGCAAAATAATAAAAAAAAACTACTTTTTCATATAGTAGTAAAATAAAAATAAAGAGGAGTTTTACCCCTAAATGACCATTTAGTCATAACTTACTAACTTCTCATTATTTTGGAATAGTCCCATTAGTACTCATGAGGTTATGCTCAAAAGGTGAAGAAGTGGGATTGAAACTATTGAAATGAATGAGATAGCGTCAATATTGAAACTAGTGAAATGAATCACATAGTATCAATCATCACTTTAGGATGGGTAAAAAGTGCCATTGAAACTATTGAAATGAATCACATAGCGTCAATATTGAAACTAGTGAAATGAATCACATAGTCTCAATCATCAAAGTGTGATTGAAACTAGTGAAATGAATCATATAGTATCAATCATCACTTTTGGGCTTGCAACTATTAACTAGGACTTCCGAGGAGGTCACCCATCCCAAATAGCCTTGCAAAACCTTAGCAAGTATTTTGTGTCGTGAACCATTCAAGTAGAGTTCCCTTCACTGTTTTGAATTTAAGTATTGAGGGATTTTAGAATTGCATTATATTAGATATCACTTTTTGGGATTCAACTAAGTTAAGTAAGTTATTAATCTATGACCATTTCCAAGATATCATTTTTTTGGGATTAACTTAGTTAAGTAAGTCATTCATCTATAACCATTTCCATGAGAAATAGTCTTAAATCACTAATTTCACATTATTTTTTAATAGTCCACTTAACACTGATTGCATCTTGTTATACTCACAAAAGTGAAAAATCAAATTAAAATTTGTTAGAATCAACTTTGTACATATATTGATATAAAAAAATAAAATAAATAAATAAAGAAAATAATATACATACAAATCAATTACGTGAGAAATTGACAAACAATTTTATGAGAAATTACCAGACAACATACACATTAACATTATAGTGTTATTGCAACATTAAAATAAATATGTCTAAAGTAGAGATAAGCTGCACCATTAAAAAGTGTCTTAATATGACAACAGACTATAGCTTTCTTCACGGAGGAACGATCGCTTTGCTAAGAGACCAGCATAGAACTTAAGAAATGAGTACTGGGTTTCCAACGTGGAAACTAGAGTCCCCGAGTTACTCAAATTGACAGAGTAAGTTCAGTAAAACTCGAAAGTTCTGTAAAACTGTAATGCTAAGTGAATGAGGTTTTCCTTAAGGTTACATGTCAATAAAAAGTAAAGAACCGTTAATCTAAATATTTTTAGAATAATAAAAGGTAGGACTGAATAGTTACAAGATGAATATGGTAAGTAATCTTTAGATATACAAGATTTGGACCAGAACAGTCCTTATATAGAGAACCAAAAAATCAAAACAAAAGTCATATGGTAGAAAATTTAAAAAAAACACAAACCAAAATTCATATAGTAGAAAAAAGAAAAGAAAACAAAAACCATGATGAAGATTTATTCAAAAGCTTTAAACCTAAAGTTTCCCTATATCTATCGACTGGAATTTAAATTCCATAAATGGGATTGTAAGTAACTAAGAGTTACAAAAGAGGAGGTTACAAATATCATACAGGGTCCATTAAAACAAACAGTACCACTTTTGGTAGCAACCGTGAGTTGCATGTAATAATAATGGTGAACAACAAAGTTGAAAAATTAACCATGGTTTTATTTTTCGAATATTACCTTTGTATTCCAGAGTTTTGTCCCAAACATTCTTTAGTTCACTTAACACTTGAATAAGACCAAGAGCAAGCAATATATGGCCACAAAAGTAATAAAATTAGATTCAAATTTTCTAAGAAGAATAACAATTAAGTGCTATAAAGTTAAATTATTAGTTATTACCTATTTGGTAAAGGTGGAAACCATCCAACCCCAAAAGCTTAAACTACTTGAGAATTAGTGGAAAAATCCATGTCAAATATAATTTTAGTTCCTGTGCCAAAAAAAAT